>OX422224.1:159413989-160613989 GCA_949130495.1 Sambucus nigra | reverse complement strand
GATAGTCCTATAACAATGCGATATGTTCTTACGAGTTACGTTGGTCGCATTCAAGGTGTCAATGCACATTGTCAGGCCATTCGGGGATCATTCTGGGTTTTCCCCCTAGGGATAAATTTTTAATCCTAAGTATTTTTATTTGTAAATTTTAGTCCTATTCTGAAATTAAGAGTCCCATGAGAATGCGGACTATTCCTACGATTTATGTCAGTCCCATGTGACATTTTCGTGCCCCTTGTGGGGCCTTTCAGAGGCTATTTTGGGTTCCCACCGGGGCACATTTTCAAGCCTAATTATTCTTCTCAGCAAATTTTAGTCCAATTCTCAATCCTAGAATCTCATGACTATGCGTTCAGTTCTTATCAGTTACATTACCCCCTGTAAGGTGGCTGCTTAGGAGTTGTTTTGTGTTCCACCTAGGGGAATGTATTCAAGCCTGAGTGTGATTATTTGAAATTTTGAGCATAATTCTCAAACCAGGAGTACCATGACTGTGCAGTGAGTTCCTACGAGTTACATTTGTTATATGCGAGGTGTCCATGCTAATTGTGGGGCCGTTTTGTGTTCCCCATAGGGGCACGTTTTCATGTCCAAGTCTACTTATTTTTAAATTTTAGTCATCTTCTTAATTTGGGAGTCCCATGTCTATGTGATCGGTTTCTATAAGTTATTTTGACCCCATACGACGTGTTTGTTTCCCTCACCAGTCGTTCGGGGTCCGTCTTGGGTTTTCCCATAAGGGAACATTTTCAATACCAAATCTTCTTATTTGTAAATTTTAGTCCTATTATTAATTTGGGAGTCTCATGACTACACAATTTGTTCCTATGTTGTACGTTGGTCCCATGCGAGTTGTGCGTTCCCCTTATAGGGCAGGGTAATTCAGGGGTTGTTATGGGTTTCCCCTAGTGGCTTATTTTCATGCTCAATTCCGTTGATTTGCAAATTTTAGCCATATTATTACTTCGAAAGTCTGAAGACAATGAGGTCGGTTCCATTTATTTATGTTGGTCTCGTGCGATGTGATTATTCCCCTTGCGGGTCCTTTCGAGGTTGTTTGGGTTTCCCCTAAGGGAAGGTTTTAAAGGAAAATTTTTCTTATTCATAAATTTTAGTCCCCTTCTCAAATTAGGAGTCCCGTGACTACGCATTCGATTCTTATGAGTTATGTTGGTCCCATGTGAGGTGCTCGTGCCCTTTGCGGAGCCGTACGAAGGTTATTCTGGTATCCCCCTAGGGGCACATTTCCCATCCTAGGTCTGCTGATTTCTAAATTTTAGACCTACTCTCAAACCTAGAATCCCATAACTATGAGGTCTATTCCTCTCGGTTACGTTTATCCCATGCTATGTGTTAGTGCCTCTTTCAGGCCGTTAGTTTTTTTTAAGCCTAAGTCTACTTATTTATAAATTTTAGCTCTATTCTCAAACTGGGAGTCCCATGACTATGCGATGGGTTCCTACATATTATATTAGTCTCGTTCGAGGGTGCCCATTGTGGGGCCATTTGAAGGCTAATCTGGGTTCCCCCCGGGCACATTCTGAAACCTTAGTCTGCTTATTTGTAAGTTTTAGTGGTATTCTCAAATCGAGACTCTGGTGAGTATGTGGTCGATTTTTATGAGTTATGTTGGGCCCGTGAAAAATGCCCATACCCTTTATGGGGGCTTTCGAAGGATGTTCTGAGTTCTCCCTAGGGGAACATTTTCCATCTTAAGTATGTTCATTTTTTTAAATTTTGGATCTATTCTAAAATCGAGAGTCCCGTGATTACATAGTCGGTTCCTATGAGTAACTTTGGTTCTATGCGAGGTGTTTCGGCCCCTTGCGGAGCCATTCGGGGATTGTTATGGGTTCCCCCAGGGGCACGTTTTCAAGCCAAAGTGTCCTTATTTGTTAATTTTAGTCACATTCGCAAATTAGGAGTCATGCGACTATAAGATAGGTTACTACGAGTTACGTTGGTTCCGTTTATGGTGTCCATTCCCCTTACATGGCTATTCGGGGTTGTTTTATGTTCTTCCCCAGGGGCAAACATTTTAGCCTAAGGCTGCTTATTTGTAAATTTTAGTCCTATTTTCAGACCAAGAGTTTTATGACTATGCAGTCTATTCCTATGAGTGACGTTGGACCCATGTGAGGTGTTCGTGCCCTTTGCAGGGTTGTTCTAGGGCCTCCCAAGGGCGCATTTTCAATCATGAGTCTGTTTATTTGGGAATTCAAGTCATATTCTCAAACTAAGAGTCCGATGACTATGCAGTGAGTTCCTATGAGTTACGTTATGGGTTATATTATAATAAATGAGCACATAATTAACCATTATCTAGGAATTCGAAACATTTAAAAAATTATGACCGTTAAGTAATAAAAATGTGAGTTAAAGTAAAGAGTACCTAGTTATTGTGATCCAATAAGGAAATGAAATAGAGTCTCCTATGCTGGTGGTTGGACCCATTATTCTTAGAACCCCCTGCATTTACCTTCTTTGAATTTGCACTGGTCAATGTATCCACGTCTTGTTTCACGAATAAAAAGTGAGGTGCGAACTCTTCGAATTCATTCTTGCAAGCTTCAGCCTCATCCTCAGCTCTTGTTTGACACGCTACAACGACACAACATTGTGTTTATCTAGTGGCCTATTATATTTCTCTTGATCCATATTTTCTCATACGAGGTACAATTTGTTATCCCAGTTAAAATAAGTGAATTTCTCTCTCATTTGTTCGACCTATACTTTGCACCTTTTCAAATCAACTTCCATCTCGAGATTTTCCATCGCAATTTCCATGTATCCCTTTTCCATGGCTTAAAATTTTATTTTCATTATTGATTTTAGGTTCATATGAATTTTTTATATATAGTCAAACTCGAACATAAAAAAGGGTGATAGGATAGGACAAATGAGCTCCAATACTCATCAAGGTGGCTATTCGATCAGCCTTTTGCATGTTTGAGTTTGACAATGTTAGAAATGTTTAGATGAATTAAGAATGAATCATGAAAATAAAATATGAAACGATGGAAAATAAAATAGATGAAATTATGTAGGAAAATGACTCGTATTAATGAGTGAGAAACTCTAACGCCATGGAAAATGAAAATGGGTAATCATGTTGAAGTTGATTTTAAAAGATGCAAGTTAGGGATCAAATAGTTGAGTGAGAAAGTCACCCACATTAATAAGGATAACCAATCGTACCGCATACAATAAATAAGAATAAAGAGAAATACAATAGGATATTAGAGACAAACAATATTATGGAGTTAAAGTGTGCTAAAACTAGAGCCCGCGATGAGGGTGAAGATAGATGAATAAATTCGAAGAGTTGGATCCTTGTGTTTTATGCTTGGAATGAGATGTCAATACGCTGACCACTATAAAGTGAAATATGGTAAATGTGGGGATTCCAGGCTCAATTTTGTCCAACGACAAACTCATGACACTCTATTCTCAAATCGGGCATCCCGTGCAAGGTGTTCATGCCCCTAAATAATTACAATTCATGCGTAACATTCATAAATCAAATTAAACATTCATAAATCAAACTAAAGCGACAATATAGTGACAGTATAATAAAAATAGGATTGTCAAGGGACAATATAATAACCGGATATACATAGGATTACCAAGGGTAAAATAATGTTTTGATACTCAATTTTCCTCTAAATAAACTAAAAGATCGTCAAAATTAGGGTTGTTTTCAAGAGTAGACTAAAACATTTTAGGATCCTTTAATGTGTCTTCTTGAGTAGTCATACCCTTTGGTTCATGCACAACAATTGACCAATTTCCATCATTTATGCACTTCGAGTAGAATATCTTCTTTACATTCTGAAAAGAATAAATAAAAGACATATCGAGAATGATATGTTCACTCTTCATCGTTGATAAACCTACAATGATAAGTTTGGAGTTAGAATCCAAATTCCAAGCATTCGTAGTATTCTACTCCTTCACCTAATCACAATATAAAACGACTTCTATGAAGTCGAAAGACTCGAGTCCCATAATTTAATGGATAATCCCATAATATGTTAGCACCGTATCTTTTGGATTTTTATCTCTTTTAGACATAGGTATTCAAGGAAGAAAATAAAACTTCAATGTTTTGCATCAAAATATATTCCTCAAATGGATATGAAACGAAAGCAAAATCACTGGTGCAAAATTTCTTGAACTCTTTCGCATGAAATTTGGAACCTTTTTCTAGGCATGTAAGACTTGAAGTGGCTTCACCACTTTTTATAGGCTGCATTTATTAATTAATTTGTATTAGGGCATATTTTACCACACGTGAATAAGTAACATCGCATGTAAGAGGTTAAAATTACCTCTTTTGATACCCATGCCCTAAAATTATTCATCGTGAAAATTCTGCTCTGATTTTGAGCAATTTCATTCCCATACTCCTTACTAGTAAATTATAGAGCGTAGATCATAATATATAAAATGCATATAATCAAACAAGAATAATTAAATACATACATACTCTCTCTAATCTTGAACTTCATCTTGCGATTCGAAGACATAATGACTTATTTTCTCGTATTGTAGATTTATGAGTTTCATATCGTTTGGCTTCCCAAAAACAAATTCATCCTCAAACTTGTTAGGTTCCTTTATCACTCGTTCTACAAAAGGATTTAACCACCACATATCTAGTTTTGGTATACGTTCTCAAGCGTATAGTGATGATTCCAAAGTTATGTATTCTTTAGCAATTGACCCTCTAGTATATAGTGTTTACTTTACGTAATCTTTGAAGGTTTTCATCAAGCGATTGAAAGGATACATTCAGCGATACCTAATGGGACCAAACAACAAATCCTTATCAAATAAATGCACAAGATGGTGCATGTTGATATCAAAGGACAAGGAAGGAAAATATGTATTTATTACACAAATTTTCTTGGGTTAAGTTGATTCTGCAGCTTTAATGTTCTTTATATTTACCACTTTTTCACAAAATAGGGTAAATTATAAACTTGTTTTCATAATTTCTCGACATCGATCTTTGTGTTCGGAGAAGCAATGCCTAAATAGCAAAGGGATTAATTGAATGATGGAATTTTAGTCTTGAGACTTATATTGTTTAAAGTCATTTGTTTGATATCTTATAACCGTGCATAAATTACAAGAATAACCAGTTGGAGTCTTTAACTTGAAAAATATGTCTAAGAAGATCTTTTTCTCACTAGTAGTCAAAGTAAAATAAGTCAGGGAATGGAAATTCTTCCTGTTGTAAGGTCACTTTTTAGAAAAAAAAATCTTCTTTATTTTCATTTTCTATAGATCATGAGCGCTCGATCTCCATGTTTTCCACCCAGGCATGTTCCTATCAGATTTACTGCAACATTCTTCTCTGTGTGAATCACATAAAACACACGCCTTACACGATGATCTTCCCAGTATGGCAAGTTAAAAAATATTGACCATCTAGACGATGACTTTGTTTACCTAATGTCATTTGGATCGTCCCTAGTTTTATTTCAAGTTTACAAACTAAGGGTGTTATCCTACATATGAATTACCCGCAGTCGCATCCTTTTACTTCTCCTCAATCTTCTAACTAGAAATCTGAACAGATTATATCCTATGCTTGTAACTAATAGGTAATCAGTTAGGCTTGGCATTCCTAAAAGGGTAACTGGGAGGCATAAATATACGATGACCCTTATAACTCATCTTACCAGTATAATATAGCCAGATGGCTTCAGTTTCCTCCCCTCATATATGACATCCATAATAACCACGAGCATTGCAACCGTACTAGGTCCCATAAGCAGAAAGGTTGTGCATCGCCCACATTACCATTGCGTTGAGTGTGAACTCTTCACCTTTTTTAGAGTAAAATGTCATCACACCTATATCCCATAACTCTTTAAGTTCTTCGATCAATGAGGCTAAAGATAGATCAATGTCAATGCCAGGAGCCTTCGGCCCGAGCATCAATAAAGATAATAATGTGAACTACTTTCTCATGCATAATGTTGGAGGGACACTTAAAGGCTCCATGGGAACTATCCAGCAACTCTGATTTATACTTAAAATACTGAAAGGGTTAAAGCCACCGTTTGATAATGCAAGATGGATATTGTGCGGTTCCTTAGCAAATTCATGGTGTCGTGTATTTGAAATTTTCCATATGAGTTAATTAACCAAATGACGCATGATATTCCCACCCACTTCGCATCAAGCATGCCATGTCATGGCCTTTACTATTCATGGTATAGTGAAAACCTATTTTAAACATGTCCCAAGTGGTAAATATTTCAAAACCTTTTGTGGAACTTAAGAGAACTTGCAATATTTTGCAGTCTTCTCCTTTCCATTCTAACAAGCCACATATCTACGCTCACTATATACAAGACACTAATCGTTATCTTTTTGCTCATTGCGGTACAAAATTAAATCATACTTGCATGCATGAATACATTTATACTTCAAAGCCAAACCTTTCAAGCACTTCTTCATGCTAGGATAATAATCTGGTAACGTGTTCTCTTTTAGGATAATGTCTTTAAACCACTAAAGAATTTTGGTTACGTTGTTTCCCGACAAACCAAATTGATTCTTCAAATTATGAAAACCAATAATTGCATATAATAATGAGTGATCTTTATCTCAATCTTTATACAATGGTCTAGCCACGTGGGCTTTCAACCGCATGTATTCCTGATCAAGTGGAAATTTAGCATCAATATGTTCACTAACTTGGTCATAATGTTGATTATACATATTTGTAGGTTGGTGGTGGACTCTATAAGCATTATTAATTAGGTTGGTTTAAGGACGATGTGTTGGAAAATTATGTACCACTTTCACTCGGTGGGGTTCTGTTATGCGACCGAGTATCAATAATTCTTTCGAAAGACGTGGTACATTTTTTTCACCATTGTATGTCCATTTTTTATAGATTTCCCAAATTTACCACTTTAATAAATGCAAGTCAATGTCTTCTAAATACTTATATTTTATGTTCATATGACAAGTGCACATAAACAAAATCTTATCACTTTTAAGATTTCTATGAGCGGATTTAATAAATTCTTGAAAGTCCTTTATGTGATTATATAATATTTGGTTATTCTACCCCATACACTCTTTTCACTATTGGAAATCCATTAAATAACCTTCTAAATTAAAAATTAGCATGTATTAATAGTTTGAAACAAATCTCATGTTGCACACAAGAACTCACAATTCATAATTTAATAAAATTATTCAAGAGAACTTAAACTCAAATTGAACAAATTGAAATAACATCATTAAAGAAAATATTATTACAACTTTCCCTTAAATATTACAAATTTCCACATATTGTTCATGGGGGCCTAGCCTTGACTAATAAATAAACTGGCCAAGTGATAAAATAATTTGCAAACCATCTATGTTCTTTGCCTTCTTCGTTGTTAAGTGCACAAGCATATCTACAAAACCGTTGTATATTTGATTAACCATAACCTTAGCCTTACCCATCTGCAAAGGTTGATTATGTACCTTAGTTCGTAAAATTATGGAGCTGAGTGTTGACACCCTAATAATCCTATAATTGGTCATGTCCTTGAAATAGTACACTAATTACAGTGAGTGGATGACAATGACCCATGGCCTATGTGGAGGAACTTGGAAGGTAATGTTGAAAGAGAAGGTATTTTTGATAGGAATGTTGAAGGATGCGACATTGTGAGTGGAAACTTGGAGAGGGAGGATAGGGAAAACCACGAAAAGGAGGGTAGGGAAAATCTTAAGGAGGAATCGGAGGACTAAAACCCTGAGTAAATAAGTACACAAGGAGCCCGATTTAACTCGTGAAGACTCTTTGGTTACTTTTAATCTCCTAGACATCCCCATATATCTTGGCTTGACTTTCCTCTTGGCTCGAGATATGATTCCTGATCAAGAAAGATCGTCCACTAGAGGTGCATTGACCTTTAATATTTTTCTTCATATGTGATCCGACTCCTGTCATGACCCCTCTTTTTCATGTTCCAAAGGTATGGCTCTGGGCATCATTTGTAATTTCATCATAAGGTCTCGAATCGAATTGACTGCTAATAGCCTCCACCAATTCCATAGTTTCAGCCAAGTGTGGTGGGAATTTATTATCTTTGTCTCATCAGGCATGCACATACAAGTTGGACTAATTATGTTCTTTATCGGCATATGGATTGTCCTTCGTCCTATTTGTCCATTCACTCTTAAAATCTTTATAGGTTTTGAAGCCTAGTCTTGGATATCAGTTTTTTCACCCTATTTTATTTATTCCTCTCCCTCTGGAATAGCTTCGTGTCATTTGCTTTAGTTTTCAAAAATTCACTACATTTATCAATAGAAATTACAACATTCGAAGGCAATCAGTCTCTTAGGGAGAAATTGTTTGAGATCTATGACCCTTCAATAAATATCTCATCTGATATGTTCTTAACTATTCAGCAATCGAGAAAAGAAGCTCTTGCTTTGAACGATTGGGAAATGAAAAACTCTTTCATAGTTGGTTATAAATGTCATCCTTAATTGCTTGATCAATTAAGTTCCAGTTATCTGCTTCCCTGACTCCGACATTCATTTTCCCAAGAAATAGATTTAAATCTTTAGATGTCTTTTTTATCACAAGTGGGATTATTCCCAAAAATGGAGAACCGAATGGGTTTCTTTCACATTTGATCGGGAAATATCGGGAGCTCTATATGAGGGCATTAGAGTAACAAGGGTTTTCTTCCTACTAGTAGTTAAAGTAGTGTATTGAACCAATAATGGAGCAGAGAGTTGCTGGCCATGTGGTGATGAAAATCCTCATTGGGGTGCAGGAGATGAGAATTTTGGTTGCAGTGTCACGTCATCACTTGGTATATTCTTTCCATTGTCGCCAGATATTATCTACAAAAAATAAAATTAATAAGCGGCGAGATCATTATAATAATATGAAATTATAACTAACTAATAAAGTTTATGACTATATATATACGTTCTCATAATAAAACTTTAGAATATGTTCAATGTGTATGATCTCCATTCATTCGGTATTAGTTATTAAAAACGTATAGATTTTGCAGGTGGGCACCTAAGTGGTGTAACACCCCGTATTTTTAATGATTTAAATAATTATGTGATTAATTATTTTGTTGGATTAATTGAACTATAATGTGAGAATTAAATTTTTAATTAATTAGGATTAAAATAATTATTAACTAGCGTGCCAAGGGTTAATACTTATTGTTGAGAATTATTGAATATTACTGTGTGATATGTAATATGGAATTATAATATTTGATAAATTGTCGAAAGTGAGAAATACGTATAAGACTTGTTTTAAGAACCAGTTTTAAATACTTGTTAAATGATTTTTAAACATCGAGATCTGACCCGTTTCTTGTATCTCTTCTCTCTCTCTCTCTCTATATATATATATATATATATATATATTATATCAGGTACTCATCCATAGGAGTACCAAAATTAGATATTGGAGTGTCATACGTGTTGCAGAGGTTGTGGAAGTTGCAGGTCCTTGTAGTAGACGCATCATTCTTTTCCATTCAGTTTCATCTAGACTTCTTATTTAGGGCATGTGTCGCACACTTTTGGTTCATTCATCAGAGATATTGTATTCAGTTTAGTTTATGGTCTGAACTGGGAGTTATAACTAGCCTTATTTATTTTATTCCTATGTGTGGTGAATGGTTGATATTTTAAGACTGAATGAAAAAGGATTTACTTGGTTTTACAAATTGGAAATGTTTTGATACCTAGCTTAATTTTATATTAGGTGATTAATATGGTTTAATTTTTTATGACGGTGATGCTAAGAATAAACCAACTGAATATCCTATTTTAAATTGGTAAAGGACTGATCGCCCAATATTTAATTGGGCGGGGTGTCACATGTGGTATCAGAACATTAGGTTCTAGTGTCCTTAGGATCTGTGCGGCTTATTACGTTTCAGCGCATCGTTCTTTGATGTAGAGCCTTATGATAGGATTGTTGTGTTCCTTTACGTATGCGACTTACACTCACCTGCTATTAATTATAATGGATGTGACTCATTATATAAAATTCTATGTCATTCGAACACCGAAAATTTTAGGACGACCAACGAGGGACGTAAGAAGAGCTGCATGAGAAGAAGCCCAACAAAAGACATAACATAATCGTAGGATGGTGGTCATGACAAATATCACCATGAGAATCACTTAAGCAAGTGAAAGTGAAATCATCCCTTGGGAACAGTGGGTTCCCAGGGCATAGTCGTAGATAACGATGGAGTGAATTCAGGACCACCTAGCATAGTCGATAAGGGGGAAATAAGAGGGACTCTTCTGAAAACCCATCAGTAAAAATGCGAAGAAGAAAAGAGAATGTAATAGACCAACGGAGGTAGAAATCTGAAGGCAGTTGTGTAGAGTGGGGTGTGATGACACTCAAAAATTAAATTTGGAGTTAAAAGCTATAGCTCTTAGGAGCATCATGTAGTGATTAGAGGTAATCACCACATATGAAGAAGTGTGTTTAAAATTTAGAGAAATATTTGGGTACGATTTGACCGTGAGGTCTTCCATTCGATGTGGTAACAAAATGCGAGTGAAATTTTGATGTTTAGCACAATGGCTAAGATAGAAACCGATCCTGAGAGAAAGGTTGAATTGCATAATGAACTTCGTACCTGGTAGAGGGGAATAAATTTCCAAAGGGTCTATAGTTGATAAAGGACCAGTGAGTTGAATACAAGCATAAATGAGAAATCCAGTGAGGATGACTAATGTCGATGTCGTCAAGGTTATACGGTAACTAGTTATTGCGTTTTTTCCAGAAAAAGTGAGCCAGAAAGGTTAGAGAATCTGACCAAAAATAAAAAATGAACTTAACGGTGTTAGTGGAACCCCACATGAGAGTATACCCAATATGGAAATCATTTAGATGATTTTAAGTTGATTAACTTCCTACAAAGTAGGATGAAGTCAATCAGGGTTGTGGAGGTCAACCATGGTTTCGAAAGGCCAGCGTAGCCAGTAAGTTAAGACTACTCTATCCAAGAGAAAGAGATTTCCCATATGTGAAGAAAGTAGAACTACGAGTTTTGAATGTGTCCACAATTGAGAAGTGAGACCGAAAAGATTAAAAATTGTAAATCATGCCAGTTAGGCATAACAACTGGAGGAGTGATACTTCCAATAAAGGAATTTGGGGTCAAGAGAATTAGGTCCATGACATTTATAACCCAAGAGTGATGGGTTTAGGCTGGACCAATAGAGTCCTCATTAATAGTAGCATATAGTATGCTAGGGTCGATGGGGCCCGGGATGTAAACGGGAGTTCAGTATAGCCATAATTGAGTCATAGAGAGTTTGGGCCAACGTTTCAATAATGGGCGTGAAACCCACATGATGGAATAAATTATTCATGATGAATAGGGAATAAATATAGGATGAAATCCTAAGAGGTATAACGATTGCAAATGTTCATGGGTCGTGATGACAGCCTCGTGCTGAGACCTTATGATTTGGCGAGAGTAGTGAGGTTTTACTCCTTCCTTGTGAGTAAAGGATTAATTCTACTGACACGGGTGTGTCACAACTGAAATGTAAATTGGAGACCCTAAAATTCTTGTGCGATTCGAGTTGAGTGGGGAACTTTAGTTTTAACATTCTTGTTACAAACGTATTTCACGTTATTAAGAGGGCATTTTGATGTTGCCCGTGAGTGCACCGGGTGGGCCCTAAGAATATGTTTTGTTGTTGTAATTTACTACTGCATTGAGTTAGCTTTAGTAGAGTTTATTATGGTAATCTATAGTGATTAATTATCGTATGGTTAAACAGTAGTAAGAATGTAGCGATATGATTGTCGTGCCGGATACTTCGGGAGGAGAAATCTTTATTTTGTGCGGCGCCACCTGAAATGGGGTTGGGCCCACATATATGAATATATGAAAAAAATCATTGTATTATAGACCTCGGAGAATATGTTGTCTAGTTATGTGTGATTTCGGTGAGTAGGAATTTGTTTTACTGAGGAGACTCAGGATGCATTGTGTTCTTCTTCCAGCAGAGAAATAGAGCTCGTTATATATATATATAGCGCTGAGTACCTGGGATAGTGAGAGCGCCATGCTTCATGTTATATTTAGAGACATGAGATTGGATGAGAAAACTCTTATGTCAACATATGGAGATTGTAGAGAGGTATATAGTATGGATTGAGGGCCTTACGGATCTCGACAACCGACTAGGTTAGATAGTAGTGTATCATGGGGGTTCCTTATTAAGGAATGGGTTAATTGGTGGTCGAAATTACTTCATGTATGTACAGGATTAATCACGAAATTGAATTATATATTGATGAATGAATCTGGATTGGTTAGGTTCTTTAATCGAAAATTTGGAAACGAGGGTTCATATGAATTAATTTGGGGATTTCATATAATTTTGATGATTGATGACGAATTAATGATCATAGGATGTTAGGAATGTTATATAACCCGTTATGGCTTGATTGGGATTGATGATGAGGCATTGGATGTTGAATCTTAGAGGTTTTTAGGTTTAAAAAATTGTGGAAAACGCTGAAATTTTGGGGAAGAAGAAGAACAGTAGAGTCTCTCGTGATCTCGCGCGAAGGGTATTTCAAGCGCGATAAGGATCTCGCACGAAGTCGTTCGAATGACATGTGGAAGTGGTTCGAAATACATGTGGAAGTGGTTCGAGTCCAGTTTTGAGTTTACCGGTTTATTGGATTGAGAGAAACGGCCTGATAGTAAATTTAAACAAGACAGAATTTTGGGAAGGTATGTAAGAATTAATACTTTACTTATTTCGTTATATAGGGAGAATGTACCCTGGAGATTACGAGAGAGATAGTAATCTAAATATTTATACTATACATAGTGTTGAGATTAAAATACACATGAGAAGTACATATGTAGGTTGGATAAATAGATATAAATTCTAATTGAATGTGTGTATGCCTATTATGTGATATTATTGTTAAGAGCACTAATGGGTGATAACCCGGGGGTGTAAGAATCTTATTATTAGGTTCACTAATGAGTGATAACTCGGGGGTGCAAGAACATTATTGATTAAGTGTACTAATGGGTGATAACCCGGGGGTACAATGATGATTATTGTTAGGCGCACTAATGGATGATAACTCGGGGGTGCTGGATTATTATCGATAGGTGCATTAATGGGTGCTAACCCGGGGATGCAGGATTGTCTTGATAGGTGCACTAATGGGTGATAACCCGGGGGTGTTGGATTATTAGTGATTGGTGCATTAATGGGTGCTAACCCGGGGATGCAGGATTTTCTTGATAGGTGCACTAATGGGTCGTAGCTCGGGGGTGCATGATATATATATATATATATATCAACTTGTAAATATTTCTACTATGTGAAATTAGTAGACTTGGTAATAATATTGCGTTAAGTGTTCCTAACATAATTAGTTTATATGTATAGGGATGATGAGACTATATATATGTATGAGTGTACTTGGGGAACTTTCTACTTTGTGAAACTAGTAGATAAAGTGAAAATGAGAAATAAAATAATCTTAGAGGATAAAAGATTAACCATTCGAACGGTGAATAGTGAAACTTAGTATGTGAGATAAACTATTTGAATAGCGTATTGTATGGGCGATGCGGGAATACTACTAGTAAGCATAATTAGTATTAGTATGGTTTCTGACTAGTTAGACTGGGTGGTATAACTAGGGGGAGATTAGATGTACATTAGGCATGCACAATAGATGAGAGGTGAGAAACTCATGTGAGAATTCGAAAACTAACATACGTATAAGACTTATTTTAAGAACCAGTTTTAAATACTTGCTAAATCATTTTTAAACCTCGAGCTCTGACCAGTTTCTTCTATCTCTTCTCTCTCTCTCTCTCTCTCTCTCTCTCTCTATATATATATATATATATATATATATATATATATATATATATATATATATATATATATACACACACACACACTAGGGTATGCGCGTGCCTGAAGGAACGCCGCTAATTTTCTAAAGTGTACGTCACTAATAGGATGATACATCGTATATAGCTCGCAACAGATAAATAATTTTTGAAATTACCTATGGTTCAAACCTATTTGTTTAAAACAATTGGGAATTTTTTTAATCTCGTATATATAAGTCAATGTTTTTTTAGGACACGTAATTATAAATAATTTACAATTTTTGGGCAAATTTTCATGTATTTATATTAGGGCTAACAAAATGGGTTAAGGGGTCGTGTTTTCACACAACTCAATCAACTTGGCAAGAATGCAACGGACCCAAGCATGACATGACACGATCGCTTGTTTTTTTTTATTAACCCTAACACGACACGTTAAAAATACAACACATGAGAATAACCCGATAAGATCCGACCCAACACAACATGATTGAAATGATTAATCCAAATGTTGAGGAATTAAAAAAATAATGGATCTAAATAATGGGTTGATAATGGGTTTAAATTTGGTGGATAGTGGATCTACATATATTCTATACCGTGATCTTAATTGGATCAATATCGTGTCCTTATCGAGTCAATTTCATGGCAAAAATTGGACACGAACATAACCCGACCTAATAACGGGTCCAAAAACACAAATCTAAGCACGACCCAAACTCGAAATACCATGTCAATTTCATTTCGTTTTGCATCGTGTTGTCATGTCATTTTTAAAATAGCAGTCAAACCAATTTAGTTTCAATACAAATAAGTTGACTTTAAAAAAATGACAAATTTTCCTTTATTTATTGGACTATCCACCTATTCAAGGTATAAAAAAAAATGGACAAAATTTCGATACAAAAAATTGGACATAGTTTTAGAGTTTCAAAGAAAATTGGACTGAGTTTCAATATTTTGGTTCCCAACCAGTTGATACTCATATCATAAACATATATGATTCCAACATACTAAATGCAAAAGGAAAATTGTAAAACACAGATACAAAAAAAAAATGCGTTCGGTACTATTCTTGAATTAATGTAATCTAAAAATGCATGAAGAAACAGAGTCTGCATTAATATTGGGTCTACATTAATATCGGAATTGGAACTATTCTTGAAAGTTGGAGCATAATCTTTGTTGACCTACAAAATAAAATTCAAATCAAAACAATTTTACATGTATATGAATGGTATATGAATGGCAGCATATTCTTGAAAGCCACTGTGTCCAATGAATAATAGATGGCCTAACATCTAGTACTAATGAAATGACTATAATATCATTTGGAATGATTTAGTCAATTTCAATGACTTGAATTAGACATTCAAACACACATGAGTTACTTAATTCCTTCAAATAGAGTATTGCCATTCAAAGGCACTGCTATACATTCCTTATGCGTATAAAATGCACTGCTAATTCAATGCACTGCTATACATTCCTTATGTTTATAAGGAATGAAGTAACTGATATTATAAGTAGTGTTGTATAAAGATGGTTTATCTGATGGAAAGAACGTGTCAGCGTGGTGGCAGTGGTGGAGGTCAGGGGAATAAGCGTGGGATGGAATGGAATGGGGTAGGTGCTATAGGGGATTTTTGTTTTGGGGAAATGAAAAACAGTAAAGTCAAACAAATAAAGGAGGTAGATGGATTAGGGTGTAATATTAGAACAAATTTAGCATAATAGAGTATCAAAATTAACAATAGGTTACGAAGTACTACAATTAAAAATAATACTTATTCACTCTAAACATATCAAGGTTTAAAATTAGAAAAATACAAAGAATACTAAAAAATATTTACTCAATATATATGCATACAGATATATTTAATAAGCTGCTACTATTAAGCACTGCTACTATTTGGTTGGCAGCTGTTACTATTAAGAACATTCCATTTCATTTCAGGCCTTATTATTTGTTTATTGAGATTAGGCATTGTTTCTATTAAGCAGTGTTGTTATTTGTTGCACATGGTGGAAATTGCAGGCCTTGAAATTTGTTCACTCTACACAAATGAAGGTTTAAAATTAGAAAAATACAAAGAATACTATAAAATGTTTACTCAATATATATCCATACTGATATTTAATAAGCTGCTACTATTAACTTTTTGGTTGGCACTTGTTACTATTAAGAACATTCGATTTCATTTCAGGCCTTGAAATTAAGCAATTATGTTATATGCTGCACGTGGTGGAAATTGCAGGCCCTAAAATTTGTTTAATGAGATAAGGAATTTTGGAATGAACCCCTCTTGGTCAATGTGACAACCCGCCAATCCGAAATAGGGGGTGTCCAGCCCAATACTCCACACTAACGAAATCATGGATGGAATCATTCTCAGCATCACAATAAAATAAGAAGAATACGGGATAACCACTCCTTATTTCTGAAAAAACGGGTTGTCAAAAATTTAGAATTTAAAATTTATAAAAGAAAACAATTTAACAACCCAATAAATAAAAAGTGGAAAACCAGACTAAGTTATATTATATACCCATGAATGCACAATAAGGGACCGAATATGCTGTCGGTCACAGACTGATACAATAATTTACACAAGTTTAATAATTTATATAATACATTACATTAAACAATTACAAAAGTTGGGGCCTAACGCCCTAGTAAATGGCCAGATCTTAACTAGAATAGAAGAATGAGAACGTCTATACCAAGTATCCCGTAATATCTGCAAAGTATTACGGCTCCCCAAAAAACCGGAATAGGAAAGTCAGATCAGGCATTCTTGCAGCGGAGCACTTGAGCAGATATAAGATGCATGCACACGAAGAAATATGAACGGGTCAGGGCCCAGTTCTATATAATTACCAGATGAATAAAGAGTATGACAGTTATGAATAATGAATCAAGACTAAAAGAAATAAGAATCTACCTACATAGTTTAAAGCATAAACTAAGACAATTTGAATAGATTATAAGACTAATTAAGTCATGCAAGAGAATAAGAATAATTAACATTAATTAAAAACATCCATCATTTTATACTCTTTCTAGTTTTCCATTCCTTTTCAGGAATATAATCATCATCAAATTCTCTTTATGGCATTTCCATTCCTTAGCAGGAATATCATCATTATCATGCTTTTTATGGCATTTCAAAATCCATCAAGTCCCACTTGATACAGAATAGTTATATTCATTTTCATATAACGATTCTAAGACCACCCCTATGAGTTTCCCCACTAGGTCTGACCCTAAATGACCATCATCTTCTAGGCACCTATCAAACAAGGCAGCCTGGGCACCAATAACGAAAGACGTCGGGAAGCGACCATATGCCTGCAGGAGAGTCAAGACCACACCCGGAATCTCCTAACCAGCGTAGAAAAACATAACATAACTGTGCCTATGTCCTAGCACTATATACACCCTGCATTCATTATCCAGGGGGCATCACCAAGCTCGCCAGCTTCCCTTATGATATCATTTAGAGAGGTGCGTTTAAGTAAATTCGCATTTACCATATACATGATTAAGTAAATTAGAATTTACCATCATTATTACCATTTCCCTTTTTCATTTTCATTTCCACTTTTAACATATGTATGTTTCATTTTATCCGAAACCATTATTCATTTACATTTTATAAATAATTCACGTTTTTCCCGAAGCCATACAATGAATTATATCGTCGTTATAACCTCAAAGAATAAGTGAACTCCCAATTTAATTCACCCAACACTCTTTTACGGTGTTATACCATTAACCATCAAGGCCAAAATAGCTCAATTGAACTTCTAAAATCTCCCAAACATAGTACCACAACTCTTAGTCTCATAATAATCAACTAGAAGGAAATAATGCCCTAACATAAATTGGCATATCCCTGGAAAAATCCCCGCATAACCCAATCCTAATCTAGGATGGTTGCCCCACTCATCTAGGACTCTAGAACTCTGAACTTACTTCATTCAAGAAGGTTCCTAGTCCTTATTAAAGAGAATAAACTTAGGAAACAAAATAAGGTTTAAAGGTGAAAAATAGGGGACCGATCGACCAGTCCTGAGACCGCGGTCGATCGCGTCTCAAAATTTTCCTTAAGAAGGAAAGCAGAAAGCTCGGTTTAGAGGGGCCGGTCGACCGGTCAGGGGACCGCGATCGACCGCACACTAATTTTTTTGTGCCTTTGTGGGAAAGCAGTAGGCCCTCCCCCGAAGGACCAGTCGACCGGTCCTGGGACCACGATCGACCGATCATAGCAGACCTAGGACCCCTTTTTTCCTCCAAAACAAAAACCAAAGCTATACCTTTAAACCCCCAATCTCATTTCCCAAATCACTACTCCTATACATATAACCACAACAATATTAAGCTTCAACTACTCTCTAAATCACATTAACCCTACAAATCCAAGATTTAATCACTTGTATATCAACATACACATACATATATATACAAACCCAATAATTTCCTTAAAATCAACCAAACACACAACTATCATACAATTTATCTATCTTAAATCATATATTTAGCAGGTAGAAAACTTATCTTAGGGTTGATATCTTAAATTTCTTGGGGTAGATGCAATCTCCAAGCTTGAATCTCTCTGTCTTCCTCTTTCTCTTCAATTTCTCCACTCTTCTCTCTCTCTCTCACTCTCTCTAGGGCTTGAGGTGTGTAAGGGAAGGAATGGGAAAGGTTGGGAGACTTAAATCGTAGCTTAATTCTAAAGTCCCCAACTTAAATGGTTAATACCACATTAAAATGACTCCCAAATATGCGTTTAAGTTAAAACCAGTTGAAAAGTGCCCGGAACCTAAAAATACGATGTGGCACATATTTTGACTGTCTCGTACCTTCCGAGACTAACTACACTCTCTAAACTGGCATCCGAAAATTTTATAAATTATTTGGAGTTCCAATATCATTTAAACCATAATGCCATTTAATATACATGACACCATAAAACAGACAATATGTGGATATTTACCTACACATATGGTAAATATGCAACATTCCTGTAAATATTAATTTCTATCTCATTCAATTAATATTTACACCAGCCCCAACATTATATATAATTACCTCATGTGATAAAAATAATATAAAATTAGCCTCCTAAAAACGAGGGTTGTTACATACTCCCCCCCTTATGAGGGAATTTTGCACTCAAAATTCGGGCGTACCCAATACACATAAAGGGTATACTACTCTAACTAGGATATTACCATCCTAAACAGACCCCTCGTTATCGCAACGCCCAAATGGGCTTGGACTAAGGTCGACACAATCGATCTCAGTCTACATCCTTCATGCTATAGCATAGCACAAAGCATTCCTTACTACCTATCGATTTTAGCTTCCTACGACGGAAGACGATGCCCCCATGACTCGGCGCAAATAGTCTTACATGTAGAATCATGTTAAATCCCTCCTCGGGGGACCTACACTAACTCTGAGTGGCTTATCCCCAACATTACTCAACTTTTCATCGCATAGGAGTATCTTTTCCAAACGAATGGCTTAAAAGCCTAATCCTTAAAGAAACGTTCCGAAACTATTCCAAGTTCAGGGAACATATCGTTCGCTGGCCTCATCCAACGAGTATATGAATTCCTCAACCAGTTACACGAGGCCACTCACGGCGCCATACCTTAGAAAATAGTCCAAATCCTTGTATGGGAAATTTCCATCCTCACAAGTCATTGTTCCCGTCCATCCATATATCCCAAGGCGCACATTCAAGATATGACTTTCGGCATTGGGTTAACTTTCCCCATTCATCCCTCCACTTTAAAGTGGTAGATTATACTCCATTCCATATGGTTCCCATTAATTCCTGGAAACTTTACTCAACCCTTGACACGAATGTCTAATCTCGGTCCACCACCAGTGATAGGCACTTCATACAGTTCTACCACTCCTCCATAAAGAGCGGGGTGTATTCTTCTAAATATAGTCGACCCATAAAGCCAAAAAGCAACGATTTGGTCAAACGATCAACAATTTCTCGAATAGGATCATAACCAACTCGATGACAAAAATTCAAAGAAAATATCTATGAATATACCCTTCTTCGTTCCACCACTACTCTCTTTTGCACGAGTAGGTGAAATGGTCAATCACAGACATAAATACTCTTGCTACATATCCTTCCGAGTTGTGCCCGTTCTACTTGGCTTTCCATGCCATCACTAATTTCCCACTGGTTTTTTTTTCTACTTGACGTATCTACTACCCCAGTCGCACTCCCTTAGCGAAAGGAAATTTCCAATCGGTAGTCCTTTATGAACTTCATAACCCAACTCGATTCCTCCCACAACATAACTCAACAGCTTGTTGCTCGCGAGAAAGACTAAATTTCTTGCCCAAGAGGTAGTGCCTCCCTTTCTCCAGGGCGATCACCACCACAAAGAACTTTAATTCAAACATGGGGTAATACTTCCCACAAGTTTAAGCTTGTGAGACGCATAAACAACGAGTCTATTCTCCCATATTATTATTCCCCATCTTGGTAGAAATTTGTTCATTAAATCCACCCTTGAGCTCAACAATATGGGCTCAGGAGTAGAAGTTAATTCATCCTTTTAACTCCCTGAAAGCTATGTTACCAAAGTAACACTCTATGGTTTCTATCTAAGTAAGGCCCCATCTCTTTCGGCCTCATCTACCAAACCTTTCAAGATCCTATACTTCTCTTTCCTAGGGATTAAGTCCCTCTTAGAGTTACCCCACAACCCATTTGTGGGCAACTCCTTACAGCCTTCCTAAACTAACGTCACATACCCTAAAGGTCTTACGTCTTAATAATCCTAAGTTCTATCTATATACATCCTATCTAAGTCACAGACGTATAATACTAAATATATCCCTAGTGTCCAAGACCTTACTCAACTTCCGACATTCGCTCGGTTTCATGCGTGGGACGTCTCGCCGAAGTGAAATCCAAATAAGGAACCCTCCCATTACACTACTACCTCGCATCGTCGGTCATCAAGATATGATGGTCTAAGACACATGATCGAGACCGGTTAAACTCTAATTTACAACCCTACTAACAATATTTTACTTCTATGATTTACCATACAAATAATTGAGGATTCCAACCAATCAGACGTTTACTTTCTGCAAAGTTTTACAATTTCTTATACCACAACATATATACATCTTCCTAGATGGCCTTATCATCAAGGCATAACTTGAAGTCTCAATTCGACTTCATACCACAGTCTTCCTCACATCGATCAGAGGACAGAATTATATACAGTGCTTCTATCTCGCACTTTAATAGCCATTAATCACTCTACTACGTGATTCTTGGATAAACCATTCAACCCAACAAAAATAAAATAAAATAAAATAAGAGAAAGGAAAAGTAACATCTCTTCACTCCCAACGTCATTGAGGTTCACGCGTGGAGCGTCCCGCAAAAGCGGAATCCAAACAAGGAACCCCTCCTATGCATTACTACTCAACCTTGTTGGTCGTGGAGATAAGGCATAACAATCACATACCATGTAAACAAGCAACTAAACACTCAAGTAATATAACACCACAAATGATGAAAACCTCCTACTTACCACAAACCACCCCTATAAAGTCTCAACCTGTATCCAGGAGAGATATTATAGGACAACTAGTTCCACCCTGAAACTAGAAGTAGGATAGTCTCGAAGTTTTAATCGCTTGCTATCACTCAAATAAACCAAAATACCTTTACTAACATAGTACACGCAATACGAATAGGGCTTAACACACATAATACTGGAATATCATCACTCGCTTCATAACGAATGAAGGAGAATATAAAACTTCCCCACTACGGAGGACGGGTAGCTACCCTATTAATAGTAGCATCAATACTACCGCAAGCTCAATACGCACACGCGAATCTAGAGTAAAGACAATACTACTCTATCTAAAGATAAGAACTATACCACCCACTACCAAGGGCGAATTCCCCCCAACAATCTTATCAATTCACCCCGGGTCAGACCTAATGGGTCACCCATCAATAGGAATAAAAGGAGTGATCCTACACTCCACCACATAGCCTTGTCATAACTATGGTTACTTCTCTATCTTCCAAACCATTACCCACGCAATCCCTTTCACTATCCCAACAAAATGGAACACGCTACTGGTCTCCCCTTCCTTAGTTCAATGAAATCTCCCCAGCCGGATGTCCACCAATGGGGTTTCATGATCACTGATCCTTCATAAGTGTTAACGACACTTATTCTGGAGCCTATCATTCCATTGAAGGATTCTTCCTTGTACCTACCTTGCCTTGGTGTACAGCCTCACTAACCGTACAACTCTTTACTCACCGTCGGCCTCCATCCGAACCTCATGTGAGCATTTGAGAATCCACCTTCTCCTCCGTTCAATTTTCCTAGAGAAAATCGCTGTTGAAAATGTTCATCGGGTTTCCCCATGGGCAAACTTCCTACAACCACAAATATGGTGACTATGTTCCCACCATATCAACACTACTCCTACGAGAGCAGGATTTTCCTTCATCCTTTCCATCGGGACAACTACTACACCCTTCTTTAGGCCAAACTCCTGGACCTTATGCGTCCACTAAATGAGGGTGCATTTCCTCAGTCTTACTTCAACAGGTGGCCCGTATCACGGGCCCTTCTCAACTTCAATATAACGTCGCTTGGAATCCCAAGCTTAGTACCACTCTTTACTTCTATCGGTACCGGGGAAACTATACCCACTGTAATTAGTAGTCACAGTAGTAAGACAAGGAAATGCTACGAAAAATGGAAGCGACCTTCGAAGCGATCCTCATCCCCGACCACAAATCACGGTTTCTAGTGATCCCATCTCACGATGCCTTCACAACAACCTTCTCTGGCGCCCCTCTTCAATCGACCTAGAAATCTCACACGAATGCGCAAAAGATTACATAGGTTCTACCTCATGACAGAAGAACGAAATCTTTCAAAGAGAAATCAATGATCTTAATCCTAAGGCTCTAGGTCAAATCAATAGCAACGCTGAAGACGTAACGCGTCCACACCGATTCGTAAGGACTCTAGAACTCGATGCTCTGATACCATCTGTGGCAACCCACCAATCCAAAATAGGGGGTGGCCAGCCCGACACTCCACACTAATGGAATCATGGATGGAATCATTCTCAGCATCACAATAAAATAAGAAGAATACGGGATAACCACTCCTTATTTTTGAAAAACGGTTTGTCAAAAATTTTCAATTTAAAATTTATAAAAGAAAAAAACCTAACAACCCAATAAATAAAAAGTGGAAATCCAGATTAAGTTATATTATATAACCATGAATGTAGAATAAGGGACCGAATATGCTGTCGTTCACAAACAGATAAAATAATGTACACAAGTTTAATAATTTACATAATACATTACATTAAACAAATACAAAAGTTGGGGCCTCATGCCCGAGTAAATGACCCGATCTTAACTAGAAAACAAGAATGAGAACGTCTATACCAAGTATCCCGTAATATCCGCAAAGTATCACGGATCCCCAAAAGATTGGAATAGGAAAGTCAGATCAGGCATCCCTGCGGCGGAGCACCTGAGCGAATATAAGATGCATGCACAACAAGAAATATGAACGGGTCAGGGCCCGGTTCTATATAATTACCAGATGAATAAAGAGTATGACAGTTATGAATAATGAATCAAGACTAAAAGGAATAAGAGTCTACCTACATAGTTTAAAGCATAAACTAAGACTATTTGAATAAATTATAAGACTAATTAAGTTATGCAAGAGAATAAGAATAATTAACATCAATTAAAAACATCCATCATTTTATACTCTTTCTAGTTTTCCATTCCTTATCAGGAATATAATCATCATCAAATTCTCTTAATGGCATTTCCATTCCTTAGCAGGAATATCATCATTATCATGCTCTTTATGGCATTTCATAATCCATCAAGTCCCACTTGATACAGAATAGTTATATTCATTTTCATATAATGATTCTAAGACTTCCCCTCCGAGTTTCCCCACTGGGCGCGCCCCTAAATGACCATCATCTTCCAGGGGCCTATCAAATAAGGCAGCATGGTCACCTATAACGCAAGACGTCGGGAAGCGGCCATATGCCTGCGAGAGAGTCAAGACCACACCCGGAATCTCCTCACCAGCGCAGAAAAACATAACATAACCGTGCATATGGCCTTGGACTATATCCACCCTGCATTCATTAGCCAGGGGGAACCACCAAGCGCGCGAACTTCCCTTATGATGTCATTTAGAGAGGTGTGTTTAAGTAAATTAGCATTTACCATATTCATGATTAAGTAAATTATCATTTACCATCATTATTACCATTTCCCTTTTTCATTTTCATTTCCACTTTTAACATATGTATGTTTCATTTTATCTGAAGCCATTATTCATTTACAATTTGTAAATAATTCACATTTTTGCCGGAGCCATACAATGAATTATATCGTCATTATAACCTCAAAGAATAAGTGAACTCTCAATTTAATTCACCCAACACTCTTTTAGGGTGTTATACCATTAACCATCAAGGCCAAAATAGCTCAATTGAACTTCTAAAATCTCCCAAACATAGTACTACAACTCCTAGTCTCATAATAATCAACTAAATGGAAACAATGCCCTAACATAAATTGGCATATCCCTGGAAAAATCCCCACATAACCCAATCCTAATCTAGGATGGTTGCCCCACTCATCTAGGACTCTAGAACTCTGAATTTACTTCATTCAAGAAGGTTCCTAGTCCTTATTAAAGAGAATAAACCTAGGAAACAAAATAAGGTTTAAAGGTGAAAAACAGGGGACCGATCGACCGGTCCTGGGACCGCGATCAACCGCGTCTCAAAATTTTCCTTAAGAAAGAAAGCAGAAAGCTCGGTTTAGAGGGGCCGGTCGATCGGTCAGGGGACCGCAGTCGACCGCACACCAATTTTTTTGTGCCTTTGTGGGAAAGAAGTAGGCCCTCCCCCGAAGTCCCGGTCGACCGATCCTGGGACCGCGATCGACCGGTCATAGCAGACCTAGGACCCCTTTCTTCCTCCAAAACTAAAACCCAAGCTATACGTTTAAACCCCCAATCTCATTTCCCAAATCATCACTCCTATACATATAACCACAACAATATTAAGCTCCAACTACTCTCTAAATCACATTAACCCTACAAATCCAAGATTTAATCACTTGTATATCAACAAACACATACATATATATACAAACCCAATAATTTCCTTAAAATCAACCAAACACACAACTATAATACAATTTATCCATCTTAAATCATATATTTAGCAAGTAGAAAACTTGCCTTAGGGTTGATATCTCAGATTTCTTGGGGTAGATGCAATCTCCAAGCTTGAATCTCTCTCTCTTCCTCTTTCTCTCCAATTTCTCCACTCTTCTCTCTCTCTCTCACTCTCTATAGGGCTTGTGGTGTGTAATGGAAGGAATGGGAAAGGTTGGGAGACTTAAATCGTGGCTTAAGTCTAAAGTCCCCAACTTAAATGGTTAATACCATATTAACGACTCCCAAATACGCGTTTAAGTTAAAACCAATTGAAAAGTTCATGGAACCTAAAAATACGATATGGCACATATTCTGACTGTCTCGTACCTTCCGAGACTAACTACACTCTCTAAACTGGCATTCAAAAATTTTATAAATTATTTGGAGTTCCAATATCATTTAAACCATAATGCCATTTAATATACATGACACCATAAAATAAACAATATGTGGATATTTACCTACACATACGGTAAATATGCAACATTTTAGTAAATATTCATTTCTATCTCATTCAATTAATATTTACCCCAGCCCCAACATTATATATAATTACCTCATGCGATAAAAATAATATAAAATTAGCCTCCTAAAAACGAGGGTTGTTACCGTCAACATGTCTAGTATATTCTTTTTATCTTAGATGCATTAATCGATAGAGCAAATTCCAAAGATTTTCCTAGTTCATCAAAAGCAACCACTAAATCGACGAAGGATATATAATAAAGACAGTGCCCAAAGTTAAATACCTATAATGGAAGTGTTGTATTTTATATTGAACCTCTTCCATCCAACTCGGAGTGCTAATAGTCCAGTCTAGTTCCTACAAAATTGAGGGTAAAAATAATGAATTTTGAGTTTCCTATTAAATTCATACAAATCATAAGGTAGTAAATGAATCAATAGTCCAACAATAAGATTCATCCTTTCAATCAACAACATGTTTCTTTCGAAGAAAATTCAAGGCCAAATGTAAACCCATCCATTCTCTAAACCATATTTAGGTATCTCTATACAAATATAAAAAAAAGAAATCCAAAATCGAACCAATGTACATACCGTAGAGAGAGGGCTAGAGAAAACAAAAAAAAACATCTCAAAAAATAAGTTTTATAGTTTAAGCCCTGTACATAACAAAAATATTAATAAAACTAAATTTCATATCAATCTTCTCGGCTGACAAGTGTAAATGTTAAAATAAAACTCTTAGTGCATATAGTAAAAGTGAGATTGACGTATTGCACTAAACGCATTGGTTAAAAGAATATATAAATTGTATAGGCATGTAGAATTTACTAATCAAATAAGAACATAACTAAATTGGATAGTGGCCCTTCATTCTCGAGTGTGAGAGTTAAACCCCCACCTATGACCTTTAAGAGTACTCTCTTTACCAATCAAACCAAACTAAAACAAATTATATGCCATCAAACATAAATCGAACAAAACTAAAGCTAACGTAAGGACCAAGTCTAGAAATTCTGAAACACAATCCAAATTTAAGCGGTATTCACAAACAGGGTCATAGTATTTAGCCTCTAAAGTGAATAAGATTTACCTTCTTCTGATGGTGTGGTTATCAAAAGTGGCTTTGGAGAAGAACACATGTTGAAGAATAAGACTTGTTTATGCATGTATCGAATTCAACTTTCACAACTATTTTGTATTTTCCAATTTCAAACACATTTGTATTAATATAAGCTCAGTTTAAAAACAATGAAGCTAAAATCCAAATAAAGCTATATATGCATAACTTTGTAATTTCAATAAATTAAGCACTATGTACAAATGGCAACCTTATATATGAAAAACCATGCTACAGAAATGAGGAGATACGTGTGACTAAATCTTTTAAAATGTGTAAGTTCTCAATGATTATTTAATAAAACCCTGGCAAAAAAAGAAATAAAAAAATAGCTGAAAAAACGAAACCATATTATTAGTAATAAACAACGGAGAAAGAAATTACTCTTAGAAAATTTGTGAAACTATTCACAGAGTGAATTTTTCAACATCCGTCGACTCCTAAAAAAAAGTTAATTAAACTACTAAAACGAATCAATTTTAACACATACCTATGCGTGTGAAAGTGGTGACTCGGGTTAACACTTGAACCGCGAAATAGAACAATAAGAGTATATACCTGCAATATACATAACACAAGACTAAAATGTCTATAAGAATCTAATAAATCAATTACATAAGCTTCACATTATATATCTGAAATATAATTAGAAATTTAGTATTTAAAATTAGATTAGACAACTATATAAGCTTCACATTATGTTTCTCAAACGTAATTATTAATCAAACATCATAGTTAGAAAATCAGTTCCCCTTGCACTTACACCAGAAGATGACCCCAGGAAGGATGAAATGAGGAAGCTACGGGAGAAGAAGGAAGAGATTGACGTAGCATAAGCAGGTGTGGCGAATTCTCAAGACAGAATGTTAATCACTGTTTCCAGAAGTTACGACATATCCAAATGTCAAAATTTGTATAGATCACACAAAACGTTCAACGTAACCTGATATTCACACCTAAAAACTTAATTTCCAAAACATAAATACCTTAATTTCCAAAACATAAAAACTTAATTTCCAAAACTAAACTCAACTAAAAACTTAATTTCCAAAACTTAACGTAACCTGATATTCACAACTAAAAACTTAATTCCCAAAATCAAAAGCAGCAGGCCCACTAATGCCATCAGGCAACCTGGAAGCCAGCGATGCTTCTCTTTAAGGGGAGGGTTGTGTCCCATTGTCAAAAATTTATAACCATAACAATGGGCAAAATAGTATTAAGAAATTTTTAAAATGTCAGTTGTCAGGAGAGTAAATTACCTCCACCATAATGATATTCCCATTTACTTTATCTCCTCCAGCCTAACTTAATTCATCGAGATAAAAGAATATAAGAAAAAAAAATTATGGAGATCCATATATAAAATGTGAAACCCCTGTTATCATATTACAATATCAGAGATACATAAATAAAAGCAAACAGTTTTGATATCATAATTTAAATACTTACTACAATCAGAGATCCATATATCAAAACAAATAGTTGATAGATTTGATATGATATGATGTGTTTGTTAAAAAACTCTCAAATCCGTAAAAAATCTCAGATCAGTAAAAAAATCTCAGATCCGTAAAAATGTCAGATCAGTAGAGACAAACAGTTGTACACGATATGATGTGTTGAACCAAAAATCACAACATCACAACTTTTGAACCAAAAATCACAACATCATCACAACTTTTGAACCAAAAATCACAACATCACAACATCAAAGCTCTTGATTTGAACCAAAAATCACAACATCACAACATCACAACTCTTGATTTGAACAAAAAATCAAGACTTTGATTTGAACCAAAAGCGATCTTAATTTTTTGAATGATCAGTCAGTTTTTTAAACCTAGTTGATTCAAGTTTATTTGAACCAAAAAAATCAAGATCATTCAAAAGCTGTGATGTTGATTCAAGACCGTTCAAAGAAATCAGTCTCAGTCAGTTTTTGAACAAAAAAATCATCTTATGAATCAACACCATAAGGTAAAAATAATCCAAAACCCACTCTGTTTTTACCCAAATCAGCACCCAAAACCCATACATCCAAACCCCTACACCCAAAACCCACTCCGTTTTTACCCAAATCAGGACCCTAAAAATTACAACATAGTTACAGAGCAGAGCTAAAAATGTAGAGAGTGAGAGAGAGGATACCTAATGGCGATAAGTGTGGTTCTACATCATAGGGGGGAGAGAGTGTTTAGCGATTGACCTCGATTTTATTGTCATATCCAACCCATTAAAATCGCTGTTGAAAACCGGCGGTGGCCTAAGTGTTGGTGGTGGTGGTGTCTCCCCTGAAAAATGAAAATATTAGATGATGAATCCAAAGAAAGAAGAAATAGATGATGAATAGGTTTTGGTTTATAAGATTAGAGAGAGAGAGATGAAGCGACTGCTTTAATTTTCAAATGGGTGGAAAGGGGAGGGATGTGAAGGGAGTGAGCTGAGCGTATGAGGTATGTATCATGGGTATGTTTACAAATATACGCCTAAATTTGAATTTTGAAAAAGGGGGACAAATAAATTAGAGTGTATGAAAAGAGAGGGAATTCAAAAATTTCAAGGATAAAATAGGGAGTGTAGGAAAAAATAATATAGATGATATCATTAGCCAAACTTGTGACATATATATATTTCCTACTTTATTATATATATATATATATATATATATATATATATATATATATATATATATATATATATATATATATATATATATATATATATATATATATATATATATATATATCAGGTGCTCAGCCAGAGGAGTACCAAAATTATATATTTGAGTGTCAGACGTGCTGTAGCTGTTCTGGAAGTTGCAGGTCCTTGCAGTAGACGCATCATTCTTCTCCATTCAGTTTCATCTAGGCTTCTTATCTAGGGCATGTGTCACCCACTTCTGGTTCCTTCATCAGAGATATTGTATTCAGTTTTTTTTATGGTTTGGAGTTTTACCCAGCCGAATTTATTTCAGTATTTGATTCATATTCAGTATTTATTTTATTCCTATGTGTGGTGAATAGTTGATATTTTAAGACTGAATGAAAAAGGATTTACTTTGTTTTACAAATTGGAAATGTTTTTACACCTATCTTAATTTTATATTAGGTGATTAATATGGTTTAATTATTTTCTATAGTGATGCTAAGAATGAACCAACTGAATATCCTGTTTTAAATTGGTAAAGGACTGATCACCCTATATTTAATTTTGCGGTGTGTCACAAGTGGAACAACATCTAAGATTGATGTATAGATGTACATGACATGAATAAGGAATCCATCTTTTTCAACTTATTGGTAAGATTTAATTTAACGTGCATATGTCGCGAGGCACCATAATATTGGTTAATGCTCTTTGTACGTAATTGTATCCACAATGGTTGAAAAAAAAATTGCCTTCTTTAATAACATAAGGAAGGTTAGGTCTACGTCGGGAATATGAATGCGAATTATATTCTCTATAAGTTCATTGCAGCTTTGCAAGGTAGTTAAAATATACGACCTTATTATTCCAATACATGTAAGTAGGAGTACCCTCTAAATCGAGCACACGAATAAAAGAGGTGTAAGTGAAGGCTAATTCCAAACTCTCAAAATCTTGTTTCTAGTAATTATCATCGCGCCTTATTTTTCAGAGAAAAATATACGAGGACATGAATATAGTCCTACAAGTAATGGATATAATTAATCTTTAACTAGTTATTATTTTTTTACCGATCAAATTTAAGTTTATCTTTTCTCAACATATGAGTCCTACGCGAACGGATTTGAATTGGAACCGTGCATTTAGGTAAAGATTTATTAGTTTGATTAAGGTTTTAAGTCATCACAAGTACCCTTATCTAAACCCCGTGCGTGAGACTTCTCATCGAAGTGAAATCCAAATAAGGACCCCCCCCCCCCCCCCCCCACACACACACACACACTTAGAATGGGTAATTGTTAAACCATATTTTCTTAGGTTTTATTATGAAAGATTATGGCAAGAGTTTCAAAGTCTATTTATATTATCAAGTCATAAAATACAACATCACTATCCAACAACCAAAAATCATCCCATACTCCTTATATCATTTACATGATAAAACACATACCAATAGTAACAATATCTCAAGTGAGGTCTTGTACGTTTTCTCTCATAAAAGATACATATAATTAAATGAGTGTCTTACATTATAAGGGCTCATATATGTGCATCCTTAAAAGAGACATGTGATTAACTTAAGTGTGTTACATCATAGGGGATCATATACATATCTAGAGTCCCAAGTCATTAATAATGCATTCAAGTTATTATCAAAAGTAAGCATTTGGGTTTTTTGAATTCACTAATTTAAATATAAGTCTGTATATTACACTATCAAATGTCAATAATCAAATTCTGCAAATGGGATACAAATCTTAAATATCAATTTTTTGCATGTTTCGGGTTTTAACATTTAGTCATTAGAGCTTATAATTTTCAATTTAAAATTTAGGGTATATGATTTAGGATTAAATAATCAAGGTTGAGGTTTTAGTATATATGTGCTTGCGTCTTATTATTAGCGTTTATTGATTTGGGTTTAATTTTTAAGGTTTAGTAGATAGGTTTTGAGTATTTTCCACTAATTTTAAACTTGGGTAAATTTTCCACTAATAAGAGTTCCAGAATTATAAATATATACTCACATATATACACATACATTCATATATATATATATATATATACACACACATAATTACATGTACACACATACACATTCATTCACATATATGCATGCACACACGCACACATACACATACATTCACACACATATATACATACATATATACACACGCACACATACATGCATATATAGTACACACACATACAAATGCTCATACACACACCTACACAGTTTATATAAAGAGAGAGAGAGAGAGTTTGCGAACCTGCTTGTATAGAGAGAGAGAGAGAGAGAGAGAGGTTGTCAATTGGAGAGATGGAGGTTGTCGAAGATATTTTGGCAGGAGGATTTGGGGAGAGAGTGAGAGTTCAAGGGAGGGATAGAGTGAGAGTTCGAGTAAAATGATGTTAGGGGTAGGGTTTTTAATTAAATACAATAGTCACGACCCTGTATCGTGACCACATACTGTGACCAATTATTTTTCTCCACATTATTAATATAGTCACGGTCTTGTGCCGTGATTATGTTGATGATGTGGAAAAAAAGTATTAGCACAGTCATTGGTCACAGTCTTCGATCATGACCCTCTGTCGTGACCAATTCAAAACGGTCATGTCCCAAATTCATGACCCCATCAATCAAAATTATTAAATTGGTCATGGTCATGGTCATGGTCATGGTCATCGTCGGTTAAAGGGGATTTTGGCACAATTTTAGTGCCATAACGGTCTTGACCTTATAAAAAATGACAACCTTAACAAGTCTAGTCATGGCCCCATGTCATTTCCATATGTAGTTTGTGTCACGGTGGTTAGGGGTCATGGACCTGGTCACGAGTTATTTGAACCTGGTCACGGTCTTAGACCGTGACCACCTAGTCACGGACATGGATAGAGGCTAGTTTATTATGATCATTTCCAATTAGTAGTGTAGTGATCGGTGAATTAATATATGTGTATTCTAACAACGTAATGGGATTTTCATTACAAAAACTTTCTCGCAAGTAATGCAATATATCATGTATATAAAAGAATGTGGTATTTTATAAATTCAATTAATAAGAAATGACTTATGGTCATGGGATTTTCATCAATATTCAACAACTCATGTACATTATTCACTGTCCTAAAAAATCTGCCTAGGCTTAAGGCATGGGAGAAACGCCTCACCTTATATTATTACGCCTTATTCTTAGTAAAACCCTTAAGGCGCACTTTTTCTCTAAATACAACAATGCTTTAGTGAAACGATATCGCCTTTTAAAGAATTTTTTAACTAACTGGATCATTATCTCATCCAAATAATCAAATAGTATTTTAATTTGAATATATTCACACATATTTTTATGATATGTACAATTTTAGTATTTTAATAGCCTTGTTATGGTTAAAAATATTATAATATATTAAGAAGGCCTAAATGCCTTTTCATGCCTTTTTACGCCTAAGGCCCACCTAGGCTTCTTGGCCTCCACGCCTCGATCACGCCCCGCATTTTTTAGAACCTTGACATTATTTAGGCTCAAAATTCTACAAAAATGATAGGATTGTTGTCACGTATTAAGTTAGAACGTATTTTCAATTTAGGCATGTTCGTATATGATAAGGGATTAAGTTATACATTACAATGGGTAGGATTTCTACTAAAATATCATATAGAAGGCAATGACATCCGATATACGAGAAGGCAAGATTGTCGCCTTAAACTCATGAGTCAGATGGCTATTCAATTATCACAATGATAATAATACCATCAAATTTCATATTATGTGTGTACGATTAAAGAACAACTTTATTATATATATGTTTTATAACAACTTATGGCTTTACATGCGAAGGATATTCATTTATTCACTTACTCTACCATGTGATTTTGAGTCTCCAGTGAGACTTTCTTAAACATGATCTATTTTACCAAGATAAACATGTGAGCATATTGGAGAATGTTTTTGAGAATGTGAGAAAATAGGTGTGAGTATCATTATATAGACGTAACATTTATATCTTGTAAGGCCAACCAAACCTTATTGAGTGTATATTAATAGTGACTTTCAATAATTTCTAGGCACCGGCGCCGTAGAGACTGATTATTAATTTCTTCTCATCTAGGTCCTCACAAATAAATCATTAAAAAAATATTTAATTCTAATTAAGATAGAACTTTTTTTTAAGAGATACACGTATTGAATGAGTAGTACCCTGAATTATGGTTTTTAACTAATCTATATTAAATATATTAATAAGAATATTAATTCACTAGTCATATAGAAATAATAGAAGTATTAGTCTAATGAGGATATGAACATCATGACCTACTTGTGTAGTAGGAGTCACGGACATGGATATTTAATGCGTAAGTGCATATAAGAGGCATCTATCATAACAATAGATATTCACATTTAAAGTATGTGTGAAAACACTTAGTGATTTCATGTATCACATTCATAGTATTAACATCCTACACATTTGTTAAAATATCAAGAGATAAATGAAGGTGGAATATAGGTTAGGTGTTGTAAACAATTTCTCAAACATTTAAATGTATCTATTATAAAAAAATCTTTATGAAACTTCCAAGGGCTCGGATCAAAAAATTGGCTATATGTTATTTTCAATAAATTTTACTATTATTTATTTTAAAAATATTACCCTCCTAGTCTTTTATAACTTCTGCAATCGGGTTTTACAACTATCAATCTCTTTAACAAACTGATTTTTCTTTTTCAAAGCCTTATTTTTGTTTTTATCAATATATTATTTATAAGTTAAACTTCTAGAATAAGAATTTAATAATATCAAGTTTGATTTACTCATAAATTAGGGATATAAGTTGTGAAAGATACGTGGGCTATTATCTTCAAGTTACAATGACTTTTATGTATGTGGTGACGATGTAGGAGTTACATTGCTATAACAAACCACCTCAAGTTCATAAATAGCATGTGTGAGATATAAGCAAGGTTAACAATAAATATTCTAGAAAAATGGAGGAATATATCAATATGCAAGTGAATGTGTTTGGCCATTTTTCAACAATAACTTTATAAACACATTTTTACCAAAATAATTTTTCAAGACCCATTTAACTTCACAAAACCTTTACTTTTTATCAATGGTACTTTTTGTCTCAAGTACAACTTTTTTAACACAACTTTTCATTGTCATTTTGCATACATTGCAACTTAGTAAAAAAAAATCTTAGTTTGTTGATAAAATGAAATCTCCAATGTTTTCTTCAATCAATATAAACACTCACATTAACATTGAATCCATTTAAGTACTAATCATATTAAAGAAAAGCAATAATGTTAATATAGTAAGGGAGTAGAGAGAGTTTAAAGGAACTTTGCAAACCTAGTTTTAACGTGGTTCATCCCTACCTACGCCCATGCTCGAGGCAGTACTCCAAAACTTTACTATCTCCAGTTCACTTACGGTGGAACCAAAATCTCAGAAGAAACAACACCTTAGAAAACGGCAACCAAAAATGGGTACCTTCGTCCTTGCATAAGTAGTACCCATACAATAACCCAAAGTCTTTAAATGTCTTGACAACCCGTAATAATGACACTACCGGTCAAAAATATATAAAGAGGTTTAACACAATAAATAGTACAAGTTTTGTAACAAAATATACAGCGAAGTTTCTTTACTATAATAATGGTGAGATGAGTTTACTGTTCTTTCTGAAAAAGGAAAAAAAAAGTGATCTCGGGTATTTTGATCAAAGGGGTGTTTGGGTTTGGATCTATGTATTAGGATATTTGGGTTTTAATATCTAAGCAATCATGTTGTTTGGGGGTAATTTCATTCAAGAGATATTTTTTGTTAAAATCACTTTGTGACACAATTCGGTTTTCGAGTTTGGATGGGTTTGTTCCTTAAAACCAATCTTGTAAAGTGAGTTGAACTTTCTCTCACTAGAAATGCATCATTTTTTAAATTATCATATACATGGGTTGAATGTTTTTTTTTTTTTTTTTTTGGGGAGGGGGGGGGGGGGGGGAGTGTAACTTGGATGAAATTTGTTTTGATTCTTGGAATTTATGGGTTTGGTTTAAAAGTTGTATGTAATTGGTTTGAAGCCTTACTTCAATTGATTTTTGGCTTGAATCTCACATAAATATAAAGGGGTTCTAGGGACTTGGTTTTTCTCTTTGAAAAATCATGTAAGATGACACAATCTTGGGTATAGGTTTAGTGATCTATGATGAAGGTATAAGGGATTGTTTATAGTGTTAGGAGGTAGGCAAAAGTTTTTAATAGGGTTGGTAAAGTTTTGGATATTGGGATAAAAGATTGGGAAGATTTACCAAATAAAACTTTTGAAATTCTCTAAAAGTCTAGTTTAGTCGAGTAAAACATTATTGTTTTCAAGTCTCTCTATTAGTTGAATGTCTAGAAAAAAAATTGACTAAACATTTTAGTAGCCTATCTTAGTAAACTAAAATTAATGTTTAGGCGACTAAATCTCCCAAGCTTCAGGAAATATGGTTTTGGGTGTTTCTCCATTCTTTACCGTAGGTTTAAGGAGATTTAGGGTAGGCTTATGTGAGTGGGCTTTGAGAATATAGAAGGAAAATCATGTTACTTTACTTATGTACAATAATTCCTAAAGTATAGTAAGAAATTGACCAATGATATCTTTGTCTTTTGAACATTCTTTTGGATTTGTTGAGTTATTATGATTTGATGCTGGCTCCATCCTGCTCTACATACAATGTGTGATATGATATTGAATTTTCTTATGTGACTATTTGAGATTTAACACCTATTTTTGCATGATAGATGAAATTTGTCCGGGTTTGACGATTGATTTTTATCTTCATTGTAATGTATGGGATCTTTATTGTGTTTTTTTTTATCTTTATTATGTTTCTTGGGTATGTTTACATGGTTTCATGGATGGAATGTTGCTTGTAACATATCTCATAATGTATTGAGTGCTTATTTTAATCTCAAGTACATTTGAGGAAGATAGTGAGGCGTTTTCTTATATTAATTGTGTTGTCATCATACAAAATCCCTTTTGTTGAAATACATTTGTTCCCACAAAGTTGTATAAAAATAGATATGTATATGATATAAAGAAGTATATACAAGGGTGACATTATATGAATGATAAAATTATGGAATATTGAATACTAGGGTATGCCCGTGCCTGAAGGCACGCTGATAATCGCAAAACGACAAAAATTTTCAAAGCACGTAATTACAAAGGGGCACAAATTTCCAGAGTACGAAATTGCAAAACAAAAAATAAATATGCCCCAACAAAATGAAGTGTAATTTAAAAATAAGGTATGACTGTGCCTAAAGGCACGGATATAAATTTACCCCTGATGTTCAACTACACCTTAACTTGATAACCCCGTTGTCTCACAGTTGACTACAAATTGCAAGGCACATAATCAAGTGTTTTAGATTCACGTTAAATACAATATAAAATTAATATGAAAGTAGATCATATTTAAGTAAAAATTGACAAAGATACAAACAAATCATCCATTTGAACTTGATTACAACTCCGGACATTGAGCTGGTGTTGAGTCTCTTATTTGTTAGTAAAAAGGTTAAATCAGGATTGAACATAATATAAATTTATATTAGTCAAAGAGATGTAATTGATTCAAAGAGATGATGAATAGTAGTCAAAGACAAATATACTTATTGGAAGAAACTCTCGATAATAGTCCACTAAAATTAATAAAAATTAATCAAGTATCAATAGTTATAACAGTACATCAATGTATCCACCCCCCAAACTATAAAAAAATAACAAAACAATTCACACAGTTGTTTTTTTCTTCTTTTATGCCAAAAGCATTCGCATTCAATCATACAACCTTACTTTATTTCATATCATAATGATCCCTCGACACTACCCATCGATTAAAAATGTACAAACACAACTTCATGATGCTTGCAATTAAAAATGCCCTCAAGGGCTGCATAATTGGAGTTTAAGCTGTAGCATAATTGGAGTTTAAGTTGTAGCTTCACATATGCCTTGCATTTCTACTGTGTACCAATAAAGGCTATGCTCCAATGAAGTTTTCACTGCAATACATATATTAATTATTGCAAGACAAATCATATAATCTATAGGTCCAGTTGGTTGAGTGCAAATAAACGTTGCAAATCAAACCAATGAATAAAGAGAGAAAAGAATGAAAAAAAAAACTACCCAAGGAGATGGTTCATGATCGTTCCTATCCAATATGCACACAGTATTCATAGGTCTGAAACTGGAAAAAGGAAAGGATAAAAATCATTAAAACTATAGGTTTTTATAGGGACCCTTTGAATTCAAGTATGCGTTTTTGAACACTAAAGAAACAAAATTTATGCATCGCTTTTTATTCTTATTCCTCAGAATTCAAAGTCTTTACATTATACTAAATTATTTAAAATTGAGTTAAACATCTACTACATTAATATCAATACATCGGTCGTGAATAGTGATAAAAGTTAAAACACAAAGTTGAAACATTATTTTATTACAAAAAGTCCATTTCATAAATATTTCATCATGATGAGAAAAAAACTAAGGCCAAGAGAGTTGTACAGATGAATGATATATCATCAATGGCAGAAGAAATTGAAAAGATCACACGGGTCATAATAACCCATGGAAAGAATTTTCGAAGCTATAATCGTGTTAGTTGCTTCAGTATAATGTGGCCAAGTGATCCTTCGGTCATACTTTTGTATTCAACTTAAATCAATGTGATGGTGGAGGGAGCATACACTAGAGTAATCATTGGGGGAGGTTTATAATTTCCAGGGTCAATTCTTTTAAATATGGCAAGGGGAAATTTTTTAAAACTAAATAATCCAAGCATAGAAGGCAAAGTGCACATATGGATCCATATATAAAAATAAGAAAACCCAAGAAGTTTATAAATAATTTTTATTCACTTAAAAGTAATTTTCAACACAAAATCAAGTAGACATACTAAATGATTTATCCTAAAAGAAGAACGGTTGCTAAAACTATTGTCATCGTACCTTTGTTTTATCAGTATTTCAGCTATTTCACAATTTATATCATGTCATTTCGACATAAAATACTAATTATACAATAAAAAGGCACATAACATTACAAAATAGAGTTTGTTAAATTCAATTGAAGGTGGAGAACTTATCGCAATGGCTAATCTTTCTTGGAAAGAGATACAAATAACACCCATGAAGGCACAAACCATCACAATAATGAGGCCAACAACTGTTGTGACTATGATCGCACCCAACACAGCATTGGGCGTGTACTGGAACAATGGCATGAGGAAGAGGAGTGTCACCATAATCGTCACATTCATTATTATGTTAGACACCATAATTTTTGCACCTGCATTATGTTCACCGTTAGAAATAAAGATTCAAATGATAGTTTTGAATTCTACATGATCTTTTATGCAAAATATGGGTGGCTCCTCTTGAAGCTTTATTGACTTTCTCTATTAGCTTTCGTCAATGACCACGACTTGTTCCTTATCTTCTCTTCCTCCGACAACTCCATGGTCATTTTAAATACTCAAAACACATGGAATAAGAAAATCCATAAACATTGAACAACACTCGGTTTGGGAAAATACATACCTAATATGATCCATTAGTCTAAACACATTAAACAACTCTCAGTTTACCTACTTCCATCTTTTTTCGCACGCCATCAATATTTCTCCTCATCATTGTATTTGTACAAATCATATCGATTAAAAAGTCGAGGTGAATTAAAAAGATCCATTTGAAATTTTGGAAAAGAAAATAATCAAGTAGGTGGTGATACTCATATAAAACAAATTTTGTTGAGAATGCTTACAATGTAGTTCTCAACTGGAACTGGGATAAAAAAAGTATTATTCGGCTTCATAACTTCCTCAATAATTAAAATTGAGACCACTACTCGAGTTTACCTTTTCGAGGCAGCAATAAAAAATTTACCTTTTTGATCCAACAACTGTTAAAAGGCACAATCTTATTTTTATGCCGTAAAATCCCAGTAGAAACCTCAACACCCGTTGTGTACAGTGCAGCATCCTAAATTATACTTCAAAGTACCAATTTAATAGTGTGTGAAAAAACAATCAATATCTACTCGTGTATGCTAAGAAACTAATAACCAGATCCGATACATACAGGGCATATGGGGGAAAAGACTAAGGTCCTTTTGTTAAAGCATCTAAAGCTAACAACCATACAGTAAAACCCATGCCATTATAGTAACAAAAATAATTTTTCTTATTGATACACCATACAATTACCATTTGCTACTTCTTTCTCAATCCTCAAATTTACCAAAGTATCCTCTCCAAACACACTCTTTGCATACACATTATCCGCCAAGAACCCACACTCACTTTCTAGTCCCAACGGGGCTGTCAAGCCTTCATGTCGATTGATTTAATGATTGTTCAAGGAATTCTTTCTCGTCTTGAATTACAGTGTTGACAACAACATTATTTTCCCACTCAAACTCTGCCCACATAGTTCTAAATGCCACATCATTACACAATGCAGTAGAATTGTAGTCTATATTGTCAGTGTGGATATCATTTAAGAACAACATTTATTTTTAACCTCCTTATGTGAACAGAAGCATTTACATAAGAAAAATAATAAAAAGAGTCAAGGAGAGGGTGTCATTAAGAACTGTTGTCCTTACACACTGCATGATGTCAACAATAGTCCATGATGTCAAATACAACAACAACTATCATTTTATGTAAAATTGTATTAAAACCGTATTAAAATCAAATATAACAACAACACTGATTGTTTGACATCATGCAGTTTGTAATATTGAAACTAAAACCATATTGAAACAACAGTCCAACGTGGTTTTACATTTCTCCTGCATTATGTAATTGAAACTAAAACCATATTAATAAATTGATCAACAAATGATGAAAATATATTGAGAAAAAGAAAAATAGCTTTCATTTGAAACAAAAACCTCTTTTCGAATGAGGATATAGATGTGGAAGAACGGTGGTCGAACGATTTCTCCTTTTTTTGGGAGACGAAGAAAAGTAGCAATGATATCTTCAACATTGCATACCCATCACGAAGAAATACAAAGTTGAAATGTCACAAAATCCCAACCTTTATGATGTAGCACACTTAATTAACTTCTACCAAAAGAAATAAATGTGTAGGTATCTAGGCATGTTTGACACCTCCTAGACATCTTAGTTGAAATTAATTCAAGACATTAAGTGTCTTGCTTTCAAGCAGCCTAGATTCTTTTATTTTTCTAATTTAGTCATCAAGAAATTGACAAATGAAAAGATAAATAATATAAGATTGTGAAAACTGGAAACTGGAAAAATATGATCACCATCATACACCCCCATATACCAAACGATAACCTCATGAACTCCATCAATCGGTGTGCCTTCCTACACTTAAATAATTGAAATCCATCAAACCCAACACAAATTTAAATATAACAATCAACTAAAACCACTGTTATAAAAAATTCGCCTAGGCTCCGCCTAGGTACGCCTAGGCTTGAGACTTGGGAGAAACGCCTCGCCTTACGCTTTTCACGCCTTATTCTTGGTAAAACCCTTAAGGTGCACTTTTTTCTAAAAACAACAATGATTTAGTGAAACGATATCACCTTTTGAAGAATTTTTTTACAAATCGGACCATTATCTCATCCAAAATAATCAAATAGTATTTTAATTTGCATATATTCAAACATATTTTTATGATATTTACAATTTTAGTATTTTAATAGCCTTGTAATGGTTAAAAAATATTAAAATATATTACCAAGGCATAAACGCCTTTTCATGCCTTTTTACGCCTAAGGCCCGACTAGGCTTCTAAGGCTTAAGGCTTGACCTCCACGCCTCGATCACGCACCGCGTTTTTTAGAACCTTGACTAAAACAATTATCAGTTCTCAGAAATGAACTCAAATAACTATTTTAAAGTTGAAATAGCTGTTTTATCAGAGTTATAAAAGTTGAAACATTGTTCCACTATTCTAACAGTTGAAATGAATGTTCTAAAATAAATGAGTCCATCAGAAATGAACTCAAATAACTGTTTTATCACAGTTATAAAAGTTGAAAAGTGTTTCTCCGTCAAATATCAGTAGTCGTTGTTCCGGTGATCAACCTTTTTTGTTGAGACTGATATATCTGGTACAACAGATCTGCCCTTGAATTTACTATGAATAACTAAGTGTTTACCTTTATTCGAAAGCCAACTATAAATAACGAAGTTCAAATCCTCAAAAAAGCCTCTTAATGTCGGTAGGAAGTAAATTGTCTGAATTTTCTAAGTCCCACAAAAAAGATCATCACATTACAGATCATGCTCAAGACGCTCCACCATAGGAAATAGTTGTTCTCCCAGCATCATTCGCTGAGCTTCGAGAGTAGCAGAGGCCAAAGCAGAAGCAAGTGTTGACATGGTGACCGGTCCAGAATGCTAGATATCAGATGGGGGCATTGACACTCCCAAAACATCAAACAGCATAGGCATCATTGGACCCATCATGGCTTGCAGAACGAAAGATGGATCCAAAATGTTTCTTATTTTTTTACTCCTTAACTTTTGATTTCCCTAATCATGTGTGTGCTTAAAATTGAGGACAAAACTTGTTCAAAAACACCGTAATTAAAATAGTTAGCCTAATGTCAATCCTAATAAACTCAAAAAATAAATTTAATGCAGTGTTATGATTGTACTAACATGCAAACTCTATTAGAGAGCATAAAAGTGTAAGAACCAAATATAATATTATCTTCTAATATTGATTATACATTTTTAAGCAATTTTATAACACAAATTGGAAAAATACATAGATACACACTTTTACATACAAAAACTTATTATAATATAGTGTTCAACATGAAGAGAAAATCTATAAAAATTAAGAAGGAAATAATCATCTCTCGCATAAAGCACCAAACATTGTTGCTTTTCACATTTTGGTATTTAGATGATGCATATGCTTGAACCCAAAGCCGCATAAATTCGCCGCACTTGTGCCTTTTATTGTTGAAGAATAAAATGAGGTACCACACGGCCTTATATTGAATGGACAAACTCACATTGAATGTGGGTGTCCGATTGAGAGTTTGTTGTGAGACAAAAATTTTAAAAGAAATTGGGGGAAACAAAAAATAGAAGGTATACTTTGGATTTTAGTATGCTAGCGTGTAGGGATCATGACACCCCACATTCAACGTTACAATGAAAATAACATAACTACATGTGTAAATTCAAATTCAAAAGGCCAACCTAGACAAATCTCAAATCAATTGAGCAGAATGAATAGTAGGTCAGTTGAGCAGGGGAGTTGAGCGGAATGAATTACAGGTCATACACCTCTAGGGACTTTTCTAAAACCTGAATAGCTTTACAAATATCACATTCTACTATCCCCTAACATTTTTCGTAGAAAATACCACCGAAACAATCCGTACCTGGAGCTGAATTTGCATCCATAGAATTATCAACTTCAGAGATAGAATTAGGTACCACTTCATCAATCAAACCATTGTCAATGACATTCAATTCATCCTTATAATGGTTGAAGAAATAATCCACCACATGCTATATATTATTCCCAAACTTTTCACAAACTATATATTTCACAAACTGTTTGGAGTAGAGTGAGCACCATTTGACGGTTTCGATAAGTGACCTACACATTCGATAACAACAGCAAAAAGTATGAAAGCGACATAAGGCCTGTATCCAAATTGGGAGATAAAGTTTAATAGTTTTCAGAAATAATAAAACACCTGAAGCCTCCTACATTGAGGCCTCTATCCAAATTCGAAAATCATCACATTCTAAAATCATATTCTTTCGTTATAGATTAGTTGCATAGGTTCGTGATTAAATTTTTCTGCATAGATTGTCGACTATAAAAATATACCTACTGCAACAAACAGTAAATGGCTTTTTGGATCTTATATGATAGGCCTCACTTCGATTAGGCACGCTCATATCTTGTGCAAATAAAAGAGCACAAAACCTTAATAACAATGAAACTAAGTCAAATGTTAACTAATAACCGACTCAATTAATATAAATGAAGCAAACTCAAATGTAGTGTCGTCGAATGAAACTTAATATGCACGTATGAAAATAAAATCCATTATTTATAATTATTACCAAGTGTTGCACCAAATTATAAGGGCCCTGAATATCATTAATAAATTGAGGGACCAATGGAGTGACCCCTCAACAATTGTATGCAACTTCGTCCAAGTTTTCTAAAACTTTCCTACATAAGAAATCAATCACAAAAGGATAAAAAAAGAGTAGTATGATATATGAGGAAATTGGACTTAACTATTCATCCCAATAATTTAGGACTCGGTCATCTTTTACTCCCACATGGGACCAATCATATTGTACTTATGCAAAGGATCTCTAGAATTAATGAATAATAGTGATGTGCTATAAATAAAAATATGACTATATACCCAAACTAAAAATGCCATATGTAAGCGAATCAGACATACATTAGAACTGAAATCTAAATGAAAGCAAAAAACAGATATACTTTAGACCTAAACACACTATTGTAGGTGTTGGCACATTTAAATCCAATGAAAAGTAAAAATTATATATTTAAATCAAAGATTTAGTACCTTGATCGCAACCTCAATTGCAGCAACAGCCTCGATTAACGCAGCGGCTAGACTTCTTGATTGAGAAGATCCTGACATTAAAAACGGATAGTTGCTAAGATCTTCCCTTACAAAAACTACAATTACAGAAAATAAAAGTATCCTCAGTTATCGAAAGAAACATAAGCATTGAAATATAATCTGAAAATGCTTTGTAAGCTAAGAAAAACGAGTGAGGCATCGGATATTGATAGTGTAAATGAACACCACTCAGTTACAACTTGTGCAAACAATATTCACAGAGAAATCTGAAGTTGAAATATTACCTTATCAACCTCCCAAACAACAGCATTCCAAAAATTTCGAATAAATACTGAAATAAAAATGAAAATAGATATTTAGAGAGAGATTATAGAGAATACAAAGAAGTTTACGCGGTTTTGAATTTCAAAAATGGAAGAGGCACTGAATAGATCTAGGGTAAAAAACCATGTAACATCATGGTAGTTATGAATAGATCTAAGACAACAAAATGGAAATACATTCAATGAAACTGTACAAAAGATCAATTAGAAAATGTATCGAACAACTTGAGTATTATTACAAAAGATCAATTAGAAAATTTATCGATCAACTTGAGTATGATTGAACAAATTCAATAAGAATTTTGACTTCAATTTCAATTAGACACTATATAACTATCTAATTTGAATCGCTTAGGCGTTTTAACAAATGAAAAGTGAACCAACTATAAGATTTGATATATAAAATATGAAGAATAATTATCGATCAGCAGTATATATTGAAAATGAAACTCATAAGCATAACATTAGACACTATAGAACTTTCTAATTTGAACTGGTTAGGCATTTTAACAAATGCAAAGTGAACCAACTATAAGATTCGATACATACAATATGAAGAATAATGTGATGAGTAACTATATTTGTAATTGAAAAAAAACAAATCAAAATTTTAAAAAAGCCAAAATAAATCAACTGCCTTTATAACTAAAAAAAATTATAAAATACATAAAGGAACATAAAAATTAAATCTCGTAGAAAAATAAGGTTGTAACCCTTGAACAAAATTATCAGATCTGAAAAAAATTAAGCAAACCTCTACGGACCCGAATATAACCATTATACGTAAACATTGTTATGACAAACAACCCCAAATCCTAAAACCCCAAATCATAGAAAGAAAAGAAAATAATAACCCTAAATCTGAAAAAACCCCAAATCTTTATCATCAACCCCAGATCGCAAAAGAACCTTCAGATTTATTAATAACCTGTGTATGTGTGTGCATGAGAGAGTGAGATGGAAGAGACTGCCCAAGGATGATAGTCTTGGAGGCAGAGGGTGGCAGCCTTGGAGGTCAAGGGAGGAGGTCGTATGAAGGGTTTATGAGATGAAATGAGGGAGAGAATGAATGAGGTAGGGTTAGTGTGGGAAAATGGGGTACGAAAACGGCGGTTGGATGCTAGAAGGCTTAATTATTTTCAATTTGCCATGTCACAATGCTAAGTGGTGATATGCAAAACCTTACACCTTTAGACCACCCCAAAAAATTTGATCCCAATCGTTAAATCATTTTACTATTCAAACACCCCTCTCTCTTATTATATAGGTGTATGCATATATAAGAGAATATGATGGAAATAAATATACAAGTGAAAAGAAATATACATATATGTAAAATAAAACGTGGGATAAGAAAAACAAAACCAAAATATATAAAGTGAAGTTCTCAAAACTTTTCCAATGGAGTCTCCATTGTGTCCATCCTGACCTAGTGGTGGGTGTGATGTGGTGAAATTCTCTCAAAAGAAAGATAAAAATTGATGGGATCTCCATGTGGCACTCCGAGGCATAAAGGAAATAAATGAACATTATCGGCATGTCATATGTGTGAATGTGTAGAGGTTAGAATCGTCATCGTATTTTCCTCAAAATAGGAATAAAATAAAGCGCCTCAAAAAAAGGTAGAAAAAAATGAACGAGTGCATTAGAACCCAATTCAGATATGGGACCCGAGAATATGTTATGCAGTGGGAAGGTGTTAGGCATGCACTCTTCCCTTTTGGTCTCTTATGTGATCTACGATATTTTCTCCTTATCCTTAATGCATGAATGTGTGTGCTTGAAAAAAAATTCGTGTGTGAAAAGTGGATAAGGGTTGAGTAAAGATGAATATATGCATGGATGTTCATGTGTGTGTTTGTGAAGAATGGAGTTAACAAAGGCATGCCATAAAAAATATATGTATTCTCTTAAGGAGACAATATGTAGGCGAAGTCTCAAAAGCATAACCTCGCCATGGAGGGAGTGAGTATGCATAAACGAGACCGCTTGAACAAAATCAAAGTAACTACACATGAGTAATACAATTAAAAATATTTGTGAAATGACTATGAATGTGAGCGACGCCCCAAAATCGTGATCTTAGTACAAGAAAGTGAGTATGCATAAGTGGGACCCCTAATAGAGAAATAAAAGTGAGAAAACTAACTCATGAATAAAATGTACCAACAACATGACTAAAAAGATAAAATATTGAATGTAATAAATGAAATTAACTATAATAGACTTAAATTCAAAAAAAAAAATTAGGAGGCCTATGTATCCAAAAAAGATATCAAACTCCACGTATTTCGCATCATGAATAAGGGTGTGTCTAAATCATAATTCGAATTTGGGGTGTCCCTTTTGGTTTAGGAACAGAAGATAAAATTTGATGAAATGGTGGAAATATAACGACAACACTCTAAATTGGGAATATGTTTTAATATATATATATATATATATATATATATATATATGTGTGTGTGTGTGTGTGTGTGTGTGTGTGTGTGTGTGTGACACCCCGACTAATTAAATACCGGGTAGCTACTCCTTTATTAAATCAATACAAAATGTCAAGTTGGTCCAGTTAATAGCATCACTATCGAAAACATTTTAAAAAATTACTAACCACCTAGTATTTAAAAAGTAAGTTGCCAAATTTTAAGTTAAGTCTGTTTAACATGCAGTAAAAGAATAATTAAAGAATAACAACCATTCGCCATAATGAAGTAATGAAATAACCAACAATAATAATAAGAAATCCGGAGGAAAACTCCTCACAACAATCCCAACAAATGAAAATAATACTATAAGTCTGAATCCTGAATAATTACATGCCAAAAGTCTGAATAACTTAAATAAATGAACTGTCTCTAAAAGGAATGGGCGACATGCCCTACAACTGATAACTGCTGAATATAGAGTCAAAGTAGATGAAGCGTCTACAAGCAAAGTCCCGTAACTTCCACAAACAGCTACAAATCGTCACCTGAATGAGGATCCTAAGCATGGTGTCCTTGTGGCTGGGCACCTAATATGGTTTTTACAAAAATAGATTTGAAAGCAAATGGGTCAGAGCCCGAAAGTGGAAAACATTTTGAAAACAGCAAGTGTTTTAATAACATTAAAACATTAAATGCAAAATACATGTTAGGACGTGCACTCACATGGAATTCTCACCTCTCGACTACATGTGCACTCCTAACGTACCGTACCCATCTATAAGACATCCATATCTAACCAAACTGTAATAAATTCTACCCCTTACTACTCGATTCCCATATTACATTCTAACGTTATCAATTAAATAGAGGGTTTTACTTACTCTCAGATTCTCAGTTAGGAATATCAATCACTATCAGTTAACCCGTTTTGTTTTCTCAAATCATTACCATAATATTATTCACAATATTAACATGAAAGTTCCCATTAATTAAGTGTATATTATTCACATCATAAATATATAATACAAGCACCCCGAGACTAAGCTGCGGTGCACACATACTCTGCTATCCATCCCGGTACATCACGTACATAAGGATCACGTATTTCGAATCTCTCAAGAATCGTTCTCATATAACAACATCACAAATAATGGAGGCGAACACAGTCACATCACATGGGTCACGCACATACCTGCGCTCCCATGATCAGCAGACTTATTAACATCCCAATAAGTCCTTCTCTGACCTATGTTCATCGAGGTAACCAGTCTAAATCCGGGCAACACAAGGATTAGAGGGCCCTAAGCGAACGCGAACGTCCCGTGATAGCAAGTATGGTAGGTATGTCATACACATAAAATCAAGACATATACTAAGTATTCACGCATCTTAGTAATCACCAAAATATATTGGTGGTACACTTCTCATTCTCGTACCGACATATAATACTACACAATTTATATGTTCTCGGGTAATATAATAAATTAGGCCGTCACTAGTTCTCGCATCGTAATAGACACTCACATCCTACTTCATATTTTCCCTTAGTTTCAAACTACACTTCTAGGTTTGACTCCTCATTATATCCCAAACATCCCAAATGTAACAATAAATCATCAAGGGAAGGTTATCTCTACGTATACACAAGGTTACGGGACACTCGGGATCAAAACAGGCTAAAAAGCCTAAACTGTCAACTCGTTCGAAGTCTCGTTCGAACGAGGCTGTTCGAGCGAACTGGGCCTTCTAACGAGATCTCGTTCGAACGAAAGTCTTCGAAAGAACATCCCTCTCGTTAGAACCCAATCTGTCAACTCGTTAGAAGCTCGTTCGAACGAGCTCGTTCGAACGACCTGGGTAGGTCTTCTAACGAGTGACCAGATTCGAGCCCATAAATTCCTATCTCGTTTTTTCCCAATTTCTTCACTCCTAATCCCACATAAAAATCGTTCCAACATCATTTTAAGGTTCATAATTCGTACTAAACACTCATAGGTCATAATCAAACGTTTATATAGGACTAACTCATCTTAAACATCATCAAATCTTCAAATCTCTTTATTTATTCCCAATTTATATGAACATGAACCCTAACATTTATACATCATAATTGAACCTACTATAATCCGTTTTTGTTCCATCCAAGATATTATTAACACCAGAATATTCGCCTACATATAATTCTACATGCAATTCCTCATCAATATGTAAGGTTCTATTTCCAATTTAATGGGTTTTTCATTAACTCCCAAGAACAATCAGATTTTTATCAATTCCTACACATGGAAGAAACATTCTCTATAAAAACGAAATTAAATCACTTGTCTTATGGGTAACTCTGGATTTGATGACGAATCTGATGATTGGTTCTCTCTCTCCTCTGCAGAATTCCTCCTCCTCTCTCTCTCTCCAAGCTTTCTTCTCAAGGTGTTAATGGAGGTGAGGTTGGTTTTGCCAAGTTATAGCTTCTCCCGTAGCCCACTTCCTAAATTGGGGTTGGAAATGGTTTAGTGGGTTAATACTAAGTCAGATTTTAACTCTAATTTTCGTGGGTTTTAATTACCCAATTTATGAAATTACCAAAATGCCCTTATAAGTTACCAGTATGGCCCAAAAATGCCCCGGGACCCAAACTTAACCCCCGGCTAGTGTTTTCTGACTATTTAGACCCTTCCGGATGCGTTGGCGCACTCAAAACGACCATACGGTTAATAGAACTAAAATTCACTTTTTAATTAAAATAAATATTTCCCTGACGCGACTGTCACACGCGTCTCAATAAAATTTTCCAACTCGCCGTATTTCAATCTCACGACAAATTTCATACTTAAATATTCATATATAATCATATATGTACATTATATTCAAATACCAACTCGCATCATGCTAGTATTTTAATCCGGATTAATTTCCAATTAATACGCATTTAATTTAATTAATCCCGTAAATAAATATCACAAAAAAATACGAGGTATTACATACTCCCCCCCTAATAATTGAATTTCATCCCGAAATTAGGAACTATAAAGTACCTGGTAAGAACAACTCTGGATAACGTTCGCGCATCTCATCCTCGCGCTCCCATGTGGACTCCTCAACATTATGATGTCGCCACTGAACACGCACTAACGGGACTATCTTTTACCGCAGTTTCCGCTCACTTCGGTCCAAAATAGCAATCGGTCCCTCCTCGTAGGAGCTATCAGGCTGGAGATCGATGTCCTCCAAAGCAATGTGAGAATGAGCCAAATCGTCTCTAATATATTTCTTTAGCAAGGAAATATGAAACACATCGTGAATTCGATGCAAATGCTCCGATAACCCAAGCCTATACGCAATCTGTCCAATCCGCTCAATAATAGGAAATGGTTCCACATATCTCGGTGCCAACTTCCCTTTCTTCCCGAAACGCATAATCCCCTTCATAGGAGATACTCTGAGCCAAACCTGGTCCCCCACTTGGAACTCTCTGAAGAACCTCTTCGCATCAGCATAGCTCTTCTGCCAATCCTGAGCTACCCGAATGAGACTCCGAATCAATTATATCCTCGCCGAAGTATCCTGAATCACTTCCGGCCCAAGTAGTTTGTTGTCCCCCACCTCCAACCAACATGCTGGGGAACGACAAGGTCTACCATACAACGCCTCAAATGGAGCCATGCCAATGGTGAACTGGTAGGAGTTGTTGTAAGCAAACTCCACCAGTGGAAGATACTGCTCCCATCAACCCCCAAAATCAATGATACTCATACGTAGCATGTCCTCCAACATCTGGTTTGTACGCTCAGTTTGCCCATCCGTCTGCGGGTGATATGTCGTACTCAACCGCAATTCCGTACCCATGGCCGCCTGAAAACTTTCCCAAAACCGTGAAACAAATATCTTGTCTCTGTCAGACACGATATTTAGGGGCACACCGTGAAGTCTCACTATTTCAGAAATAAAGAGCTGGGCATACTGTCCCGTAGTGTAGTCCATCCTTACGGGTAGAAAATGAGCAACTTTGGTCAACTTGTCCACAATTACCCAAATGGAGTCGTGACCTCTCTGTGACATAGGCAACCCCGTGATAAAGTCCATGGAGATGCTCTCCCACATCCACATCGGGACCTCCAATGGCTGTAGCAGTCCTTCCGGTCTCTGATGATCCACTTTTACTAGCTGACAAGTGGCGCATTTAGGAACAAACTCGGCAATATCTCTCTTCATCCCGTTCCACCAATACTATCGTCTCATGTCTTGGTACATTTTGTCTCCATCGGGATGTACCGCGAACCGTGAGCCGTGCGACTCTTCCATCACCTCGTGCCGCAATTCCTCCCCTTCCAGAACTACCAATCTCCCATTGAAGCGTAATCCCCCGTCTGAGCTAATGGTATAGGATTCGGCTCCCTCTGCCAATAATCGAATTATCTGCTCCTGACAGAACGAGTCATTTGCCTGTACCCTTACTACTTTCGTAACGATCTGCGGTGTAACGGTCATTACAGACATGAACGATCAGGCCACTGCATCCTGGTGTCCCAATTCCTTCCACTTGGCCTTCCACACCTCTGCCACTTCATCTGCTGGCCTACGGCTCAACGCGTCTGCCACCACATTAGCCTTCCCCGGGTGATATTGGATATCAAACTAATAGTCCTTCACAAACTCAAGCCACCTTCGCTGCCGCATATTCAACTCCTTCTGCGTGAATAGTTACTGTAGGGACTTGTGGTCCGTGAATAATCGACACTTTTCCCCCAAAAGGTAATGTCTCCATATCCGAAGGGCAAATACAACTGCCGCCAACTCCAAGTCATGAGTGGGGTAATTCTTCTCGTGAGGCTTTAGCTTACGGGATGCATAAGCAATGGTCTGACTCTCCTGCTGTAATACACCTCCGAGTCCTTGCAAGGACGCATCGGTGTAGACTAGATATTCAACTCCCGGTCTCGGTAATGCTAACACGGGTGCTGAGGTCATCTTATCCTTCAACTCATCAAATGCCAACTGGCAGGAATCACTCCAGATGAATGGCACACCCTTACGAGTCAGATGTGTCAAAGGACCTGATATCTTCGAAAATCCCCGAATGAACCTCCTATAGTATCCTGCTAGACCCAAGAAACTACGGATCTCCGTCGGTGTCGTGGGCTGTCCCCACTCCCTCACCGCGGATACTTTCCCCGGATCAACAGATATCCCCCGGTCGAAAATAATATGTCCCAAAAACAGGACCTCCTTCAGCCAAAACCCGCATTTCTCATATTTTGCATACAACTCGCTCTAACGTAGTGTCTGCAAAACTTGCCTCAAATGCTCGGCGTGCTCCTCCTCTGTCTGGGAGTAAACCAGAATATCATCTATGAAGACAATGACAAACTGATCTAGGAAATCCCTGAACACTCTATTCATCAAGTCCATAAACACTGATGGAGCATTGGTCAAACCAAAAGGCATAACCCGAAACTCTTAAGAACCATATCTCGATAAGAACGCAGTCTTCGAGACATCCTCCTCCCTGATACACAACTGATGGTATCCCGATCGCAAATCAATCTTCGAGAAGAAAGAAGCTCCTCTCAACTGGTCGAATAGGTCATCGATTCGAGGCAATGGATATTTGTTCTGTATCGTGACCTTATTCAACTCTCGGTAATCCACACACAATCTCAGTGAACCATCTCTCTTCTTCACGAACAGCACAGGGGCACCCCACGGTGAAGTACTCCTCCGTATAAACCCCTGACCCAACAACTGATCAATCTGATCCCGTAACTCCCTCATCTCAGCTGGAGCCATACGGTACGGTGCGCGTGCTATAGGTCTCGTATCTGGTAATAAGTCTATGACAAAGTCTATCTCTCGACCGGGGAGTAATCCAGGTATATCCTGAAATACATCGGCAAACTCTCTAACAACCGGAATCGAATCAAGTGGTATCACCACCTCCTTAGAGGTCTCCTCCTCTATATAGTACAAATGAGTGGACGATCCTCCCTCGGAACGAGGCATCGCCACCAAAAACATCTCCTGCCCGGGAATGGCAAAGATAATACTCCTACTGAAACAGTCAATCATGGCTCGGTACGCAACAAGCCAATCCATACCAATAATGGCATCATACTCGGTCATCTCTAATACTAACATATCTGCAGGTAATACCAAACTACCAATCTCTACCCCTACTCCCCGACATATAAAGAAAATAAGTGACCCACTCCCCAATGGTGAGTCTACACACGTCACTGTGCTCTCTGCTGTGGCTAACAACCCTAAGGCTTTCGCAAAATGTGTAGCTATAAAGCAATGTGTTGCCCCCGTATCAAACAAAACCCGACCCATAGTACCATAGATAGGAAACATACCGTCAATAGCGGGTGGTGCCTGCGGAGCTGCTGCCTGGTGGACGTTATAGACACGTCCATACTGTAACTGTCCCTACTGCACAGGAACTGCTGAAATGGCTGGAAGAGCTGGCACCTGGGATGGAGCTGGGAGGGCTGGTGGAAAAAGTGGCCTCTGTGGATCATGTCGAGAACCCTGCTTCTACTGCGGGGCCCTGCCCCTATCAGGACAGTCCTGGCGTTTATGGCCAGTCTTGCCACAAACGAAACACTTCCCCGGGAAGTTCCCCCCTCTCTGTCCCTGCTGCCCCCGGCCCTGGTGGTTGTTACCGTTCCTCCACTGGCCCTGTTGGCCCTGTTGAAACTGTTGTTGACCATTCTGACCCTGCTGGTGCTGATGGCCGTTCGGACCCTAATGGCCCTGCCGGAAACCTCCCTATCCGTGCCTGAAATTTCCTGACCTGAACCTCTTGTGATCCCCCTGCTGGGTACCCTGATCACCCTATCTCTGCCCCTGAACAGATTGTGCCCCACTGGCACCATTTCCTCCAGTCCTACCCTGATGGCTAGACTCTCCCGATCGCTTGCCCTCAGCCATGTGAAAGCGGTGATCCTGGCAATGGAGCAATGCAGCGTTAACCACATCAGAATAAGTGGCTAACGAGAGGTTCCCTAACAAGTGCTGACGAATCCTCCATGTCAACCCGTCGGTAAATTTTTGTATCTTCTTGTCCTCCGTCGGTATCTCATCCGGAACAATGTTCAGAAGATCAGTGAATTCGGCCTCATACTCGGCCACAGTCTTACCCTCTTGCTTGAGGCTCATCAACTTCCTCCTCATCTCTGTGTGAATAGCCGACGGAAAGTACTTGCGGTCAAACCGCACCCAAAACTCCTGAATAGTGAGAGTATCCCTCTCCTCTACGGTGGTAATAGACTCCCACCACTGCAGTGCAGATCCCACTAGTTTAAAGGTAGCTAGTATCTTCTTCTGGACATCTGTGCACTCATACATCCTCAGGTGTCGTTGGATGTCCTTCCTCCACTGACTCGAAACTATCACATCGGAGCTACCTGCGAACTCCGGAGGGTGTGCTTTCTGGAAAGCATCTCGAACACGTTCCCAAGCAGACGGGAATGCATGTGCCTGAACTGGCGCGGCTATCGGCGCCTGAGGTGGTGCCTGCTGAACTACAGCTAGCGCGACATTTACCGCCTGGGCCACAATGGCGGCAACCTCGGCGGCATTCATCGTGCCCTGAGCTGGTGCGGGCTGTGGTTCTGGCGTAGCATCCATGGGAACCCTTTGTGCACGTCGTGGAGGCATCTGAAATAAGAATGAAGTTTATAAGTTCGCAGTTATAAACTTAAAATAGCTGAATAACGTAGCATATACAAAAGAATACAACAGTCCTAAAATATAGGGCTCTACATCAAAGAAAGCTCAGCGGAAACATAATAAGCCGTTCAGATCCTAAAGGACACTAGAACCTGATGCTCTGATACCACCTGTGACACCCCGACTAATTAAATACTGGGTAGCTACTCCTTTATTAAATCAATACAAAATGTCAAGTTGGTCCAGTTAATAGCATCACTGTCGAAAACATTTTAAAAAATTACTAACCACCTAGTATTTAAAAAGTAAGTTGCCAAATTTTAAGTTAAGTCTGATTAACATGCAGTAAAAGAATAATTAAAGAATAACAACCATTTGCCACAATTAAGTAATGAAATAACCAACAATAATAATAAGAAATCCGGAGGAAAACTCCTCACAACAATCCCAACAAATGAAAATAATACTACAAGTCTGAATCCTGAATAATTACATGCCAAAAGTCTGAATAACTGAAATAAATGAACTGCCTCTAAAAGGAATGGGCGACATGCCCTACAACTGATAACTGCTGAATATAGAGTCAAAGTAGATGAAGCGTCTACAAGCAAAGTCCTGTAACTTCCACAAACAGCTACAGCTCGTCACCTGAATGAGGATCCTAAGCATGGTGTCCTTGTAGCTAGGCACCTAAAATGGTTTTTACAAAAATAGATTTGAAAGCAAATGGGTCAGAGCCCGAAAGTGGAAAACATTTTGAAAACAGCAAGTGTTTTAATAACATTAAAACATTAAATGCAAAATACATGTTAGGACGTGCACTCACATGGAATTCTCACCTCTCGACTACATGTGCACTCCTAACGTACCGTACCCATCTATAAGACATCCATATCTAACCAAACTGTAATAAGTTCTACCCCTTACTACTCGATTCCCATATTACATTCTAACGTTATCAATTAAATAGAGGGTTTTACTTACTCTCAGATTCTCAGTTACGAATATCAATCACTATCAGTTAACCCGTTTGGTTTTCTCAAATCATTACCATAATATTATTCACAATATTAACATGAAAGTTCCCATTAATTAAGTGTATATTATTCACATCATAAATATACAATACAAGCACCCCGAGACTAAGTTGCGGTGCACACATACTCTGCTATCCATCCCGGTACATCACGTACATAAGGATCACGTATTCCGAATCTCTCAGGAATCGTTCTCAGATAACAACATCACAAATAATGGAGGCGAACACAGTCACATCACATGGGTCACGCACATACCTGCGCTCCCACGATCAGCAGACTTATTAACATCCCAATAAGTCCTTCTCTGACCTATGTTCATCGAGGTAACCAGTCTAAATTCGGGCAACACAAGGATTAGAGGGCCCTAAGCGAACGCGAACCTCCTGTGATAGCAAGTATGGTAGGTATGTCATACACATAAAATCAAGACATATACTAAGTATTCACGCATCTTAGTAATCACCAAAATATATTGGTGGTACACTTCTCATTCTCGTACCGACATATAATACTACACAATTTATATGTTCCCGGTTAATATAATAAATTAGGCCGTCACTAGTTCTCGCATCGTAATAGACACTCACATCCTACTTCATATTTTCCCTTAGGTTCAAACTACACTTCTAGTTTTGACTCCTCATTATATCCCAAACATCCCAAATGTAACAATAAATCATCAAGGGAAGGTTATCTCTACGTATACACAAGGTTACGGGACAATCGGGATCAAAACAGGCTAAAAAGCCTAAACTGTCAACTCGTTCGAAGTCTCGTTCGAACGAGGCTGTTCGAACGAGAGTTCGTTCGAACGAGCTGGGCCTTCTAATGAGATCTCATTCGAACGAAAGTCTTCGAAAGAACATCCCTCTCGTTAGAACCCAAACTGTCAACTCGTTAGAAGCTCGTTCGAACGAGCTCGTTCGAACGACCTGGGTAGGTCTTCTAACGAGTGACCAGATTCGAGCCCATAAATTCCTATCTCGTTTTTTCCCAATTTCTTCACTCCTAATCCCACATAAAAATTGTTCCAACATCATTTTAAGGTTCATAATTCGTACTAAACACTCATAGGTCATAATCAAACGTTTATATAGGGCTAACTCGTCTTAAACATCATCAAATCTTCAAATCTCTTTATTTATTCCCAATTTATATGAACATGAACCCTAACATTTATACATCATAATTGAAACTACTATAATCCGTTTTTGTTCCATCCAAGATATTATTAACATCAGAATATTCGCCTACATATAATTCTACATGCAATTCCTCATCAATATGTAAGGTTCTATTTCCAATTTAATGGGTTTTTTATTAACTCCCAAGAACAATCAGATTTTTATCAATTACTACACATGGAAGAAACATTCTCTATAAAAACGAAATTAAATCACTTGCCTTATGGGTAACTCTGGATTTGATGACGAATCTGATGAATGGTTCTCTCTCTCTCCAAGCTTTCTTCTCAAGGTGTTAATGGAGGTGAGGTTGGTTTTGCCAAGTTATAGCTTCTCCCGTATCCCACTTACTAAATTGGGGTTGGAAATGGCTTAGTGGGTTAATACTAAGTCAGATTTTAACTCTAATTTTCGTGAGTTTTAATTACCCAATTTTCGAAATTACCAAAATGCCTTTATAAGTTACCGGTATGGCCCAAAAATGCCCCGGGACCCAAACTTAACCCCCGGCTAGTGTTTTCTGACTATTTCGACCCTTCCGGACGCGTTGGCGCACTCAAAACGACCATACGGTTAATAGAACTAAAATTCACTTTTTTAATTAAAATAAATATTTCCCCGACGCGACTGTCACACGCATCTCAATAAAATTTTCCATCTTGCCGTATTTCAATCTCACGACAAATTTCATACTTCAATATTCATATATAATCATATATGTACATTATATTCAAATACCAACTCGCATCACGCTAGTATTTTAATCCGGATTAATTTCTAATTAATACGCATTTAATTTAATTAATACCGTAAATTAATATCACAAAAAAATACGGGGTATTACAATATATATATATATATATATATATATATATATATATATATTGGGGGGTATGAAAATATATTTGAGTGTATATGTGATGATAAACAAAAGGTAGAACTATTAGAGCTAAGGATAGAAACTAATAACTATAAATAGAAAGAAGTCACTAAAATATGCAAAGGTGAATTCATAAAAATCGTAAAAGTAAAAAGGTTTTAGGTCCTTTAACCCCTTTCAAATTCTTTTCGAATACTTTGTTTGGTGATTTTTTGTGTATGGATGGTGGTGGTGGGGTTGTTAATGGTTGGTTATGATGTGTAAGTGAATGTGTGGAAAAAAATATATGCTAAATTCAGAATTCGTGTCTCACTGAAATAAAGTTCATGTGCAAATGAAGTATGTGTTTCCTTAAATAGTGAAATCCTAAATTGAAAAAGGAAAAGTCTCCCCTCATGGTTCAAAGTCGTGAAAGATAAAATGGTACAGTGGGTTGAGAAAATGAAGTATGAGTCCATGTGCAAATGAAGTATGAGTTTCCATGTACAGAGCGTTAATGAAACGATTTCCCATCAGCGTGGACCTTGATTTGTCCTTTGGCCACTATAGACCTAGGATAAGAGTCTCGAAAAGGTTAGGGGACATATAGGATGGGGTTTAGGGTCTTTATGAGGATGTAACGAGGGCTCCCAACCCCATCTTCCCTATTTCCCCAAAGCCAAAAATCTGTTCAAATTCCAATTTGGGTCTAAACTTCACTCCAACATTTGTTCTCAACTAAAGACTAAATTCTATCCTCTATACTTCATACTAGACAAAACATATTTTCATTCTCCATTTTCAAGTGTCTAGCGGTGTTGTACAAAGGTGTTATTTGGTTTAGAAGAGGGTTTTGGAAAAACATGAAGTTTAAAAATCTTGGAACTTGTTGAGTTATGTTCTACCTCTTCATCAAAGTTTATCTTCTGTAAAAGATAGGGGTTCTATAGTTTACTTTCAAATTTAAAGAGAAATAATCCTATATATATATATATATATACAGTCCTGCTCTTGTGCGGACCGGACATGTGTCACCCGGCGGTGAGCCCAGAAAAGAGAGAGAGTATGCCTATAATTTAGGCGATAATTTCTAGGCGCACCGTTAGGTGACACATGTCCGGTCCGCATTCTTAAAATGCGGACTAGTCCGCACAAGAGCATTATATATATATATATATATATATATGCTTATTATCATTATATGTGATCTTATGATGACAAATATGTGGTAAAAATGGATGAAATCTAAGGATTGAAAGAATGTTAAATTTTAGAATATTGGGTTGAACTATGGATTGCATAAATTATGTTAAACTTATTGTTTCATGATAAATGTTATATCGAACTTGATGAAGAAATAATAGGATGCATATATGGATTTTATGGGCATAAATCCTTTCATGAACATAAACTTATGTAGTTGAGAGAAATGAGTTAAATATGCTTAAAGTGTCTTAAAATGACCTTTGAACATGAAATGATAAATGCTAAAATTTCATAATAATAATCATATGAAATGGTACAAAAATATTTGAAGAAAATCCACAAAGTTTTGGAAATAAGGGACTAGGTGTGAAAGTAGTAAAATATTTGGGCTAAAAATATGAAATAGTATGGTGATAACATATAAAATGATAAGAAACCAAGGTGCTAAGCGCAAAGTTAATAAGTTGAATGATAAGTCTTGCAATGACATAAGTAATATTTTTTTAGCACAAAAGTGTCAATTAATGTGAATTTTGGACTTAATAATAAAATTAATAAACTAAAGGGGGCACTAGTTAAAAAGTTTGACTTTAAAGATTATGATGAAAACTCATGTTTTGAGAAATAAAGGTGAAAAGAAGAATTTTTGGCAAGGTGAGTAAAATTCAAGTTACAAATGTTCGTGAATATTGAAAAAGTGCATAAATAGGTATGAAATTGGTCTTTTAACTCAAAGGACAAAGTTTCACAAGAAATTATAAATAAAGTTATTTTCAAAAGTCCATGTTTTAAAGTGAAATGAAAATAGACTTTTGATAAAGTGTGAAACATGGAAATAAAGTGTGTCGGGACTAGTTTTATCATGAGTATTTGACCTTCTCCTCCAGTAAATGGAATTAAGGGAAAATGGATGAAAGAGGATAAGAAATAAAGACACTCCGAGCAATCGAGAAATTAAAGGAAGTCCTAAATCCCTAAGGTGAGTCTTAGGCTTAGAACCAAGACTACTGATCAAGAGCATATTACGGCATTGCAACATTCAGTGGATCGCTATAAATGCACATGGGATTTGTATTCCATACAAAAGTTAAAAGGTAACTCTGAGCACGACACTCATAACGTAAAGACAAGTTAATGCAATAACTTAAGAAATACTAAATTTATATTAATGGATTATTTAAAAGAACTTGGGTAGTAGTCAACGACGAAAAGGAAGATTAATTGTGAGTGGATCATTAATTTGTTTTCATGTTTATAATGCAAATTGCATGGCTACTATACAATTTACATGAGAACACTTAATCAAACAATGAATTATTTCATAATTGTTAAACAATATATATATATACAAAGTTTACATACCGATTTTTTTTTAAATAGTAAAAAAATTATTTTTTAGTTGAATTTTTTAATATGGTATTTAAATATTTCAAGGGACGTATATAAAAAAAATTGTCTCAAACTAATGTCCTTTGCTATTTTTAAAAAATTGGTCAAACTATCACAGCCTTTGAAGCACTTTAAAAGTTGTCAAATATTGACCGATTTTTTAAAAATAGCAAAAAACGTTATCTTGAGCTGATTTTTTATGGGACCCCTGAAATGTTAAAATATCACAAAAAAATTTCTCTCAAAAATTTGTTTTTTAATATTTTATTAAAATAGTTTTGCGCCAACAAGTTTGGTATATATGAGAGTCTCTCTCTCTCTGTGTATGTGTATATATATAGTATTTCTCTTTTTGGGCGTACTATATATATATATACACACACACACACACACACACACCCCTTTGAACATTATAAACATTATTAGTATTTCTCTTATTGGGCGTACTCTCATACCCTACCATTCACCTCCCCCCATGTACTTCAAGTAGAGGCAACGACAAGGAAACTGGGAAAGGAAAGAAGAGTTATTCATGCTCATAGAGCTATGATAGATATTTCCTTTAATATATAATCTTATTCGGACTATGGTTTTTGTTATTCGGACCTTAGTGCAATGACTTTAAGTTTGGTTGCAATAATAGAGGGCAAATGCTGATTTTACTTTAGTGGCTATTTATTCAACGAAACTGCAAAAACTCTTTTTTATAATAAATGTTCCAGAAACATTCATGTATTTGATAAGAGGACACCATTTTATAAATTAAAAAAAAAAAAATTTGTTAAACAAAAATTTATAAGCCAAACTTATATTCAAAGGGGATTTCAATAAATGGAATCAAGATAAAAAGGCAAAAGGTGTTCCTCCCATGGTACCTCGACTCGGGTGAGGTTAAACCTTTAAGTTTGACCAAATATGTGCCGGGTGACACAACTTAGTATCAGAGCATAGGTTACTGTTTCTCTTTCATTAAACAATAGAACTTTACATTACCTATCCATAATCTTTTATTACTATAAAATGCAAAACAAGGCATTAAGACTCTTCTTCAACTAGCCTATCCACGTAGGCAAAGCATTTAATTCTGTCATATTTCTAAGATATCCACGTAGGCTATTGTCTCTCACTTCATTTCTCCGATATATCTCCAACTTCCAACACTCCAAATATTTAAGAGCCCAATCGCCAATTTCTTCTCCCAATCCTGCACTCCAACTTTCATCGCCCTTTTGAGAAACTGAGCTCAAATATTTTGAAGATGACGGAAAAGAACTCGCCCAGATCAGATCTAGAGTTAAAGTCAAGATTCCGTTGAAAGTGTTCCACATCCCCAAAGTACCGAAATTCGAATTGAATGGAATGGAAGGCGTTTTGAAGCAATACATCGCCGTTTGGAAAGGTAACCGAATTTCTGTTAATTTTCCTTTCAATGTTGCTTTTGTTGCGGAGGATCTTCACTCGATGCTAATTTCTGCTAATATATATGTAGAATTTCAGATCGACTGTGTGATCTCAGCTTGACTGAGTAGACATTCAAATAAGGCTCAGGTTTAGTTCTAAAACCCTAAGTTCTATTTAGGGAACACTAATTATTTGGTCACGGGCGTGAAACTTCTCAAATTTCTCTTATATATTTATACGGTAAGTTTGCATTAACGAGTGATTAGGTTATATTTGCCTCTTTTGAAACTTTGATGGAAATGATCCAATTGGTATTAATTTATGTATGGTAGAATTCTGTAGTTTTGGGGATTTACATGTGAAATTAAAGTTCTGAATGATGGATTGTTTTCAAGAAGAGCTTTCATCTCAGATTCTTCTTTCCTTTCATTTTTGTTTTGATGGAAATTGATTGTTGTTTGAAGAATTTGGGAGTTTGTTTTCAGTCTGTATTAATTGATCATGATTCTTTATGAAATTGGTTTCTTCAATATCTAATTTGAACATTTTACTTTATAGGTGGGTTTTTATGCTTTTTTCGGTTTTACATGGCTCTCTCCCCTTATAGTCTTATAGACAGATCATAAGGAACCATTTTTCACTATTTTGTATTATGGACATCTATATATACACATGATACAAGTATGTAAATATGTGTGCATGTATTATCTGTGTAGTATACTTGAGCATCAATTTCGATATTCCATTCTTGATATCATATTGACTGTTGATGTTTTTTCATAATTACCAGAAGAATAAGTTGGTTTCGGGTTGTGTTCTTGGGGTAATCACTTGTATCATCATTGGATTTTGCGGTGTGTTATAAGCAAATGTGGTGGTGTCTATTTTTTACAAGTTGTCGTCCTGCTTCAATCATGATAATAATGTAATAACCCCCAAATATATTTTTATCTCTCATGTTTCCATTCTTTAGCCATTTCATAGTTTTTTTTACTCTATTATCATTCCCTTGAGAAATTATATTCACTTGAAAGATTTATTTTTTGGGGGAGAAATTCTTGAGTTAAGATGGATATGGATATGGAGTTTTACTACGTATAGCACGTTTATCGGGTGATGTACATTTTGTCATTGCGAGGGTGGATACTCATGTTATTATGGATATTACGTATCTCGCATCTGTCCGATGATGTACGATTTGTCACTACGAGGGTGGGGAATTTTATTAATTTTTAGTTGGTTAGGGTGATAGCACTCTCTATTTTAGACAGCCCTTAAGTTGGATATGGGGTAGTATTACGTATCAGGCGTTTGTCCGGTGATGTACGGTTGGGTGGAGACTTCCATTATTGTATCATGTGTTTGTTGACTAATGTACAATTTGGTGTTAAGAGGGCGGGTAGTTCCATTATTATTTAGTTTGTTAGGGTGTTAGAACTCTCTATTTTAGGCAAGTGTCAAAATGTACTGTTAAATCAGTGATCACAAACATGAATGTGAAAGGACATTTTGATAATCTAAATTTATAGTTTGATGTATTGAGGGTATGAAACTGTTATAAATATGTATATTTTGTTGCTAATGCAATGTTTCTATTTTTTTCCAGGTAAATTTCATCTTTATGAAGTCTTTTACATACACTGTTAAAATCAAACAAGTTCTCTCTCAAAATGGTATTTATAGTTTTGTTAATACTGACATGCAACTTTTATATATTTTTGGTAATTTTTTTAGATTTTTTTATATCAACAAATAGGTGTGAGACAAGCACAGTTAACTATGTTTTTAGTTCTAACCCTGAAATGATTAGCTACCACTTTTCCCCGACAATGTGCATGACACAAAATACAGTTAATCCCAAATAAAAAAGTAGTTGGTCACTAGATTTCTGTTGACCATTACTCACGAAAGTTTTCTTTGAGCCAGTGACAATCGAAAATCTTCATTGAGTGTTTCCCCCTTTGATTACCTCTACAAAATCCTTAATAGCTTATGTTTGCTTCATAACATGCCATTCATGTTGGTAACTTTAGGAGACTAATTATGTGTATGAATTTGTTCTTTAATCAAATCATGTCTAGCTAAATTCCCAAGGGCTGGGGTACATGAACTCAATCCGAGGCAAATTATTTACGTAGAAAATAGAGGATAAATTAAAATACTGATTGAATCGTGAATGAAAATTATACAAACATTGTCAATCTTTTGATCTCTCTTGCCCTAGGTACTTGAGATGTTTAAGAACGCTTTGCGAGTATAATTGTCGTTGTCATTTTATATGTTAGATTATAAGATCGAAATTTTAGAATGGGATACTATAATTTTACATTGAATTACAAGCTAGGCATATTATGGAAGAGTCGAACTTATATAAAAATCATTTTCAATAATCTTGATTGCTCCATTATTTCGCCCAAATTAAACATATAAATTTGAAATGTATAGTGAAATGAATTAAGTGTTGTATTTATAACATTGAACGACTTTAAATCCAACAATATCACATCCATATCATGTTTATTTCATAGGAGATTTTTCTCTCTTGGTAAGAAATGCAACGAAAGTTTATATAAATTCGGACGTTCCACCAACTAAAGAATTTTTGGCCTGGTAAGATATAATAATTCCCAATTTATTCATAAAACAAATACTTATCATTTCTCTTTTCTCATCTTATTTCTGAATTTCATGATCATTGCATATTTAATCATCTCGCATCAACAAATATTGATGATTATATATTTCAAACTCTGTTGGTTCACACTCCAACCATATCGTAACAATACCATATATGTTGACAACACTTACTTTGTTTCCATTTTGAATCTAATGAATTACATAAAAAAAAATTCTCCATTGCCCTATGCATTACAATTGCCCCATATCAGTTATTTAACCCTAATGCAGTCCACATTTACAAATATACGACTCCATTTGGAAATGCTTCTTACTCACTACATACATTTTTCTCATTTAATTACTTCTATTATTTTCCATAAAGACATTGATAATTCATTCCCTGTTTTTGCCTATGCTTGGTCGATTCAATGACTACCCACTAATTAATTTAATATTTGTCATTTCTCTCAGGTTCTTAATTTGCTTTCTTATTCTAAATTTTTCTCTTTTCAATAGGAAATCTAAATTAATCCTTTCATACATTATTATCATTTAAATACACTAATACATTCTGCAATCATTCATTCATTACCTCATTTCACAAACTGAACTCATTTCTATTAAATACTATTCCTGATCCATATATGTTAAACATATCATACTATCATATATTCTCCTCTCCCAACTTAGACTAAAACGGTTGCAATCTTGGAAGGCATTTTCCGGTTATACACACATATACATCCATATGCGGACATTTTATTCAACCTAATTACTATATCTTTTTTTTTGTTCAAACTGCATTCCCATTCTCCCTCTTAATATGGCTTCTGCTTTCTTAACTTATGAGTACTACAATATTTTAAAATTGGGGGTAACTTAATTCCAATACCAACACCACTTTTCCAATAGTGACAAGTTTCATTTTGGTATCTGATACTATCATTTTTTTATAAATTTAGGATAAGAGATCCACGTTTGTTTCAGTAAATCTTATTTGGAAGCCACAATGCATTAAATGCAAAAGGATCAATATGTGTTTCCTGGCATCCTCCCTCTCAGTATGGCTTCTGCTTTCTTAACCTGCTTCACAGGTGCTAAAACAAATACCGTATCAGGTGGCCCCTTTGCTCCACCAATTAGGATTTCTACATTGCAAGATTCCTTGATTGACAAGATGGAAGATCCTTTTCTACCAATAACACATCCCATTTTACAAGGAGAAATGTTGAGAACTGACAAGATCTCCTCTTCTGGAGGATTCCCTCCCATAGTGAAGTTATCTGGAATCGAAGGAATTGATGGCAAATCTTCGCATTCATTGTCATTGATGCGGAAACATCGACAATATAGTGAACCACAAACAAGTTTCCATAAGGATCTCTCATTCAACTTCTCTATCATTTTATGGTAAATGTAAGGGAGAAATCGAACGTCATCTGCGGCTACATGGACCATTAATTCAAACAAGGGTCTGTGCGTCCAAAAATTAGGATTCTCTCTTAGAATGGTGCGGACTTCTTTCTTTTCAACATATGATATACCATAATAACAACGGTCGGCAAGGAGTCCCATAAAAGAAATGCAGTCAGCAAACATTCTTTTTCGTCCATGTTGTTCCTCTATCAGATTATATGCGACCTGAATGTCCACTATATTGTGCAACTTGATATCATATCTCTATACTACTATAAATGCTTTACAAGAATTTACTGTCCCTTCTCAACGCAAGTATCCACGTAAGTAAGTCTCCCTTACTAATTTCTAAGATGCGTAATAGCTCTATACAGCTCTGTCCACATCAGTCTCGACCTTTCATCTACCTTCTTGAATAAGCCACCAGTCTAAGAAGATCTCTCCTCATTCTCAATTCAATTACATTTTCCATTCCTCTACCATAAAAACTAAAACATTTTCTTTTGCCACACGAATATTGCTTCATTTCCACCACAAAAGCAAACATGCCTCTCCTTTATGCCACTTTGTGAGGTTGTGAATGGTGAAAATCTTTAAGGATTAGTTAATGATCTATTCTTTCCCTTTAAGGGGGATTTCATTCGGATCTTGCAAATAAACCTGGTACTACCGCTGCCTTGACCCCAAAATCAAACCTTTATATTCTCTCTCTTTATTTCATATTTTTTATTCTCAATTACGCTTTTGATTTTATGAATGATGTTGACTCAAGGTAATGGAAAATTTGGAAATTCACCCCATTGATGTGATTATGAATTCAGTGATCGTGCTTAATTGCAGGTGTGAGTCCATGGGAGACAAATGGATCGCTAGGGGTTTATAATTTCATGCTGTTTAAGAAGTCGCAGGAGGATGGGAAATCAAAGAAGATTACAAGGAAGAATCTAGAAATGGGAAGGCGTCTCTTAGTGATTGGCTTTCCTGTTTCTTGGATTCCATCTTGGATGTGGTTTGTAGAGGTTTTTTATGGGATTTAGTGTTGAATGCCTAATTTGGGGTGTTTTGGGCGCATGGGTTATGAATTTTGATGTTGATAAATGTTGAAAACTTCTTAGCTTACGCAATCCATTCCGTCAAGGTTACAAAAATCCTTATCTCTTCCTAATTTTGTATCTATGTTTTTTGTTATTAGGTGTTTGAAGATATATCTAGCTGATTTTTTGTTTGTATTGGCAACTATCAATTCTTAGAAAAAAATGGCAACTCACATAAGAGGTCTTCACTCTTGAGTGCCTCCAACGTCCCCATATAGCAACACGCGAGTATAAAAAAGAACAACAGAGGCCGCCCCTGTTCTATTCGTAAGTTTGCATATATATTCTGTTTCCTTTTTTGTTGTTGGTTTCCTTCTTTTTATCTGAATTGTGAGATTCGATGTTCTGTTTGTTCTCTTTTTAGAGAGTGGAGAACACAATCACTATTGTATGTATATGTTATCTCATTTAATAGTTTGTGCACATATATATATATATATATATATAGTTTTTTTGGGCCCCATTGCTTTTTTCTATGAAATATTGGTTGGGAAGAATAATGTCAGATTCAACAATGTCCCATTTCCAGATGTGGTATCATAAGAAAATGTCGCTAAATCTATGTCGAATTGGCACCCTCAGTTTGTACATATATTATCATACTAATTGACAGTACCATATGGTTTAATCAATTTGTCTACTTAAATATTGAGGGTACCAGATTGAGAAAAAATTATAGACGAGCTTGATTAGAGGTTATGTTCTAAATTAAGGACATTAAGTGTTGGAAAGATGTTTTAGAAATGAAAACTATTGAAGATAACTGCAATGAGGCATGCATATTTACAATTCTCACATGCTGACCTAAAAACGTCTCTAATCGACGAGTAGATTTATTAAAGTTTATAGTTATTATGGTTAGAGGTTGTGCTCTAAAATAAGGATATTACGTGTTGAAAAGATGATTTAGATATGAAAACTATTGAAGATAACTGCAATGAGGCCTGTATATTTACAATTCTCATATACTGACCTACAAACGGTAAAGCTTTATCATCATAAACAATAACTAAAAACTCCTAACCATTGAATCTTCTACCTCGAAATTAATGCTATTAGGAGTTAGACTACCCATCCAATTACATAATTAGTATCTAAGTGGCCCCCAATATATACATATGCTCTGATACTATTGAATTCATTTTTCCAGTAAACATTTCCCAAGATCTTTTATAATTGTGCTACACACTCAGGAAGATAGAATGTGCTATTTACCCATTAAATTTATTTAATGCATTTAGTGTTCGAGAAAATAGTTCATCAGGAGAATCTTGATTTCAAACTTACAAAAAGCTTTTATTTTTGTATTCTGCTTTTATAAGTAGAAAAAACTATAATTTTCCTTCACAGTTGTTACGTTGAAGTTTTTATATTTTGATTATGAACTAAAAAAATAAAGCATTATCTTTGAACCATTGGCATTCCATCCCTTTAATTTGGACATTTTCATTATGAATCTGCCCGACATAGTAGTCTCCTGCCAACACCATAAGAAAATGTTGGAATTGATCTTACCCTATACATACGTTGAATATGAATCTACTGATAATATATACAGATGCTCTGATACTATTCAAGTCATATATAAAATCCTAAAACTTCTCAATATCCCATTATACATCAATTCTGAACTGAAAGTAAACCTCATGAGTGGAACAAGCAATCCCAACAAAGGGATCATCCCATATACGTCGATTTAGTCCAACAAATTGTCAAGATTTGACGTAACTTAGGATCATAAGAACAATTCTATATAAAACACGTAACAGAAGCTACTCCAAGAAGACTAATTACGGTCACTTCAAACAATTCAATTTTATAGCTGTTAGTTTCAACTTTTTATATTCTGATTTTAAACCAATAAATCAAACATTCCTTTTGAACCGTTGACATTCCATCCCTTTAATTTGGACATTATCGTTATTAATCTACGTACATAAGAGTCTCCTGCCAACTTGACAAAAAAAATATTGGAACTGATAGGCTCTCTTACTCTCAGATGTTCCCTTACACACCCACATTATGGCATGATGCAATCCCTCATATAAGAAGTAAAATTACAGCAGCTTCTCCCTGCCTTTAGTAACTGTAAATATTTTGCCATCTGTACATGTTATTGATGTTATTATCATGTTATTCCTCATAATGGTTATAGTTCACACAATGTATGTATTAAGTGAATAACATTTACTTCTTAACTCTTACCCGATTTACTCTTCAAACTACTGCTCAAAACAGGGATTAATGGACTTGATATCTACAACTAGGAAATTACAAATAGATTCACGGGAATCATTGCCCAATTACAAGGTAAATCAAAAAGTTCTACCTACTTTTTTGTATCAAAATTCTGAACTAATATATTACGATAAAGTCGTTTGATATAAGGTTGTCTATCTATAACGAACTTTGTGATAGAAAATTTCGGAGCCCTGCCTTCATATTTGGTGGAATGCGGCGACTTCTGTGGCCTTGCGTCTATCTCGAGCTATAGTGGCACTGAAGGAGAAGCGGCATATATAGATATGCAAAGAGACGCAATATGGTGTTCAAAATTATTCCATTGTATTTCAATAAATATTTATGTGGAATTTTTTACTCCGCACCTTCTATTTATTAGTATGTATATATTTTTATGTTAATATGTTCTTTCAACATAAAAATTAATGCAATTCTTTAGCATATATGTTACAATTGATCTTGTACGGGTTTTGGATATAAATAACTATATCGAGACTGGAGAGTTTTTATTATAGTATCTTGGGCATTGTAATTGCTACGTTTGTTGTCCCCATTGGGTGTGTTTTGGTTGTGAGAACCACTCACCAACGAGAAGCCCATTTTTAATTTGTTATATCTTCTTTATGTACGTAAATAAGGTATACTCGGGTGGAAAGTTAGTTGTTGTTGAATGCTTTTTTAACTCAACCATAGATCAACTACCACCGATATCTTACCCCGCGCATCGCGCGGGTTCACCTAGTAAACTATCATTACTTCTATTAGAAATTTTACTTATTGAGTTAGCAGATGCACAGGTGGCAACGCTAATTACTTACATCAAATCACGTGGGAAGTAGGACAACTATATGACTCATTCTCTCAATAGCACTGGGCTGACAATAGTAGATTAGCGGAGAGAAGCAGGGATTCCACTATTCTGAAAGAGTTTAGGAAACTCAACCACCCAATGTTCAGGGGTACAATAGGGCCGAAAGTGGTTGACTAGCGGTTACAATTCATCACACAAATCATTAAGTTCCATGAGGTATTTCCTACTTACAAGGTCCGAATGGACACATTTCAATTCACAGAACAGGATCAAAAGTTATGGATGTCCCATAAGGCCAGTTTGAATGGGGAAGTCATTTGGGATGATTTTTGGGCGACATTTATGGATCGCTGCTTTCTAGACGCTTACCATAACGGGAAGAGGGATGATTTCCATAACTTGTTCCAAAAAAAGATGTATGTGGTAGAATATGATAGAAAGTTTGAAAGCTTGTCGGATTGTGATCGAAAAGTGGTCGGTGATCAGAGTGAAAAGCCCAACTTCTTCAAAAAGGGTCTAAACCCGTCCATTCGAAGACGTATTATCGGTTGGTATGTTTATGGCTTTAGAGAAATAGGGAAATAAACATTAAACTTTATGCGAAGTAAAAGGATGAGACATTAATCAAAGAAAAGATTAGGGGGTCCAGTAATGAGCAAAGCAACAGTGGAGGCAAGAAACATAGAGATGGTGGTTCCAAGGGATTATTTCCAAGGTTAAATGCGGTAGTGGACGTTGATTTCTCGCCAAGTCAGACTGAGGGGAAAGGGTTATTGCAATGCCCCAACCTAGATTTAGGCTACTTTTGTGTCAATACATACCAAGTCAAGGTGTTGAGTGGGAGTCCAATTTTATTATTTAAGAAAAGCCTTTAATATGCACCATTTTATAAGGAACTAGGTTTAAGCCCCGTGCGATGTGCGGGCGCGTTAATTTTTATTTTAAATATTTTTTTGTACACTTGACGTGAATAAAAAAAATAAAAATGTTTTTCATGGCGAGTGCAATAGCACATGAACGTTATCTTAGTGAAGATACTAATTTCACTATATATAAAGCGATGAATGTTTCATAGTGGCTAAAGGTTGTAAATGAGGGAGATATGAGATAAAATTAATAACCAAAAACCAATGCGTGAAATGGAAAAGAACAGAGAAATGAATTTGACTAAATGAACTAAGTAAAAATAGATGACAGTGAACACTTGTTTGCAAGTAGTAATTTAACATGAAACAGTTTGTATATATTGATCAAAATATAATTAAGCATATAAAAATTAATATTTAATTTTGTAATTCCATATAAATATAACTATAAATACTTTGCTTCGATGAGAGTGGAATGGTAGTATCCATGGAGTAAACATGAGGGAATGGCAATACATGGTGGTATGAGGTGTAGGGTGATGATGGGTGGTGCATTTGGTTTGGTTTTAAACAACACAATTAAATGTACTCAACAATCAATTATACACTGAAAAATCAGCGGAAGCAATGTGAAAATGGTGAAAGTGAATTTGGTGAAAAAAAGACATGAAAAATTGAGTGGTGAAATTTGTCAAATACTTAGTTTTAAAAGATGAAAATGGCTTTGTGGTAACAATTTGTTTGAAGTTCACCCAAATTTATGTAAAAAACAACACAATTCAGAATTTAACAATTTGAACAGGACCCCCATTAGCATTTCAATACAACTGTAACACCAAATACCATTAAAAGTCTTCCCAAACACCAAATACCATTAAAAAAACGTCTATTAATTTCAATATAAGTTCATATGCTGTTCATTGACATTTTGAGAAAAATAGATTGATCATGGTGTACATTAACATTGACTAACATTTTGACAAAGTACTAATATGCTTCTAAATCACAATTGGCACATACTAAGTACCATCTCAAAGATCACATTGGCTTTAAGAAAGAAAATAGCCTAATACTCCATAAGTCAGCTACACAATTACTGGGATACCAATGATCTGTTATGAAATTAATTTTTTTAATTCTAAGTATCCGTGTTAAATAATATTCATTTAACAGATTTAAAAACTATGTCTCAAAGTAAGGAAATGGTCGGTTGCGTAGCCACATGCAAACCCCAACTGACTCAACAAAACTTTCAATCAACACATAAAATAGAAGATCACCAAAGCAAGGAAAATCCAACCAACAACAACATATCAATAGAAAATCCAACAGTAACATATCAACCACCAAACAGGACCAAGGAGCACATTCTCTGAAGGAGGCCCCATACCAGTTTTAAAAAAAATGCCATGAAAAATGGATATCAACATCAAATCCAGCATAAAATAAAGATAATCATTTTACCATCTAGCTGCATAACTTGACTTAAAACCATAGATTGCTATTCATCAAAATAGAATATGAAAAATTAACAATATGAAATTCGAATACGTTACCTTGAATTTGATGTGTCTGATTGGATTTTCTTCTTATTATTCAACTGTGGTGGTCGTTGTGGTTGTGGTTGTGGTTGGTCGGTGGTTGAACACCTCCATTTCTTGCAGTTGCAGTTGCATGGGAAGAAGACTCGATGAGGAATAGTGTGCGTGTATTCTATTGAATGGTTTTTTTGGGGGAGGGGGTTTATATGCGGTTGTTTTGCTCGAATCTATGTGTGTGTCTGTTGTGTTCCAATAACTGATAACATTCAGTGAATAAAGATGGTTGGGGGGTTTGGATTACTGTCCATGGGGAAACGTTGAGTTGGAAAAATGGAGCTTCTTAAATAAAGAAAATCCCTTTTGACATGTGGCAGACTCTATGTGGAGAGGAGAGGCTTCAAATAATGCAACATTAATGAAAGACACATGGCATAACCACACTAATGCATTTAATGCATTAGTCTTTATTGCTTGACACGTGTTCATTCTCTCTAAAGAGACACCAAAATTATATTATGTTATTAGATAGAAGTTGATTAATAGGTCTTAAATTGGGGAAAGGGGTTTCACATTGAGTTATATAATTTATTAACAAGAATTATTTAGGAAAAATCCATTAAATCCCTCAATAATAATAATAATAATAGCATAAATAAATCATAAATTCTTGTATTAATACAAACAATGACCCAATGCATGATTAAAAAGTTGTTCAAAGTGCCATAAATTTAAATGTTACCAAATGCAATTTTAAAATATCATGGTAGAGCCTATAATGACGATTCTTACCCTCTAGGGCCTTACCAACGTCCCTACCGGAGGTCCCTTGGGGTGGGGGTTTTAACATAAAAAGTACAGGTGAGCAAAGTGCTAAGGAAGGTGGGAAATACTAAGAAATACATTTTTATGCCAAAATAGTATACATATAACGTTTGTTATTGTATTTCGTAAAATGTTATCATTTTATGAGCATATATGCAACTACTATGCAATGCAACCCGAGCAATGCTCATACCCACACTTAACCAATTTACAATAACTTTTCACGTAATTAGAGATCATTTAATCATACCCACACTTATCCTTTTATTGAAATTTACCAAATAATCTCGTACTTTAATGGGATCCACACCCATGGATACGCTACCATGTGCTCTGGTCAGTGATTTTGAGTCTTTCACCCTAGGGCTCTGGGCCCTTATTTATTCTTCTAGGTTGCATCTGAGTTCATATCAATGTGTTTTAACATTTTTTCCAATGTCCAAATTATTTCACCATTATCGGCGTTCTTACGCTTGACATTTATGTATCACACCATATTCATGACATTTCATCTATTTATCCATTTTTCATAAAATTGACTGATAAGTTCAATGAGTAGGGCCAACCATTAGGACCCTCAATTTCACCAAAACTATCCTTGTACCTTCATTTGCCAAAAGTTTGCGAAAAATATATTTTCTTTAATATTGAAAATCTATTACTAAAGCCATTTAATAAAATTAAACTATTTAAGTAACTCCGAACAGTTTTTTGAAGAAACTCTTTTCTTAAAAACCAAAACTAATTGAACACAAAATGTGTTTAATAAAATTATGTACGAGATCTGTTCAAAATTTGATTAGCAGGTTTATAAAACAGTTTAAAAACTTTAAACTCAGCACAACCAAGAATAAGATGAGGAGATGTAGAAAGATTACGAACAAGATTTTTTATGTGGTAAAACCTCACCCAACTGAGGAAACATCCACGACTCCATCTACGGAGTAAACCAAAAATTCCACTATAAATAAATTTTAATAGTTACAAACTATATAACAAACATGCATACAACTCAGACCTATATAAGTTTAGGAATGTACCCTCTGGTGTCCTTATAACTTTTCTGCAGTTCTGATTGTTGATGTTGTCCTCCCAGTTTGCTAACTTCCAATTTGTTCAAGTTCTTTACGTCGACTCTTGTTCTCAAGATCTTATTACCAACACTTTTAGTGTGGTAGGGTGAAAGTGTTTGTGGAGGTTCTTTCTAACACATGCATGCACACACACACACTTATTATGTACAACCAGTCCTAACAAATTATATATAAGACTATATGCTGTGATTTTTTTTTTCTCTCTTCTCACAAAACTTAACCTTATTTGACATTTATAACAATCCCAGAATCCATGGCTATCTTGCTCAGAAGAGGTATCAAGATCTTAATCAATCTCAGTTTTGAAAAGATTTTTGAGATTGAAAATCACCAAGTGCGATTCCAAACTAAGTCAAATGTCTTGTTTCAAGAGAACTAGAAACTGAAAATTATTGTTGATTTCAAAGTTTCAAAAACATTTACAGAAAAGAATCAACAATATATTTCTCAAGCTGAGAAACAAAATATGAAAATCTAAGTGTAATGTAACATGAAGTACTCAGATCTAAAATTTCTATAAAGCAGAAAATAGATCTAAGAAAGAATGTTTAAGTTGGACACAAGATATAAAGAACGAAGAGGTTACAGCTACAAACCAACTACACAAACCAACTCTCAAAAACACTCAAACACTCAAGGTTGTGTTTGGGATATACAGGAGTTTGAAAAGAGTTTTAGGTTTGAAAATGGTTTTTGATGATTTAGGGTTAGGGTTATGGTTTCAAACTCTTTCTTTCTCTTTCTGGTTTCTCTCTTTATCTCTCTTTTCTCTCTTCTCTCTCTACTCTCTTTTTTCTCTCAAAAGGACGAAATGGTAAAAGTCTCAGAAGGCTGAGTGAAGGGGTCCTTTTATAGGATGCTGAGAAGATTCGAGAATACGATTCAAAATCAAGGGTTCAGATTGAGTCAAGGTTGATTGACTTTTATCCAAGGGTTCACGATATTGGGTAATTAAAACTCTCCTAATTGGTTCATATGGGGTTCACAGGGATTATGAAAGGGCGCGTGCAGATCGTTGATAAAGACGATCCAAGGGTTGTAAGCAGTCGCTGGTTTACTCTCAGTAAAGAAACACAAAACCCACCAATCAGAAGACAACAAATGTTGGCCAATAATAAGATATCAAACGCGCGTCAAAATTAATTAAAAACACACCCTAAAGTCTCTGCCGCTTTCGGATTCTACCCAAGGCAACTTTAAGCCAATATAACCATTAAACTTTAATTGCAGATTGACCTCAAAAGCTTTAAAAAAATAAATTTTAATTAATAAAAACTTATTTAAAATGTTTATAAAATCCCCAAAAAAATATTTAAAAATCAATTTTAGGGATTTAAACACACTCAACATATGTACACACAATTATATGCAATATGAAATGTATGAGATCAATTCTACTGTGTGTGAGTGTTGGTAATATGGTATAGATCAATCAAACAAGAAGAAGAAATATCAAACCAAGCTCTGGGGTTCTTTGGATTCTAGGATAGACATAATTTTGTCACAATTTCCAAACTAGATGAACACTTATACAATATAGACTCAAGTGAGTCAAGAGTATAAGGTGCTTCAAATATTGCATCATAAATAATCATTTTATGTACAGAAGACATATTTCATCTCTTTCTCAAGAAAAAACCATTTCTTTGTAATCTTTAACAAGAAATACATTAGATATTTTGAAGGCCATTTTACTAAAATATCCATTCTAGCCTTATCGTCATATGTTTTTTAAATATTATTATTCCTTATTTTCTCAACCTAATACAACACAATTAGTGTTGTTTTTCCAACTTTATTATTTAATCACAAAACCTATTTTTTTAACTTCATATATAGTGTCTATATGTTCTATAACAATATACTATAAGACTCAACACATGTTTGGGAGGATTTAAATCCCAGAAATCCTTACATATGAACCTAAACAAAATATAAACGTGGAACTATATTTCCATTCATCTTCCTAATATTTCAAGATTAAAAATACCATATGTTCTTCAAAAAACCATTAAAGTCTAGTTTTCTCAAAACTTCCACACCTCAGAAGCTATGGGACCATGGATAAACAAGTGGAAAATATCCACTTCAGAGTTAAGGCAACACCTACAAAAAGGAGCTGAGTAGATACCCAAATCTTGGATATTATTGTCTAGATGGACAATGTTTATGTAACACTTCCACAAGGAAATATAAATTTTTAATGGGAGTTGTTTGTTCCAAATAGAGGAGAAAATAAAAAAGAGAGGATCATGAGACCTGATAATCTGCCAAGCAGATTTTGAAGAAAAATTTCCATCAGTTGTTTGAGACCAGTAAAGAACATCTTCAATGGATTGAATTAATGGAATAGTTTCCTCCATAATGATTTTAACTCTTCTGAATGTAGGAGATCCACAAGATCTTGATCAATCTTTATATTTCCCCCAAAAAAACTTCGACCATAGAGAATGATTAGCTTTAAGTTTCCATAGTATCTTCATAGCTAATATAAGTCCAAATGTCTGCTAGCTTTTTAAACCTAATCCACCCTCTTCAATAGGTCTACAAAGGTTGTCCCACTTCACCTAATGGTGATTTTTTCAAAATTTAATAGAGGATGCTAGAAATGATGTTTAAAGTGTTTTTTGGGGGGATTTAGACTGGACAAGGAATGAATGGGAATGGAAGAAAGAGTTAAAAGAATGAGGGTTCTTCTCCCAGATAAGGAAATAATTTGGATTTGTAGCCTTGTAGCTAGCTCTTGATAAAATCAATGAGACCCTCAAAGTAAGAGTGTTTAGTTCTACCATAGAAGATAGGGCATCCTAGATATTTAATAGGAATGTCCTTATGTTTTAACTTTAAGGACTTAGAGATAGATTTCCTTCATGAAAGACTGATAAAATCGTGAGTGGTAAAATTTCTCTTACTGAAGTTAACAAGTTAACCTGATGCAATCTCAAATTTCTTCAAAAAAGAAATTAAGTTCTTCTGACTCTTTGCTCCACCATTATTAAAAATAATAAAATCATTAGCAAGCTGAGATTACTAAATATTGGACAACCATTTGGATGCAAGAATGGTTTTATTTTACCAGAAAACATGAGAGAATGGATGTCAAGCTTTAACACTTCAACTGCAATAACAAAGACACTCGGGGATAGAGGATCCCTTTGATTTATACCCTTAGTTGATTCAGAGAAGCCTGCATTTTAACCACTGATGAGAATAAAGAACAAATTATTTGACAAACATCTCCAAATTATATCAATCCAAGTTTCTGAGAAGCCAAATTTCCTTAAAACATTTATTAAGAATAACCAAGTAACTTGATCATAAGCTTTTGATAGATCAATATTAACTCCGGTATTTTTTCCATGACATTTCCTTCCTATGATACTCATCATTTCTTGGTAAAGAAGAATTTTATTTGAGATATTTTTTCCTTTAATAAAACTGACTCTAAAGGGGATACAATGGAAGAAAGGATTGAACCAAGTCTAGAAGCAAGGATGTTTAGAAATAATTTTAAAACAAATCTGGTAGAGGCTGATTGGTCTAAAGTTGTCACACGAAGAAACATTCATGGATTTGGGAATAAGAATTAGAGTGGTACTGGTCAAACTCTTAGGAAGTTATCCTCCAGCAAAAAAGTATATGACTGTTGCAATTAGGTCATTTTTAATGATGCTCATGTACGTTGGGTAGAATTTACCATGGAATCCATCAGACCTAGGGCAACTGTCAGAGTTTAGAGATTTGATAGCAAGCCAAATTTCTTCTTTAGTATGGTCTGCATAAAAAAAAGTGTTTTCAGATTTCTTTCTTTCTTTGAGGTGTCCTTTTTATCTTTCTCAAATTTCTTTTCAGGTTTATTTTTTTCAAAATTTTTTTTATTTTTAAAATTTCAATTTTTCTTTAATTTGAAAAATTTCTTGAAATTTTTAGCAAATAGGACCAAATTATCTAAGTCAGAATCTGAATCAAACATCTATTTCTCTCTTTTCTTAGATAATTCACCTCTCTTTGACCCCTCACTCTTTCCTACATGGGCTTTAAGTGCTACCCCTTCATCTTTTGATTTTATCGTGTTTGGGAACATGTCCATTTCATAGGTCTATAGGTCTCCAACTAACTCCTCTAATTTTAGGTTATTCAAATTACCTAACAAATTTAAGACAGTGACATTGGGGATAAATCTCGTAGGCAGTGATCTTAAAATTTTCTTAACTACTCTAGCATCAGGAATGTGTTCTCCTAAGTTAAAACTAGTGTTCATGATATTAGATAAGCATGCATAAATTCATCGAAACACTTATTTTTTTGCATGGAGATAGTTTCAAACTATGTAGTTCTGTTTTGCAATTTAGATTCTTTCACTGCATGTGTGCCTTCATGGGTAAGTTGCAGAACATCCTACGCCTATTTACACGTGGTACATGTGATGATGCATCGGAACTCGTCAGGGGTGATGTTTTCAGAAATGAAACTAAACCGCGTGAGTTATATGTACTCATTTAAATTCATCCTTAGTCCATGCAATCACGGATTTTAGAGTGGTTACGTTATATGCAATGATAGTGGGAGGCGTCCACCCTCTTTCACACATAACCCAGACACGTTCATCAATAACCTTTAGGTGAGATTTCATTCGTGCTTTCCAATAGACATAATTTTACTTGCCAAAAATTGGGACTCTATTATATTAGTTATCCATTGAAATTGCGCTTTTTCAAAAAATCAATTTTTCAGAACAAAATTGATATCTACAAAAAAAATTCCTGAAACATTACACGGTAAATTTGTGTAAATGGCTCTGATATCAATTTGAGAGTGTGTCGGCAATCAATGTAAAACTTTTTAATTAAATTCTAATTTTAGTCCCAACAAGTCTTAACAAAAGTGATTGAATAATGAAATAATCTATGCATGTAAGACAATCACAGTTGAGGGAAAATCCCCCACGGGGGCAAAACCATCTTATTTTCACTATAATTTGTAAAGAACGTTTTACACGGATTACAATGAAAATACAAGTAGTGACATACGAAATAACCTTAGGCATCGGTCTCGATGTCGCAGGTAGAGTTCCAGAAGGTTAGCAATGGAAAAGCTTCGTCTTCTCCACAAGTGTACTCTAGATGAGTAGTATAATCTTCCTTGGGGTTTAGAGGATTCACATAAAGAATTGGGAATTAATTATGAATCAAAAGGTATTAAAACCTTAATAAATATGAAGTCTAAAAATAGGTGTTGTTTTGTAGAAATGGAGGTATGCATACTTGAGAAAAACGTGTAGCACCAACACTGTTTAAATAGGCATGTTGAGGCGGTACGTCGTTCGAGCGACATACGATGTCGTTTAAGCGAGATGGCATCTCGTTCGAACGAGCTACGATGTCATTCGAATGACATCAGTGACGTGTCTAAAAAAACTCCTTGAAAAGATCTAGCGTGTTTATCAACTTCCAGACTTCAAAAATTTATTTAAAAAATGTTCCCAACTATTTATGTAAATATTAAACAAATAATTAAAATTATTTTTAATATAAGTACCTGGAGTAGTGGGAACTGTTGAAGACTACATTTGTTTAACCATTATGCATGTACGAAGATGATGGATGCATGAATTCAGATCAAGGCAAATAGGATGATCGTGGAGACGTGCCGAATGTAACAGTATCAGAGATACTTAAATGTGATCTATGACACTTAGATAATTACTAGATTCTACCTCTAGAATTTATAAAACATGTCCTTACAAATCTCCCCCCTATGTCTATGCCAGTACATACATAAAAATATCCGAATTATGCTGGCCAAAATAAACGAACTGACATACAATCTAATATCCCCATTAAACCCAAAAACTGGAAATACTAAATGTGTGTCTTCATAAATTCCATCATCTTTAATTTTTGAACTCTTTCCAACTTTCTTTGTCATCATCAGGGTGTGCAAAAAATGATTCACAAATTTAATATCTACACACATGAGACAAGAAACAAGTACCCTTGGTGCGCAACAGTTTAAAATATAATGATAAGAAAAAATAAATATCAATTATGATCAAGCAAATCATAATAAACACAAACAAGCAATGCTCCCCCATAATTCGTTCTCCTCCTTTTTATGATGTCCCTAAATATACAGATATGAAGAACATAAGCAATGAAAATGGAGAATGTCACATGAAAATAAATTTTCTCTTTTTGAATTTTTCAAAAAAAATTAAAGTAAACAAAATCACACTATAAAAGAACACCAAAACAACCAAGTCAGTGATAGCGGAAATGTAGGGATGTGAACATATTCAACAAGAAAATCAATACATACAACCATAACATATGTGCACGATGAATGTTGGATATTTCGAATGAATGAACTCAACATCTTCCTTAGGTATAAAAAAAAGTGGAATGAAAAGAAATTGACTCAATCAAATTAGCAAATCAAAGCTCAAAGTGATTTCCACACCAATAACGTCCAAAACGTGTGAAATGATTTTTCATGACTATCGAGAACGTGGAAACCCGTTTTTCATTTCTTTCCATCCAAACTCCCTCATAAATAATTATACATTATATTTTTCTTTAGAGGTGATGAAACTAAAAAATATTGGCCAATTTGATTTGGCATGTTTTTCTTTTTCTTGCCATTTAATTTTTTTGGGCTCTTTTTCAAACGGTGGCTTTCTCGATGAGTTAATTTTTAAACTCTTGTAGCCCTTTCTTGTGATTCACTCATTGTATTTTGTTGCAATTAATTCCTCACGAAAAATGGTTTTTACATGCACTATTATCTTGCCAAGTTTTATCGCATTTTGGTCATTGTATAGAAATAATTGAGATGAAAACACTCAAGTCAATATGTGATAGACAAGTACAATACTCAAATTATACCGTGCATTTGTGCAATAAAGGGAGATAAGGATCCAAACATGTAGAAGATATCCCTAATCACATCTCAAAGACTCCAGACAATGTAAAGCACATGAATGAAATGATGTAACGTCTCAAATAACTATTAAACACTCATGAGGAATATGGAGTGAAGTTGTGACTATGGTTATCTTAAATGTTCATCCATAAACGATGTAAACAAAATAGAAAAAAATTTATCAAAAGAAAATCTTTTTGGCTTTTTCTAAAATTAAAATAGTAAAATCTTTTTGAAATTTTCAATTTAAAAAAAAATCAAACAAAGAAATATACAAATGATACAATCTAAAATAGGAATCAAATGGTATGATCAAGGAAAAAATGTATCCTACTCTGGACCTGGTGACCACCCCTCAATCAACTGTGCAAATTCCTAAAGACTTACTACGACTCTCGAATCTAAGGGCATCTAAAGGCTTCATGAACATACCGATTAATTGGAGGTCGATAGATACAAAACTCAAGGATACAAACTTTTCCTCTATAAGCTCACGGATAAAGTTCTCGTGTATCCTAATGTGTTATGCACGAATGCTGGACTGGATTACGGGATATGTGTATCACTCTCATGTTATCACGGGAAATAGTCATGGTGTCATGTGATATCCCATAATCCTTCAGCATCTACTTCATCCATAGAAGTTGCGTGTAACAACTATTGGCAGCTATGTACTCAGCCTCGGCAGTGGAAAAAGAGATGGAGTTTTACTTCTTGCTCAACCAAGAGACAGGAGTAGAACCAAAAAGGAAACAACCACAAGAAGTTCTCCTACACCCATGTGCATCCCCGGCCCAATCGGCATCCAAATAGGCGAATAAATGTTTACTGGTATCAAAGGAATACTAAATGCCAAGTGAGAGAGTCCCACTCACGTATTTGATAATATGTTTAAGAGTGAGTAAGGGTGACTCTTTCGAGGATGCCTAGTATTGCGCACAAATTCCAACACTAAAGGCTATGTCAGGATGACTGGAAGTCAAGTAGAGAAGACTACCTATCATACTCCGATACCAACTTTGTTCTACGTCCTTTCCTGAAGTGTCCTTTCTAAGCTTAGTTAAGGTACTCATTAGTGTATGTGTGTGCTTAGCAGAGTCTAGACCAAATTTCTTCACAAGGTCTCCAGCATACTTGGATTGGGAGATGAACATCCCATTCTCTAGCTAGCGAACATGGAGACCAAGGAAGAAGGTAAGCTCACCAACCATGCTCATCTCAAACTCACTCTTCATATACTCCTCAAAGTGCTGAGCATGGTGGGAGCACGTGGATCCAAATACTATGTCATCCACATAGACCTGGCAACCAAAATAACATCGGCATCTCTCCTGACGAATAACGTCATATTAACTCCCCCTATTTTAAAGCCATGGGCTAAGAGATAGGAGGTAATCCTCTCGTACCAAGCATGGGGTGCTTGCTTCAAAACATATAAGGCTTTCCTCAGATAGTAGACGTGATCAGGGTTCTTAGGGTCTTCAAACCCTTTTGGTTGTTTCGCGTAAACCTCCTCCTATAGAATTCCATTCAGAAAGTCACTCTTGACATCCATCTGATATAACTTGAAGTGAAGATGGCATGCGATGGCGAGTAGTAAGCGAACAGACTCAATCCTCGCAATAGGAATGAATGTCTCGTGAAAGTCTACACCATCAATCTGTGTGTAGACTTAAGGGACAAACCTAGCCTTATTTAGGATAATGGTACCAGTCTCATCCACCTTATTCTTAAAGATCCACTTGGTACCAATCACACTGGTCTCACTAGGTCGGGGTACCAGTTCCCAAACATCATTCTTTCTAAACTGAAGCAACTCATCCTGTATAGTACATATCCAGTGTTCATCTTTGAGTGCTTCCTTATAGTTACTGGGCTCGACTTTGGATGTGTAGAAAATATGGCAAACAACGTTCTCTAGCTAAGCACGAGTCTTGACCCCTAGAGTGGGGTCTCCTAGTATAGTAGAAGGATCGTGACTCTTGCGAAACCAAGAAGGAGTGTCCCCTAGGTCAGGAGTGGGATCCACTCTAGGTATGGGAGGCACAACGGGATCATCAGTAGAAAGTGCGTCACCCTCACCCAAAAGGTTAGAATCAATAAACGTCCGTGGTTCGTCATCTTGCACAGTGACGTTTATTAACTTCATAACCTTAGAGCTATTCAGGTTGTACACCCAATAAGCTCTACTAGACGACGAATAACCTAAAAATATCCCTTCATCGCTCCGAGAGTCGAACTTTCCTATTTGCTCTCTATCTCATAGGATGTAGCATTTTCTCCAAAAGACATGGAAATATGAAAAGTTGGGCTTATTTCTAGTCCAAAATTCGTAGGGCGTCGTAAGAGTGTGTGGATGAAGATATACCATATTCACCGTATGGCACGTGGTAGAAACTGTCTCTACCCAAAATCTTCTTGAAACATTACGACCCAAATGCATAGATTTATCCAACTCCTGAATCGTCCGATTCTTCCTCTAAATAATCCCATTTTTCTCAGGAGTCCTACCGGCCGAAAATTCATGTTTGATTCTGAGGCTATCACAGAAAATATCTGATTTTTCTTATTTAAACTCAGTGCCATTATCACTATGTATTTTATTGATAGTGACATCGTGTTGATTTCAAAGGACACGTAACTTGGTCGTAAAAAAATCCACAACATCGAATTTCTCTCACAGAAAACTTGCAATAGTGTAGCATGAGAAATCTTCTACCCTCACGAGAATGTACCTCTTACCACCTAAACTCTCAATACGAGTAGGACCCATAAGATCCATATGCACCAACTCAATAATGCGAAAGGTGGTAATGGAATTCAACTTTCGATGGGGGCTATGAATATTCTTTCCCAATTGGCATGGTTCACAAACTACGGAAGTTGGCTATCCAAGTGATGGTAAGACACATACTAGGTCCTTTTTTACTAACTTTTCTAAATCTTGAAAGTTCACATGACCTAGACGTTGGTGCCACAAATCCATAGTAGTGATCGTGGCTCTACTGCAGACAAATGAGGACTCAGGCATGATCCCATAACAATTATCTTTAGTCCTTACCCTTTGCAATAAAAGTTTACCAATTTGATCATAGACGTGACATTTATTCAGATCAAACTTTACTACAAAGTCAGCGTCGCAAGCTGGCTAATGCTAAGTAAATTTGCTTTCAATCCTTTGATGTACAACACATTCTCTAGCTTAGGAAATCCTGGTAACTCTACTATACCTCATCCTACTATGCTAGACTTTCTCCCGTCTCCAAAAGTGACTTTACCTTCCTTATGATCCTCGAGGGAGGTAAACAGAGAGATGTCACCAGTCATGTGCCGGGAGCATCCACTATCGAAGTACCACTATAGACAATTATGTGATTTAATAACAACATGAACAATAAGGAATTTTGCGTTGTCTTTAGGCACCCAAGATGTGGTACCCTTATGTTTTCCCTTTTCATTGTTGACTCTAGTCGGTATTTTAGAAGTGTCCCCTGCCGACATAGAAATTCGTTTGAAATCTTCCACTATACTCTGCGATGTGGCGACTAGAAACTCAACTCACTCTCTAAGACTCTCATAATAAGTAGTGGAACGTGGCAGAGCAAAAGTAAGTCGGGTCCGACCCAAACTATAGAAATACACACGAAGATGGCCCTTTCTTTTGCAGTAAGTAAAAAAATATGTAGAGTTAGGCCGACTTCAGTTTTCTTTTCTTGGCCGAACTCTATTTTAATTTCTAGGTGGGTGGCCATAAGGATTTGTAATAAACTCGAGAATCGGTTCCAATGTCGTATGGGACGTGCAAGTTCCATCAAAACCTATTCCCGACCTCTCATTTAAACCTAAAGTAGGGGCGAGGAGCATCTTACTAGATCGGTCCTAAATTCTTACCTTAACTTCCCGGGCTATCTCAAGGTCCTGAGTGAGTTGGGCTACAAGGGCTTCCAGTTTCTTTCGAGTGTCCATGGAGGAATGGATCTCACTCGTCAGATCAGCCACTTGCTTAGTCAAGTCTCCTTTTTCTTTCACAAAAACACTTTCTCTCTTTCCAAAAACTTTCTCTTTCTCAACACAAGCAATCTATCTATATCTCTCTCTCTCATCTCTCCTAATTCCTTCTCTAGAGATGCTATCCTAAGAGCGAACGCTTTGTTATGATTTTTGCTCTTGAAAGTATTAGCATATGAATTAGCGTACGAACGTCGGAGATCACTCTTGCTCTCACTTGCTTCTTTCTCCCCCTCTCTTACACTGATATCACTATCGAGGTGTCCCTGTGAGCTTGCCTCATCATCATCGTGAGAAGAACTGTCAGTATTCACATGACTAGCCATGAATGTGGTGAAGTTACATTCATGCGATGACTCATCTTTAGATTCCACTGAATCGACCTCGCCATAGTCCCTAAGGGTGGTGTTTAAAGCAAATTTGGATTTCTCTTGGCGTTTCCACCTAGTTACACACCCAAACCCCCTATGACCTCTAACGCCACACTCAAAACATCTCTCACTTTATTTCTTTGAGGTTTCCTTTTTATCCTTCTCAAATTTCTTTTTAGATTTATTCTTCTCAAAATTCTTTTTATCTTTAAAATTTCCATTTTTCTTTAATTTGAAAAATTTTCCTGAAATTTTTAACAAATAAGACCAAATTATCTAGTCAAAATTAGAATCATCCATCTCTTCCTCTATTTTCTTAGATGACTCACCCCTCTTTGACCCCTCACTCTTTCTGGCCTAGGCTTTAAGTGATACCCCTTTATCTTTTTATTTTACCGTGTTTGGGAACACGTCAATTTCATTAATCTGTAGGTCTCAAACTAAGTCCTCTAATTTAACCGTAATCAAATTACCTAATGAATTTAACATAGTGATTTTGGGGATAAATATCTTAGGCAGTGATCTCAAAATTTTCTTAACTACCCTAGCATCAGGGATGTGTTTTCCTAAGTTAAGACTAGTGTTCACGATATCAGATAAGCATGCATAAAATTCATCGAAACACTCATTTCATGCATGGAGATAGTTTCAAATTGTGTAGTTAAGTTTTGCAATTTATATTCGTTCACTGCATTTTTTCCTTCATGGGTAAGTTGAAAAACATCCCATGCCTCTTTAGACGTGGTAAACGTCATGATGCATCGGAACTCGTCAGGGGTGACATTTTCAAAAATGGCACTAAGCCCACGTGACTTATATGTAATCCATTTAAATTCATCCTCAGTCCATGCAATCACAGATTTTAGAGTGGTTACATTATCTACAGTGACAGTGGGAGGCGTCCACCCTCTTTCACACACAACCCAGACACGTTCATCAATAGACTTTAGGTACGATTTCATCTGTGCTTTCCAATAGGCATAATTTGACCCGTCAAAAATTGGGACTCTATTATATAAGTTATCCATTGAAATTACAAATTTTCAAAAAATAAAATTTTCAGAACAAAATTGATATCTAGAAAAATTTTGCGAAAACATTACATGATAAATTTATGTAAATGGCTCTGATACCAATTTGAGAGTGGGCCAGCAATCAATGTCAAACTTATTGAATTAAATTCCAATTTTAGTCCCAATAAGTCTTAACAAAAGTGATTGAATAATGAAATAATCTATGCATGCAAGACAATCACAGTTGAGGAAAAAAAAACCTAGGGCAAAAACCATCTTATTTTCTCTATAATTTCTAAAGAAAAGTTTACACGGATTACAATAGAAATACAATTAGTGACATATGAAATACCCTCAGGCGTCGGTTTCGATGTCATCGGCTAGAGTTCCCGCAAGAGTTCCAGAAGGTCAGCAATGGAAAAGTTTTGTCTTCTCCACAAGTGTACTCCAGATGAATAGTATAGTCTTCCTTGGGGTTTAGAGGATTCACATAAAGAATTAAGAATTATTTGTGACTCAAAAGGTATTAAAACCTTAAAAAATATGAGGTCTGGAAATAGGTGTTGTTTTGCAGAAATGGAGGTATGCAAACTTAAGAAAAACGTGTAGCATGGACACTATTTAAATAGGCATCTTGAGGCGGTGCATCGTTCGAGCGAGATACGATGTCATTTAAGAGAGATGGAATCTCTTTCGAACGAGATGCGATGGCGTTCGAACGACATCAGTGATGTGTCTAAAAAACTCCTTAAAAATATCTTGCGTGTTTATCAACTTCCAGACTTCGAAACTTTATTTAAAAAATCTTTCCAACTATTTATGCAAAAATTAAAAAATCCAATTAAAATTATTTTTACCATAAGTACATGGAGAAGTGGGAACTCTTGAAGACTACGTTTATTTAACCATTATGCATGTACGAAGATGATGGATACATGAATTGAATCAAAGCCATCTAGAATGATCGTGGAGACGTGTTGAATGTAGCGGTATCAGACATACTTAAATGTGATCTAGGACATTTGGAAAATTCCTAGATTCTATCCCGGACATTTATAAAACATGTCCTTACAGAAGGGATTGAAAAGAGAAGGAGGGAGTGATCTGAGCAAGTCTTATTTAAAAGGATAAGATGAAAATTTGTAAATTCATCCATCCATTCAGTTGAAACTAGACCTCCATCTAACTTATCCCACACGTTACCTTGATCTCTGAAATTGTCCCAGGTTTATTTGGAACTTAAGAATGGAACATCCCCAAGGGCAGCAGTTGCAATGAAAGCATTAGAATCCTCTACAACACCAAAGTTTATATCATTACCTTCAATCTTTTCCTCACTACTAGTGATGACATTAAAATCCCCCATAATAATCCAGGTAGCACCCAAGGTGGTAGATTTATGACTATTAAACGAGTCCCAAAGAACTGATCTCGTATTTCTGGAGAACTTTGCATATACAATTGAGATAAAAACCCCAGAGGGTAAGTGAGGATGATAAATCCTTAGAAGAATTCACTGCTCAACATTATTTTTGAAACATTTGTGCACATGATTCAAAATTAATGACTCTCATAAAGTAATCCACCTTGAATTTATTTGATTTTGGCTCTAATAGAGCAATGGAAGGAAGGCCATGGGACTTACATAAGTATTTCACTCTTCTCATAGATGGATTATTTCTACGGACTCTTATATTTAACATGATGTAGTTTATCATTAGGAATCTAGAAGTTTATATGTTACTGTAACCTTAACAGCAGCATATTTTGTAAATATGTTGAACATTGGATCATAAATAATCTTAGATTTCTTAGGAGTTTAAATAGGTTTCATAGAAACCTAACAATCTACTTCATTCAAAACTCCTTTTCCTTTCCAGTTATTTTTGCTCTCTATTTTTCTAGCCAAATTTTTTGAAAACATCAAAACTTCTTCAATAAGAGGGGGTAATCTTCAATACATCTTTTATATCAGATTTTCATAAGCTAACATAAAGAGAAGAGTGTTTGTTAGATGGAAGGTCCAGACCTCTTAAAGAAAGCATTAGGATATCAACTACTTTGGTTTCTTATGGTGTTAATTCCTCATCTTGGATTTTATGAATAAAAGTTTCAATTTTTGAGTAAAGTTTTGGAGGGCTTGAATAAGGGATTTCAGGAGGTTTGTGAGGAAAGGTGTAAGAGTTTAATATATTATTTGATAAGGTGGTATTATTATCTTGATCAGGTAAAGGATCTAGAACTAATGGTCTAAGGACTTTTCGGGTTGAAGTAGAGGGGCTTAAGAGATGTGGTTTCGGTAATGGATTTGGGAAGGTATTTGGAGGTAGGGTTTGGTTTTATAGCTATAGAAGAATGGGTCTTTTCACTTCGAAGGTAGGAGGGACGTTAGGGAGAGGTTTTAGATTAGGTTCTTGGGTTATCTTGGTAGAGTTTTGGTTGTTTTTTAAAATCATACATTTAGATCTCTCATGGCCCAAACTTGAAGAAGTCTATCCAATAGGGACGAATATCTTCATAAATGATCCTTTGCCAAAAAACATCATCTCCATAACCTATCCATAATCGATTTGGTTTGTTGCTCAAAAGGTCTATCTCATCACATACCATATCCAAGATAGGCATATTACATGCATCAGTAGAACTCTCCATGTTGAGAGGGTTGTCAACAACTTGTGCAATAGAGAAATGATAGGATTTGTTGAAGAAATGGATGGGGAGGGCTGGTAAATTTATCCACACAGAGGCTATTGGGTTCTCCAATTTAGGCCTAAACTCCAGACTCCATTTGAATGGTCTCCTTGGGAACCTTCCAATGAACTATTTAGGCCTCATCTAGATATGTGTAAAGTCTACTTCAATGAACAATTTGATCAGGATATTTTTTTTATCACTAAGACCGATGTGAAGGGTACCTTTGAGACTGGATGTGAGAAGGCCCTTTTGTGTATGCTTTAGTGACATACAATCTTTTCCAAATTTCTCAAGTTTATTATTCACTAAATATGATACCTAATTTATTTAAACCAATTTTATCTTATTAACCCTAAAACATGCATCTAGATGATTTAAAGCATTAAGTAGATAGAGCATGTAGGGGAAAAACACACTTTTAGGAAAAGAAACCTTTCGGGTAAAAACCTTTATTTCACTAATAAATGTAAATCGTAACTTTAATTTACGTAGATAAATCTGCAACAAATTTTCCACAAAAAAATCCACATAGACCGTAGCCTGGAACCAACAAAGATTCCCTCGAGAACCTCAAGAATCGTAGCTCCTCCGTCAGCAGTGCATACCCTCGAGTATCCCTAATGACCGCAGTCGTCAGCAATAGCTTCTGTAAGAACTACCAATCCAATATTAGATAATCCTTCTCCATAAGGGAAACTTCAACAAAGAAGTGTTTTGGGTTGTAAAACGATTCACAAAAGTATATGGGATGTTTTGTGTGAGTCAAAAACATAAATTGGCCCTAAAAAGTGATCATTAAAAATCTGCATATATGCAGTTTTTATGTAGTAAAAGTCTTAATGAAAAAGTCTCACAAAAAGGGTAGTTATAGTAAATTAAAATACTTGAGGCGGCATAGGTGATTAGAACGACTTCTTAATGTCATTTTAATGAAAAATAGAACGACCCTAATAACAACATATAAAAATGAAAAATAGTATGTGGTCGTTTGAAGAAAATAAGGAACGACCATGAGGTCATTTGAACGACTTCTCAAAGTCGTTCAAACAATACTGGCTTTTCGTTTGAACGAGAGAAGCGAAAAAATAATATTTTTAATGCTCACCTACAGGTCTTCCAAAAAATATTTTAACTAAGGAAAACGCCTCATTTTGATAAAAAAAATAATTTAGAAAAATATCCCAATACTATCCTGAAACATTTTCTTAACTTAAACACTTTCCTTACAAAAATCAATCTCGTAGATGACTGTTGTTAAAGACACTTGATATTTGGATCTACCTTCTTGAACGTATGAAAGTGAACTTCCTTCGAGGTTTTTAGTGATATAAGACATATACAATGTAAACGCAAGATGGTGGAAATTATGTCCTTAAAAAATTTCCATGTCTGTGCCGGTACAAAATAAAAACAATCGAAATTACCAATTAAATTTCCTATACAAATCAAATACCCTCCTATGAACCCAAAAGTGGAAAGACACTAAATATGCAATTCTTCAAAAAAATCTTCAATTTTAGATTCTTTAAATCTCTTTGCTTTCCTTGATCTTCTTTTGTGTGCTTTCCAAATGATCATCAAAGTCCTACGTATAATAAACAAAACAAATACCTCCGTGATGTATAGAGTTTGAAATGAGATAAACATAAATCAAATATAAAAACTAATCAAATCAAATATCATAATAAATACGAAGATTTTTTATTTGTCCGAAATAGGCAAGGAAAAGAATAAAACATAATAAATACGAAGTGTCGCGCAAGTATAGCAAATATATATCAATTACGCTCATGAAAGGATATACTCAAAAAGACTCCACAAACCATTTTTGATCTTTCAAGCAAAAATAATTTACAAAAACAACACACACCACGAATTTACACTAAGATAACAAAATCATGAAAATGGAATGAATGGGTGTCAACAAATTATATAGGAAAATTGACTCAAATATTCATAACATAGGTGCACGATGAATATGGATACTCCTAATGAATGAAATCAAAATCGTCCTTAGGTGTAAAAATTATGAATTTAAATGACATCGACTCAATCTAATCAAAGAATCATAGTTTAAATTATTTCCATACCAATAACACCCAAAACTGTGTAATGATTTTTCAAGACTTTGTCGGGGTATGCAAACCCATTTATTTCGAACCAAACTCCCTCACAAATAATAATTCTTTCTATTATTCTCGTGAGGTGCTAAATTCTCTTTTTAATATATTCCCTTTTGGCATATAATTCTTTTTATTGCCTTATTTTTTTCTTGGGCTCTTTTCAAACGGTCGATTTCACGACAATTTCACATGCCTCTCTCATCCCTTTCCTATGAACACTCATCATTTTTTCATATTAAATAAATTCCTCACGGGCAACCATTCTTGAATGCACTACTTTCATTGTCATGTTTTATCTTATTTAATTCATTTTAAAGACAGGATTGAGATGAAAACACTTCGACCAATATGCGATAGACAAGTACAAAAATCAAATTAATTCTTGCAAGTGTGAATGAAAGGAGACTAAGAGTAAAATATGTAAAAAGTAATTGCAAATCTCATCTTAAGGACTCCAAATATTATAAAGCACGTGGATGAAATGATGTATCATCTCAAAACACTATCAAATAGTCACATGGAAAATGGAATGATGTCGTGACTAGGTCATCCTAAATATCCACCCATAAACAGTGTAAAACAAACTACAAAAATATTTTTGTGTTTTTCAAAAATTTTATCAAAATAATATCTTTTTGGCCTTGTCACTTTTTCTAAAGAATAAAAAATATTTTTGTATTTTTCCAAAAAAATTTCAAAAAAACAAAACTCTTCTTGGGTTTTTTGAAATAAAATATATCAAAACTAGAAAAAGGTAAATACAAATGAAACACATCATAACACTAGAAAAATGTATCATGAAGTACGACTAATGTATGATAAACATCGACAAGATCAACCAAAATATCTAACATTGGGACAATCACGTGCAAGCACACGAGGCTCATGAAGGATGATTCCTAAAGTCTCTAAGTTCGATTTCCTAACCCAAATAGACGTATAACAACGCATGGAGGTTTTGGGAACCATAGTGACTCTATTCTTAAACTTTCTAGGAGCATTCATAAGTTTTTAAAAGAAATTTATAAGGTGACCTTGCCTACCGTAATGAGTGCAAGTGTAGATATGGCAGTGAACATAATGTAAAGGTGGTCCTCTCCTAACATTCCTAGGTGGATGTCTCTTAATGTTCTTAGGTGGCTCTCTCGCATGCATGATTTTGGCTTCGAAAATGGGTGAAACATGATCAATGAAGCCAATACCACACCTATTATCCTTGATTTGGACAATGCTTAACATCTTATCTAGGTTTTTCGACCTAGACTCCAAATCAAACTTCACCTTACTCGAATCTGTCAATCTCTCTTCAAGCTCGCCTATCATGTACTCGAGCAAACGCCTAGACTCCTCAAACTCTAAAATCTTTTTTTTCATAGCCTCCATGAAGTCTCTAAGACTATCTCTCTCTCTCACTCAACGTATTCTAGCTTCTCCCGAAGAGTCGTCTCACATTCCCTAGGATCCTCTATCAAAGCATCGTTATTGTTATTATCTATGGAATGTTATTTTCATTTGGCTTCTAACTTCCAGCTTGCCTCCTTTACCTTCAAACTTTCCACATACAACTCATTAAAGGCAACTTGCAAGTCTCTCTTTTCCACCTCTTCATCCTCACTCACATCACCCTTACTTTTTGAGGCTTCACTACCTATGGCTATGGAATAATTATGAAAAGAAGTATCTTCATTTAAACATTTTTCTTCATCACTCACCTCATAAGCCATCAAGATGATAAGGACACGCTTACTGGCATAAAAAATTTCTTCTTCCGGATCACTATCACTACGGGGGAAAACATGATTTATCGATTTATTAACATCCTTCCTTATATTAGTGGGACATTCAACTAAATTATGACCATACCTCTCACAACACAGACACCTCTCAAAGTCATCTCTTTTAACTAAAGTCTTAAGAGCAGCCTTCATACGTGTTTTCCAATTAGACATGTCAGACAAATGTGTTCCAAAATCATCAAACCCTCTGAGAGGAATACCTTAATACATGGGATCACTCATAAAATAATATAGTGTTTCTAGCTCTGATACTAATTTGAGAAGGACCTTTTGTTTGTGCTTTAGGTAAAGACAATGTTTTTCGAAATTTCTCAAGTTTATTATGAACTAAATATAAGAACCAATTTATTTACACTAATTTTATCTTCTTAACCCTAAAGCATGCATCCAGATGATTTAAATCATTAAGTAGATAAAGCATGCAGGGAAAATACATAATTTCAAGGAAAAAACCCTTTCGAGTAAAAACCTTTAATTCACTATTAAATGTAAATCACAATATACAATTACATAGAGAAATTTTCAATGAATTTCCCATAAAAAATTCACATAGACCACAGCCTAGAACCAACAAATATTCCCTCGAGAACCTCAAGAACCGCAGCTCCTCCTTCAGCAGTGAGTACCATAGAGTATCCCCAATGGTTGTAATCGTTAGCAATAGCTCCCGCAAGAACTACAATCCAACATTAGAGAATCCTTCTCTATAAAAAAAACTTCAACATGAAGTGTTTTGGGTTTTAAAATGATTCACAAAACTATATGGGTTGTTTTGTGTAAATCAAAAACATAAATTTCCCCTAAAAAGTGAAGACAAAAATTATGCTGATATGCAGTTTTCGTGCAGTAAAAGTCTTAATGAAAAAGTCTCACAAAATAGGTATTTATAGTAAAATAAAATACTTGAGGCGGCGTAGGTCATTAGAACGACTTCTCATGTCATTTGAATGACCCTATTAATGACCTATAAAAATGCAAAACAGTACGTGATCGTTTGAAGCAAACAAGGAATGACCTATCTCGCGACCTAAGAAATGACATGTAATGTTCTTAGATGAGGTCGTTTAAAAGACTTGTCAATGCCATTTTGACGACAATGGCTTGTCGTTTGAATGACAGAAGTCAGAAATTAATATTTCTTAATGCTCCCCTATAGGTCTTTCAAAAAATATTTGAACTTAGAAAAATGCCTCATTTTTATAAAAAAAATAGTTTAGAAATATGTCCCAATACTATCGTAAAACAATTTCAAGACTTCAATGCATTCCTTAAAAAAATTAATCTCGTAGAATACCATTGTTGAAGATACTTGATATTCAAAGCTGCCTTCTTAAACGTTTGAATGTGAACTTCATTTAACGTTTTTAGAGGTATACGACATACACAATCTAAACATGGGATGATTATATGTCCTTATAGAATGTGTGAAAAAATTTCCTGGTCTCATCAAGTGAGGGTCTATCATGAGAAAAGTTTCCTAAAATGGCGTATTTAAATGATTTCGAGAGTTTTTGGGTGTCTTCATGAGAGAAGAAGATTGTTGGTTCTCGTTTATAAGACGATGTTTGGATTAGAGGGATTTTTTAGAAGGGGATGCTCCTTTAAGAATCGATGCAAATGACTTATTAAAAGCAGGAGGATCAGGAGGCTTTTCATAGGTGGACGTAGAGGTTTCCATGTAACTATAACTAGAGTTTATGGCAGCTAAAAAGAGAGAGAGGGGAGAGAAAGAGAGAGAGTGAGAGAGAAATAGAGGGGGATCTCATTATGGCATTTGTTGTAAGGCCATAAATACACATGGGATTGTCACTCCGTTAACAAAGTGAACAAATGACTTTGAGCATGGATCTTAATAATGTAAATAAGAGTTAATGTACTAACTTCTGAAATACCAAATTTACAGTAATGGATTAATTATCGGGATTTGGGTTTACATTTGACTTCCAAACAGACATGACGTTTAAGATTGCAAAAATTAAAAAAACCTATCTACAATTCGATATGACCCTAACCTTGGGGTTAAATATGCATTATCCCTATATTAATGACGTTATATTTTTATGTTTTTAATACAATCAGTTAGTTAATTTTTATATGATTATTAGTTTTTTTATTTATTTTGTAGCTTAATAGGTCAAAGAATTTTTTTTCCGGGGGGGGGGGGGGGGGGGGATGCTCTGGTTGGAGAGTACTGGTATTAAGATTAAGATTAACATTTTCTAATAGGTGATATGGTTTCACTACACCAAATCTGCCGAATTATCACGGTCATTGACCTTGACAAGTTGGACTTGTCAAGGTCAATGACCGTGACAATTCTGGGTGTGATAAGTTTTATTGTCACGGACTTGTCACGGTCATTGACCGTGATAAGTTCATTAGAATTGTCACAGTTATAAACCGTGACACTCTTTAAAAAATTATCACGGTCAATGACCGTGACAATTCTGGGCAGAATTGGAAAACAATCTGTTGGGCAGTATGGCCACTGCCACTGCCCAGCGGTATATTTGTACCTGTTATAGCAACATTGTACCTGTTCAAACATCATATATCCTAATAAAATAGAGATAATGCAAATATGCATTCAAAACAATATGCATCACGATATAATCCAAATATAATTCAAATGTAACAATTTAAAACAATTCAATTCAAATAATGCCACTACATGTCTTGGGTAAGGTTATCTTTGAGGAGGTGAGTAGGCCACATGATATATGAATTGATACACCCAGCAATATACATCGTGTCTCATTGTTGGAACAACTACAAGGGGGAGTTCTCCTTCCTGAGTATCACATATGTGACGAGCACCTTGGACTCATTGTCTTGAAGAAAACGTCCATGAACTGGCATACCATGGACGGTATTCAGGTCCCTCAACCCCCGCTCTGTTCGCTGGCCATCAAACATGTCCAGTAAAAACAAGCTCGGCCAACCGAGTGTCGACATCGATCAGTTGAAGGGAGCGAAATAGAGGAGTGGATCATCAAAGTCCGCACGTGTCGGCGATGAAGTAGAGAGGTCCACATCCTCTTCCTCCTGTACCTCCTCCTCCACCACCTTCTCCTTCCTTTTCCCCTTACTATTTCCATCCAACCAACGCTTCATAAATGAGAACATATCTTGGACCGTCACCTCCAAACGGGACGACTTCGCGTCATGTGAGTCCACCGTTCGAGCAAATTCGGTGTCGCTCGTCTCCAATATGATGATCCTAGATTTGGCCACCCGCGAGCTCACCCCCTTGTCCTCCCCTTATGATCAGTGCCAAGAACTTGGATGAGTGCATCTATGGACAAAGATGCCTTATCGGCATCAGACTGCGACTCATGCACTTCCTTAATCTTTGCCTAAAACGACAAAAAGCACATGATTAGTAAAACAATTAAATAAAAAAATTATAACGTACTTAAAAAAAGTAAACTGTCGGATTACTTACAATCGTGGTCGAGATGCTCGGGGACACCTCCTTATCGTTCCCCTTCTTCGTCCGAATAGCCACATAAGTATCGAGCCTGTGTGGCCTACCCCCAGGGCCACTCCCTGTCCCCTGAAATAAAATAAAGTAAAATTAGTATCGGCCCCACAAAGTAAAATAATGCAGAATAATATATTTTTGTAGTTATAGAAAAATTAAATCTTACCATCATCCTATACTCTACCTCGGCGTAAGACGTCCGACCGGAGTAGTGTACGTCCGTCTTTTTTGCCTGATTTTCCCTTCTCGATTGGTGAGATGCCAATTGTCGCTCCCCAATCTCATTGTCAATGAAGTTTTGCCATTGTGCCGATGAGATCGGCTCCTTCGGCGAGACGGATTCACGGATTCGAATAACAGACTCTCTGGTCTTCCCAAAGTATGGGGTTCTCATATTTTTCTTCCACGTCCTGTGTTTCTCCTTCAACTGCTCCAAAAGATGGAATCGCGTAGCTTTGAATCCAGGCTGAATTGTTCGTGTCCAACAAATACAATGTTAGTTGCGAATAAATATAAATATAAAATGAAATCGAAATTGAAATTGAAATATTCATATAAATATAAATATAAATATAAATTCATTACCTGTAGCTCCACACAAATAGCTAACTTGAGCTCATTTGGCACCTCCTTCCAACTAGTGTCCCCCGGGATGATGATCGTCTTTACCAGCTCGAGGGATCTCACTACTAGCCCCGTCTTGTTCTCTAGGGCCATCCCCAATTTTCCATATTTGGGGAGCCTAGAGGCCGAGGAGCCCTCGTCGCCTCCGCTACCACTAAGCCCAGACGACATGATCATAATCAGCCTCATCATCCTCGCCTTAATACCTGAAGGAGACATTTACTGTAAAAAAATATTGTTATTAGTACAAATCAAAATGAATTAGAAGAAGAAATGAAAATATGTACAATTACTACAAATCCAAATGAATCGTTACTATTTAACACCTCAATTATGATTCCAAAACAACAACATCTAGCTCATAATATGTACAATTACTAAAAATTCGAAACATCCCCACCCCCACCCCTACATCTACCCTACTTGTTGAAGGTTGTTGTGAAGGTTGTTCGAGGAGAAAAGGAACTTCTAATTCACCGTGAAAACTCCAAAATAGATAACTATCTTGCATACCTGATCTTAACAAATGTAGTTCAAATGTTTTCCACTCAGACACGTTACCATTCTTACACCTAGCACATGGACACGGAAACTCTTCATCATTATGACATCTATTTGCGTATTTCACAAATTCATTAGCACCTCTGCGAAACACATCCCCCATTCTATTTATCTCACCCATCCACTCTTTGTATTTCGGATAACCCATCACAACTACCACAACTAATCACCTATTAAAGGTAAGAAACGTATATGCATGGATTAGTATAAATAAAACTTAGATTTATAGTATGTTTCATTTAATTATGTCTTATTTATATTCGATTTTTAAATTTCAAATTCAAATTCAATTTATAATAGAAATTTATATTTCCTCCATCTCCTCTAAAGGGTGGGTGCTAATATCCCATTCAAGACCGCATTTTTCTGTAATATAACTAATAGCTCATGCACATTGTTACGATTTGAGAAAAATTCGACAGCATATCCTTGTAGTTCTCCAAGTACACGACGTAGATTGATAAGTGTGAGTGTTATTTTAATTGATCAACTGAAATAACTGACACACTTGTCAATCTAGTATTTACCTAGAGAACATTAGGATATGACTGCAGAACTTCCTCCAAAAGTAACAACTTTAAGCCACTAAGAATATTATTATACAGAAATTATGCAGTCCCAAACTGTCTGAATGGTACAATTCGAGAGATCTCATTACAGGGGTAATGACTCTCAAACGGGTCTAAGGGCTATTGAATGCATACGCATAAGAACTAGAAGGCTAGTATCTATGCGCACTATATGTAATTTCAAGTATGTTTCATTTAATTATCATACTTTATATATATTGTTCGTTATACAAAGTAATTTTCAAAAAAAGTTGAAAAATCTCACCCCCATATGGACAATAATCTAGTGGTCATGCCAATTTTAAAATTGACCAACCCAACATCGATCCACTATAATCCAACCACAATGGCAACAAAAAATGTGTATCCCGTACTCCTTCTAATTCATCTACTCAATTAATTCTTTTCATCAATTAAACTAACATTTAAAGTATACAATTATTAATTTACTAATTTACAATGAGGGGCAATCCTACTTGCTTATGAAAGGGGCACTAATTATTAATTTACAAAACAAATTAACAACCAATAAATACTAAATCAATCAATTCTTTTACAAGGGGCACTAAAATATGAGGGGCAATATCTAATAAACCAATAAAAAATTAATTAAAAAAATACACACACGCACATATACACACACACAAACACACACACCCCCCCTGCCCTACCCCCTCCCCCCCCCCCCCCCGCTGCCCCTGCACACATATACACACAACATATATACACACACATGCACACACACACGCACATACACCCCCTCCCCTCCCCCAGCCATGCTGCCTCCCCACCCCCCACACACACACACGTGCATATATACACCACACACACACACACACACACACACACACACACACACACACACACATATATATATATATATATATATATATATATATATATATATATATATATATATATATATATATATATATATATATGTACACACGCACATATACATACATATATACATAAATGGAGGAGAAATAGAGAGAGAAAATATACCAAAGTTGTAGAGAGAGAGTGAGCAACCGCTTGAGAGAGAGAAATGGAGGGAATAGAATCGGTGGGAAAAAAGAAGAGGGAGGTTTTTTTCCTGAAAGAATTGTCACGGACATGTCAAGGTCATTGACCGTGACCAAAAATGCGTGTTTTTTTGTCACGATCAATGACCGTGACAAGGCTAGCCGCTTAAAGGGTACCAATTTGACCATTTTGGTGTAGTGTTTTCGATTTTGATGCAAATGAATTTTTTTTAGAATTGCAAACTTTGAAAGTGTCATACTAAGATAAGTTTAAAAAATGAGTTCAAGTGCTAGACTATTGTTAAAGAATGTATTATTTTTTTTTCCAAACACCTCAATTACTTATAGAATAATTTTGAATATATAGATTGTGGTCCACTCTGCTTAAACAATCGTTTCAATTTTTACGTTAAGAAAATCTTATCTCCGTCCTAAGATGATAGAAAAAAAAATCAACGGTTTAGTTATGTTATCAATCGATAAAGATATTGTGGGAGAACATTTTTTAAAAGTTCATGAGAGTATTCGACCAAGATAACTTGAATTATTTGGCCCGTCCCAAATCATAACTTAATTTATACAAGGACAGTTTAATTAGATGAGGATACTCGCAGATGTGGTCAAATAAGGTGCCAAGAATCTTGGTCGAGATATTCAAGCACCTCATGGCCAATACACGAACGAGGATGGAGTTCCTTAATCAACTCAAACTCTATAACAAACATAACTATAAATTGTACACCCCAAACCGGAGAAAAGTGATAAAACCTTATAATCGTTAAGAGACACTTAATAAGAACCCGTAATATCTCTGTGAACGTATACAAGTTATCGAACCACGTATATCATTGTTGTGTGTGATTCCATTTACTTTTCGCCCTTTGTGAATGATTTCGTAGACCCTTTATTGTGAATTTTTCTGTAGTAATAATTGACGCCATCTATGGTAATCAGAATGTTTTCCTAATAAAGCATTCATTGCGAGCAAACCAATAATGTCTCACCACAATAGCAACATTCCACAAGCCGGTTATGTTTAGGAATAGCATGTCTCCTCCTAGGGTTAGGTCTGAAATTCGCCAACATACGAACCCAAGGTTTCGCCAAGAAAGGCAACATTAAGAAGAGAGTCATGGGCCTCTAAGGTCCACTCATATCTCTAGGTTGGCAGATGCCTATGAAGCCCAAATTCGAGAAGAGGAGGAGGTAACTCGCCACCAAAAAGGAGAAAATGCTCTCCTTAAGAGGTGACTTGAAAGAATGGAGAGAGATATCCCCAAAAACATAAGGAGGCATATAGACAGAACTCTTATCCCTCAGTGGGGAGGCTCCCTCAGTCGAGGAAAGAGTACTATGCATGACTAGGAGAGAATTGAACGTGACAAATCAGAGTGAGAATGATCATAGCGTGGATACCAAGAGAGGAACCACACGAATAATGGTCGACCAAGTGAGGATTTAAGAATTATAGTATGTAGGGAGATGGACCAACATCCAGCACCTCAAAGATCTAGATCCGCCAGAAAGATTTGCTAGAAGATCTATAAACTCTCAGATGAAGACCCCCTTTTCAAGGGAAATTGAATGTTACGAGCCCCCCAAAAAATTCGTTGTCCCCAGGTTCAAGGTCTATGATGGGAAAATAGATCCCATAGACCATGTCAGGAAGTATCGATAGGCAATGGCCTTATGGAGCCACAATGATTGACTAATGTGCAAGATATTCCCTTCTATCCTACACGATGTCGGACAAAAGTGGTTTCATAGGCTCCCCTGCATGTCAACCAATGATTTTTCATCACTAGCAGAGGCTTTCACGACGTGATTCATAACGAGCATATCTCATCCTAAGAGGATAGATGCCCTTCTCACTATGAAGAAAAATCCTCAGGAAAACTTAGAAGATTATGGCAAAAGATATTGGGAGATCTTTAATGAGATCAAGGACTGCTCGGAGCAAGTTGTCATCGCATCCTTCAAAATCGGCCTACCGACCACCTCCCTACTGCACCAATCTCTCACCAATAAGGAATCAATAAATATCGATGATATTATGGCCCATATAGATAAGTACGCCAAGGTCGAAGACGTGATCCATCCTAATGGAGGAGACAATGGTCGAGCAAATGCGAACAAGGGGATAGAGAAGAATGATGCCTAAAAAAAGGGAAATGATAACGGGGGCAACAATGGAACCAAAGGTGGAAGTAATAATGACCCTCCAAGGCATTACAGGATATTAACACAGTCTTAAAGGATCCTATTTACAAAATTCTCAGCAAAATCAAGGATGAGCCCATCATCAAATGTCCCAAGAAGATGGGCGGTGATCTAAATAAGAGAAATAATGCACTGAGGTATGATATGCCCAAAGTGTACCTGACAGCTCGGAGGCACCAACCTCGGCCAGCATAACGGCCGAGGTAATAAGGTCTCAAGACTAACGATCAGTGATCTCTTCCAACATAAGGTCGGCTATGGCTGATGTTACTAGTTACCCTACAATCAGGCAGCAACCGAGGTCTTCAAAACTCATGGGGTCAGTTATGCCTCAGGTCGTCCACAGCCGACATCACATCTACCTCATACATCAACCTCGGTTGGGCATCAACCGAGGTCTACTAGGACTCGCGGTTTCAACCACCCTCCAATAGAAGTATCAACCTCAGCCGACATCACAGTCAACGCCGAGATAGAGAGTGTTACATGGGGGAACCATCTGAGAAACCCTATCATTGGCCCAGGCCGATGTTACAACTCTTCTCACCCAACCTCGGTGAGCTTAACTGGCCGAGGTCATCACGAATAACCTCAGATGAGGCAACAGTCAGACTTCATTAACCTCGTACTCTTCCAGGCTGAGGTTGTACCAGTCAATGAAAAGGCTGAGCATTTATAAGCGTATGTGAGGATAAGAACACGTGGACAAAATCAGTTGTAACTAAATCAATCCCCTCACATGGGAGAATATTTCATCATCATTCTCTACATGTGACAGTGACAGATGTCTTCATTAGATTGGCTAGATCAACACACACGTTCTCATTGCATGCATGGGGGGTACATTACACCCCCCCCCTAAACACTATATATACTTGTCTTCTCCTACCTTGATAAGGATCCGAAATTACAACCCTAGTTGAAACTCTGTCAAATTGTACAGTAGAGAGAGAAAGCTTGAGAGATTGTATCCATGGACATTAATGCCTTATTTTAGTGATCTTATTCACTCACTTGCACAGTGGATGTAGGCCTAATTGGCTGAACCACTTATATATTAGTGTTCATCCTCTTCTCCTCATCTCAATCTATTATATTTTGCATATACTTGAGATGCCATTGTTGTCACTGATTTAAGCTTACAAACACCTTGAAGGGTGGTGCTATTTCCAACATCATCATTTTGGCATCGTCTGTGGGAACGAGAAGCTGTCTCTCCCTCTATTTCTGCGTAACCTCACTGGAGACTCTGGTGGTGAACTAGGCCTCACCCTTCGCATGGATCTTCTTCACCATTGAAATAGGTCCCTTAAGGTATTAATCTCACCTTCTGTACAATGTCTTTAGTTTTAACATATAGCACCGGAGTTACCACCATTTCCTCCACCACCTGGTGCTGGAGGACCTAGTTCCAACTAGGCACCACCCCAGTCCGAAATGGCTGAGGTGGCGGCGGCCTTGAAGTCCTTATCTACAATGTAGCAAGCGATGAAGGAGCAGTTTGCATAACTCATTCAAAATATGATGAGGCCACCTGGGGTCTCACCGGAGATGATTACTCCGGCAGCTGTTCAGCCCCATCTTGAAGCCAGGGGACCACCCCAGGCACCGCGAAAAGACCAACCTACTCCTTAACAGAGGAGGGACATTGTTGACCCTAGGAGTTTACGCCTGGGGATGCAAGGACACCCTTTCCCTGAGGATAGGAATGACGATATGGAGGCATAAGATGCTCCATAGGGCTGTTGGCAGCCGTATGAGGTTTCAAACAACACTGTACATCCTATCCACCAAAGTCGAGGTTGTGGGGACAAAAGAGATGGTGGTGCCAAGCAGAGAGGATCATCTTTTGATCACTTGAGTAGAGGGTCGTCCTTTGAAAGGCTCGGCCTGGTAAATGACCTAAGACAGAGGTTGCCCAGGTCAAGAAGTGGAGCATGCTCACGAAGGGAAGAGGGCACTACACCAAATCCTGTGAATGGTCACGCCCAGTGGGTCACGGCCCAAATATGTGACCAGCTCGTCGCGAACTTGGGTCGTGACCCATTCAATATTTGGCGTGACCAATTTTATTACCACACTAAATTATCCATGGTCAGGAAGTGGTCACGGACTAAATCCCTGACCACGATGGTCGCGGACTTGGGCCGTGACCAGGTCGTGACCAGTTTGGCGCCTAAATTCCCTCCAAAGTGGGTCACGGACTTTATCCGTGACCAGGTCTTGACCAGCTTGGCACCAAAATTCCCTCCAAACTGGTCGCGAATGGATCACGGACTTGGGCCTTGACCAAAGGCGTGACGAAGCAGAAAACACACACATTAAGGGTCACGACTGAGGGCCGTGACCATTTGTTGGTATTGGTCATGACTATGGGCCGTGACCATACGTCATTAAAACACCAAGGCTGTTGGGAAAGGGTCTCGTGCATGGCTCACGGCTCTAGGCCGTGACCAGGTCAAAATCGCCAGTGTCCTCAACTTCATTAATGGGTCGCGCACATGGGATCAGGGCTCTAGGCCATGACCATAGTTTGGTCTTAAAAAGAAATATTACCAGCTTCTCATTTATTACGTGCGACTTCGTTTGCTGTTAGGGTTCGTGCGATTTCGAGATCCTACGATTTCGGTTGGATTTTAGTTGGATTTGCATTTGGCTAATCGATTTCAGTTGGTATGTATTGATTCATTTGGATTTCGTGATTTCTATCTGAAGCCCTAATTTTTGTGTATGTATGTGTAGATTTATGTTTGTATGTGTGTATGTATAGATTGTATATATGTGTATGTATAGATTGTATGTGTGTGTATGTATAGATTTATGTCAAAAAAAATATTAGGGTTTAGTAAACCTTAAATAGTATGTGTGTGTATGTATAGATTATGTCAATAAACCCTAGATTGTATGTGTGTGTATGTATAGATTATGTCAATAAACCCTAGATTGTATATGTGTGTATTTTTTTGACAAAATATGCTTGTCTTGTTTTTTTTTGAGAAAATATAATTAAATAATTTTTTTGACATATGAGTCGAAAACACGTGTGCACATTACTATAGTGAGATATTGTTGGCTTGGTTGTTGGATACTATGTTGAATTTATTGAATTGATACTAGTGTCGATAAATGTACATGTTATTAAATTTTTTGGGTGTGATCTTGATTTGCCTATGAAAAAGTATATCACATATCTTGCGATTAATGTGCATTTTTTGTCATACCCAGTGGGTCGCGGACTTGGGCCAACAAATAATTTTTTTTTTAATCAATAAACCCTATATTGTATGTGTGTGTATGTATAGATTATATGTGTGTGTATGTATAGATTGTTATGTGTGTGTATGTATAGATTTATGGGAAAAAATATTATGGTTTAGTAAACCCTTAATAGTATGTGTGTGTATGTATAGATTATGTCAATAAACCGTAGATTGTATGTGTGTGTATGTATAAATTATGCCAATAAACCCTAGATTAACTTTCAAACCTAAACCTTAATAGCAGAACTCATATTCATGCCCTCGCATACTTTTCTCAGGAAAAATGAGGCACGGTGATACTGTCAACAAGAGTGGGAGAGGTTGCAATTAGACCGCACACATAACTCTTTTATTAGCGTGCGTCATATAGAGGGTACTCCTATTTATAGGTACGGAAATAAAAAGATCGAACAATTTAACTACCTTGTAAATCATGGATTTAATATCCAGCAAGATTACTTGTTCGATCGTATTCTATTTTCTCTACCAGAAAACTGGGATGACGTTATACAAAATATATTTCACACACATAATCCCGACATATCCCTCACCTTGGTTACGTTATTGGAGAAGGCGGAAAAAAAATCCACCCGTTATGGATACAACTGCGTACAGAGAGCATTGACATAGACTGTGATGTCTCGTGCCACATGCACGTAAAATTGAATCTTGCCAACAAGTTGAGAAATAGGGGATTCCGAGTTCATGTCACTGACATCTACACATCAATCATAGATACCCTTCCTTCTAGTTGGCCACGTGCAAAAATTCATAGGCTCTTAAAAACTAATACCGAATGGATGGAGATCAGACGCATTGAACTTATTCTAAAGTCTTACTTTGAAAAGGTATCTATCTATCTATATATATAAAACTAATTAAGCTTTATTAATTAGTTATAATTTCATATTACTATAATTATTTAGTCACTTATATTTTTTAATTTTTGTAGATAATGTCGAGAGGAAACAACCCAAGGGTACCAAGTGCCGATGTGACACCACAACGAGGTTCACCATCTCGTGCATAACCCGAATTCTCAACACCAATGGTTGAGCAATTCACAACTCCACCAATGGTTCACTCCTCACCAAGTCCAACTCCAAGTGCTCCTACGCCCCAATCCAGCACTCCCGTTGCTTTAACGCCCCCATCCAACACTCATAATGCCACCCGCTCAAATGAAAAGAAGCCTATTGGCTTCTCCCTTCTCGGGAATAACCCAACGGGTGATAGGAATGACGTGCTGAACTTTAAAGCCCGGTGTTTTTCGCTGGGAACAATGAACGTGGGAGTCGATGGACCAGACAATTGGAACCTTGTTGATCAAGCGGTCAAAGATGACATACATGAAGAACTTTGCTAGCATTTCTCATTTCCTGACCGTTCCAAGAATAAGGTTCTATATCGGGTTGCTGAAGGATTGAGGACATACAGGAGAAACCTTCGGAAGAAACATTTCTCGAAAGAGGTAGCGAGCTTAGATATTTTGGCTTTGAAAGATAAAGCGCCTCCCAATGTTGAAATGCCGATGGATCAGTGGAATAAGTTTTTGGAGAATGAGGCGAAGGAAAAAAAGTTGGTCCAGAGGGAGCAAAACAAAAAAAATAGGGCACAAAAAACTGATATCCATAGGCTGGGATCCAAATCATATGAGGATTTGAAGAATGAATGGGAGAGTAGGACAAAAGATGGTCCAGATGCCGGTAAAAACCCAAATCGATCCAACTTATTCCTTCATGCTCGACGGGACAAAGATAATAAATTCCCATTGCACTTGGCTAAGACACTGGAATCAATAGAGGCCATTAGCAGTCAATCAGATTCGAGCCCTACTGATGACTTTGACCTTGAAAATGATGCCCTGACTAAGACCTTTGGAAAGGAAAAAAGGGGGAGGACGAGAGGTGTTGGATCACATATGCCAAAAACAAAACTTCAACACATTGCACCTCTTGTGGACGAGCTTTCTTCGGTCAAGAATTGTATCTCATCCCAGAAGGAGCACCAGTTGAAGACCGATGGGGATGTCCATGAGATTAAAAATTCCCTGGGATTATTGACAAATCAAATTGGGAAACTTGTGAATCTTTGGTAAAGTAATAGGCCCCCAATGCCTCCTCAAGATTACCCTTACCCTACTCCTACTCAAGGTTTCTCACATCCTTCCCCTCCAACATTCCCCTCTCAAATGCCTCATCCTCCAACATTCCCCTCCCCTGCACCTCCGCCAATCACGGGCTCAAATCATTGTCAACAACTCACAGTGACTATGGCGAAGAGTACTATATCAAGGACATGAGAAATTCGAGGTTTGTTGGCGTGTGCATACTCATCTCCAGGGTTCCTGGAACTCTAGTACATCACCGACCTTTGGAGAAGGGTGAGGCTAAAATAATGGTCGATGAAATATACAATGGCTGCAGAGATGTACCTGTGCACGTTAACAGCGGGGATGGGATGGAATTGAGGAATTATGCAAAATCTTTTATTACTTGGCCACTTTATCTGTTGGCCAAGATTTAATAATATTTTCTTTCGTTTCAGTTGTAATAATTTTTTTTTATTTTAGTTGTAAGAATATTGGTTTTGCTTCAGTTGGAATGATATTTTTTTTGTTTCAGTTGTAAGAATATTGGTTTTGTTTCATTTGGAATGATATTTTTTTTGTTTCAGTCGTAAGAATATTCTTTTTTTCAGTTGTAATAATATTTTTTAACCTATTACCACAGGACTGAAATTTGAAGATTATTACATGGATTTCCCACAATACAAAGAGTGGATGGGAGAGACTAACCGGATATCAATTACTCATGTAAAGGGTGTTTATGAATTTGTTAAATACGCTTCCAAAAATCTTTAAAATGAGAAGATTCCGTGTCCGTGCACTCATTGTATTAACGGAAAATATAAGTCATTGAAAGTTGTTGAGTTGCATTTACTAAAGTGGGGAATCTGTCAAGACTATATAATATGGACATACCATGGTGAAAAAGTTGTACCTTATGTTCCAGAAGAATTACCGGGAGCCGACCGTGTAACGGAACCTCAAGGAGTAGAAGTGGTACATGATTCACCAACACATCGTCCATTGACCGACTTAATTGATGATGCTTACGGACTGCACAACCAACAAAACCACCAACCTATGGATACAAATAATGCGCATTATGACCAAGTAAATGAACAAATTGATGCTGAACTACTAGGAGATCGGGAACACATACGGTTGAAAGCCGATGCGGCTAGACCATTGTATAAAGATTGCGATGAAGATCACTCGGTATTATATGCAATGATTGGTTTGCATAATTTGAAGAGTCAATTTGGTTTGTCTGGAAACAGCGTAACCGGAATTCTTAAGTGGGTTAAAGAAATTCTCCCAAAAGAGAACATGTTACCAGACAATTATCCTACCATAAAGAAGAGTTTGAAGGGTTTAGGTTTGAAATACAAATCTATTCATGCTTGCAAGTATGATTGCATATTGTACCGGAATGAGCACGAAGAGAAGGATGAATGTCCTGTATGCAGTGAGCCTAGATATATGGTTTGTGAGAATGGAAATGGAAAACATGCAAAAATCGCAAGTGCTCGCAAGTCCACAAAAGGTTTTGAAGTATTTTCCACTTGGGCCATGATTAAAATGTTTTTTTACTGTACCGTGGATAGCGGAGGCCATGACATGGCATGCTCGATGCGAGGTGGGTGGGAATTTGATGCATCATCCGGTTGATTCACTCATCTGGCAAATTTCCAATGCACAACACGATGAATTTCCAAAGGAACCGCGCAACGTTCATCTTGCAATCTCAACCGATGGGTTTAACCCTTTCGGTAATTTAAGTACTAGTCAGAGTTATTGGCCAGTTCTTATGGCGCCTTTAAGTCTTCCTCCGACATTATGCATGAGAAAGGAGTTCACATTGTTATCTCTGCTGATACCCGGGCCGAAGGCTCCCAGTGATGATATTGATATATTCTTAGCACCATTAATCTAATAACTTAAAGAGTTGTGGGATAAAGGCGTGGCGGCGTTCGATTCTCATAAGGGTGAAGAGTTCACACTTAAAGCAATGGTGATGTGAGCGATCCACGATCTTCCTGCTTACGGGACCTTGTCCGGTTGTAATGTTCATGGTTATTATGGATGTCCCATATGTGGGGAGGAAACTGAAGCCTGTTGGTTAAAACATAGTGGTAAGTTGAGTTACATGGGTCATCGTAGATTTCTGTCGACCAGTCACCCTTTTATGAACGACAAGTCTAACTTTTTGCCTATCGGTCACGAGCGAAGAACATCACCTATTCGACTTTCTGGTCAGAAAATTGAGGAGAAGGAGGTGGTTGCGACTGCGGGGAATAGGTACATAGGCAAACACCCCCAGTTTGTAAACCTGAAGCGTAAAGCTAGGGAGGATCCAAACGACCCTAGTAAAGCGAAGCCATGGTCCAGGTGATCAATATTTTTTAATTTTCCGTATTGGAAAGATCATCGTGTAAGGCATATAATTGGTGTGATGCACATAGAGAAGAATGTTACAGAACATTTGATAGGAACATGTTTGGGTGGATCTCATTCCAAAGATGGAGAGAGTGCCCGCCAAGATCTACAGGATATGAAAATAAAGAAGAGACTGTGGTTAAAAAATGATCCAACAACAGGAAGAATTTCTATCCCCACGACTGCTTTCACTTTGACTACTAGTGGGAAGAAGATCCTCTTAGACACGTTGTTCAACTTGAAGACTCCAACCGGTTATTCTGGTAATTTACGTAGGGTAGTAAGATACCAAGCAAATGACTTGAAATAGTGCAAGTCTCACGACTGGCACGTAATCATCCAATTAATCCCGTTGTTATTTCGGTATTGCTTCTCTGAACACAAAGATCTCCGTCGGGAAATTATGCAAATCAGTTTGTGTTTTACCCTACATTGTGCAAAAGTGGTAAACAGAAGGCACATTAAAGCTGTGAAATCAACTTTACCCGAGGCAGTTTGTGTATTAAAGAAATATTTTCCTCCGTCATTCTTCGATATCAGTATCCACCTGCCTTTGCATTTATGCGATGAAGCTTCATTATGTGGTCCCGTGAGGTATCGTTGGATGTATCCTTTTAACCGCTTGATGAAAACCTTCAAAGATTATGTAAAGAATACACGGTATATTGGAGGGTCAATTGCTGAAGAATACGTAATGGTGGAATTATCGCTATACGCTAGGGAACATATGCCATAACAAGATGTGAGGAGGTTTAATCCTCGTGGAGAACGAGTGAAAGAGGAACCTAACGAGTTTGAGGATGAATTATCGTTTGGGAACCCTAAAGAGGTGAAACTCGTAAACATACAATACGAGCAAGCAACTCGCCATGTCTTTGAATCGCAAGATGAAGTCCAAGACTGGAGAGAGTGAGTATCTACTGAATTCTTCTTCTTTGATTATATGTATTTTTTATTTTATGATCTAAACTCTATAATTTTTTGGTAGGAAGTACGAGAACGAAATTATCCAAAATCAAAGGAGAAATTGGATGACAACTGACTTTAGGGCATGGGTGTTAAAAGAGGTACTTTTCACATCTTATGTGTGCGGTTATTTATTCATGTGTGGTAAAAACATGTCCTAATACAAATTCATTAATAAATGCATCTTCTAAAAAGAGGTGATGTCTCTTCCAGACTTGCATGCCTAGCAAAAGGTCCTAGTTTTCGTGCAAAAGAGTTTAAGAAATTCCGCACCAATGGTTATGATTTCATTTCATATCCATATGAGGAAAAGCTTTTGATGCAAAATAGTGGAATATCAATATCCGCCTTGACCACCTGTATCTCTAGCAAAAGTGATAAAAATCCAAAGAATACGGTGCTAACCTATTATGGGATAATTTAACAAATCCTAAAACTTGATTACTTGGATTTCACAGAAACCGTATTCTATTGTGATTGGGTAAAGGTGGAGGATACAACGAATGCTTGCAAAGTTGATCCCGACTCCAAACTTATTATGGTATATTTATCAAAGCTGAAGACTAAAGACCGCATAGTCGACGAGCCTTTTATTTGTGCATTTCAGAATGTAAAGAAGGTATTCTACTCGAAGTGCATAAACGATGGCAATTGGTCTATTGTTGTGCATGCACCAAAGGGTATGACTACTGAAGTAGACGTATTAAAGGCTCCAAAAGAGTTCCAGTCAGCTCTTGATGTCAACCCTAATTTGAAGGATCTTTTAGTTGATTTAGAGGAAGATTGAGTACAAAATATTATTTTATCCTCATCAATATTATTTGTATCCTAATATGATATTGACATTGTATTAGCATTTTACATTAATTTATGAATTTCATCCACTTTTAAGTGTAATGTCCCACTATTTGTGCAAATGTTAGGTGATTTATCGGTTCTTTTGTTTAGAATAGATATGTTTTCATTTATTTATCTCTATCGTTTGGCTTTAGAGGGTGAAAACCAGAAACAGCCCTCGAACAGCCCAGTGAGGCCCCGTGGGTGGTACCAACACCTCCCACAGGACCAATGTAACTCGTAGGGACAGTGAGTGACGAAAGAACTAGCCCTGGTTTTCTTCCTTTGGTTTTGAATTTGATTTTTTTGTTCTACCATTTTTTTAATTGAACATAACTGTTTGAAAAAAATTCATTATTTTTTCACTGTCATAGGATACATTGATGTTGGGGTCGAACTACTATCAAACATAATCTGAAATTGCATCGCTGTTGGCATAGAGAAAGTTCTGATTGGCGTTGGGTGTAACAAAATATCCAGGTAATGGATAGACTTATGATGAACTTTATTTTAATATTAAATATGCATTGATTCAATTTTTTAATTATTTTGGGTTTGGATCCTATTTGTGTCTAAACCCTGTAATTTTAAGTTTTTTGTGCCCCCTATAGCTTGGGTATTGTTGGCGCATTTATTTCTTGTCACTTCCAGTGGGGGGGGGGGGGGGGAGGGGGGGGGAGAACATAATTTTTGAACAAAGAATAGTTAGGGTGAACACTAGAAAAACAAGTCATTATCCAACGGATTGCCACTTTCTAGGTTTAAGGCGCTCGCGGTTTGATTGTACGATGTAAATTTGCAAAAAATTAGACTTAAGCATAAAAACATGCCATCGAATGGTGAAAACGTAAAATAGCCACAAAACAGTCCTGTAAGAGTCACGAACACCTCGCACGGGACCAATGTAACTCGTAGGAACCGACCGCGTAGTCACGGCGCTCCCGGTTGGAGTGTACGACATAAATTTGCAAAAAATTAGACTAAAGCATAAAAGAATACCATAGAAGGGTGAAAACTTAAAAAAGCCACAAAACGGTACCGTAAGAGTCACGAACACCTCGCATGGGACCAATGTTAATAGTAGGAACCAAACGGGTAGTCACAAGGATCCCGGTTTGAGTATACGGCATAAATTTGCAAAAAGTTAGACTTGAGAATAAAAAAGATGCCATCGAAGGGTGAAAACGTAAAACACCCACAAAACGGTCCCCCAAGAGTCACGAACATCTCCCACGAGACCAATGTAAGTCGTAGGAACCGACCGTGTAGTCACGGCGCTCCCGGCTTGTGTGTGTGCATGTGTGCATGTTTGTGTGTGTGTGCGTGTGCGTGTAAATGTGGGAAAGGGGTGAGGGGATAGGCAGGGGGCGCGTGTGTGCATGTTTGTGTGTGTGCGCGTGTACAAGTGGGGAAGGGGGGAGGGGACGGGCAGGGGGCACGTGTGTGCGTGTGTGCATATGTGTTTGTGTGTGTGTGTGTGTGTGTGTGTGTGTGTATGTGTGTGTGTGAGTGGGGACGAGGGGAGGGGACGGGGCATGTATGCATATGCATATATGTAGTGAGAGTGTGTGCGTGTGTGCGTGCGTGTGTTTGTGTGCGCATGTGAGTGTGCGCATATTGGTGATAAAATCAAAAATAAAATAGAGAGTATACCTGATCTAGGGTGAATCCAAGAGTGGGATCTACAAAACAAACCTCCTGACACTCATATTCAGTCATCTGATCCGTTACGGTTGCCTCCGGTTCCGGTATCACGTAGGACTTTAAATAAATGTCACCTGAAAGAGAAATAACATATCAGAATTATATAATATGAAACTAAATGAGAGATTTAGAAATAAAACATACCATATGCTCAGTTCATCCTACTTATCAGGCCATCCATTACAACAGTGATGAGAAGCTTCACAGTGATAAATCATACTTGCTGAAACAAAAGATTCAACAAAAATATATTAAAACAAATTCGTGAGGTATACCTCGTTTTTGGCAGCAACGTGAAACCCCCAATCCAAAAACTTAACAGATATGCCAGTGTATACATGTTTGTGTGTGTGTTTGTATGCGCGTGTGTGTGTGGGAAAGGGGGGAGGCGACGGGGCAGGGGGAGGGGCAGTGTTGCATATATATGCAGTTGCATCTGCATATATATGCAACTGCTGCATATATATGCAGTGCATATATATGCAACTGCTGCATATATATGAAACTGTTGCATATATATGCAACATATGCATATATATGCAGATTCCGCTTACAATCGACTTTTGATGAAGGTTTGCCTGCGTATAGAACGCAAGTTCGCGTGCCAGGTCATCATTCACGTCCACCTCTTGCTCTTGGTCAATGTTAACAGATAGGTAATGTATCCAATCCACGTTATCAGTAGACCATCCTTGTTGTATAGATCTAATAAATATTTATAATGTTCCTACCTCTAATCAAACTGTCCGAAAATTCAGCCTTGTTGTGACAAAGAAATCCACATTTATCGGGGGCTTTATCCTCCACATTTTACTCCGTGGGTACATAATATCCCTCCTACCAATAAGCACAGAGGGTACGCTTATTTAAAGTAATGAAAAGTAATTATTTGTCACTGAATCGAAATACCTCGAAAACAAAACCAAACAATCATGTCAAGTTTACAATGGGTTTGAAATCCTAAATGTTTTCGAGACTATCCAATATCCTAACCATCTGCAATAATTAAGGCTCTAAATCAATCAACCATCCATAACCGCAGGTGAAAACTCAAAACATCCCCCGAACGTTCCCGTGGGTAGCACCAACACCTCCCACGGGACCAACGTAACTCGTAGGAACTGAACCCGCAGCCGCGGGTCTCCCGGTTTGAGAATACGACGGTAATTTGCGTATTTCTAGATTTAGGCTTAAAAACATGGCGTTAGAAGGTGAAAACTCGAAACAGCCCCCGAACGGCTCTGTGGGTGGCACCAACACCTCCCACGGGACCAGCGTAACTCGTAGGAACTGACCCCACAGCCGCGGGTCTCCCGATTTGAGAATACGACGATAATTTGCGTATTTCTAGACTTAGGCTTAAAAATATGGCGTTAGAAGGGGAAACTCGAAACAGCCCCAGAACGGCCCCGTGGGTGGCACCAACACCTCCCACGGGACCAACGTAACTTGTAGGAACTGACCCCACAGCCGCGGGTCTCCCGGTTTGAGAATACGACGGTAATTTGCGTATTTATAGACTTAGGCTTAAAAACATGACGTCGAAGAGTAATTTTTGCAAATAGTTAGACTTGAGAGTAAAAAAGATGCCATCGAAGGGTGAAAATGTAAAACAACCACAAAACGGTCTGGTAAGAGTCACGAACACCTTGCACGGGACCAATCTGACTCGTAGGAATCGACCGTGTAGTCACGGGGCTCCCGGTTAGAGTGTACGACGTAAATTTGCAAAAAATTTAGACTTGAGCATAAAAACATGCAATCGAAGGGTGAAAACGTAAAATAGCCAGAAAAAAGGTCCCGTAAGAGTCACGAAACCTCGCACGGGACCAATGCGACTCATAGGAACCGACCGCGTAGTCACGGGGCTTCCGATTTGAGAATACTTTTTAAATTGGCACAAAGTTCGACCTGAGCATAAAAAGATGCCATCGAAGGTTGAAAACGTAAAACAAGCACAAAATGGTCCCGTAAGAGTCACGAACACCTCACACCTCACACGGGACCCATGTGACTCGTAGGAACCGACCACGTAGTCACGGGGCTCCCGATTTGAGTGTACGACGTAAATTTGCAAAAAAATAAACTTAAGCATAAAAACATGCAATCGAAGGGTGAAAATGTAAAACATTCTTAAAACGGTCCCGTAAGAGTCACGAACCTCTCGCACGGGACTAATGTGACTCGTAAGAACCGACCGCGTAGTCACGGGGATCCAAGTTTGAGTGTAGGACGTAAATTTGTAAAAAAATAAACTTAAGCATAAAAACATGCCATCGAAGGGTGAAAACATAAAATAGTATTAAAACGGTCCACTAAGAGTCACGAATCCCTCGCACGGGACTAATGTGACTCGTAAGAACCGACCGCATAGTCACGGGGCTCCCGGTTTGAGTGTACGACGTAAATTTGTAAAAAAATAAACTTAAGCATAAAAACATGCCATCAAAGGGTGAAAATGTAAAACATCCTTAAAACGATCCCGTAAGAGTCACGAACCCCTCGTACGGGACTAATATGACTCATAGGAACCGACCGCGTAGTCACGGGGCTCCCGGTTTAAGTGTATGACGTAAATTTGCAAAAAGTTAGACTTAAGCATAAAAACATGCCATCGAAGGGTGAAAACGTAAAATAGCCATAAAACGATCCGGTAAGAGTCACGAACACCTCGCACGGGATTAATGTAACTCATAAAAACTGACCGCATAGTCACGGGGCTCCCGGTTAGAGTGTACAACCTAAATTTGCAAAAAAAAATAGACTTGACCATAAAAACACGCCATCGAAGGGTGAAAACGTACAACAAGCACAAAACGGTCCCGTAAGAGTCACGAACACCTCGCACGGGATCAATGTGACTCGTAGGAACCGACCGCGTAGTAACGGGGCTTTCAGGTTGAGTGTACGACGCAAATTTGCAAAAAATTAGACTTGAGCATAAAAACATGCCATCGAAGGGTGAAAAACTAAAATATCCACTAAACGGTCCGGTAAGAGTCACGAACACCTCGCACGGGACCAATATGACTTGTAGGAACCGACGACATAGTCACGAGGCTCCCGATTTGAGTATACGACGTAAATTTGCAAACAGTTAGACTTACATGCCATAGAAGGGTGAAAACATAAAACAACCTTAAAACGGTCCCGTAAGAGTCACGAACACCTCGCATGGGACTAATGTAACTCGTAGGAACCGACCGCGTAGTCACGGCGCTCCCGGTTGAAGTGTACGACATAAAGTTGTAAAAAATTTGACTTAAGCATAAAAGCATTCCATCGAAGGGTGAAAACGTAAAAAAGCCACAAAACGGTCCCGTAAGAGTCACGAACACCGCGCACGGAACCAATGTTAATAGTAGGAACCGAATGGGTAGTCACAGGGATCCCGGTTTGAGTGTACGGCGTAAATTTGCAAAAAGTTAGACTTCAGATTAAAAAAGATGCTATCGAAGGGTGAAAACGTAAAACACCCACAAAACGGTCCCGCAAGAGTCACGAACATCTCGCACGGGACCAATGTAAGTCGTAGGAACCGACCGTTTAGTCACGGGGCTCCCGGTTAGAGTGTACGACATAAATTTGCAAAAAGTTAGAATTAAGCATAAAAATATGCCATCGAAGGGTGAAAACATAAAACAAACACAAAATGGTCCCGTAAGAGTCACGAACACCTCGCACGGGACCAATGCGACTCGTAGGAACCGATCGCGTAGTCACGGGGCTCCCGGTTTGAGTGTATGACGTAAATTTGTAAAAAGTTTGACTGAAGCATGAAAATATGCCATCGAATGGTGAAAACACCAAACGAACACAAAACGGTCCCGTAAGAGTCACGAACATCTCGCACGGGACCAATGTGAGTCATAAGAACCGACCGTGTATATATATATATATATATATATATATATATATATATATATATATATATATATATATGTAGTGTACTGCTATATATAGATATTGCAGTATTGCAGTATATATATATATACTGCATGTTTTTAACGCCATGTTTTAGAATACGACGGTAATTTGCATATTTCTAGACTTAGGCTTAAAAACATGGCGTTAGAGGGTGAAAACTCGAAACAGCCCCCGAACAGCCCCGTGGGTGGCACCAACACCTCCCACGGGACCAATGTAACTCGTAGGAACAGACCCCGTAGCCGTGGGACTCCCGGTTTGAGAATACGACGATAATTTGCATATTTGTAGACTTAGGCTTAAAAACATGGCGTTAGAGGGTGAGAACTCGAAACAGCCCCCGAACGTCCCCGTGGGTGGCACCAACACCTCTGACGGGACCAATGTAACTCGTAGGAACTGACCCTGTAGCCGCGGGGCTCCCGGTTTGAGAATACGACGGTAATTTTCATATTTCTACTTGGTTACTGATAATTTTAACTCATATATGCAATTTTTCTGCTTGATTAATTTTTTTGTAAAACTACTTGGTTACTGGTATTTTTTTTTTATGTATGCCATCATTTGTAGGATTTTTGCATGCGGAATAAACAAAGGAGGCAATGGTCTACAACATGAAGATTGTTTATTAGTTGTGGACAATCAGGATTTTGTCAGCCATGCGGGCTTTTATTGTTTAGTTTTATGGCCGTGCAGGCTTTATAATAAGTAGGTTTTACATTTACAGGTTTTGGAATGTCAAGAAAATAGAGGAAACTCTGCCCAATTTTTTTTTTGGTCTGTGAATTATTAAGACGTGTAATATTTATAAGTTTGTATATATATTTGTTTATTAACAATGTTCTCGATTCACAATTTGTGATTTTTTTTATTGTTTTGCCAATAATAAATATTTGTAACACCTCGTACGCGTCAAACGTTACACGTAGCAACTGATGGTGCACTCACAGGACCCCCAGTTTTAGGATTGGACCAAAAAAATACATTTTTTTTAAATTATAGTTAAATATGGTCATGGACTTTGTCCATGACCATTTTTATTTTTTCGTCACGCATAAAAATGGTCGCGGCCAAAGTCCGCGACCATTTTTTTCATCACGGTTGTGGGTCACGGACTTGGGCCACGACGATTTTTTTTGTCACGGTTGTGCGTAGTAAATTTTGGCCGCGCCCAATTTGTTACGGTTGTGCGTCACGGATTAGGACCGCGACCATTTTTTTAATATTTTTTTTGTCACGGTAATGAGTTGCGGACTTTGGCCCCGACCAATTTGTCACGGTTGTGGGTCACGGATAAGGGCCGCGACCATTTTTTAATTTTTTTTTTATCACGGTTGTGGGTCGCGGACTTTGGCCGCGACCAATTTGTCACGGTTGTGGGTCACGGATGAGGGACGCGACCCGTCACGAATGAGGGACGCGACCCGTCACGACATGGGTCACGGCCTAAGTCCGCGACCATCTGCCATGACACCTCTCGGCCGTGACCATTTTTTGGTCACGGACTTGGGCCGCGACCCACGAAAATGGTCACGCCCGAAATGGTCATGGCCCAAGTCCGCGACCCACAGCTTTGGTCAGGGAATTTGGCCGTGACCAATCGCCAGTTTTGGTGTAGTGGGGGGAACATCGGTCTCATTATGACCGACCCTAACATGGCCGACCTCATCAAGACCGAGACAGGGATCAAGAGGAGGTCAACAGCTGACGTTGTGCAGCGACTAGGGAACCGTCAGTCCAACCCTTGAAGGTGGCTGAGGACAACCTCGGCCAGGCCGATGTTTCAAGGCCAAGGAATGACTCCATCTAACGTCTTGAAAATAAGATAAGGAACCTCATCAAAAGCTGAGACCCACTGTAAAGAGGTTTTTCATAGGGATCCCCATTCGTAGCCAGGATAGGGAGCTTCCCAACCCCTACCAAGTTCAAGACACCTACGGTGTCTCCCAAGTATGATGGTAGTACCAACCTTGTGCATTATATTGATATGTACCAATCTGCGGCGAACATTTATTTCAATCCCAGATGAGATGAAGTGTCGGGCCTTCTTTGGGACTTTGACAGGAGCTGCAAACATCTGGTTTACCTCTCTTCCGAAGAACTCAATTGAGAACTTTAAGGGCTTGATTGAACATTTCATTCACAATTTCTGTTTTGGGGTAAGACCTCAAAAGAAGACCACCCATATGTTGTATATCAAGAAAGGTAAGAACGAGAGCCTAAGAGGCTACATTGCTAGATACAACAAAGAAAAATTAGAGATTGAAGATTATGAAGAGAATATATCCATGACAGCCCTCATTGGAGGACTCCAGAAGGGGAAGTTTCTATGGAAGCTTGCGAAAGACCCTCTCAAGTCCATGGTAGAACTATTGGCAACTACTTGAAAGGTCATGAACGCGAAAGAGGCTATGGTCGCTGAGTATGAGGATGAGAATGGAAGTGGCAGTGGGAAGTTCCAAAGAAAGAAAGATGGATAAAAGAGGTCTGTAGATGACAAGTTTACACATTATACTCCTTAAACTGTGAGTTGGGAACATATCCTCAACAATATCAAGAATGACCGATCTGTGAGATGGCCGGAGAAGTTAAAGGCCCCTCCGCATAAGAGGAACAAGAAATTGTGGTGCGAGTTCCACTAAGACCACGACCATGTGACAGACAAGTGATTCACTTTGAGGGATAAAATTGAGAAGATGTTAAAGTCCAGAAAGCTGAGGAAGTATGTTGATGGTAAGGTTCCTAAGAGGGGAAGATATGACCCTAAAAAGAAGAGAGGAGACAAATGTCGAGATGAAACCCCAACGAGGAGAGACGACGACTCAGATGGTGATGATAAGGACGATCCGACCTCCCATCGAAGGACAATAATTCCCCTGTGAAGAGGGTTGGAATGATCTCCTTCGGTGTTAACACTATTTATGGAGGACTAGCAGGGGTGGCTCTGAAGTCGCCGACCGTAAAGCTCATGTGGCAGAGGCTAAGTCAGTTACCAAAGTGGAGGTCGTGAATCTGGCATCTCCAGAGGCTAAGCAAAAGAGAAAGAAGGTAGTTATGGAAAACCTTATAGTTGGATTCTCCCGACTCGAATTCAAAGGTATCTTAGCTCCGCATGATGAACCTTTGGTAATTACAATAAGAGTGCATGGATGTGAGGTGTAGAGAATCCTCATAGATGGAGGAAGTTCAGCAGACTTGATGTTTTGGCCCTGTTTTAAGGGCCTAGGCTTCAACAGAGCAAGAGTGGTATCCTATCATCATCCGTTGATGGCCTTCAGCGATGAAAAGGTCCATCCATAGGGCATGTATGAGATGAATGTATGAATGGGAGATGAGTGGCCTAAGAGGTTGACCAGGAAGATAAATTTTTTTTTATGGATGAAAACGTCTTCTCGGCCTATAACCTCATCATAGGACGAGTAACCCTTAAGGAGTTTGAGGTCGTGCCGTCGACGGTCCACCAAATGCTAAAATTCCTACCCCCCTATGGGGTAGGGGAAGTGCAGGTTGACCAGGCCTTGACACGAGAATGCTACTTCAACTTGTCCGAAGAGAGGGAGGCCCATAAGAGGGAAACTATCACATATAACATTAATACACTTGATCCCAAAGACGAAACAAAATTGAAGAAAAGAGAGGCCACGAAAGAAGTAGAATCCATCGTCCTCAATGAGGACGAATCGAAAAAAACTTCCAAAATGGCAAGGCCTTAAAACCTGAGAACAAGGAAGAGCTAATAAGATTTTTGAAGAAGATGCAGAGTGTCTTTGCTTGGAGCCATGCAGACATGCCAGGTATCGACCCGGAGGTTATCTACCACAAACTCAAGGTGGAAAAAGATGCTAAGCCAATCAAACAAAGACGAAGAGTTTACTCCAGGGAAAAGTATGATGTCATCAGGGAAGAGGTCAGAAAGTTGGAAGAGGCAGAATTCATCAGGGAGGTCATATACCCAGAGTGGTTATCAAACGCCGCCATTGTGCCTAAGGCCAATGAAAAATAGAGGATGTTAGTAGACTTCACTGACCTAAACAAGTCTTGCCTGAGAGACAGTTACCCCTTACCAAGGATTGATCAGATGGTAGATGCCACGATAGGGCATGAACTTATGAGCTTCATGGATGCGTATTCAGGGTATAATCAGATCTTAATAGATGCTGAAGACTTAGAGAAGACATCATTCATCACAGACAAGGGGACCTATTGCTATAAGGTCATTCCCTTCGACTTGAAAAATGTTGGGGCCATGTATCAAAGTCTTGTAAATAGATGTTTGAAGATCAAATTGGCAAAACCATGGAGGTATATGTAGATGACATGTTTATAAAGATCATGAAGGCCTACACTCATGTAGCCGACCTAGAGAGAACTTTTGACACCATGGACTTATATAGGATAAAGCTCAATCCTGCCAAGTGTGTCTTCGATGTAGGAACTGGAAAGTTTCTTGGATTCATAGTCAATCAGAGGGGAATAGAGGCCAACCCTGAGAAAATTAAAGCTTTTCTTGATATGAAGACACCAAGAAGTATAAAAGACATTCAGAGGCTCACTGGAAGAGTTGTTGCACTCAACAGATTTGTTTCCAGAGCTACAGACAAGTGCCTTCCATTTTTCAAGGTGCTTAGAAAGGCCTTCGCATGGGACGAGGAGTGTGACAAGGCCTTTAGACAGCTCAAGTCCTACCTTGGATCCTCACTACTCTTATCTCGACCCATTCTGGGGGAGAAGTTGTATGTTTATCTAGCAGTTTCAGAGTTAGTTATAAGCGCAACCATAGTACGAAAAGACGTTGGGGTACAAAGGCCTGTATACTTCAATAGTAAAGCCCTTCAGGGGTCTGAACATAACTATCCTCAGATTGAGAAGTTGTCCTATGCTTTGATAGACGCTTCCAGGAAGATGAAACCTTATTTCCAATCCCACTCTATGGTCGTCCTCACTGACTCCCCACTAAGGCAAGTCCTCCCCAAGCCTGAGAAGTTAGGCAGATTGATGACCTAGGCCATCGAGTTAGGAGAGTATGACCTTGTTTACCAACCTAGGGTGGACATTAAAGGGCAGGCACTCGCAGACTTTGTTGCTGAGTTTAAATGGGAAGAGGCTGAGGTTGAGAATAATCTAGAGATTACAGAGGGATCAAATAGTAACGTCTTCCGAGACCCAAAAGAGGTTATGTCCAACAGAGACAAAATATGAGTGGCTGAGAATGAGGAAGACAGGTACCATTTCAAGCAAGGAACCCTATCAGAGGGTCACTTATCTTCAGATAAAGATGTGTGGAACCTCTTCATTTACGGGTCTTCTTATTAAAGTGGAAGTGGTGCAGGGCTGATACTGACAACTCCGTATGGTATCGATGTTGAATATGCACTAAGGTTTAACTTCAAAGCATTAAACAACGAGTCACAATATAAGGCCTTGATTGTAGGCCTCTCCTTAGCAAAATCCTTTAGAGTTGTCCCAGTCTTAATTTATAGCGACTCGAGGTTGGTTGTCAACCAGATACTTAGAGTGTGTGAGGCCAAGGATGATAGGATGGCGAAATACCTGAAGAGGGTAAGAATGATGCTAGAAGGTTTTGAAGAGGTAAAGATGAAGAGGATCCCCCGACAAGACAACAGTCATGCAGATGTATTAGCAAGGTTGGCTTCAGCAATGAGGACAGGCATAAAAAAGACAGTACCAGTCGAAATCCGACCATTAAGGATAAAGAGGTTGGCATCTCTTACCTCAACATGAACCTATGAGACTCATGGATGGACCCCCTCATCAGATATATTAGAGAGGGAAATCTTCCAAAATCGAAGATGGAAAGGAGGAAATTGAGGTATAGAGCTACAGAATTCTCAATAATAGGAGATGTCCTATATAAAAAAGGATTTCTACTTCCTCTTCTCAGATGTGTCCATCCCACAGAGGTCTCCCGTGTCTTATAGGATATACACGAGGGTTCTTGCTCCAGTCACATATGAGGAAGACCTTTAGCTAAGAGGATAATTACGCAGGGATACTGATGGCCGACCTTAGCTAAAGACGCTGCAGCCTACGTGAAGAGGTGTGACAAGTGGCAGAGATTCTCCACTATCCCTCACCAACCTCGTGAACCTATGACATCAATTAGTTCCCCTTAGCCATTTACGGTATGGGGTATTGACATGGTGGGGCCATTGCCAAGGGCTGCGAATAATTACCGATTTCTAATAGTAGCGATTGATTACTTCTCCAAGTGAGGATGAGACAATAATCACGATTATAGAGCATAAGACCTTCTAGTTTATCTGGAAGAGCATCATATGCAGGCATGGTCTTCCAAACACCCTCATCTCAGACAACAGAACCCAGTTCAAGAATTCTTCCTTGGAGAAATACTACGAGAGAGTAGGGATCAAGTAATTTTTCTCTTCTCCGAGCTGACCCCAAGCAAATGGGCAGACCGAAGTCACAAACCGGAAAATCCTCAACGGGATTAAGAAGAGGAGGGAAGAGGCCAAGGGGAGATGGACAAAAGAGGTTTATGCAATGTTATGGGCCTACAAAACAATGGCAAGGACACCAATGGGGGAGACCCCATTTATGTTAGCACATGGCTCAGAAGTCATCATACATATAGAAGTAGGACTCCCCACTCATAGAGTTTAGGCCTACCATCTCAAGAAGAATGGGAAAGAGAGAAGTCTTAACCAAGATTTGATGAAGTAAAGAAGGGAAGACGGTGAGATCAGACAGGCAGCCTACCAGCAGAGAATAATAAAGTTCTACAATCAAAGGGTGAAATCATGACCTATAGTTGTAGGAGACCTGGTGTTGAAGAAGACGTTACAGAAGATAAATAAGCTTTACCTGAATTAGCATGGTCCTTACAAAGTTATCGATGAGGTTGTACCCGTTACCCACCTACTAGAAAATCTCGAGGGGGAACCTTTTTCCAATCCTTGGAATGCTGATCACCTGAATAAGTATTACATATGAAATTGCAATTATTTCTATGTAAATGTATCATGTTATCAAGAGAATATTAATGAGAAGAGAAGGTCCTGTGTCAATGCTTTGCTTGGATTGCTTGTATGAATATTTATGAGGGTAACATCTTAATTTGATGACCTCAAACCTTAAAACATCATAATTTGGTGACAGGGTCTGAGGTGAAACTTCATAATTGGATGACCTCAGACCTTAAACATCATTAATTGGTGAAATTTATGATGGTAACATCTTAGTTTGATGACCTCAGACCTTAAAACGTCATAATTTGGTGACAGGGCCTGAGGTGAAACATCATAATTGGATGACCTCAAACCTTAAACATCATTAATTTGGTGAAATTTATGAGGGTAACATCTTAGTTTGATGATCTTAGACCTTAAACATCATCAATTTGGTGAAATTTATGAGGGTAACATCTTAGTTTGATGACCTCCGACCTTAAACATCATTAATATGGTCATAGGTTCTGAGGTAAAACATCATATTTGGGTCACCTCAGACCTTAAACATCATTAATTGGGTGAAATTTATGAGGGTAACATCTTAGTTCGATGACCTCAGACTTAAAACATCATTAATTTGGTGACAGGGTCTGAGGTGAAACATCATATTTGGGTGACCTCGGACCTTAAACAACATTAATTTGGTGAAATTTATGAGGGTAACATCTTAGTTTGATTACCTCAGACCTTAAAACATCATAAATTTGGTAACAGGGCCTGAGGTGAAACATCATATTTGGGTAACCTTGGACCTTAAACATCATTAATTTGGTGAAATTTATGAGGTTAACATCTTAGTTTGATGACCTCAGACCTTAAAACATCATAATTTGATGATAGGGTCTGAGGTGAAACATAATATTTGGTGACCTCGGACCTTAAACATCATTAATTTGGTGAAATTTATGAGGGTGACATCTTAGTTTGATGACCTCAGACCTTAAAACATCATAATTTGGTGAGATGGTCTTAGGTGAAACATCATATTTCGATGACCTCAGACCTTAAACATCATTAATTGCACCAAATTTATGAGGGTAACATCTTAGTTTGATGACCTTAGACCTTAAAACATCATAATTTGGATACAAGGTCTGAGGTGAAATAACATATTTTGGTGACCTCGGACCTTAAACATAAATAATTTGGCAAAATTTATGACGCTAACATCTTAGTTTGATGACCTCAGTCCTTAAACATCATTCATTTGGTAAAATTTATGAGGGTAACATCTTAGTTTGATGACCTGAGACCTTAAAACATCATAATTTGGTGACAGGGCCTGAGGTGAAACGTCATAATTGGATGACCTCAGACCTTGAACATCATTAATTTGGTGAAATTTATGAAGGTAACATCTTAGTTTGATGACCTCCGACCTTAAACATCATTAATATGGTGACAGGGTCTGAGGTAAAACATCATATTTTGGTCACCTCGGACCTTAAACATCATTAATTTGATGAAATTTATGAGGGTAACATCTTAGTTTGATGACCTCAAACTTAAAGCATCATTAATTAGGTGACATGGTCTGAGGTGAAACATCATATTTGGGTGACCTCGGACCTTAAACATAATTAATTTAGTGAAATTTATGAGGGTAACATCTTAGTTTGATGACCTCAGACCTTAAAACATCATTAATTTGGTGACAGGGTCTGAGGTGAAACATCATATGTGGGTAACCTCAGACCTTAACCATCATTAATTTGGTGAAATTTATGAGGGTAACATCTTAGTTTGATGACCTCAGTCCATAAAACATCATAATTTGGTGGCAAGGTCTGAGGTGAAACATCATATTTGGGTAACCTTAGACCTTAAACATCATTAATTTGGTGAAATTTATGAGGGTAACATCTTTGTTTGATGACCTCAGACCTTAAAACATCATAATTTGGTGACAAGGTCTGAGGTGAAGCATCATATTTTGGTGACCTCGGACCTTAAACATAATTAATTATATGAAATTTATAAGGGTAACACTTAGTTTGATGACCTCAGACCTTAAACATCATTAATTTTTGTGAAATTGGTTAGGGTAACATCTTAGTTTGATGACCGGAGACCTTAAAACATTTGTAATTTGGTGATAGGGCCTGAGGTGAAACATCATAATTGGATGACCTCAGACTTTAAACATCATTAATTTGGTGAAATTTTTTAGGGTAACATCTTAGTTTGATGACCTCAAACCCTAAACATCATTAATTTGGTGAAAGTTATGAGGGTAACATCTTAGTTTGATGACCTCAGACCTTAAATATCATTAATTTGGTGACAGGGTCTGAGGTGAAACATAATATTTGGGTCACCTCAGACCATAATCATCATTAATTTGGTGAAATTTATGTGGGCAACATCTTAGTTTGATGACTTCAGACCTTAAAACATCATAATTTAGTGACAAGGTCTAAGGTGAAACATCATAATTGGATGACCTTAGACCTTAAATATCATTAATTTGGTGAATTTTATAAGGGTAACATCTTAGTTTGATGACCTCAAGCCTTAAAACATCATTATTTGGTGACAGAGTCTGAGGTGAAACATCATATTTTGGTGACCTTAGACCTTAAACCTCATTAATTTGGTGAAATTTATCAGGGTAACATCTTAGTTTAATGACCTTGCACCTTAAACATCATTAATTTGGTGACAGGGTTTGAGGTGAAACGTCATATTTGTGTAATCTCAGATCTTAAACAACCTTAATTTGGTGAAATCTATGAAGGTAACATCTTAGTTTGATGACCTCAGACCTTAAAACATCATAATTTGGTGACAGGGTCTGAGGTGAAATATCATATTTGGGTGACCTCAGACCTTAAACATCATTAATTTGGTGAAATTTATGAGGGTAACATCTTAGTTTAATGATCTCTGACCTTAAAACATTATTAATTTGGTGACATGGTCGGAGGTGAAACATCATATTTGTGTAAGCTCAGAACTTAAACATCATTAATTTGGTGAAATTTATGAGGGTAACATCTTAGTTTGATGACCTCAAACCTTAAAACATCATAATTTGGTGACATGGTTTGAGGTGAAACATCAAATTTGGGTGAACTCAGACTTTAAACATCATTAATTTGGTGAAATTTATCAGGGTAAAATTTTAGTTTGATGAACTCAGACCTTAAAACATCATTAATTCGGTGACAGGGTCTGAGGTGAAACATCATATTTGGGTAACCTCAGATTTGGGTAACCTCAGACCTTAAACATAATTAATTTGGTGAAATTTATAAGGGTAACATTTTAGTTTGATGACCTCAGGCCTTAAAACACCATAATTTGGTGACAGTGTCTGAGGTGAAACATCATATTTGGGTGACCTTAGAACTTAAACATCAATAATTTGGTCAAATTTATGAGGGTAACATCTTAGTTTGATGACTTCAGACCTTAAAACATCATAATTTGGTGACAAGGTCTGAGGTGAAACATCATATTTTGGTGACCTCGGACCTTAAACATAATTAATTATATGAAATTTATAAGGGTAACATCTTAGTTTGATGACGTCAGACCTTAAACATAATTAATTTGGTAAATTTATGAGGGTAACATCTTAGTTTGATGACATGAGACCTTAAAACATCATAATTTGGTGACAGGGTCTAAGGTGAAACATCATAATTGGATGACCCCAGACTTTAAACATCATTAATTTGGTGAAATTTATGAGGGTAACATCTTAGTTTGATGACCTCGGACCTTAAACATCATTAATTTGGTGACAGGGTCTGAGGTGAAACATAATATTTGGGTAACCTCGGACCTTAAACATCATTAATTTGGTGAAATTATGAGGGTAAAATCTTAGTTTGATGACCTCTGTCCTTAAACATCATTAATTTTGTGAAATTTATGAGAGTAACATCTGAGTTTGATGACTTCAGACCTTAAAATATCATGATTTGGTGATATGGTCTAAGGTGAAACATCATAATTGGATGACCTTAGACCTTAAATATTATTAATTTGGTGAAATTTATGAGGGTAACATCTTAGTTTGATGACCTCAGACCTTAAAACATCATTATTTGGTGACAGGGTCTGAGGTGAAACATCATATTTTGGTGACCTCAAAACTTAAACCTCGTTAATTTGGTAAAATTTATGAGGGTAACATCTTAGTTTGATGACCTCAGACCTTAAACATCAATAATTTGGTGACATGGTCTGAGGTAAAACATCATATTTTGGTAATCTCAGATCTTAAACATCATTAATCTAGTGAAATTTATGAAGGTAATATCTTAGTTTAATGACCTCAGACCTTAAAACATCATAATTTGGTGACAGGGTCTGAAGTGAAACATCATATTTGGGTGACCTCAGACCTTAAACATCATTAATTTGGTGAAATTTATGAGGGTAACATCTTATTTTGATAACCTCAGACCTTAAAACATCATTAATTTGGTGACATGGTCTGAGGTGAAACATCATATTTGGGTAACCTCCGACCTTAAACATCATTAATTTGGTGAAATTTATGAGGATAACATCTTAGTTTGATTACCTCAAACCTTAAAACATCATAATTTGATGACAGGGTCTGAGGTGAAACATAATATTTGGTGACCTCGGACCTTAAACATCATTAATTTGGTGAAATTTATGAGGGTGACATCTTAGTTTGATGACCTCAGACCTTAAAACATCATAATTTGGTGAGATGGTCTTAGGTGAAACATCATATTTCGATGACCTCAGACCTTAAACATAATTAATTTCACCAAATTAATGAAGGCAATATGATGTTGAGACTTCAGACCTTAATACAAACACCATCGTATGACATACAAAAACTATTCAACGAAGCATTCATCAGAAGAAGTAAAATCCTCTGAAGAGGATGATATAGCATGAGGAAGTTAGAATTATAAGTCAAATTGTGCAAGGGAATATTATCAGAGGTTACAAACAGTTACAGATGAGAGACAAAAATTACAAGTTAAAAGCTTCACAAATTATGGTCTAAGTGTTTGCAGCGGCAGGGTTGGTAATCTCAACCCCATCATTTTGGCCGTCGTTGGTAACCTCGACCCCATTATCTTGAGGGTTGACATCCTCAGTCTCTGTAGCTTCTGGTTGTGCAGTCTCTGCAGGAGCAGCAGCTTCCTCATCAACCTGTTATAAGGCCTGAGCAAACTGAGGGTTATCAAAACCCAGACCAATGAAGTCTGAGGCTGCCAGGCTCCCTGATTCTTTTTCCTTGTAGGCTGCTCATCTACCTGTAGCGTTAACACCTCTTTAAAGGTATTCAAAGCCAAAGCTAATATATTGGTCAGAGACCTTGTACTCGGCCAAGATCTTTTCAAAGGCATCTTCAAGGACCTTGAGTTGTGATGACTAATTTTATGAGTTGAGGTCAATTTTAAGGACCTAAACCGATGGCGACAAATTCTATGGGATGAGATTAATTCTTAGGATCTAAAGTTGTGACGATTGATTCTGGGAGCCGAGGTAAATTCTAAAGACTTAAAGTTGTGATGACCAATTCTTTAGGTCGAGCCCCATTATGAGGACCTAAAGATATGACGATTAATTTTGTCGGTCGAGCTTGATTCTAAGGAGCTAAAGTTGGGATGACTAATTTTACATGCCGAGGTCAACTCCCAGGAAGTTATGACAATCGATTCTGCTGACAGAGGTCAATTCTGAGGACCTTGAGTTGTGATGATCCATTTTGTAGATCAAGGTCAGTTATAAGGATCTAAAGTTATAGTGACCAATTTTTCAGGTTGAGGTCAATTCTGAGAACCTAAAGTTATGATGTTTGATTCTGCGGGTTGAGGTTAATTACGAGAACATAAATTTATGACAATTAATTTTGTGGTTTGAGGGCAATTCTAAGGACCTTGAGTTGGGATGATTAATTCTGTGGATTGATGTCAATTCCGATGACCTAAAGTTGGGATGGGTGAATTTTGAGGACCTAAAGTTGTGGAGACAAATTCTACAAGTCGAAGTCAATTCTTGTGACCTAAACTTATGGTGACCAATTCTTCCAGTCGAGGTCAATTCCAAGGACCTTGACTTACGATGACTAATTATGTAGGTCGAGGTCAATTCTGAGGACCCAAAGTTGGTAGACTAATTCTACGGGTCAAGGTCAACTCTGGGGATCTTGATTTGTGATGATCGATTCTGCGGGTCAAGGTTAATTATAGAACCCAAAGCCGTGGTGACCAATTCTGCGAATCTATGTCAATTTTAAAGACCTAAAGTTGTGATGACCGATTATGCAGGCAATGGTTAATTTTGAGGGCCTAAATTGAGGCGATCGATTCTGTGGGCCTAAGTAAATTTTGAGGACCTAAAGTTATGGTGACCGATTCTGTGAGATGAGGTCAACTATGTGGACATAAAGTTAGGACGACCAATTCTGTGAGTTGAGGTCAATTTTGAGGACCTAAAGTTGTGGTTTACACGGAATAGCTTCGTCAAAAAATGTAGAAGGGTCTTAGTATAAGCACAGCTTTCATTCTATGGGGGAAATTTTAGTAGGCTTCAATAAGGGGGGATTGTTGGTCTTGCTAGGGAATATGTTATTGGTAAAAGTGTTTTATTGATCCATCGGGTGATTTTTGAGGGGTTCTAAGGGGCTTCATGCTCTAAAAATCGTTTTCTTGGGGAAAATAATGTCAAATATTTTTTCGAGAATTTTTGGGAATTTTTTGAGTAATTTTCAAATTTTTTTACCTTTTTTTAGACAAAATTTGGAGGGGACTACTGATAGACAGGTTTGGGGAGGTGCCTATAGGCATAGGGCACGGACTCTTAGGCTTCTTAGGAAGGGAAAAAGTCACTCCTAAATTTCATCATTTCTATGACTTCAGAACTTTTCTTTAGGGTTGGTTATTGACTCTTTTATTAGAGAAATAGGTGACCTTCTATCCTTGGAGTTTTCCTACGAGGGCCATGGGTATGCAGGTGTTGATAAGGAGTTTGTTGGAGCATGAGTTTGGGTACGTCTAGTACTTGGGGGAGAGGGTGGTGCGAAAGATGAGGTGACATCCATTTCTTGTTCTTTCCTTTTGAGGTTTTCTTGCAGATTCGTTGTTTTGACTAGAGGAACTTGGCATTGACCATGCTATATGCTCCATTTAGCATCTTTGTACCTAAAAGGAGGCTAAAAAGATCAAAAAAGAGGTGCATGTTTTTTATTTGATTATCTTGATTTATTCGCTTATCCTACATGCACTTTAATCTGATGTTGAAGTTTTATTTTGAGAAAAAGTAAGGAAAATATGTTTTTTGGAATTTTTTGAATATGTTTTTGGAATATGTGAATAGAGGATGTTCTTGGACGTTTGGTTGAATAAGATCTTCCCTTTGAAGGGATTTATTTTTAAATGGACAGAAAAATGAGGGTTTTTCAAAATGGGGTGTGGCCAATATATCCTTGGCCTGCTTGCTAGCATAAGGTTTAAGTACAACAATGATTGCACTTTATACGTACTTGTAATAATATTAGGACAGAGGTTTTGATGAGGTTCCGGATGGTTTGTCTTTTTTGAGGGTTTTTAGATATAAAAAGGTGGTTTGGGGGGTGTATTTCTCATCACCGTCCATTTCCTCTATTTTGTGTCTTTCTTCTCTTTCTCAAATGGATCTCCCAACGTATTTTCTTCTCACCTCAAAAGTTTAGAGTCCATGTTCCTCTATAATATCGACTATGATACCTTTGGCCTGCCTTGGGCCTCCTTATGGTGCAATCGGGCTATAGCTAGAATCTATTGCAGAAGGTGGTACAAATATGGTACCCCGAAGATCATGTTTTCTAGTTTGACATAGACAAGGTGTTCCCCACTAGTGTAGCGGCGTCCATGCCTAAATTATCCCATTCTACATAGGTGTCGTTGGCTTAGTTACTTCATATCTCTCCCTTGGCGGCTTGGCCATTGGTGTATTCCAGGAATATCACCCTCTTGGTGGTTTTGAACTTAGTGTTTTAGAGGGAATTCTCTAATGTTGATTTTACCGGAGTTGTTTCATTGGTCTTGACTACTAGACTGTTATTGGTGACGTGTGACTTGACGACCAATCATCAGGTGGCCATGATAGTGGCATGGATGTCTTACTGCTTTAGTCCAGTGGCGGCAGTGATGGAGGAGACCTTAAATGGGCTTGATGCTTGGAAGGAGGGTCATTATGACTTTCTATGGGGGAACCATGTGATGTTGTTAATGTGGATTTTAGAGAGGTTTCACCAAGCGATCTCTCCTAAGTATCTCTATTGGGTGTTCCTAACTTTTTCATCATGACCCTGTTTAGTTTTGGCCTTTCAATAGGGAATTGGGTTGACTAATATGTAGAGCATGGTACTTAGTGTCTTCGTTGGTCTTCATAATGTTGCGGGACATGTGACCCATTTTGCAGTTGGGAGAACACTAGTACGTACGATTGATTGGCCTTTGGTAGAATTATTTATATTTTACATGGAAGCTTCTTGTCCAAGTGGGGTGGGAGCAGATAGTACCTCCTCATATAAGTAACTTCTTCCCTATAGAGGATTTAATTAAATCTTTACGGATGATACTAAGACCCTTATGGCAACTTTGTCGGACGTTTACTCGTCCATCACATTCTATTAGAGGGTCTTTGCATGTGTCTAAGGACTATTTAAAATGGTTATGGAAACGAGTAGTTAGGAAGATGTTGGAAGCGGAGACTGGGAAAAGGTTACTTGTGGCTCTTGTCACCATAGAGGAAAGTATTGTGGTTTTGGCAAAGTTTGTCAAGGCATACCTTTGCATGGAGCGCATTCGGAGCACTAATTAGTATTGGGAAACCTAGGGACGAATCGAAGACGACAACGATGATGAGGTAGTGTCGTCTGGTTGTTGAGGGAAATATTTTGGGAATCTTAAAAACTTGTATTTGGGCTGGTTTGTGTTGGTATTTTACATGCTTTAGGATTTTTCTATGAAGTTGGTTATCTGGTAAGGACTGGGTAGGCTAGTTGTAGGTTAGACCTAGGTGGTCTTCTTGACTCCCTCTACTGATATTTCACGTAATGGTTATGTTCCATGTTCGAAAAAAAAATTAATCATATTTTATTGTGCCTTCTGATGAATTCTTCATTTTGAATTATCTATACCAATCTCTAAGGCATACATAATCCTCGGTTCATGTAAATGATGAAATGGACCATTGTTCTCGGGGGTTAGAAAAGAATAGCATTTTATGAAAAATAAACGACTGCACCCATGTGTGTCATATGGGCTACTTACTTAGCTATGAGGGTTTTGAAAACTCCATTACTTTCATTTAGAAAAGAATTTTTTTGAGACGATCAAGTCCTACGTAGTTCGGGGTAAGGGGAAATGAAGAAATTTTTTTAGAATAGAAGATGGATGAGAATAATAGTAGCACATTGATAATTCAGATTAACGGTAAAATTTCTTGAGATAGTCAAGATTGACCAGACGCGCCATCTCTTCTCTATCGAGATATGTGAGCATAACGGCGGTGCCTGACGGGATTTACTTCACGATGTAATGGTCGCTCTAATTAAGTTTGAAATCCCCCTGGGGACCCAGACATGTTATAAAATTTATTTGAGATAAAGATCTCCTTATTCGACACCACGGTTATTGACTTTCCTATTAAATGATCGCGTCATCCAATAATGGCACCCCTATATGTGGTATAAAACCTTAAGTATCTTTTCATCCAAGACTAAGAGTTCATAGTAGCGTCTCTAATGCCAGTCTTCTTCATTAACTTTGTTCTCAAGCATGACACATTGGGAAGGTACTTCTATCTCAATGGGGAGAAATTCCTCCATACCATATACTAGATAATATAAGTAGCCCTAGTAGGTGTTCTGATAGCGGTGCGGTAGCCCCATAAGGCATATGGGATTATATCAGCCCAGTCTCTTTATCTTTTGGTCATCTTGATAATGATGTTTTTGAGGCTTTTGTTGGTGTCTTCGACAGACCTATTGGTTTGGAATAGGTAAGGAGAAGACTTGTGTCTATGAATTCCATACTCATCGACTAGTCGTCTATGAACTGGAGTCCATTATAAGAAACCAACACATGAGGAACCCCGTATTGGTAAATGATATTCTTTCTGATAAACATGGCCACTTTCTTGGCATTCATCACTGGGTATAACTCAATTTCGACCCATTTAGTGAAGTAGCCAATGGAGACCAGGATGAACTCATGATTGTTTGAAGCGTTAGGAGTAACCTTCCTTATGATGTCTATGGATCATGAGTAGAAGGGCTAGGGAGAGGTCATGTTGTACAATTCCCGGGGAGGCAAGTGTGGAGGTTGGCAAATTATTGACATTTGAGTCATCTTCGAACAAAGGCAATGTAGTCTTGAACCACAGTAGTCCAATAGCACGCATAACTGATTATTTTCTTGGAAAGCATATGACCGCTCATGCGTGGTTCTCATTCTATATCCTGGATCTTCTACATCATTCTTTCAATATCAGTCCCTGCTATGAAATGCAAATGGGATCCATCGAAGTTTCTCTTAAAAATTTATGTATTACAGATGATGTAGTGGGTAACCAGTTTGCAAAGGGTCACATGGTCTTTCTTATCAGCATCCTTGGGATACCTACTATGTTTGAGGAGGCTCAAAATATCATAGTACCATAACCCAACCATGTCAAAATCTTCTTCGATGATGAGCTCAACATGGTAACAGAGTGTGGGCATAGTCAGTTTCTAAACCAGGAAAAGGGCCAATTGTTATCCCCCGATAATTTCGACCATTGAGGCCAGGGTTTCAAGATCATCATCAAGGTTTTTCTTTGATCAAGGAAGCTAATGGAAAGCGATATCTTTAAATTGTGAGGCAAGCCCTTCTAAGTGGTCATGGAAGGGTAGGAGCTTCTCGCTATTAACTTTTCATTTTCTGAGAATTGGGATGACAATAAAAGTAGAGTCTTCATAGACCTTTAGGTGTTTGATGCCTTTCTCAACGGCAATGTTGAGGCCTATGGTGCATGCCTCATATTCAATCATGATGTTAGTGCAACGGAACTCCAGTTTAATTGAAATGGGGGTGTAGGAGTCATCAGGGAAGATCAAGAGTATCCCAATGCCATATTCTTTCTTGTTGGCAGCTCCATCAAAGAACTTTTTCCATTTGAGATCTTCCTGAGAGATGCATAGAATATTTTCGTATGGAAATTCAAAGACCCAAACATTGATTCCTTTCATGGGATAATCGGCAAGGTAGTCGGAGATGGCCCTCCCATTAATGGCTTTTCGTGTGACATACACAAAAATAAACTCAGTTAGCAATATCAACCACCCAGACATTCGACTTGATAGAGCGAGTTTCTTTAGCACGTATTTGATAGGATCCATACAGGATACTAGTCTGACGGAAAAATCAAGCATAGAGTGCTATAATTTTTGCATGACCTGGACTAGGACAATACACGCTTTCTATTAAGCCATGTAATTGATTTTGTACCTATTTAGTTTCCAATTAGCATAGTAGATGGATCTTTCCTTGCATAATTCTTCAATGTATTGGTCTAACAAAGCCCCTCCTACAGTATTAATAATGGTCAATTATAGGAAGTGGGGGAGACCTTACTACGAAATCAAGAGCACCGGAGGACGGGTGAGGTATCATTTGATTTGGTTAAAGTCTTCTTGGCAGGCCTCGTTCCAGATTTTTGTTGAATCCTTTTAGAGTATTTTGAAAATGGATTTGTAGTACAGGTTAGTTGGCTAATGAACTGACTGATGTATTCCAATTTATCTTGGAATCCTCAAACTTTTTTATCCATCCGAGTTGGTGCATCTCGAGTATAGCTTTTAATTTGGAAGGGTGCACTTCAATTTCTTTCTCAAAGACCCTTAACCCAAGGAGTTTCCCTTTAGTGACACAAAAATTAACTTATATGGATTTCACCACATCTTATATTATCGCGGTCGTTCGAAAAAAATTTGGAGGACGGTAATAGAACTTCCCGAGTCTTGGACTTGATGATCATGTCATGACTTTGACCTCTTTGTGAATAAGGTCATAAATAATGGCTATGGCAGCCCTTCGATAGGTAGTCCCAACATTTATGAGACTGAATGGCATGACGGTGTAGCAAAACGTTCCTTAGGAGTTGTTGATGTAAAAAACTAGATTTGGTCTAATTATTTTAATCACAGATAAAAATAAATAAAGAAATATAAGACAATGGATTTTTAAAGTAGTTCAGCCATATGAGAATGGCCTACATTCACTATTTTTGTATTATTGACTGTTTGCCTAGAATTCTCGATAATTGGTTTACCAAGAGATCCAGGGGCCCCTTCTAATGAGGAGGTTACAATGTATTTATAGCATTGAGTCTGTACAAATGAATGGACAATGCATTGTTATCTAGTAGGCATATACATATGTATGATAATAATGAGCATTTAATGCGCATTTAATGCGCATTCGTCTTTTTGATTCTCCTGATTTGGATGCTCTATACACTAAGTAGCTCGGACCGCCTCAGTTCCTCGGTACGCTTAAGTTGCTCGAAGCCTTCAGCTCCTCGGGGGGCCTAAGCTGCTTGATATGATTGAGTAGCTCGGTGACAGTATGATCTGTTGAAAGTATTCGAAATTTCAACATAGGTTGACACGCATCTTTTAGTGATTGGTCCATGTCAGCAGACTAAATTTGGTATCAACAGAAGACCCCAATGTTTCACAGTTTGAGGTTGAAGGAAAGTGTGGAACATTCCGCTTGAAATCTGCTTAGATTATTGGTTTTTAGGAAAATATTCGTTGTATGTAACTCCTTTTTGAGTGCATAGTATCAGGCCTCATAAATATTTTGAATTTTCATGACCACTTCGATATTTGTGCCCTTTTTTTCTTTTAGCCACTGAAAACGCAAACATCTTTCCTTTTAATCATTGCCTTTCTCTATTCCTGAGGTAAAGTATATAAGAGCGGCAGAAATCTTATCATCTTTCACTTTTTAAATCTGTATCTTTGAACTCTTCATTTTCTCTATGTCTTGTGCCTTCGTTCTTTCCATCGTTCATTGTCAACTGATTTCTCTTTTTCTGTAATATTTTCTTCCCTCTCCTTTTATTTACTTTGTTCAACATGGTTTATCTTGTTGAATCGCTTGACAAATTTCGGTCTGAATTTTCAAACCCTTCGTGCGTTATTTTGGAAAAACTCTCTGAACCTTCTGATTATTTTTCTTTGGCTGAGGGACATTGGTTCCCTTATCTTTTTGTAGTCGAATGTGGCTTTTCTTTCCCGCCAAATCCCCTATGTTTGGAGTTTTGCCAATATTTTGATGTTGTACCTACAAGAATAGCATAGTTAATGGTGTGCATAGGTTGAATCAACTCCATGGAACCCATTTAGGGATTCCAGATATTATGTATTACTATAGATGGGTTGTCAGTGATACCACATTCTATTTAAAAACTAGGTTTTTTAATAGAGCTTTAGTTGTCAATCTTCCTGATGCCAATAGGGATTATTTTGAACATGCGGTTGTTATGAAAAATTGGCAACACCATCCATTAAATGGAGATGATGTTTATCAAGGTACCAGGTGTCCACCTTATGGCAATGGAATAGGTTGTTTTTAGTTTTTGAAATCGTGTTTTCTTTGTGTTTGATAAAATGCATCACTAACATTTATTTTTGTTTGTTACAGTTGACAGTAAAAGAAAATATCCAAAAGAAGCTGATGTTAATTTAAAGCATTTAAAACTTATTTGGGACTTGCATCAATCTGTAGCCAAGGAACATATTAGATCTGCTTCTTACTTATTGCAGTATAAGAGTTATACTTCATCTTTCACTGCTCGCCCTCGTCCAGTGGTAGTTAATCTTGACCAAGTACTAGCCTCTGATACTAGTGTGGAAGGTTCTTCCTCTGAGTCGAGTATTCCCATCAGTGATCTGATGAAGAGGAAAAGAGCTCCTGCCTTTTTTGACAAGTCTGCCTCTGCCCCTATGGAGGCAAAGAAGAGTAAAAAAGATTTCCCAGATGAGGGGACAAAGAAAATAGATGTACCCCCTCCTGTTGTTGCCCAGGAAGCTGGCAAGAAGACCCCTGTGGCTCCGAGAAAGACTGTTGTTGTTTCTCCTTCGAGTGATGTCATTGTCATATCACCTATAAAGACAACGTCTTTACACTACACCAAAATGGGCAAATTGTCACCTTTCAGCCGGCCAGCCTTGTCAAGGTCATTGACCGTGACAAAAAAACATGCGTTTTATGTCACGGTCATTGACCTTGACACGACCGTGACAACGAATTGTCACGGTCAATGACCGTGACAAGCCCGTGACAAATTTACTTGTCATGGACTTGTCACGGTCATTGACCGTGACAATTATTTAAATTCTTTTCACGGTCAAAGACCTTGACACGATCGTGACAATATTCTCAGCAAAAACCCTACCCCCCCTTCTTTTTTCCCTCCCGCGCCGTTCCCTCCATTTCTCTCTCTCTCTCTCTCGACGCTGTTCTCTCTGTCTCTCTCTACTTTCAGGTCCATTTTCTCTCTCTCTCTCTCTCTCTTTCATTTATATATATATTTGTGTGTATATTTGTGTGTATGTGTATATATATATGTGTGTATGTGTGTGCGTGGAGGGGGGCAGGGGGTGGGGGGTGGGGCGGAGTGGGGCAGGGTGGGGGAGGGGGTGGGGACGGTGGAGGGGGGCAGGGGGTGGGGCAGGGTGGGGGAGGGGGTGGTGGAGGGTGGGGTGGGGGGGGTGTGTGTGTGGTGGTGTGTGGTGGGGGAGGGGGTGGGGTGGGGTGGGGTGGGGTGTGTGTGTGTGTGTGTGGTGGTGTGTGGTGGGGGAGGGGGTGGTGGAGGGGTGGGGCAGGGGGTGGTTAGGGGTGGGGTGTGTGTGTGTGTGGTGGTGGTGTGTGGTGGGGGAGGGGGTGGGGTGGGGTGGAGTGGGGTGTGTGTGTGTGTGTGTGGTGGTGTGTGGTGGGGGAGGGGGTGGTGGAGGAGTGGGGCAGGGGGTGGTTAGGGGTGGTGTGTGTGTGTGTGTGTGGTGGTGTGTGGTGGGGGAGGGGGTGGGGTGGGGTGGGGTGGGGTGTGTGTGTGTGTGTGTGTGGTGGTGTGTGGTGGTGGAGGGGGGCAGGGGTGGGGTGGGGTGGCAATTTTTGACACGACACGATACCCGACACGAACTCGACACGAACTCGGATGATAAATTATTTATGTGTTGCAAAAATTTGAAATTAATTAAATTAAGTTATTGTAGGCGTATGAGTGCTATGATTGGTTAAGAGAGAAGAAAAAAATTATTTTATATTTTACTTAAAGGGTTATGCGGGTCAACCCGAACACGACACGATAATAAATAGGTCGGGTTAGTGTTTGCTCATCTGACACGATTAGTTAAATGGGTCGGGTTAGGGTTGACTAATACTTAACACGAACCCGACATGACACGACCCGAACACGACACGACGCACACGAATTGCCACCCCTAGTGGGAATTCATATCCAAGACATGTATTTGAATTGATATCTATTTATTTGAATTGATAGAATTGTTTCTAGGATAATAATCCTACTATAAGATAATTGCTCAAAATAAATATTAAATAATAATTACTAAGATATCAATTCAAATAAAGTCTTAATAACCTAACCAAAAGAAATAAAATAAAATATCAAATAAATTATCATCCACCTCATAGACATTCCCTACCAATCATTTTAAGATAATTTTATCCTTATAAAGATAATAGATTATGTAATTTTAGGACTTAAAATAATATTGATTATGGATATAGGACAACAAACATTTTGTTTCCATTTTTTGTCCCTATTTTCAAATTAAAGGGACACGTGGCATGTTATGATTGGTTAACGTTTTATGAATATGGGTCCGCGCCAGCGGTTTTATTAAAAAATAGGGACTAAAATCATAAATAAAATGTTTGTTGTCCTATTTTCAAAATACATATTACAATAAATCCTAAATTTACAAACCCCTAAAGATAAATACCTTTGATTGCAAAGCATGCACTTGTATTATTTCGACGTGTAATTTGGAAATGCTTGTTTTTCTTTCTAGAGACCCGTGTCGTCAAAACTTGGTAGTGTTCGAGTGTGTTTTTATCACTAAATTATTATTTCACTAACAAATACTCCTTATATCCTAGATTAAGAGTCCATATTTATTTTTTGTACTTACTAATAATACACTTAATCAATGGCTAGGATTAACCCTTATTCACTATTATGAAATTTGGTTAATTGATTATTTAAAAAAAAAAGCAAAAGTAGACTAACATATATACACAACACTAAAAGTAGACATCAATTTTATAAATAATTGATATTTTCATTCAAAATATGTGTGTGTGTGTGTGTGTGTGTGTGTGTGCGTGTGTGTGTGCGTGTGTGTGTGTGCGTGTGGCGGGGGTGGGGTGGGGTGGGTAGGGGTGGTGTGTGTGTGTGTGTGTGTGTGTGTACGTGTGGCGGGGGTGGTATTGACGGAACTTACACATACGTTATAATATAGACGAAACATTTTTTTATCTGTACTAATAACATTTTTTCTATCTGTACTAATAACATTTTTTTTACAGCAAAAATGTCTCCTTCAGATGTTAGGGCGAAGATGATGATGCTGTTTATGATGATGTCGTCGTCTGCGTTCGGTGGTAGCGGAGGCGACGAGGGCTCCTCCGCCCCTAGGCTCCCCAAATATGGAAAATTTGGGATTACCGTCGAAAACAAGTCGGAGCTTTTAGCGAGATCCCTCGAGCTGCTAAAGACGGTCATCGCCCCGGGGTTTAGGAGTTGGAAGGAGGTGTCGTATGAGCTCAAGTTAGCTGTTTGGACGGCACTACAGGTAATATTTATATAAATATTTCAATTTCAATTTCAATTTATATTTATATTTATATTTATATTTATATTTATTCGCAACTAACATTGTATTTGTTGGACAGGAACAATTCAACTTGGATCCAAAGCTACGCGATTCCGTCTTCGAGCAGTTGAGGGAGCAACACAAGACGTGGAAAAAAAATATGCGGACACGGTACTTTGGAAAAACACGAGAGACCATTTTACAATGGCGCGGATCCGTCCCGCCCAAGGAGCCGATCTCATTGGCACAATGGCAAAAGTTCATTGACAATGAGATCGAGGATCGACAATTGGCATCTCGCCAATCGGGGAGGGAAAATCGGGCTAAAAAGATGGACGTGCACTACTCCGGCCGGACCTCTTACGCTGAGGTGGAGCATAGGATGAAGGTAATATTTAATTTATCTATAACTACAGAAATATATTATTGGATATTATTTTACTTTGCGGGGCCGATACTAATTTTACTTTACTTTATTTTATTTCAGGGGGTAGGGAGTGGGCCAGGGGGTAAGCCACATAGGCTCGATACTTATGTGGCTCTTTGGACGAAGAAGGGGAAGGACAAGGAGGTGTCCCCGAGCGTCGCGGCCACGATTGTAAGTAATCCGACAGTTTAATTATTGCTAATTACGTTATAATTTTTTAGTTTACTTATTTTACTAATCATGTGCTTTTTGTCGTTTCAGGCAAAGCTTAAGGAAGTGCATGAGTCGCAGTCTGATGCCGACAAGGCATCTTTGTCCACAGATGCACTCAGCCAAGTGCTTGGCTCTGATCGCAAGGGGAGGACAAGGGGAGTGAGCTCGCGGGTGGCCAAATCTAGGATCATCGGATTGGAGACGAGCGACACCGGGTTGGCTCGAACGGTGGATTCACACGACGCGAAGCTGTCCCGTTTGGAGGCGACGGTCCAAGATATGTACGCATTCATGAAGCGTACGTTGGGTGGAGACCATAAAGAGAAAGGGAAAGGGAAAGGGAAGGAGAAGGCGGTGGAGGAGGAGGTGCGGGAGGACGAGGCGCAGGATGACGAGGATGTGGACCTCGTTGCTTCATCACCGACACGTTCGTACTTCGACGATCCACTTCCCTATTTGACGCCCTCCAACAGACCATTATCGACAATTGGTTGGCCGAGCGTGTTCATATTGGACATATTTGATGGCCAGCGGATAGGGCGGGGATTGAGGGACCCGAACATCGTCGAGGGTGGACTAGTCCATGGACATGTGCTTCAAGAGATGGAGTCCAGGGTTCTCGTCACGCATGTCATACCCGGGAAGGAGAACTCCCTATTGTGGTTGCGCAAACAATGCGGCACGACGTATATTAGTGGGTGCGTCAATTCGTATGTCGTGTGGCCTACTCACCTCCTCAGTTTTATCTAAGACATGTAGTAACATTATTTTTAAGTTTGTCCATTTTAATTATATTTGGATTATATCGTCATGTATATTATTTTTACTTTGAAGATTTGGATTATACTGTCATGAATATATATTTGCATTATCTTTAGTTTGTGTTGGATATATGATGTTTGGAACAAGTACAACGTTGCTATAACAGGTACAAATATACTGCTGGGCAGTGGCGGTGGCCATACTGCCCAGCAGATTTTTTTTAAATTCTGCCCAGAATTGTCACGGTCATTGACCGTGACAAAATCGTGACAACATTTGTCACGGGCTTGTCACGGTCAATGACCGTGACAATTTTTTTAAAAAGGGTCACGGCTTTGTCACGGTTTATAACCGTGACAAACGTGTCACGGTCATTGACCGCGACACGACCGTGACACAAAACGCGAGTTTTGTGTCAAGGTCAATGACCGTGACACGACCGTGACAAAAAAAGTTGTCTCGCCTCGAAATGTCACGGTCATTGACCTTGACAAGGTGAATTTGTCAAGGTCAATGACCTTGACAAATGGGCAGATTTGGTGTAGTGTTAGTTGGAGATGTTCCTGCTCCTCTAAGGAGACTAAAGAAAAGCTCTTCCGAGAGACTTGCTGAACCTATCTCTCAACCTTTAAATGTTAAAGGTAGTGTTCTAACTTTTATTGCTCTGAGCTCTGCTGTGAGCTTAGTAAGATCCTGGATTGTCCCAGAGGTCCAAGGCATTGAGGATACTCTTTCTCATGAGAGAATTACTGCTATGGCTGCTCAACACATTGCCTTAGTAAGTATTGTTGGCCTGAGTCTTTTACTTTCTAATATTATGTTCATGTATTGACTCAAAGTTATTTATTTTTTCAGCTGGTGACGTGTTTCAACATCATTTTGAAGAAGGATGAAGCTATTAGGGCTTCAAGCTCCTCGAGTGGAGTAGAGGAAGATTTTTTTGGGCTAACCCAATCTCTGAAAGAATCTCATCAAAAGTACAAGGAAAACAAAGTTGCTTGGGAGAAGCAATTTAAGTCTATTAAAGCAGATCGAGATCAGGCTGTAACTACCTCCAAGGAGTTGGATAAGAAACTGGCGGAGTTTAAACAGAGAAACAAGAATTTTGAACATAGCAACAAAGAGATTGAGGCTAAGCTCAAGTCTGCTGAGGAGGAAGTTGTTAAACTTCAAGATATCGAGCGAAAGAAAACAGAGGTGGAAGAGAAGTTGAAGGCTGCTGAGGAGCTCCTTAGGGAAAGGACCTCCAGGGAGAAGGCAAAAAGGAGAAATACAGTTAAAAAATCATTCGGTGCTGGTTGGGACAAAGGCTGGAACAAGGGCCTGGCTGTCATGTCTTCCCAAATGGAGTATGCCAGCCTCAAATATTTTAGGAATGGATGGGTTTCAACCTTACAGGAGCTGAAAGTTGCTGAGAATTATGAGTTATTTCAGCAACACACTCGTGGCCCTCCACCCTTTCCTGGAGAAGAAGAACTGAATGAAGTTGCTTCAGATGAATCTTCGATGATGATTGGAGATAAGGTCCATGCCATTCCTATTGTTCAACCTTGCTTTGAGAAACTCCAACCAACCAGCACTTCTGCCGAGCAACTACCCTTGTCCTCCTAGCAACCAGTCTCTTCCTCCAAACCTTCTGAGGAAGTCATAGGAAACAAGGAGAAGGTGTAGTGTTGCTCGGGATTTTTATTTTGTTATTCCTTTGAATGTAACCTGAACTATGAATTTTCTCTTATGATGAATAAGAATTTGAACTTTGGTTGTTCATCTTAAATTTCTCTTTCACTTGTTCTGTTTGCATCATTATTAATTCTTTTTACTTCTTCTCTTTGCTAGTTTATGGCCAGGATGGAGCTCTTATTGGCTCATGACACATAATTGATGAAGAAATGCAATGACTATTTTAAAGTTGGTCATGCATATCTTAATGAGGTTCAAATCATTGATATCCTTGGTTCAGATGCTTCTGAAAGAGAAGTTGAAACTTATCAATATTTAAAGTGCTTGCTCGATCGTGCTGTTGCCAACAATATGGCTTACTATGAAATGATTAAAGATCTCCAAGGAACGATCGAGGAGCTTCAGCAGCAGTACAAAGAGTCCTCCACACTTTTGCATCAAGGATACGAGAAAAATTATCAGTAATTGAGTGCTTACAAAGGGTATGATAAATCTATCTCTGCTCATGAGAAGAAAGAGAATGTTCTGAAGCTTGAAGTTCAAGAGCACGGTCATATCGCTAAGTTACTGGAGTAGGAGAACATTGCTTTGTAATAAGAGATAAAACAACTCAAATCTACTGCATCTTCTTCGGGAGCCTTGGTCCTTGTTAATGATGAAGGTTTTTCTTTCTTGTAGGTAGAAAATGCCAACTTACGAGATGAATTGGAAACTTTGAAAAAATTTGGTCCCTCCACATCTACTCGTGGACGAGCAAGATCTTCTTCTTTAGGATGAGCAAGGGCTGGTCGGGTTTCTATTGAAGAAGTGAGAACTCAATCAGCCTTAGAGAATTAGGCAGTTCAGTTGATGGCAAAGAATCAAGCTTTGGCAGAAATATCCAAGAAGATTCTGAATTTTACTGACCAACTCTCTTCCCAGAGTTCTGCTTTTGAAAATAAGGAAATTCTGGTGAAGAGTCTCCACGAGCAACTGAAGAGGTTAACTTATCAGTTCCATAAATAACCCAGAGAGTTTTGGACAGCTGGGTATAATGAATCTCTATACCATCTAAATGCTCGGATACAGCAGTCGAATAATGAAGGGTACAAGAAGGGATGGTTGAATGCTATGTGTGTGCTATAATTGGTGCAGGGACACTACTTATGGGATTATTATGAGCCTGGTGTGCTCGATTTACCCGTACCTCCTTTTAAGCTTGATTTTAGCTGGATTCCTTCTCGTGCAATTCCTCGATGTCTGATTTCCATGTATCTTGGTGATTACAATCTTCATACCAACTTCGAGATATCTCGCCCAGAACATTTAATTGATCGACGATCTGTAATGAATGTTAGAATGCTGCGAGATGTAAACTTTATAAATTCCCCTTATGCATTAGATGATCCTCCTGCTGGGGTAGAACCTATTTCAAAGGCAGAAGGGAAAAAACTAATAGAATAGGGTTTTTTATGTAATGAAGTATATCTTTCACATCATATGTAATTGATTTGAATGAAGAAATTTTTAGTCATTTGCCATTTTATTTTCTTCTAAATAATTTGTAGAATGTCTTAGCTTGTTAGTTAGTAAATATATGTATATATTATACTTATCCCATTTGTTGTTTGATTATAGTGACTTGTCACTCATTGGGCCTAAGTAATGGAATAATTTGCATCCTATATTCCTGCTTAGTTTCGTACCAACCAACCGGAGTTGTTTGTAATTGATTTACCGACCAACCGAAGTTGGTGGTAATTAGTTCCCGACCAACCGTAGTTGGTGGTAATTGATTCCCAACCAATCGGAGTTGGTGGTAATTGATTCCCAACCAACCGGAGTTGGTGGTAATTGATTTTCCGACCAATCGGAGTTGGTGGTAATTGATTCCCGACTAACCGGAGTTGGTGGTAATTTATTTGTCGACCAACCGGAGTTGGTGGTAATAGATTTTCTGACTAACCGAAGTTGGTGGTAATTGATTTTCGACCAACCGGAGTTGGTGGTAATTGATTTGCCGACCAATCGGAGTTGGTGGTAATTGATTCCCGACCAACCAGAGTTGGTGGTAATTGATTTGTCGACCAATCGAAGTTGGTGGTAATTGATTTTCCGACCAATCGGAGTTGGTGGTAATTGATTTGCCGACCAACCGGAGTTGGTGGTAATTAGTTCCCGACCAACCGGAGTTGGTGGTAATTGCTCTGAATTTGATGTGTAGTGTGTAGCACTAATATTCCGAAAAAATTTCAACAAAGAAAGAAACTGGGTGAAACATTATTTTATTCATACTGAAGAAAATGCATTACATAGGAATCTCAATTACTAATTATACTTGCGCAGATGCTCTTCATTCCATGCATTCTTGAATTCTTCTCCTTCCAAGGTTTCAATCCTGTATGTCCCTAGACGAACAACTTCTATTACTCTGTAAGGTCCGTGCCAGTTGGCTTCTAGTTTGTTATGTTTTTGGATCACTTTCTTAAGCACATAATCCCCTTCATTAAAATCACACTTCTTCACTCTTTTATTATAGAACAAAGTTGTTCGTTGTTGATATGTTTCACTCTTAATTGCTGCTTCTTCCCTAACTTCTTCGAGCATATCCAGGTCTAATCTTCTCATCAAATCACTGACAGGAAAATTGAAATTAAGCACTCTATGCGTGGGTAGACCCAATTCAGCAGGTATAACAACCTCACTCCCAAATGCCAGCATGTATGGGGATTCTCTTATTGCTGTTCGTGGTGTGGTGCGATAAGCCCATAACACAAAGTGTAGCTCATTAATCCAGTTTTCCTTTGCATCATCCAGTCTCTTTTTCAAACCATTTAGTAGTGTTCTGTTTGTCACCTCAGTTTTCCCATTACTCTGGGGATGGCCTGGTGCAGAGTGGATCTTCAATATATTGGATTGATGATAATATGCAGCAAACTCCTCGTTATCAAACTGGGTTCCATGGTTAGTGATGAATACATGTGGGAGACCATATCTGCAAATAATATTTTTCTAAACAAATTGATAGACTTTGTCGTACGTCATATCAATGAGAGGTTCAGCCTCCACCCATTTAGTAAAATAATCCACAACAACCACGAGGTATTTGAATCTTCCCCTGGTCATTGGAAGTGGCCCAACCAAATCTATCCCCCACATGGAAAATGGCCAAGGGGGCGTTATGGGTGTCAATAATGCTTAGGGAGTTCTTCGGATAGAAGAGAAGCGTTGGCATTTATCATACTTCTTAGCATAAGCTGCGCAATCAGCTCTCACCGTTGGCCAGTAATATCCCTAAGTTGTTAATCTTTGCTAAAGCTTCCGACTTGCTACATGGGATCCACAAGGCCCTTCGTGTACCTCTTCGATCAAATATTTCACTTCGGAGGTATGGACACATCCTTGTAGTCATGCTATAACTCCTCATCTATATAAATGCCACCGGTCAATACATAACGAGAAGCTTTAAACTTCAGTTTCTTGGCTGCGAGTTTATCAGTTAGAAAAGACCCCTCTTCAATATAGGCTCTGATGAGATCCATCTAAGATGGTCCCAAGTCATTGGCAATGAAGTTCATCATCAGATCCTCGTCCATGCTCCGACCAGCCAGGATTTCTATTGGGTTTGTTCTTCGTAGCTCGGTGCATGTGGATGATATTAACCGAGCTAGGGCGTCTGCTCTTGCATTCTCCAATCTTGGTATTCTAATCAACTGAAATGTAGTAAAACTCGATACCACCTCCATTGCTTTTGCATGATACTTGACCATTAATTCTCCTTTTGCTGCATACACCCCCAGAATTTGATTTATGACTAACTGGGAATCACTGAATACAACGACTTGCTCTGCCTTCATGATTTTGGCTAGACTTAGACCCACAATCATTGCTTCATATTCGGCCTCATTATTAGAAGCCTTAAATTGAAAGCGCAGAGCATACTCCACATCAATCTCATCCGAACTGTTTAAAATAATTCTTTCTCCATTGCATGTAGTGCATAAAGAGCCATCCACATACAGATTCCACACATGTACTTCATTATGAAACTCTTGGTCAGACAGTGTTCCTCGGTGGAATATTTTATGCTTCATTTTGTCCTCCTCTAGCACTTCTCGGTGCTCGTCCACCGACGTAAGTTGGCCAGGGTTTAAATTTGATGATCCTGTAACATCCACAGGTTGGTTTGTATTCAACTCCTGCTCGTCGAAGGAATCCTCCTGAGTAAATTCTGCGATAAAATCTGCTACTGCCTTCCCTTTGAGCGACGATCTAGGTTCATAAATTATATCATATTCACCAAGTTTTACTGCCCAGTACATCAATCTTCCTGATTTTTCCAGTTTATGCAGAGCTTGTCTTAATGTCATATCGGTGTACACCACTACAGTATGGGCTTGGAAGTATGGCCTCATCCTATTCTTGCTTCAATCAGTATTAGTGCCAACTTCTCCAGCCTTGGATATCTGATTTCTCCTCCTTAGAAAGCTTTGCTGGTGTAATAAACTGGTTTTTGTACTCCGTTCTCCACTCTTATTAACGCCGAGCTAACTGCATTCTGTGAAACTGCCAGATACAAGTATAATATTTGTCCTATCACTGGTCTGGACGAAAATGGAGGTGTCCCAAGATATTTCTTCAACTCTAGAAAGGCCTCCTCGCATTCATCATTCCACTCAAAAGTTTTTTGGAGTGTTTTGAAGAATGGGAGACCTCTGTCCTTTGCTCGTGACACAAATCTATTAAGTGTTGCAACTCGCCCTGTGAGGCTTTCCACTTCCTTCTTTATGGTTGTGGATCGCAGCTCCAATAGAGCCTTGATCTTTTCAAGGTTCGCCTCAATTCCTCGTTGGTTAACGCTATATCCGAGAAACATGCCTTCTCGTACTCCAAATATGCATTTGGTGGGATTCAGCTTCATTTGATATTTCTCTAGTTGATCAAAGGTCTGACCTAGGTCAACTAGATGATCAGCAGCTTTCTTCCTCTTCGTCATCATATCGTCAACATAAACCTCCATTTTATGACTGATTTGCTCTGTAAAGACCTTATTCATCAGCCGCTGATATGTCGCACCTGCATTTTTAAGTCCAAAAGGCATAACATTATAGCAATAAGTTTCCCTTGGAGTGATAAAAGAGGTACTCTCCCTGTCCTTGGGCTTCATCTTGATCTGGTTGTAACTCGAATAAGCATCCATGAAGCTCAACAATTCATATCCCGAGGTAGCATCCACCAGTTGATCAATTCGCGGCAAAGAAAAATGATCCTTTGGGCATGCCTTATTAAGATTAGTGAAGTCTACACACATCCTCCACTTGTTATTTATCTTTTTTACCATCACCACATTTGCTAGCCAATCAGGATATTTGACATCCTCAATAAAAAAGGCTTTTTGTAATTTCTCTACTTCTTCCTATATGGCTTGGTTCTTCTCAGGACTGGACACTCTTCTTCGCTGTTTTATTGTCTTGATTTCCTTGTTCACATTGAGCTCGTGACACAAGAAACTCAGATCTATCCCTAGCATGTCTTCATGACTCCATGCAAAAGTCTTCTTTCTATGCCTTAGAAATGCTATCAATTCATGTTTTATCGATACATCCAGTGATGCACCAATTTGAGTTGTTCGTTCTGGATACTCGTCGTCCAGAATGATATTTTCAGTAGCCTCCATGACTTGTCCCTCAACTCTAGGGTCTAACATTTCAATCTCCGCGTCTTCTATTTCATCCACTTGATAGGTAATTGTCTTCTTCCTAGATTCTTCACGTTCCTCTTATTCGGTAGATGAATAGTAGCATTCCCGAGCTACTTTCTAGTCGCCTTTCACAACTCACACTCCAAAATTAGTTGGGAATTTTAAACATTGATGTACAGTAGATGGTACTTCCTCGAACTTCTTAAGACCTACCCTTACCATGATGATATTGTAAGCTTATTGGACATTTTTATCCATTACAAAAAAGCGTACTCTTTTTGCTCGACAAGCAGGCCATGTACCGATAAGCATATCCAACTTGATCGTCCCAAGTGGAAAAAACTTCTCACCAATAAAGCCAAGGAGGGGCCTATTATATGGCTCCAACTGGGTTAGCTTTAGATTAAAACTATCAAAGCATGGATAAAACATGATATCTACCGAGCTACCATTATCCACCAGTACTCGTGAAATCACCACTTCCTTCATTCTCATCTTGATCACCAAGAGGTCATCATAAGGATATAGTACACCTGCCAAGTCTTTCTTAGAGAAACCAATGACCAGTTTGTCTTTATTCACCTTCCTCGGTCGATCATCTTTAGCCAGATTTATTCGTTGAATGTACGAGCAAGCTTGAGCCTCATTGAGGTAAGATTTCCTATCCGCAGTCAGATCTCCACCTCCTCCATCTCCACCTGTAATAACATTATTTTCAAATGACCCAAAATGGATTGAAAATACCTCACGCTCTGACTGTCTTGGTCTTTTGGGAAGATCGGCGTCATCTTCTGGATTATCTTCGTGGTCTCTCTTCTTGTCTTCTTTTGCTCGACGAGGAGACCTTGACCTTTGCCTTCCCCGGTCGCTGGTCTTTCCACCATTTTGGCGATCAACATACTTAGACAGTTTTTCTCGTCTGATGAATGCTTTTATTTCATTCTGGAGAGCTGTGTAATTTTTGGTCGTGTGACCATGGTCTTTATCGAACTCGCAATACTTGGACTTATTCCTCTTGTCAGGATCTGCCTTTATTTTTTCTGGCCAGTTTAGTTCCTCACTGTTCTTGATATCCACCAGAATGTGGTTTATATCAACCTCAAAGGAGTATAGTTTTCAAATTTCTTTAATTATTTCAGTTCTTGCTTTTCTTTCGAATGCCTGTTGCCACCATTATTCTTCTGATCCTTCTTCTCAGTCTTATCAGCCTCGACCTTGGTCTTCTTAGTGTCTGTATTCTTCTTTGCATCCATTGCTTCCTCAGCATTCATGATTTTAGCTACTTTTGCCATTAATTCAGCCATAGTCCTAGGCGGATCTTTGGCTAAAATGTAGTACAATTTATCTGGCAACAGTCCACTCATCAGAGCAGTAAATGTTGTTTTCTCCTCGTAATCAATTACTTCGAGTTTCTCGTTATTGAAATGAGTAATATAGTCCCTGGCGCTTTCACATGTCTTCTATCTAACACTCAATAAGTGTGCTACTCATTTGACTGGTTTTGCCCCAAAACAGGAGTTTCCAATAAAGAGCTCGGCCAGTTGAAAGAAAGTCACGATTTTCCCCCAAGGAAGGTTGTTGTACCATATCTGGGTTGACCCGGTGAGAGTTCCCGAAAATTCCCCGCATCTCATCTCATCTGGAACTGCATAGATAATGGCAGCAGCTTGGTATTGTTCCACATGAAGGACAGGGTCAGTTTTTCCATCATATTTAGGCGTCACCATTGGTGCTTTGAATTTTAATGGTGTGGGAAAATCCACAATCTCCTGTACAAATAGTGTCCCTTGGACAAAAGTTCTTTGTAGAGGATTCTTGGTCTTAGCCATTTCCCCTAATCTATCCTCCAACCTCTGAATAGAGCCCTTTCATGCATCGTTTCCCTCCTCGGGCCTATTGGTTCGAGCAACTGATCGCGTTGAATTTTCCTCTTGGGATCTTTCATTACGAGCAGTTGGTCGTGATTGGACAGAGCCTTCCCTTAGATCGGACGGTCGTGGAGAGTTCCTCGATGCAATCCTAGGAGGACTTTTATTCCTCCTAGGGCCCAAACGATCAAAAGGAGAGACTCTACTCAACCTTTCTAGAGCACTAGTCCTTTATAGGGATAGAGTAATGTTTCGTTGAGAATCTGTAGCTCGTACTAAGGAAGTCCGACCAGGTTGATAAGAAGGATCATTAGATCTCTCAATACGATATGAGTCTGTGCGTCTAGATCGAGATTCCTCTAGGAATAGCATTCGCCTAGTTCTTGAAGAGGGTAAACGGGTATTTCTCTAGACACTTCGCTATCCTGATTGGGCCGGCACTCCGCCTTAAACAGTTTGTATAAGTTGACGCATGGTTTCTTGCATGGCCGTTTGGTATTGGGCTAAATTAGCCATTATACCAGCCAGATCTTGAATATTTGGGGGAGTAGAAGGGTTTGGAGGGTTCCCAGCATTTCGATTATTGGATTCAGGATTATCAGCCATTGATGATGAATTATTTTGGTAAAAAATGCTAAGTACAGTTGTTTCCCACAGACGGCGCCAATCTGTTGATGTAAAAAACTAGATTTTATCTAATTATTTTAATCACAGATAAAAATAAATAAAGAAATATGAGACAATGGATTTTTAAAGTGGTTCAGCCTTGTGAGAATGCCCTACATCCACTGCTTTTGTATTGTTGACTATTTGCCTGGAATTCTCGATAATTGGTTTACCAAGAGATCTAGGGTCCCCTTCTAATAAGGAGGTTACAATGTATTTATAGCCTTGAGACCATACAAATGAAAGGACAATGCGTTGTTATCTAGTAGACATATACATCTGTACGATAATAATGAGCATTTAATGTGCAGTCGTCTTTTTGATTCTCCTAATTTGGATGCTCTGTACGCTAAGTAGCTCGGACCGCCTCAGTTCCTCGGTACGCTTAAGTTGCTCGGAGACTTAAGCTCCTCGGGGTGCCTAAGCTGCTCGGTATGATTGAGTAGCTCGGTGACAGTATGATCTGTTGAAAGTATTCAAAATTACCACGTAGGTTGACATGCGTCTTCTAGTGATTGGTCCATGTCAGCAGACTAAATTTGGTATCAACAGGAGTGACGAAGGTGCTTTCCTCCTTGTAGTCAGGGTTCATCTTGATCTGGTTATAACCAAAAAATCCATCGACAAATGATTTGAAGGCGTGGCTAGTCGTATTTTCCACGATTATGTCGACGTTTGGTAATGGGTAGGGGTGAAACCGGTACCGGGTTTTTACCGTACCGTACCGTTTTCGTCCGAAAAGAATGGTTTTGGTTTCATATTATGAAATACCGAAACCCGATTTTACCGAAACCGAAAATACTATCAAAAATTTGGTTGGTTTTGGTTTTTAGATACAAAAAACCGATTTACCGAATTTACTGTACTGATATCGTACCAAAATTACCGTACCGAAATATCATACAAAACTTTTTGTGCAGTTTCAAATTATTTTAGGAATCATACTACTTCTATTTATTTTATTTCTCATGAGTGAGTTTTTATATTCTCTTTGAATTTAAATTTATTTATTTGAGTATTTGGTTTAAGTGTTAAATAATCATATTATTTAAACATATATTTTGTTTAATTAATCAAACATTTAACACAAAATGAATTAGGCAGCATTTTGTTAAAATACAAAGAGCCGTTTGTTTTGTTGGCTATATTTCTGTTTTGCCCTTATTTCATTTGGGCTTTATATTGTGGTTTGTGTAGAGATCTTTTTTTAGGGTTTCCATTTCATTTTTTTTTACCTCTTTCTCTCTCAAAAAGTGTGGTCGTCATTTTTGTTTGAGCTCTCTCTCTCTCATTTTTTATCTTCTACAACCTTCGATTTGGTATGGTTACTTCGTTTTGAGATCGGGTTTCCGGTGATAATTTTTTCGGCGCCAGCTGTATTCGGATCTAAGTTCCCTCCGTGTTTTTCGGTGATTTTTTTTCCCGACGAGTTGGCTTTTTCGGCGAAGGTTTGTTTTTTCGGTGTTGGAAGTGTGGATAATTTTGACTTTTCGGCGAACATTTTTTGAGGTAACAGTCATCATCTTGGCTCACTCTCCTCAGGCACCAGCTCCCTCATCTCGTCTCACTCTCCTCCAGCTCTGACAAAAGAAAACCGGTTATTTTGGTCTCATATCTGTTTAAATCTATTGTTCCAAATGCTATAAATGCTAGAAATTGGACCTGTTTGTGTATGTTTCTAGTTGTAATAGCTAGAAATGCTAGAAATTGTAATAGCTACAAATACTAGAAATTGTAACAGCTAGAAATGGGTATATCAAAATATATACCAGATTTACTGAATGCATAAATTGATTTGAAATTATGGTATTTACCGGGAAAAAACTGAATCGAAACCGAAATTACCGAAACCAAAAAAACCCAAAAATACCGAAAAAACCGAAAAAACGGTCGGTTTGGTTTTGGTTTTTATTTTGATGTACCGGTTAGAGAATTGGTATGGTACAGTTTTACCATATAAAATGTGGTTTTGGTATTGGTAAGGGGTCGTTACCGACCATACCTTACCGGTTGCACCCCTAGTAATGGGTAATCATCTTTCGAGGATTCCTTGTTCAAATTTCGATAGTCAATGCACATGTTGATGTTTTCTCCCGTCTTCGGCATGAGGATGATGCTGACATGCCACACAAATGAGACCCATGTTCAACTGTTTGACTACCTCTTCTTTGACATTGAGTGATCATTTCGTTTAGAGTTTTCTCAACTTTTTCTTCATCGGTTCGTATTTCAGTAATGTTAGGATCTCATGCTAGGTTATTTTGGGTCAATTCTAGGCATGTCATCGTAGAACCACGTGAAGACGTCTATGAGCTCTTTCAAAAACTCTTCAAATTATGCCCAATCATACTCATTAAGGGTGGAACCTATCCTAATCTCACGTTGGTGGCTACTACAACCGAGGTTAATAATAACAGCCTCATCATAATTAGTCTGAACGCGATTATATTATTTATTATTTTCCTTATTAATATCAGTTAAGAATTATTCATTTACAAAATCATCATTATCAAGAGTTTAATTAGAATCAATACAATTAATGTAAGGCACAACAAGATACTCAAAAGCCTATCTTATTTCATTTTCTGGGAAAATAACATTGAGAACCTCGTTAAAAGAGGTCGCAGTTACATTTACATTAGTAAAAGGAGAAATAAAAACATATATAGAATTTTGAATAGGATAAACAACTGGGCTTCACTGAGCTTGAGCAGGCTGGACTGGGAGGTATGATAGTTTAGGAAATAAATATCATTAGTTATGATATGGGCGAATGATTTCGATGGCGTAACATATAAGTTAATCATAGATAAACTCAGCCGCTATGTCTGTAGGTCAAAGGATTCCTCGGACTCACTGCCCTCAAATTTCTCAGTAACTTCCATGGGTTACTCGGTTAGATGTTGTACTTCATGTTTTCAGTCTTCATCCTACATTTTATTGTCATAAAAGAAGATCTCCATCCCCATTTCATCTTCTTGTCAACAAGATCATACCACAGTTTTGAGAATCCATAGAAAGGGAAGTCTTTTCCATATTTGACAAACCTTCCATTCAGAGAATCTCCCAAAATGGTATTTTCATCTTCCATGCTTCTTTTCAAATGTGTTCAAAAAATTCCTTTGAGTTCATATGGTCAAAGTTGGTAGCCTAGGCCATATGGGGGAAAGGCTTCCTTTAGGAATATTGGCTCAAAGATCCCTTTTAGCGTCGTCCTAGCCCTGTTCCAGTCTATATTACATTGACATTATCGTAAGGGTTGTGATCTAGACAAACCCGGTCTTTAAAGTTGTCCTCTTCTATCGATTCTGAAGCCGAAGACGATCATGTCATTGGTGCCATGCTGAAACTCTAATATTGGGTTGTTGGTGCTAGAACTTATCTGAATTATCGGCATCCCCAGGATGGTGAAAACTTGGCCTTTAAAGAAGAACTCTAATTTTATATAGAGAGAAGAGGATACCCATTGGATGCTTTGGATCCATGGGAATCCAAGGGGTAAATTGAAACATGTAGATATATTGATGATTTGGAACTCAGTCAAATGGTTGATAGGCCCAGCCCCTAGTGTGAATTTTATGGAGCCGATTACTTCTATATGACTGTTGTCATAGGCACGCATGCCGATAGATATGGGAGTGATATCAATGAATTTCAATCCCAAATAGTTGAAGGCTCTAAATGGATAGATATTGAGAGAGAATCCATTGTTGAAAAGTGATAGTGGGACTGTGTTTCCCAAAATTTGACTGAGACGTTAAGGGCATAATTACGATCAGGGTGAATTTTGAAATTTCTTCTACGAAAAAATATATGAGTCTAGTAGAGGTCAAGGATCCAACCATATTCACAGCATCTTTAGGAGTATTAGAGGGAGAAATTATGGGTTCAGTAAGGTGCGTTATCAGACATCTCAATGCAGTTGAGACGACATGAAGAGTCCTAATAAGGTTATGTTGGATTGGGTTTTCTTGAACTAATCGAGGACTTCTCTTTCTTCAACGGTCATTTCTTACATTGGGAAATCTTCTGCAACTCAGTTTTCTTGTCTAATCTGGTTGAATGGGGCATCATATCTTTATAATATTTCCCTGATCTAGTCATGTGGTTTATAGAGGTGGAGAAGAATAAGAATCCTTTAGCTTCATCCTCTTCAAGGTGAATGGATACTTTGTTGATTTTCCCTATTTAATTTTTGAAAAATATCCTTCCACACAAACTGGAAACTGAATTAGCTTCTTCATAATTCGGTTCATCATCTGAGATATAAAAATCCTCCCCCCCCCCCATCTGGTGGTGACTAAGTCTTTTGCTAAGAGTAATCAATGCATTCAATAACCTCAATGGATTTATCATTTAAGTCTTCCCACTTAGTCGGGAAATGTAAAAGTGAAGGGACCAGCTGTACCTGAAGTTTTAAAGTAGTGAGCATCTCGAAAATGCATCAGATTTTCCCCTAACATCATCTAGACTGCCTTTTTTAATGGGTACCACTCAGTCATTTGATTCTCTGGACCACTTTCGAGTTTACATGGACATGTTACTGAATTTCTAGTAGTCGATGGACATCTTGGTGGGAATTTTTTTCCCCAATTCTTGGAGTCGGTCTAACACAGCAGGTAGTTATATACCTCCCCCCTCAAATTCGGTGTGGACAAATCTTGGTTAGCAACATATGTAGGGTGCAGGATAAAGGACTGGCAAACCTTTAGAGGTTTGGGTGAGACTATAAGGACAATGTGTGCTTTGACGGGCATAGTCTGGGTTAAAGGGTCAATCTGAGGGCCACTTTCCAAGGAGATGGCATTTTTTTTTGTTCTATGTGATGGAAGTGGATTGTGAGTGGTGTTGGAATTGGTATTAGCTAGCAAGGAGATAATACCCTTGTCTATCAGGCCTTGGATCACATTTTTCAGATAAAAGCGTTGATCAGTGGTATGACCTGCGACTTGGTGGAAGTTGCAGTGGGCATCGTGCTTGAAGTTTTTAGGGAGTGGGTTTCATAATAAGTGTTATTCATAAAAAATAAAGATACTTAATCAATAAAAAATTCCATACATTCAATAAAATCTCTAATTACTAATCGTCATTAAATGAACAACTATCAGAAGTGTGTGAGTGTCATATTTTAGGCATCTCATTACTTCATACATATAGAATATTTTATTTCTCTATGTTTCAATTCATTATATACTAATAAATATATAAACTTTCTCCTATTGACCCTATGGTATATATATACTAATCAAAAGACATAATAGTATTCTTAAAATTTCTCCGATTGACCTTAAGGTATATATACTAATCAAAAGACATAATAGTATTCTTAAAATTTTATTTTTGGGAAACTAACACAAGTTTATGTAATGATTTCCTAGCTTACACACATTGTTTGTCACCCCCTCAAAACTCTTCACATTAAATGTGCAAAAATGAATGGGGTTTTCTATGGATTTATTCATATCATAGGCTAATCACATTAACCAAATTTTATTTTGATTAGCAATTAGGTTCGCATGATATGATCAATTCCAAATTATATACTAATTAATCACACAAGCAAACCAAGCATGCAAAAAAGTATGGAAAAATCTCTTTCAGATAAAACCTTGTATTCAACACTATAAAAAGTTGACAAACACAATAACCTTACAGACTACTTAGCACCACTAAGTATAATGCCCATAGGTCCTTAAATCTTCTTTACAAGTCTTCCCTCGGTATTCACTGATCATCCTTATTCTTCATAGTTAAGACTCAGTTCCACAAGTCAGTAGGAGAGTAGAACTCTACAAGGGTTTATGCAAGTCTATGGAAACTTGGGTTTGAATAAACTCAGCAAATCATACATGGGATGAATGATTTGGAAAAAAAGCATTTTCTAAAACACAAAGATGAGAACTTTTGGTTCAGATATTGAGAACTAGTTTTTTCGAAAAGTCTTGAGAAAAACTCATTGGAATATGTTTAAATAGAGAAATCATGAATTTTGAGGCGGTGAAGCCATTCAGACGAAAATTCAAGGTAGAATGAACGAGATTAGTTTTTCGTTCTAATCAAACTCCAATTCATTCAAATAAGACAGCTTTCTCGGTTGATCATCCTTCTAACGAGATGTGCAATCCTTGGAAGAGGATTCTCATTCGATGGAATTTAAATGAAAACTCAGTTTCGTTGTAACGTGATTTCAATCTCATTTAAACAAGATTCAAAAATAAAAATTTTATTTTGAAAATCTATTTTATTAAAAAGCCTCGATTTAAAAAATAGGCAATCCAGAAAATAATTCGTATGTGAAATAAAAACCACAAGTCATATACTTTCATTAAAGTGTGGGTGACATATCCAATAGCTTGAAATCCAGAAATGATGCTTGGTCACTAACATATCTTCAAATGATCGTGGAGGCAATGTGAATGCAGTGTTTAGTTTCAAACTCCGATTGGTAAAGGGATAGGCTAAAATACCAAAAATGCCTAAGTTATGAGAAATAATAAGATCTTTCTCTTACAAAATGTAACTTTCAATAAAAATGAACTATTAATGCCATGTGAATTTCATGTTCTTGGGTGTTGATGCTAGAAATTGGGTTTCGGTTGATCTTAGCTATTATTTACCATTTATCCATTAATCAAACAGTTAAGAGATGAACTATAGCATATTGAGCATAAAAGTAAATCAGACATCTACAAGAGAAAAGGTCAGACCCAAATTTACATGATTTAGCCTAATTCAGTGCATGTGTCCATATATGTAGCAACTTATACTTACTTACATGTAACTCTCATAAGATTTACAAATTAAAAAATCTCTCACTTCACTTGTTCAACATAACCGTACATATATCTCTCTTACCTCTCTTGAGGTTATGTAACTTATATTTTATGCAAATGGAAAGTGAGAGGAGATGAACACATGTCTCACATTTATATAGTTAGGTGAGATCACGTCTTACATATTGAGTGGAGAATAATCACTAGTTAGTTATTGCACAAGGGAATGGATATCTTCATATCTTCTACATGTCGCATTCCTATCTACATGATGTTACCTAATCATGTGGTTCAAGTAGCACGTGGTCCCAATATCAATTAACATAATTTCGTTCTCTAGTGCACATGCATTCCTTGGTTTGGCCATGGCCGAACTTATACAAGGATATCCTCTGGTCCTCTTGGCATTGTAGAGAAAAAAAAATATTTGATCTAGTTGGTTTATGACATAAGTCCTCTTTTAATTAGTTTGTAGGCCGCAATACATTTAGGTTAAAATATTATATACATGTGAAAAATGTTTATTTATAACCTCTTCTCTATTTGTAATGAGACCTTTTATCACGAGTCTATCTTTATATTGTTTAATTACCATTAGCGTAGTGTTTTATCTTAAAGATAAATTTACTAGACTCTAGTGTTTTAATTAGGTAATTCAACATGATAAAAAACTTCATGTTGGTATATTAATGGCATTTTGCATAATCTTCATTTCTTCCGATATTTTTTTAATTCTATGTCAAATAAACATTATTGTAAATAAATAACATAATCATTGAGTACGGAATACACTTTTTAGGAACTTCTTAATAATACTCCTTGTTATTTTATTTATAATGTATTTCATTTTGATAATCTCATTATATAGTGGTTGATCATTTCTTTGTTCTTTGTTGTCAAATAATCCACCAACTATAAGAAAAATTATGTTAAAAGTTACAAAAAAAAGGTGAAAATACCTTAACTTCATCTATAAACACATTTTATGGTTTGGTACTCCCACTAATTTCATCATTATTTAGCGAATTTGAAATTTTCGATTTCAACAATAAGAGTGCATCCTTTGGAAAGTGTAGAAAGGTAATTCTAAAACCTAATTATTTTAATGGATTATAAATCCTTGCATCTACTATACATCCTCAATCATGCGTGCATGTCAAATTGGGTAAAAAAAAATTTATATAACACACTTTTAACCATATATATTCAAATAATTTTCCCAACAGAAGGTTGGAACACTATTTTTTTTATAAATTACGAGTGTTAAAATCTTATATCTGACTTTAGACCCATAGATGCTCCCCTTTAGACCTTAGTCGGGTGAGAGAAGAAGAGTGTCAAAGTGTAAGATAAAAGTATAAAGTGGTTCGAACCTCATATGAGAATCCTTCATCCATTGTTAAGGGTGTTGTACTGGTTGATTAGATTGCAAATGAGGTATTACAGTCTAAGAGACCTCTTAAGATTTGGCCAAGAGTATCTGAGGTTTTGCATCCCTTTTCGGTAGCTCAAACGATCTTAGGAAGTAAGTAATTGACATATCTAAGGGCTTCTGAGTGCTACTTTAGGGCTCGACAAGATAGACAAGTTGTATAAACAATGAAAATGACCCAAGTTATAAGTTTGAACTCACAACAATGGCTTTTGAATATGATACAAAAAATAAATCACACAAAAATTGTTATAATTCTTGATTCCTTTTAAGCTTTGTAAGGACATTTTTGTTCGTTATCAATGTGTTATGTCGCACGTCGTTACACCGTCGAAGAAATTTAAGATTCATACAGTCATCAACGGATCCGAATATAAAAAAGAAGAAGAGGAATCAAAGTCTAACAGGCCGGACCGGTTCGCCCAGAATAAAAGAACCGATTCGCCTGCGGACCGGTCCACCTCAGACCCGAACCGGTCCGCCTTCTGAAAGCCAGTACACCCCAGACCGCAAGCGAACCGAAGAAGCCTAAAATAAAAAGAACCGATCCGCCTACCCGGATCGATCCGCCTCAGACCCGGACCTATCCACCTGGGATAATCTTAAACAGATCGTGCAGAGATTTTTTAGGCCATGTTATTCCTTTATAAACCCACTACGGGAAGTGGTTTTCTAAGGCTTACATACACGATTTTCAGAGTACAAAAAACTCTAAGTCTTCACCTATTGAGTACCAAGACTCTAGGTTTTTGATTCACACAAATTTCCAAACACTTGTGAATCACTTTGCAACACAGGAACGCACTTTTGCTGTTCATACCTTTGTGGAGAAGACCATTCTTCTTCTTCATTGCAGCCCTACTGGAAAGGGATAACTCCAGTCGCCGACTACAGAATCCGACACCTGAGGGTAATCCTTAGTCACTTGTATTTTCATTGTAATCCGAAATTGTACAGTTGCAATATTGTAATGAAAATAAATGGTTTTGCCCCTTTGGGGGATTTTTCCTCACAAGCATGTGTTTGAATGTTCTTGCTTAGTTCATTATCTTATTCAATCACATATTGTTGCATGTCTAGGGTTTGGTTGAGTTAAAAGGTGTGTAATATATAATTTTATCATTTGATCGCAAGCGCATACGTTCTCAATTTGGTATCAGAGCAGGTTACGCTAATCTATCGCGTATTCCTATTTTCCGCAAAAATTTTCTAAGATATCAATTTTCTGAAAAATTGATTTTTGAAAAAGTGCGTGTTCAAATGGAGAAGTTATATAATAAAATGCTAGTTTTTGACGGGACAAACTATGCCTATTGGAAAGCCCGTATGAGATCTGTATTAAAAGCCATTGATGAACGTGTATGGATTTTGGTTGAAAGAGGGTGGACACCTCCCTTTGTGACTATTGATAATGTGATCAACTTGAAACCTGTCACTTCTTGGACTGAAGAAGAATTTAAATGGTCATCTTTTAATTTTAAGGGTCTAAGTGTTATTTCTGGGTCTGTCACACCTGATGAGTTCAAACGCATAATGACGTGCACCACGTCAAAAGAGGCATGGGATGTTTTACAACTCACCCATGAAGGAACTAATGCTGTGAAGGAGTCTAAGCTGCAAAATTTGACAACTCAATTTGAAACCATCACCATGCATGAATCTGAATGCTTTGATGAATTTCATGCTAGACTTTCTGACATTTTGAATACTAGCTTTAATCTTGGTGAACATATTCCTAATGATAGAGTTGTTAAAAACATTCTGCGTTCTTTGCCTAAGTGTTTTATCCCTAAAGTCACTATGCTAAATTCTATGGGTAATTGAAATACGCTAAAATTGGAAGAACTTGTAGGAGATTTGCAAACATATGAAATTGATATGTTCCCTAAAACTCCTAAATCTAAAGATAAGGGAATTGCACATAATACCCAAGAGAGAAGGAGTGAGGGGTCGGCTAGAAAGAGGGTAGAGTCATCTAGAAAGAGAGAGACTGACACGTCGGATTCTGTGTGTGATTTTGACTTAGATGATTTGGCTCTTTTTGCAAAAAAAATTCAAGAGGATTCTCAAATTTAAGAAAAATGGCAATTTTAAAGATAAAAAGAAGTTTGAGAAAAATAAGTTTGAAAAGAAAAATGAAAAAGATTCCAAAAATCCTCATAAGAAAGAAAGTGAGAGATGCTTTGAGTGCGATGGTAGGGGTCATAGAGCCTTTGAGTGTGCCACTCATCTGAATAGAGAGAAAGGGAAAGCTGTCCTTAATGCTACTCTTAGCGACGATAGTGAGGTCGAGACGGTGGATTCAGGAGATGAGTCACCGCATGAGTGTAACTTCACCGCATTCATGGCCAGTCAAGTGAGCACTCCTAGTTCTCTTCACGACGATGAGGATGATGCTTCACAGGAACACCTCGATAGTGAGATCGATGTAAGTGAGGGGGAGGATGACTCAAGTGAGAGCGAGAGTGATATTCAACGCGCCTACACTGAGTTATATTCTGAGTCATTTAAAACTAAAAAGTGAAACAAAGCGTTAGTCCTTAAGATCACCGTCTTAGAGGAAGATTTAAGAAAGGCGAGAGAGAGAGAGAGTCCTCCACCTTCACCACCCTGAGAGAGAGAGAGTATCTGCATGTGTCGAGAAAGAGAGTTTGTTTAGAGAGAGAGTGTGTGTTTTTGAGAAAGAGAGAGGGGACTTGACTAAACAAGTGTCTAGTCTTACCAGTCAGCTCCATTCCTCCGTGGAGACTCGAAAGAAACTTGAAGCCCTTGTTGCCTAGCTGACTCATGATCTTGAGAAAGCACGGGAAGTCAAGGTACAAATCGAGGATAGATCTGGGAAGATGGTAAAGATGCTCCACGGCCCCGCTTTAGGTTTTGGTGATGGGCAGGGAATTGGGTATGATGGTGGCTCCACCTCTCAAATTGCACCTGGTCCAGTTCCTGAGTTTACTACTACTCCTTATGGTCATCGTCAAAAACCTCGAAGGAGAGTTCGACCAAGAAAAGCAAACCAAGGTCCGCCTTTGACTATGATCTTCTGTAATTATTGCAAAAGAAAAGGCCACCTCAGGGAGTTTTTCTATAGCATGGGTCGGACACGATGTACTACTGCTCCACCACGTCATACTGATGAGTTTTCTAGTCTGAGAGAGCGAGTTGAGTTCTTAGCTGCCACATCTCAGAGTTTGATGGAAGAATTCCGACGAATGTCTTTGCCGTTAGTGAATGCTTCTCACATTCCAGCTAAAACCAACAACAACAAAGGCAAACAAAAGGTCACCACCTCTTGGGTACCTAAGAAAGATAAAAAGGCTTTTGTTGTTCATGTTTATCTCAAAGCACATAACACCTCACAGTGGTATTTTGATAGTGGGTGCTCCAGACATATGACAGGTGATGCCTCATTTTTTACGATTCTTGAGGATTATCAGGATGGAAGAGTCACCTTTGGAGATGGGGCAAGTCTAGCATTATAGGACATGGTACTGTTGAGTTACCTGGATTTCCTAAGCTAGAAAATATTTTGTACGTCAAAGGTTTGAAAGCAAACCTTCTCAGCATTAGCCAGCTGTGCGACACTGACTTTGCAGTAAAGTTTGAACGAGACGCGTGTAAAGTCTACAATCAAGCCGGTAAACTTCTGATGCAAGGGGTGAGGACCGAGGATAATTGCTATGGGACTGATCCCACATCCTCACTTGTCTACAACAGCGCCACGATCACTCTTATGGATCTGTGGCACCAACGTCTAGGTCACGTGAACGTTAGAGATCTCAACCTCTTAGCTAAAAAGGACCTAGTACGTGGCTTACCATCTCTTGGAAAGTCAACTTCGACCGTTTGTGGACCCTGTCAGATGGGAAAACAAATTCGTAGTCCCCATAGGAAGTTGCATTCCATTACCACCTCTCGTGTTCCTGAATTGATTCACATGGATCTTATGGGTCCCACTCGTACTGAGATTCTAGGTGGTAAGAGGTACATCCTCGTGATGGTAGATGATTTCTCCAGGTACTCCATTGTAGGTTTTCTGAGAGAGAAATCCGATGCTGTAGAATTTTTAACAACCAAGTGTCGTGTCCTACAAAATGAACACGGTGTCACTATTAACAGGATGCGTAGTGACAATGGCACTAAATTCACAGAAGCAAAGGTAGATCTTTACTGTGATAGCCTAGGGATCAAACATGAGTTTTCTTCTATGAGAAATCCTCAGCAAAATGGGATTGTTGAGAGAAAGAATAGAACGATCCAAGAGATGGCTAGATCTATGCTTCTAGGTCGTAAAGTTTCTAGGAGATTTTGGGCAGAGGCAGTGTCTACTGCATGCCACACGGTGAATAGGGTTTATTTGCGTCCACACACACTTCAGACTCCTTATGAGTTGTGGACTCGCAAGAAGCCCAACCTTGCATATTTCCGTGTCTTTGGGAGTAAATGCTACATCCTACAGGATAGAGAGCAATTAGGAATGTTTGACTCCCGGAGCGACGAGGGAATATTGCTAGGATATTCATCGACTAGTAGAGCATACCAGGTCTTTAACCTGAAGAGCTCTAAGGTTATGGAATCAATAAACATCACCGTGCAAGATGACGAACCTCTGACGGTTATTGATACTAACCTTCAGTGTGAGGATGAGGACTTTTCTGACAGTGATTTACTTGTCCCTCTCTCACACTCTGTGGATCCTACTCCCGTGCTAGGGGACACACCTACTTGGGTTCGCAAGAGTCATGACCCTTCTTCCATTGTTGGTGATCCCACTCTTGGGGTCAAGACTCGTGCTAAACAAGAGAACGTCGTTAGCCACTTTTGCTACACGTCCAATGTCGAGCCCAAAAATAATAAATAAGCACTCAAGGATGAACACTGGATATCTGCTATGCAGGAAGAGTTGCTTTAGTTTAAAAAGAATAATGTCTGGGAACTAGTCCCCCGACCTAGTGAGTCTAATGTGATAGGTACCCGGTGGATTTTTAAGAACAAAATGGATGAAAATGGTACCATAATTCGAAATAAGGCTAGGTTGGTCGCTCAAGGCTACACACAGATAGAGGGTGTAGACTTTGGGGAGACATTTGCTCCTGTTGTGAGGCTTGAGTTCGTCCGTCTTCTGCTCGCCATCACATGTCATCTGCGCTTCAAGTTATATGAGATGGATGTCAATAGTGCCTTTCTGAATGGCATTCTACAGGAGGAGGTTTATGTGGAACAACAAAAGGGTTTGAAGACCCTCAGCACCCGGACCACGTCTACTATCTGAGTAAAGCCTTGTATGGTTTGAAGCAAGAACCCCATGCTTGGTACGAGAGGCTTACTTCCTATCTCTTAGCTCGTGGCTTCAAGAGAGGGGGAGTAGATATGACGTTGTTCGTCAGGAGATATGACGGTCCTATTTTAGTTGCCCAGGTCTATGTGGACGACATAGTCTTTGGATCCACATGCTCCCAGCATGCTCACCACTTTGAGGAGGAGATGAAAATTGAGTTTGAGATGAGCATGGTTGGTGAGCTTACATTCTTCCTTGGTCTCCAGGTTCGTCAGCTAGAGGATGGGGTGTTCATCTCCCAATCCAAGTATGCTAGAGACCTAGTGAAGAAATTCGATTTAGACTCCGCTAAGCATGCCCGTACACCTATGAGTACCACTACCAAGCTTAGTAAGGACACTTCAGGCAAGGACGTAGAGCAAACCTTATATCAGAGTATGATCGGTAGTCTTCTCTACTTGACTGCCAGTCGTCCCGACATCGCCTTTAGTGTTGGAGTCTGTGCGTGATATCAGGCATCCCCAAAAGAGTCACATTTACTTTCTCTAAAATGTATTATTAAATACGTGAGTGGGACTCTCTCATACAGTATTTGGTATTCCTTTGATACAGATGACCGTTTGTCCGCCTATTCGGATGCCGATTGGGCCGGGGATGTACATGGTTGTAGGAGCACTTCTGGTGGGTGTTTCTATTTTGGCTCTGCTCTTGTCTCCTGGCTGAGCAAGAAGCAAAATTCAATCTCTTTGTCCACTGCAGAGGCTGAGTACATAGCCACCGGGAGTTGTTGCACACAACTCTTGTGGATGAAGAAAATGCTGGAGGATTATGGGATTTCACAGAACACCATAACCATTTCTTGTGATAACACGAGCGCGATACACATATCCCGCAATCCAGTTCAGCATTCGCGCACCAAGCACATCAGGATATGTGATCACTTTATTCATCAGTTAGTTGAGGAGAACACTGTATCCCTGAGTTTTATTCCCACCGACCGTCAGTTAGCCGACATTTTCACGAAACCTTTAGATGCCCTTAGATTTGAGAGTCTTAGGAAGTCTTTGGGGATTTGCACAGTTGACTGAGGGGTTGGTCTATGTCTAGAATAGGATGTTTCTTCATGTTCATATCATATGCTTCCTATTGCTAGTTTGTTTTATATGTAACATTGCTTAGTTGTACAACAATTTATTTATTCTTTTTTCTTTTTATATTTCTTTTGAAAAATACAAAAAGATTTCTGTTTTTTCTCCGTTTATGGATGAGCATTTAAGATAGCCAAGTCACAACTTTATTCCATATATCCATGTGACTGTTTGATAGAGATTTGAGAGGCTACATCATTTCATCCATGTTCTTTACATTGTTTGGAGTCTTTGAGATGTAATTAGTGATATCTTCCTACATGTTTGACTCCTATATCCTTTATTGCACACATGCACGACTATATTTGATTATTGTACTTTTTTATCTCATATTGGCTTAAGTGTTTCCATTTCAATTCTGTCTATACAACTTATAATATGCGATAAATCTTGACAAGATTGGAATGCATGTTTTGGTGAGACTGTGTGTTTTTGTATAATGGGGAGGGGCTGTGAAAGGTAATCATTTATCCTTTGCGCAAAAGCCACCATTAAAAAGGACCTAAAAAATGGAGGAATTTTAATATCCGAGGTCCAAAGAGGTTAAAAGAGCCCGAAAAAAAAAATTAAAGGCAATAACAATCACTTCATGCCAAATATGGGCCACTTAGGATTCACCATCAATTCTCCAAAGTTTGAGAATTTAAAACACCTCTATTCAAAATATATATCTGAGGGAGTTTGGTTGGAGAATCTTTAAACGGGTTTGCAATTCCTTGAAAGTCCTGAAAAAGCATAAATCGTTTTGGACGTTATTGGTGTGAAAATCACTTTGATCTTTGATTTGTTGATTTGATTGAGTCAATATCTTATATTGTCATTCTTTTCCACCAAAGGACGCATTTGAGTTCATTCGCTACGAGTATCAAATATTCATCGTGCACATATGTCATGTTTGTATGCATTGATTTTCCTATCGAATTTGATCACACCACTTCATTTACGCTATCATTGACTTGGATGTTTTTGTGTTCATTCATGGTATGATTTTATCCTAGTAACACCCCGCACTTACTTATTTTTCTTTATTTCTCTCATTTGTCTATTTGGGGACATCATAAAAAGGGGGAGATATTTTCGGGGAGTTTTGTGTTTTTGAGATTTGATACAACATGCTTTCTTCATTTGATATCTCATTTCAAACTCGATACGTCACTTGGTATTTTGTCCTTTCTCATGTGTGTAGGTACTACATGGATTATCATTGGATTGCACACCCTGATGAGAAAAGTGTTGAGATTCCTGAAGAGTTGAAGAGCAAACGTTGAAGTCTTATTCAATTGTATCTTTCTAGTTTTGGGTTCATGGAAGGGTAGATTTGTATAGGAATCTTTAGTTGTTTGATAATTCGGTTGTTTGTTTTTATATATGTACTGGCATAGACATAGGGGGAGATTTGTAAGGAGATTTTTGTCCATTATCAATGTGTTATGTCGCACGCCGTTACACCGTTGAAGAAATTCAAGATTCATACAGTCATCAACAGATCCGAATATCAAAAAGAAGAAGAGGAATCAAAGTCTGACAGGCCAGACCGGTTCGCCCAGAATAAAAGAACCGATTCGCCTGCGGACCGGTCTGCCTCAGACCCGAACCGGTTCTCCTTCTGAAAGCCAGTACACCCCGGACCGCAAGCGAACCGAAGAATCCTAAAATAAAAAGAACCGATCCGCCTACCCGGACCGATCCGCCTCAGACCCGGACCGGTCCGCCTGGGATAATCTCAAACAGATCATGCAGAGATTTTTTAGGCCATGTTACTCCTTTATAAACCCACTATGGGAAGTGGTTTTCTAAGGCTTACATACACGATTTTCAGAGTACAAAAAAACTCTAAGTCTTCACCTATTGAGTACCAAGACTCTAGGTTTTTTATTCACACAAATTTCCAAACACTTGTGAATCACTTTGCAACCCAGGAACGCACTTTTACTGTTCATACCTTTGTGGAGAAGACCGTTCTTCTTCTTCATTGCAGCCCTACTGGAAAGGGATAACTCCAGCCGCCGACTACAGAATCCGACACCTGAGGGTAATTCTTAGTCACTTGTATTTTCATTGTAATTGGAAATTGTACAGTTGCAATATTATAATGAAAATAAATAGTTTTGCCCCTTTGGGGGATTTTTCCTCACAAGCATGTGTTTGAATGTTCTTGCTTAGTTCATTATCTTATTCAATCACATATTGTTGCATGTCTAGGGTTTGGTTGAGTTAAAAGGTGTGTAATATATAATTTTATCATTTGATCGCAAGCGCATACGTTCTCAAGCTTGATTGCTTGAACCAGTCTTCATCATTCAACAATGCCCTATTTATACACAAACATCCATAAAGATAATAACTAGACTAGTGAAGCATGGTTATAGTGTCCCTGAGGTATGTTGGTGTCAATAAGGTAATGGAGTGTTGGTCAAAGTATTTTCATAGGGTGTAAGATAATTGTCGATTGCATTAAATTCTGATGGGAGCATTCAATCCAAGTGGAGTTGGGTGGTGGCGGTGTGTGAAATAATGTTTTTCTTTACACCTATCAGATATACTGGTCATAGTTTCTCAGTCGGAGGTCTCAAAGCTCGGGAAAAACTACAAAATTTCCATAGGTTGTCCTTGAGATGCTAAGTGACAGTGTAATTTAGTTTGGAGGGTCAGGCGACCTTGGGAGTTACTTCTCTTTCTACTGTGGTGTGTTTTAATCATCGGACATAATGGAACCCTAGTACTGAGGCTTCTGAGCATGATTGGGGAGACATGTTGGATTGACTAGATATATTTAAGGATAAGGAAAAGTGATTGTGGCCTTCTATAGTACCGTGTCCTTTTTTTTAGTGCAACATAGGTATTCAGGGTCATATTACGATCTATCTAAGGTTAGAGGTTAGTCGTAAGACCTTTACTCTTGCCAAAGGGTATTCGAGGGTATTCAGATACTTTCAAATACTAAGTGTAAATTAGGATATCATCAATAAATAAATTTGCGAATAATTGAAAAAACTCTCTATCACTTGTGGAGACATCCCTTATGGGAATCTCCTGTGTACGTCCACCATCTAAGGAAATTTCGAAAATCTCCACCTTAAGTCATATAGATCATCCTAAAAGTGTAAAGTATCGAGAGATCAAATTTTACCATTGAGATTCATAAGTGACAACTTCAAGACAATCTAGTCCATTATAATTACCAGTAGGAGTCTAGATTTAAAATAGCTTCAAATTCAGTTTTTCCATGAGATTAAATATTTTCAATAATAAATATGTGTTTAATATTAACAATATGATAAAAGGTTAAAACAATTTTCATGTTAAAAGGTTTTATCAAAAACATAATTATACAAATCACCAATAAGAATACCATAATTAAGGAAAATGTACTTTAATATAAACTTAAATATATTTTGGTAAACTCAAAATAAATCCCTCGCGGTCAAGTTTAGAGAAAAATATGCTTAAATATCATCAAGGTTTTTTGAAGATCCAAAAGATGAACTCATTCAAATAGAATATGTGGTTTGTTTTATTAGGAAATGGGAATTTGAGGTTTGTGTTATTAGTCATCCCTATGTGTAACTAAAACTGTTTTTCGTAACGCCATAGTTTTGAAAAAATCAAATGATTGTGATTGTTTTTAAACGACACATTATAATAGATACAATATATTTTATATGTTACATAATGGTTACCTATGTGAAAATGATAATTTATATTTTCATTTTGTCTCTAAGATTATGAGGTCGAGTGAGTTTACATTGGGTCTAACAATAATTTGCATCAACTTAATGCTTAATCCATTTAATTTCTTTAAACTTTATGAGGAGTCTTCCACGTTACAAGTAATACCCCATAATATTAATACTTTAATTAAATGGTAAAGTTTGTTAATTATTACTATTATATGTGCCCGCAGTGACATATGATGTCACCAATTATATTTTCATATGTGTTATGTGTATATTATTCGAAATTAGAATTGGACTTAATACATGGTAGTGAATTAATAATTATTTAATAAATAAGTTAATTATGGTTTTTAGGACTCGTACCGGTTAGAATATTATGATATCGGTTTGGTAATTTGTGTTAACATTTGGGGTATGTAGATTGGCCAATTATGAATTGGTATAATGGGCTTTGATCCCTATAGGTTGGTACGTGGCTTGGGTAAGGTTTTGGGACTATTGGTTTAGTATTTGGAATCAATAGGTTTGAGTTTATATGGTCCTTATACCTAATTCCGTGGATAAATATATTAAGAGTTCATTAGGGTTAACCTAATTCATGTTAAAGGCTAGAAAGAGGAACCCTAGAGCTAGAGATATAAAGCACTCAAAAGGAGAAGATAATTTGGTGTAATTTAGCTTGGATTCATCTTACAATCACAAGTCAAGTATACATAGATTATAGATTTAATTTTGGGGTTGAGTTATAATGGTAATTATACATTTGATTATGTTAATTTCATATTTAGAATTCAGTTTTGGATCAATTTAGTAATCTAATTAATCTAGGAATTTAACCCTTATCCCCTAGTTGTAAAATAATAAAAATTGCATTTATTTCCATAAATTGTAGTGGTTTACGGAAGAATACATATAATCATAATCTTGTAATATTGAAAAGCTCTTTGTTTTATTCATGAACTGAACAAAATTTGATTTCAGTTTGACAATTTAGAAAACAAGGGTTCATACTTTTAAATTTAGTGATATATCCTCCTATTAATGTTGGTTTAATGAAAACTCTTAATTATAGGTTAGGTATATGGTTAAGTAACTTATAATTGAAGGAGATGGAGTTTTGTACTCTGTAGGTGATTTAAATATAGTGGTTTGCATCATTAATCGAGAATTTAGAGACTTTGAGAACGAGACTGGGGAAATATCATTCAAATGAGATTAGTGTCTCATTTGAACAAGATTTGATTGTTCGAACGACTATACAAATCTCATTCGAATGAGAGTATGACATCCGTTCGAACGAGTTTAAATATGTTCGGTAAATTTAATTCTTAAATAAAAGAGAATATCCTATGATTCATAAATCAGCGATAGATTATACCTATTACTTAATAATTTATGACCCAAAATACCCAATTTCATGTACATGTGAGGATCGTACTTGTATCATTCAATTTTATGGTACATGTCAAGATTGGTCCTAATTTCAATTACGTATAAGGATTGTACTTATACGATTCAAAACTATGGTAAATGTCAGGATTGTACGCAATTTTAAGTATATGTAAGAATTGTACACTTGTTATTCAAATTTATTATGCATGTCAAGATTGCACCAAATTTCAAGTACATGTATGGATCGTACTTATATTATTACTTGCTCAAATTACGGTGCATGTCAGGATTGTAAAAAATTTAGTATACATGTGAGGATGATATTATTACTTAATAATTTTACATGAGACGGAAAATGAATAAATATATTGAACTTGCATTGGATTGGAATTAAACACATGTGATATTAAGATTGTTTGGGTCAAAAATAATTTTTTCTAAAAAACTCAAATATGGGAAAAGAATGTGTAGTTATTTATTGTATCCAAATTTGATTAAATCTTTATTCTTCACAGACTTCATATGTTTTCGTTGATTATACTTTTTAATACATAGGCCATTGTTGTCGCCTTATCACTTATTCACCTGACTACTCCTTTCTTAATCTTCTACCTCTATAGGATAAAGGTGTCGATCCCGTGTGCTCACTATTTTATTTAGATTTACTTCCTGTCGTATCAGATTTGTAGTAGTTAATATTCAATTTAGAGAGATTGTTTTTATTAAGACTGTAATATTTCAAAGATGGATTTTATTACTGTTATGACTATGGAATTAGAGGTTATATAGGTTTATCCTTATGAATGTGTTCATATTATTATTCTTATGTGTTTACTTTTACTTTTCATCATGATTAGTATAGTAATCAATTGTTAGACTCTTGTAATTATTTATTTTAGAACTAATTGATCTAGTTTACATTTTACGAGGTGTCACAATTGGTATCAGAGCATTCCAGGTTCTAGTGTCCTAAGGACCCTGAATGTGTTCATTGCGTTTTTTCATTTCATTTTTTGATGACATTAGATCTTTGTCATTTAGGAATTACACTGTGTAACTACCACTATTTGCGAGGTTTTGTGCCATTGTTCGAGAGGAATGACTCGGATAAACCAAAGTATATCGATAGTGTTCTTTGTTTGCATTTCTGTTGTGATATGTCCCACGCATAAGGTTGACTTTGGTTGGGAGTTAGTGACTTTTGAGTGTGATACCTTTAGCTAGCGCTTAGTGTATGGATCGAAGGAAAATTTTTTTAGTTACCATTGATAACAACATTAAAAGTAAGTTTTTGAACACCTCATTTGTGCAATCGCAAGGAAGCTAGTATGAGGAAGAGTCCAACTAATATTCTCTTTCTTCACTGGGAAAGAATGATACAGAAGTGAAAAAAATATGTTCACGTTAACAGTTACAGTGCGAGATGACATTTTATCTTAGCAAAAATCTTATGTGGAGGGTTTGGTAGGTGTTATTGGGTAACATGTTCTTCACCACTTGCGCTCAGGTGGCAGAAGTTACTATCATACATTATCATGATTGTCATAACTATTTGAAGGATGGATACCCTATATTATGAATATTGAGGCCAAATTAGGCCTAATGAATTAGTGATGGTTCAGTCTTATCTCGAGCTAGGGAGGATATCAAGTGTAGAAGGAACCATATCGGGGCTATAATGACCATGATTATAAAAAGAAATATTACGAGTGGGGTCATGATCAATTAAAACAATGTCGATGAGACTATACTTTTTAGCAGAAGCGACCATATAAATAATGTCAACAAGACTAACGATAGGGTCACCATTTCAATAGTTTTTTTTTCAAAAAAATTATTATACTTGTGGTGAGTGAGACCACTTATCTAGTATATGCCAAAGTTTTAACCAGTTATAAAAGTAACATTAGGGGATTGTTACAATTATGTTTATGGCTCATACGCATGGGTCTTACTTTGACGTCCTTGGCCTTCAGGGAAGAGGTGTGGTCCTTCTAGAGATGAGGAATGTCCCTATCCCTCTGCTTCACTTTGTTCTCATATTCAGCCAAGGCTGTCTTCAGACGTTCAACCTCAGCATTTAGAGAGGCCTCCACCTTATGGGACTCTCTTCCCTTTTCAATAAGGGGTAGTTTCCTTAGGGTCCAGTCAACAAACTGGTGCATGGATAGGTCACCCTACAACACAAATTCAGATTTATGAGATCGAGACAACCAAAATCAAGGACAAGGTTACCATCAGTCATCGCAGAGGGGTATCTATAGAACGTAAAAAGCTCTTGTCAGCATCAGTCATCGTAGAGCCAATGGCATCCATTGCCTTCAGACCATAACCAATCAGGTTGTCACTGATCTTTAACTGATCCAGATGATCATCCAGTTCATCATCGTATGATATGGGGATGGCGTGATCCCCCTTTTGGTCTTTGCTCTGTCTCTGATCCTTGGGGGAAGCAGTGGCAGATTTCCTCTTCTTTGTAACATTGGCCTTAGAAGTGCATATATTTTACTTTGGTTGGGGAGCAGGAGGTGCGTTGTGCCCAGATTTCTTCACCAACTTGATCAAGCTTGGTACAGACATCTCTCACAGGTCGTCTGATATACCTCTTGGGCATTCTGTAAATGGCCAAGGTCTGAGTTAGTAAATTAGAGACATTGAATATCATAAGTACAACTTAGCAAAATAAACACTTACGAAGCTCGGTTAAAGGACTTCCCCCTAAGCTCGTCTTAAAGAGGTAGTAGGGGGTCATCAGATGCTCGTACTTGACTAGACAGCCAAGATCCCCCTGATCTTGAAGGTCTTTGACCTTTTGAAAGTTATCTTGGCTTAACCTAGGGTCGGCTTTGGCAGCCAATGAAAATTTTCCCAACCTCAGAGGGGGCCTTAGCTCTAGTGATGAAGAGGGGGCACAAGTACCAAATTTCTATGCCCTTGAGACGAAGATGTATCGTGATTTCCAATTATGATTTGGGGTTTGGGTAACCAATAACATCTTCTTATCACACTTCCTAGCCAGGAAGTGATAGTAATGGGGATGGTTCCTGGCAGAGGATGGCACATAGCACCTGTGAAGACCCTGACAGGAAGGTCTGAATGATGGACTGCCTTCCATAAGACGATGGCTCCAATCATCACCCTCCAGGCATTGGGAGATAATTGGGAAGGGTCCAGGTCAATATAGGATAATATGGATCTAATTATTGGATGGATGGGGAGACAAAATCCTAACTTGAACATCTGCTCATATAAGAAGATTTCCCCATCTTGGCCACCAAAAGCCCTCTCATCCCTTAGAGGTCTCCTAAGTTTGATATAAGGGCCTATGAAATAAAGGTGCCTAAAGGCTAACAGGTCGAACTCAGTGACAGTACTCTTTATCTCGGCTGCCTTCGAGGTATCAATATCACTCTCATGACCGTTATCCTCATCCCTAGCAACATCAGCCTGGGAATGTGTAGGAATACCTATAGGGAACCTCTTAGCGAACTCATCCCTGTGGTGGCCTATACAGGAATAGCATCAATGATTAGGGGAATAGACACACCCGGCCCCGTAACTTCAACATCAGAAGAAGATTATGAAGTGCTGGAACCGTTGTGGGATGAGGCGCGACTTTCGTCCTCGGCCTGATCAGGGACCTGACCTTTCCTAATGGATAAATCCATTGCCTCTTATAATGAATCTACAGATATAGGGTCTAAGGTAGATGACTCAGACATTAAAGATGGGTCAATTGGATCCTTTGTTGTCTCAGCAGGCTCGGTTGGCTCAGGGTATATTACCTTCATAGGTGAAGGAAAGATAGGTCTGAGAGGAAAGGCCTCATCCCTACGAGCTTCCTCTTGGGCTAACTCTAACTGCCTAATTTTTTCCAAAGCCGTCTCTCTAAGAGAAGGGAAATCCTTAATAAGTTTATAAAGAGGTCTGAGCATAGGAAGACGACCTTACACTTAGGACCCTAAACCAAAAATAAACAACTAGACGCAAGCTAAAATAACGATCAAAACCTGGTTTTGATCAAGTTCAAGCCAAGAACAAAAGTCACCAAAAAACTCAAAGAGCCACCAGAAAATGCATACGACCACCAAAAAATTTAAACAGTCATCAGAAAATATGAGAAATAGAAAAATAAGGCTGAAAATGGAAAGACGGGGTGAAGGTGATACCTATCTGAAGGAGAAATGAAGAAGAGGAAGATTAGAAACCAGGAAAGATCCTAAAACCCAACAACGATGGAGCTCTTGAAGGGAGAGAGAGAGAGAGCAGACGAAACTCAGCAGGAAAGTGAGAAGAAATGAGGAAGAAAGAGAGGGAAAAGGTTTTTAACCCTCAAAATTTTCTTGCACGCGTCTCAAGGCCCATTATTGCCTTGGGAGCCCAACAGAACATAATCATTGCACTTGTCAGGCACGCTATCCACTTTAGTAGTTGACACTTATCAAAGAAATGTTAGCATGCAAGGAAAAACAGCCTCAGAGTTGCGTATCCCTTAGTCACCTATTTACATAGGTAACTAAGGGATAGGGGTGATTGATATGCCCAAAGTGTACCTGACAGCTCGGAGGCAGCAACCTCGGCCAGCATGACGGCCGAGGTAATAAGGACTCAATACTGACGATCAGTGATCTCATCCAACATAAGGTCAGCTACGGCCGACGTTATTAGTTACCCTACAATCAGGCAACAATCGAGGTCTTCATAACTCCTGGGGTCAGTTATCCATAAGGTCGTCCACATTCGACATCACATCTACCTCATAGATCAACCTCGGATGGGCATCATCCGAGGTCTGCTAGGACTCGCAAGTTCAGCCACCCTCCAATAGAAGTATCGACCCCAGTCGATGTCACAGTCAACAGCCGAGATAGAGAGTGTTACATGGGGGAACCATCTGAGAAACCCTATCATTGACCTAGTACGACGTTACAACTCTTCCGACCCAACCTCGGCTAGCTTACCTGGCCGAGGTCGTCATGAATAACCTCGGATGAGGCAACAGTCAGACTTCATTAACCTCGTACTCTTCCAGGCCGAGGTTGTACCAGTTAAGGGCAAGGCCGAGCATTTATAAGCGTATGCAAGGATAAGAACACGTGGACAAAATCAGTTGTAACTAAATTAATCCCCTCACGTGGGATAATATTTTATCATCATTCTCTACATGTGACAGTGACAGATGTCTACATTAGATTGGCTAGATCAACACGCACATGCTCATTGCATGCATGGGGGCTAAATTACACCCCCCAAACATTATATATACTTGTCTTCTCCTACCTTGAGAACGATCCAAAATTATAACCCTAGTTGAAACTCTGTCAAATTACATAGTAGAGAGAGAAAGCTTGAGAGATTGTATCCATGGCCATTATTGCCCTATTTTAGTGATCTTATTCACTCACTTGCACAGTGGATGTAGGCCTAATTAGCTGAACCACTTATATATTGGCGTTCATCCTCTTATCCTCATCTCAATCTCTTATATTTTTCATATACTTGAGATTCCATTGTTATCACTGATTTAAGCTTACAAACACCTTGAAGGGTGGTGTTATTTCCAGCATCATCAAGGTACGCCTTCTATATGGAGGATGGTCACTGAATCGAGAATTTCAAAGATTTGAAGTCACAATTAGAGGATTTAGTTCAGGTAGGTCAACATAGCCAGTACGTTAATAAGAGGATAGGGAAGGTCGCCGCCAATGGGACCACAATCCAGACAATGTCATTAATGATGATACAGTACACGAGCTTGCAGTTATTCATGGGGCATCAGACCTCAAATAGATTCAAGGCAACGCCATCAGAATGGATATCAAGAAAGTGACTGTCGTGATGGAAGCTTTTCAGATTGATCCAGCCAAAACTCAAGCTAGAAAGCGTGAGTGGCCAGAAGATGTTGATTACACAAAGCACATTGTATTCACCGAAGAGGAATTAGTCGGGGTAAGTACCTCCGATCATGATGCATTAGTAATCACACTCAGGATTTCTAACTAGGATATCGACAAGCTACTAGTGGATGAGGGGAGTTCATTTGAAGTGATGTGACCTATTCCATAAGATGAAATTGAATTTCGTTAACCTCAAAGAAGCAATTCTTCCATTGGTTGGATTCATATAAAGGATTACTATGGCATTGGGAAATATCACCTTACTAGTCTGGGCAGGGAACATCTCAAAGTTAATAAAGTTCTTAGTTATGGATATTAAGTCTCCAAACCATGCTATTTTAGGCAGAGGCTGGCTCCACACCATGAGGTCCGTTCCATCCACTTATCATCAAAAGCTAAAATTAATTATAGATCGTGGAGTTGTCAAAATTTGCGACGACCAGGATACACCCCAAAAATATTTCATTATAGCCATTCTCTCGAAGAAAGAGAAAAAGAAGGAGCCCAAGAATGCCCAGGAGTAAGCCCAGGAAAGGGGTGTTCTCTCTAAATAGAAACTACGGTATGGTCGACCAGGGGTGGAAGAGACCAGGGTCCACCCCACAGACATGGTCACTTAAAGGTTGGAAGGAGTTATAGTTGATGATAACTTGATATAAAGGAAACTTTTGATTGGATATGCTCTTAATGATCAGGAGAAAAGGGAACTGGTTGCACTCCTTAAAATAAACATATATGTTTTTGCATGGGAGCCTTACGAGTTATTTGGCATTCACCCCAGATTAGTGTGCCACCGCCTATACGTCGATCCTACTTTTAAGACATTCACTCAAAAGGCTTGCCAAACGTTTCCCGAAAAGGCTAAGATAGTAGAGAAAGTGGTAGGGAAGCTACAGGATGTAGGATCCACTAGGGATGTCCAGTTACCTGTATGGTTATCTAACCCAGTAGTAGTACCCAAAACCAATGCTACATAAATTTTACTGACCTCAATCGGGCATGTCCTAAGGATATCTTCCATCTCACGAAGATAGATCAACTGGTAGATGCAACAATTCACAAAAGGATGAGCTTCCTTGATGCTTACTCATGATATCATCAGATCCCCCTATACCATCCTGACTAATATAAGACCTCAATTATAACCTCAGTTGGTTTTTAATGCTATAAGTTCATTCCTTTTGGCCTCAAGAATATGGGGGCGACTTACCAAAGATTGGTAACCAAGATTCTTAACAAACATATAGAAGAGACGATGGAAGTGTATATCGATCACATGATCATCAAAAGCAAGAATAATGCCGATCGCCTCTCATACCTAGAAGCAACCTTCTGAAAATCTGTTACTTAAGCTGTTTAATTCAATATTAAACTGTCTAAGTAACTCCGAACTATTTTTTAGAGGAAATCTTTTCTTTAAACCAAAACAGATTAACCACAAGATGTGTTTAATAAAAAATGTACGAGATATGTTCAAGATTATGTAACAAGTTTTGAAAAACAAAACTAAAAGAATTTATATTAGCACACCAACAAGAATGAGATGAAGAGGTGTAGGAAGATTAAGTCCATAGTTTTTAATGTGGTAAAACCTCACCCAACTGAGGAAACATCCACTGTGACTTCTAAGTCACAAACCAAAAATCCACTAAAACAAAATATACAAGTTACAAGCAATTTAACACACATGCAAACAAAACAAACCTATACAAGTTTAGAATATGTACCCACTAGTTTGATTCTAACTTTTCTGCAGTTCTGATGTTGATGTTGCTTTCTCAGCTTGCTAACTTCTCAACACTTTTTTTCAGCTTTATGTCGACTCTTGACGTTTCAAGATCTTATAGCCAACACTTATGTGTTGTAGTGTGACAAGTGTTTGTGAAAGTGAAACACATGCATGAACACACACACACTTATTTTTACAAACAAGTCCTATCAAATTATAGAAAGATCTAAAAGAATAGGTTTTTCAGTTTCTCTCTTCTTTAGAAACAAATGACTTTTTTGATCTTTAAACTAACCCATAATCCAATGTTACCTTGCTCGAAAGACAGTTCAAGGTCTTAATCAATTTCAAAGGGTTTTGAAAATATTTTTGAAATTAAAAACCACCGATTGTGATTCCAACTAGATCAGAAGTCTTGTTTCACAAGAACTAGAAACAGAAAATAATTTGTTGATTCTAGAGTTGTGAAAAACATTTACAGAAAAATAATCGACAAATATAATTTCTCAAGATGAGAAACGTAAAAATGCATATCTAAGTGTAATATAACATAAAATAGCAAGATCTATAGTTTCTATAAGAAAGAAATAGAGATCAAACTGAAATGCTTAAGTTGGTTACAAGATCTCGAACTTAGAGGATTCAAACCACGAACTACCTTCAAACCACTACCAAAATAACTCTCAAACACTCATGTTTGGTTTTGATGAAAATGACTTTGAAAAAAAAAGAATTTAGGGTTTGAAAATGAGATTAGGATTTGAACGATTTAGGGTTTGCTCTCTGGTTTCTCTATCTTATCTCTCTCTTCTCTTTTTCTCTCAGTTTGGACGAACTGGCAATAGTCTTTGAATGCTAAGACCCAACCTCCTTTTATACTAAGCAATGAAGGATCAAGAATAAGAGATCAACTCCAATGGCTGAGACTTGGTCATTGAGTGTTCACTCTCATCCAATGGTTTAACATCACTGGTGGATTAAACATACGCTGATTGGTCTAAAAGGGGTTCACAGGGATTGGGATAAAACGCATGCAGATCGTTGATGAAAATAATCCAAGGGCTAAGATTGCAAATAGGTTTTGAGTGTATAAACAAACACAAATCAGGTCGGTGTAACAATGATAGGTGTAAGGCCCAAATGCAATGAAACGCCCGTGTTTTCAAACATAATTACACAAACACCCTGAAGTCTCAAGCACTTTCGGATTCTACCCAACAAAACATTCAGGTATGAAATGATAAAACCAGAAATTACAAATTGACCCCAAAAATTTTAAAACACAAACTTTAATTTCAGAAGATCATTTAAAAATTATTTAAAAAATTCCCAAAAATTATTAAAAACTAATTTGTACAATGTATGCAATCCTACACAACTCATACACAAGAAACTAATGCAATATATGTACAATGTATGCAATCCTAGTGTGTGTGTGTGATTGAGATTTTACCATCAAATGAATCAAGAGAGGCATTATGAGAAGAATCTGAGGCTCTTTGGTATCTAGGGGATGGGACTCAATATTTTGGCACAATTTCCAAACTAGATGAGCACTTATACAATGTAGACTCAAGTAAGTAAAGAGTATAAGGTGCTTCAATCTCCCCCATTGGAAATATGAGACAAAATCTCCTTTGAGTCACCTAGGACTCGTAGGGATACGAAAATAATAAGAAAAACCTATTCCTATACAAAATTCAATCTACCCATATCCTATAAAAAGAAAATTAAATAACTCAACTAATTACAAACCAATACCATAATAAAATTTATTATAGATAACGGTACAGATTCCTGCAAATAAGACTAAGATCAAGCTTTTTAGAAATATGTAAGAAAAAATGAACTCATAAGTCTCAAATTTCTCCCCCATTTTGTCTCAAAGGACAAAGGAAAAAAAATACTTAAGTCACACGAGTTTATTCAGCGCAAACCATTCGTATCGATTTTCGCAAAGAATGAAATCTATTGTAATCCAAAGGTTTTGTAAACATATCTGCGAGCTGCAAATCAGTAGGAAAATAATTAATTTCTAATTCCTTAGTCTCAACTAATTCGCGTATAAAATGATGTCTAATTTTTATATGTTTTGTTCGTGAGTGTTGAATAGGATTTTTAGAGATATTGATCGCGCTTTTATTATCACAATAGATATGCAGTTGGTCTTCTTGAATGCCATAATCATTTAGCATTTGTGTAAGCCAAAGTAATTGGACACAGCAACTACCAGCAACTATGTATTCAGAATCAACTGTAGATAAAGAAGTGCAGTTTTGTTTCTTACTACTCCATCCTACCAAATTGTTACCTATATAGTAACACGCTCCTAATGTGCTCTTACTATCATCAGTACACCCTACCCAATTGGCATCAGTGTATCCTATTATAGTACTAGGAATCTCATTAGTGTACCAAAGTCCAAAATTTAGAGTGCCTTTTATGTATTTAATGATCCTTTGTACACATACCAGGTGGCTCTCTTTAGGATTATTTTGATAATGGTCACGCACGCAAACTGCTCATATAATATTAGGACGCGAGGCAGTAAGGTATAGTAAACTTCCTATCATACTACGATATAAAGTAGGATCTATGGATTTACCACTCTCATCTTTAGATAATCTGACCGTAGTACTCATGGGAGTTTTAGCTTCTTTGGTAATTTCAAGACCGAATTTTCTGACAATCTCTAAAGCATATTTCGATTGCGACACAAATAAACCTTATGAATTCTGTTTGACTTGAAGACCCAAGAAAAATTGCAACTCCCCCATAAGAGACAATTGAAATTCTTTATGCATAATTTCATAAAATTATTTAACTTCTAAAGGGGAAGTGGATCCAAAAATGATATCGTCGACATAGACTTGAGCTATAATGATATCTTTGTGAAAATGTTTTACAAAAAGTGTTTGATCATTTTCGCCTCTCTTAAAACCTTTATCTAAGAGAAAGTTGGAAATACGCTCATACCAGGCTCTTGGCGCTTGTTTCAGACCATATAATTCCTTTTTAAGACGATAAACATGATTTGGATATTGTGGGTCAATAAACCCTTTGGGTTGTTCAACATAGGTTTCTTCAGTCAAGATTCCATTAAGAAAGGTTGATTTTACATCCATTTGGTAAAGCGTAAAGTGCAAGTAACAGGTTATTGCAAAGAGAAGACGTACATATTCTAGATGAGTAACTGGAGAAAATGTCTCGTTAAAATCTATTCCTTCAATTTCAGAATATCTTTGAGCCACTAATCTGTCTTTGTTTCTAATGATTATCCCACTTTCATCAGATTTGTTTTTAAATATCCAACGTGTGCCAATAACCTTTTTATGACCAGGCCTAGGTACAAGATACCAAACATCATGAATGAAAAATTGAAGAAGTTCTTCTTACATGGCAGAAATGCATTGTGGGTCATTCAATGCCTCATTTATAGTCTTTGGTACCACAAGGGAGACAAAACATGCATAATGGGCTTAGTTTCTTAATTGAGATATCTTAGATACAGACTTATAAGGGTTACCAACAACGTTATCTATGTAATGATCTTTAGAAACCTAGTTAGGTACTTCAGGCGTCTCAATTGGTAAGGAATCATCTATTTCTGGAGAGTTATTTTCTAAAACAATTTCACACTCTTCCATAATAGTTAGGTCTTCAGTCTTACTCTCAATAGTAGTGTCACTTACAAAAATGTTTATGGATTCCATTAAGGTCTCTGTGCGAAGATTATAGACACGGTAAGCTCTACTATCAGGTGAATATCCTAGGAAGATATCTTTATCTCCACGATTCTCAAATTTGGATAAGTGTTCTATGTCTTTGCAGACATAACAAGTACTACCAAAAGTTCTAAGGTATTTAAGATTGGGCTTCTTCCCATACCATAGTTCGTAAGGAGTTTGTTTAGAATTCTTCCTAAGATGGACCCTATTAATGATGTGACACACAGTACGAGTCGATTCTACCCAAAAATATTTAGGTAAACATTTGGCATGAATCATAACGCGTGCCATCTCTTGAAGGGTACGATTCTTTCGCTCAGCAATTCCATTTTGTTAAGGAGTTTTAGGAGCACTAAACTCATGTTTGTAACCATTATAGTCACAATACTCTATAATACCGGTATCTATGAATTCTCCTCCTCTATCACTACGAATTCTATTTACTTGAGTGTCCTTCTCATTTTCAATACGATGTAAGATTTTCAAAAAAGTTCTGAAAGTGTCTAACTTTTATTTTAAGAAGGCTACCCGAGTAAACCTGGTGAAGTCATCTATCATAACTAGAATGTAATTGTGTCAACATAGACTAACAGTACGAGAAGGACCCATTAGGTCCATATAGATGAGCTCCGAGGGTTTATAGGTAAGGATATCTTTAACTTTCTTATGAGGTGCCTTAACAATTTTTCCTTCCTGACATGATTCACAAACAATATTATAGATAGGTTTGATTTTTGGAATTCCTCTAACTATTTCTTGTGAAGACAATCTACTAAGGCTATCGTAATTTATGTGACCCGTCGTATTATGCCATATTTTATTGTCATCCATTTTGGCAACAGTATAACAATTGTCAGGAGTCCTGAATCCTGTAATTATGCACTCACCTTTTTCATTTAAAATCTTTCAATTATTCTTTGAAAAGGTGACAGTATGATTTGAGTCACAAAATTGCGAGATACTAAGTAGATTAGCCTTAAGACTTGTTAATAGAAGAACGTTTCAAGCACATACATTCTTTCTTCTTTGAGAGTTCCTTTTCCAATGATTTGAGATGATACCGAAAATAACTTTTTCTCCATCATAGCTAGTTTTGTCTAAAAGTTTTGTATCATCCCCAGTCATATGTTTTGAGCACCCAGAGTTTAAATACCAACCGGAAGAGGTGTGTTCAGCTTTTAAAGTACTAATCTCAATATTACATTTCATCTGGGTCAATAGCTCATCTTTTCTAACACAAATAGCTCTTGTTTTTATTTTGCGCATATTTGCTCTCATTTAATAAAACTTGCGAGCATTAGATTTTTGTTGAAAAATATTTTACGCATGCATTTGAGTTTTATGGAGGATATGAGAATTTGGTTTAGAAAAGTTCCTAGGAATCCTCTTGTAAATGATCTTTTAGGTTTGGTCTTTTTCTTTCTATAGTTAGAGTTTTTGTCTGGTTGTCTAGGCTGAACGTAATTATTATGGTTTCTCCTAGAGTAGTCAGAGTTTTGATATAAAGGAATATTAGAGATAGGATTAACTAAACGTTTAGAGTAGCAACCTTTAAAAGAATGTCTGAATATGTCACATTAAGAGCAATACAGATTACTTAAAGAAGGTATCTAATTAGGAAAGTCTCTAAATATAGGTTTCATGGGATTTTGATGTTGAACCTTATTCCTAGGGAGTACAGTTTGAAACGCAGAATCACTCTTCCTAATAGGAGGACAGACGTATTTAGCCTTAGGTGGACTTTCACACTTCGAGTTACTTGATTCCCTAATATCCAAGTTTTGATGTTTTTTATCAAACTCATCCTTTAGAGATTGAAAATCTGGACATGTTTCCATGGGTCTTTTGCCACCTGACACAAACTTGATTTATTCAAAGTTTTTAATTTGTGTCTTTAAATTTGGGCAAAATCCTATTCCAGTTCGATCATCAGAGTTGGTTTTTGAATCAGCAACAAAATCATCAAAACAATTGGAAGTATTTTCAAACTTAGCAAATTTTTTGAAAACAGTTATTGTCTTTTCTTTGGCTTGTTCCAATTCTAATAATGTCCCTTTGTATTTTTTTCTCCAGAGTTTCCTTTTATTTCAATCAAATCTTACAATTTTTTATCAAAAATTTTGACTTCATTTTGATGAGTTAGACATTGGGTAGTGTACTCTTCAGCGTTAAGTTTAACCATTAGACTTACACTACACCAAATCTGTTGAATTGTCATGGTCATTGACCTTGACAAGTTTAACTTGTCAAGGTCAATTACCGTGACAATTCGGGGCGAGATAACTTTTTTTATCACGGACTTGTCACGGTCAATGACAGTGACAAGTTTGTTAGAATTGTCACGGTCGTGTCACGGTCCCTGACTGTGACAAGTTTAGTCACGGTTAATAACCGTGACAAAGCCTTGACCCTTTTTAAAAACATTATCACGGTCAATGACCGTGACAAGCCCATGACAACCTTATTTGTCAAGGACTTGTCACGGTCAATGACCGTGACAATTCTGGGCAGAATTTAAAAAAAATCTGCTAGGTTGTATGGCCACTGCCACTGCCCAACAGTATATTTGTACCTGTTATAGCAATGTTGTACCTGTTCAAACATCATATATCCAAATAAACTAAAGATAATGCAAATATACATTCAAAATAGAAACAATATACATGACGATATAATCCGAATATAATTCAAATGTACCAACTTAAAAATAATGTCACAACATGTCTGGGGTAAATGTGAGGAGGTGATTAGGCCACACGATATACGAATTGACACGCCCACTAATATACATCGTTCCGCATTGTTCGCACAACCACAATAGGGAGTTCTCCTTCCCGGGTATCACATGAGTGACGAGCACCTTGGACTCGATCTCTTGAAGCTCAAGTCCATGAACTATTCCACCCTGGACGATATTCGGGTCCCTTAACCCCCACCCTATCCACTGGCCATCAAATACGTCCAATGTGAACACGCTCGGTCGACCAAGTGTAGACATCAGTCTATTGAAAGGATCCAAATAGGGAAGTGGATCGTCGAAGTACACACGTGTCGGTGATGAAGAAGTGAGGTCCACATCCTCGTCATCATGCACCTCGTCCTCCCGCACCTCCTCCTCCACCGCCTTCTCCTTCCCTTTCCTCTTACGGTCTCCGTCCAACGTACGCTTCATGAATGAGTACATATCTTGAACCGTCACCTTCAAACGGGACAGCTTCGCGTCATGTGAATCCACCGTTCGAGCAAACCCGGTGTCGCTCATCTCCAATCCGATGATCCTAGATTTGGACACTCGCGAGATCACCCCCTTGTCCTCCCCTTGCGATCCGAGCCAAGCACTTGGCTGAGTGCGTCTGTGGACGAAGATGCCTTGTCGGCATCGGAGTACGACTCATGCACTTCTTTAAGCTTTGCCTGAAACGACAAAAAGCACATGATTAGTAAAATAAGTAAATTAAAAAATTATAACGTAATTAACAAAAAGTAAACTATCGGATTACTTACAATCGTGGCCGCGATGCTCGGGGACACCTCTTTGTCCTTCCCCTTCTTCGTCCAAAGATCCACATAAGTATCGAGCCTATGTGGCTTAACCCCAGGGCCACTCCCTATCCCCTGAAATAAAATAAAGTAAAATTAGTATCGGCCCCGCAAAGTAAAATAATGCAAAATAATATATTTATGTAGTTATAGACAAATTAAATCTTACCATCATCCCATGCTCCACCTCGGCGTAAGACGTCCGGTCGGAGTAGTGCACATCCGTCTTTTTTGCCCGATTTTCCCTCTCCGATTGGCGAGATGCCAATTGTCGCTCCCCGATCTCATTGTCAATGAAAATTTGCCATTGTGCCAATGAGATCGTCTCCTTCGACGAGACGGATTCACGCCTTTGGATAATGGACTCTCGTGTTTTCCCAAAGTACCGTGTCCGCATATTTTTCTTCCACGTCTTGTGTTTCTCCCTCAACTGCTCCAAGACGGAATCGCGTAGCTTTGGATCCAAGTTGAATTTTTCCTGTCCGACAAATACAATGTTAGTTGCGAACAAATATAAATATAAATAATAAAATGAAATTAAAATCGAAATCGAAATTGAAATTGAAATATTCATATAAATATAAATATATTACCTATAGTGCCGCCCAAACAGCTAACTTGAGCTCACATGGCAGCTCCTTCCAACTCATATACCCCGGGCCGATGACCGTCTTTACTAGCTCGAGGGATCTCGCTAATAGCTACAACTTGTTCTCAATGGTAATCCCAAATTTTTCATAGTTGGGGAGCCTATGGGTCGAGGAGCCCTCGTCGCCTACTCTACCACCGAGCCCAGACGACATCGTCATAACCAGCATCATCATCCTCACCTTAATACCTGAAGGAGACATTTGCTGTAAAAAAAATGTTCTTAGTACAGATCAAATTAAACTACCACACACACGCACACGTACACGCACCACACACATGCACACGTACACACCCCCTCCCCCACCACACACATGCACACGTACACGCACACACACCACCCCTTGCCCCCCACCACATACACAATAATTTTTTTCATCAATTAAACTAACAATTAAAGTATACAATTATTAATTTACTAATTTACAACGAGGAGCAATCCTACTTTCATAATTCTGCATATATTAATTTACTAATTTACAATAAGGGGCAATCATATATTAATTTACTAAAAAAATTAATAATAAATCAATTCTTTTACAAGGGATACTACCCACATACACATACATAGACACACACGCAGTCTCCCACCCCTACCCCACCACCCACCCCCATCCCTTTCCCCTCCCCCCACCTTGACCCACCCCCTTCCCCCACCCCACCCCTACCCCACCCCCTCCCCCACCACACACACGTACACGCACACACACCACCCCCTGCCCTCCACCACACACACAATAATTATTAATAATATAGCCATTTTCAGTCATACCAAAAGATCCCTACTTATCTTTATTAACAATATCTAGAATTAACCAGTAAAGAATACCCACCAGATACACCTAAAAACCCACATTGCCAACCCCCATATGGACAATAATCTAAAAATTATTAATAATTATATATTGTTCGATATACAAAGTTATTTTCAAAAAAAGTTAAAAAAATCCCACCCCCATATGGACAATAATCCAGTGGTAATGCCACTTTTACTGTTAACCAACCCAACATCGATCCACTATAATCCAGCAGCAATGTCAATAACAAATGTGTATCCCGTACTCCTTCTAATTCATCTACTCAATTAATTCATTTCATCAATTAAACTAACAATTAAAGTATACAATTATTAATTTACTAATTTACAATGAGGGGCAATCCTACTTTCATATGAAATGGGCCCTAATTAATAATTTACTTTCATCTAAAACGATACAATTAAAATTACAATTCAAGCTATACAATTTATTAATTAAAGATATACAATTGTTAAGATTGCCCCACCACACACACAAACACACACACCACCACCACCACCACCACCAGCCCCCCCGCCACACACACATGCACACACTTACACACACACACACCCCACCCCACCCCCTGCTCCCCTCACCCCACCCCACCCCCACCACACCTGCAGACACACACACACGTACACACATAGCCCACCCTACCCCCACCACCCCCTGCCCCCCTCACCCACCACACACCACCACACACAAATATACACACACACATACATACACATACATATACACACATATATACACACACATATAGAAATGAAAGAGAAAGAGAGGAAAAAACATACCTTAGAGAGAGAGAGAGAGAGAGAGAGAGAGAGAGACCTCGAAATCGCTTAGAGAGAGAAAGAGAGGGAAAAACCAAAATCGGTGGGAAAAAAAGAAAGGGTAGGGCTTTTTTTCTGTGTAAATTGTCACGGACGTGTCACGGTCCTTGACCGTGACAATTATTTTTAAGTATTGTCACGGTCATTAACCGTGACAATACTTTGTCACGGGCGTGTCATGGTCAATGACCGTGACACAAAACGCGTGTTTATTGTCACGGTCAATGACCGTGACAAGGGTGGCCGGCTGAAAGGTGATAATTTGGCCATTTTTGTGTAGTGTTAGGTCTTCTAATTTCTTAGTGAGATCTTTCACAATCTTCTCTAGTCTAGAGCTTTTCTAAGGAGTTTTGGCATAAAGTGTGTGAACATTAGGGAGGTCTTCAGTGTCCGAATCAGTAAGTGTAGTGTGTGAAGTGACCCCTAAGGATTCAATTCTTGAACTCACACACAGATTGACATCGTCATTATCTCTTTCCCTTTGACTCACACACCCCGCTAAAGAACTAGTAATGTTCTCAGAAATTAAAGCATCTAAACCAGTAGCAGCATGATTCATAACAATAGAAGTAGATCTACTACCATCATTCTTATACTTAGGCATGGGTATACCATCATTATAGATTATCTTATCAAAGAAATACATGCAAGGATCAAAAACATCAGATGACTCAGGTTCCTCATTATCATAGTCACTTCAATCATCCTATGTCTTGCAAATGTTGGCCCTAGTATGTTTATTGGTCGTGTTCAAGTTAACTCTACAATCTTGTACTATATGGTCCAATTTTTCGCATCTAAAACATTCAATATTCTTAAAGTCTTTGTTAGGTCTCGTATGAATGTCCTTCGGATGTTTGTCTTGACATCTCTCAAGAGGTTTGTGATTAGACTGAGTTGGATAATTTGTCTTGCCTTGTCTGGTTGACATTTTATTTCTAAATTTCACAATCTTCTTAAACTTCTTTGACATCAAGGCAATCTGATTATCCAAACTATCTATATCACATTCCTCACCAGAATAAGAATCATTATTAGGAATGCGAAGCTTAGGTATTAGCAGTTTAGAAGAAAAACTCAAATTGGAACTAGTTTGTTTCCTATGGGACTCGGTTAATTTTTTCTTGAATTCTAATTCCATTACCACAGTTCTCAATTTACTACTGAGTAATTCAAGAGTGAGATTTTAATCACTCATTTCCTCAATAGCATATCTTTTGTTATCAAATTTCTGTGGCAATGACCTTCGAATTTTCGAAACAATTTCATTTCTATCATATGTTATCCCATTAGAATGTAATTTGGTCACAATGTCAGTTAATTTCATGTTAAAGTCATCAAAATGATTCAGAGTCTGACATGATTAAAGAGTTGTATTGCTGGATAAGCATCTGTGTTTTAGCATCCTTAACTCTAGTGTCACCCTCATGAGCAGTAACCAGAGTATCCCAAGATTCCTTAGAAGTGGTACAAGATGAGATCCTTTTGAACTCATGTTCATTTATAGACATAAAGATGGCATTCTTGCCTTTGTTATTATTTCGAGTGGCTCGCTTCACTTCTTGAGTGAATTCACTTAATGCTTTCTTAATCCTCTCATTGCTTCCTTCAGTGGCTGGTTTTCTAGGATAAGTATATCCATTTTCAATAATATCCCAGACATAATCTCCCAAGGTTCCTTGTATGAAAGCAGCCATCCTTACTTTCCAGTAAGAAAAGTTATTTCCATGAAAGAGAGGAGGTCTGGTCAAGTTACCAAATCTTTCATTTTTCTCGTCCATTGTTTGATTTTAAGGAAAAAAAAATCAGAAACACAAGATCTTTAAAAGAAATTTCCAAGCTCTAATACCAATTGAAAATATGTTACTTAAGACGTTTAATTCAAGATTAAATTGTCTAAGTAACTCCGAACTATTTTTTGGAGAAACTCTTTTCTTTACACAAAAACAGATTACCCACAAGATGTGTTTAATAAAAAATGAACGAGATATGTTCAAGATTATATAACAAGTTTTGAAAAACAAAACTAAAAGCTTTATATCATCACACCAACAAGAATGAGATGAGGATATGTAGGAAGATTAAGTACACACAGTTTTTAACTTGGTAAAACCTCACCCAACTTAGGAAACATCCACGGTGACTTCTAAGTCACAAACCAAAAATCCACTAAAATAAAATATACAAGTTACAAGATATTTAACACACATGCAAACAAAACAGACCTATACAAGTTTAGAATATATACCCACTAGTTTGATTCTAACTTTTTTGCAGTTCTGATGTTGATGTTGCTTTCTCAGCTTGTTAGCTTCTCAACACTTTGTTTCAGCTTCACGTCGACTCTTGACGTTTCAAGATCTTGTAGCCAAAAATTTTGTATTGTAGTGTGACAAGTGTTTGTGAAAGTGATCTAACACATGCATGCACACACGCACACTTATTTATACAAACAAGCCCTATCAAATTACAGAAATATCTAAATCGATAAGTATTTCAATTTCTCTCTTCTTTAGAAAAAAAATGACTTTCTTGATCTTTACACTAACCCAGAATCCAAGGTTACCTTGCTCGAAAGACGGTTCAAGGTCTTAATCAATTTCAGAGGGTTTTGAAAATATTTTTGAAATTGAAAACCATCGATTGCGATTCCAACTAGATCAGAAGTCTTGTTTCATCAGAATAAGAAATAGAAAAGAATTTCTTGATTCTAGAGTTGTGAAAAACATTTACTAAAAAATAATCAACAAATTTGATTTCTTAAGATGAGAAACGTAAAAATGCATATCTAAGTGTAATATAACATAAAATAGCAAGATCTGCAGTTTCTATAAGAAAGAAATAGAGATCAAACTAAAATTCTTAAGTTGGTTACAAGATCTCAAACTTAGAGGATTCAAACCACGAACTGCCTTCAAACCACTACCAAAATAACTCTCAAACACTCTGGTTTAATTTTGATTTAAACTGATTTTGGAAAAAAAAGAATTCAGGGATTGAAATGAGATTATGGTTTTAACAATTTAGGGTTTTCTCTCTGGTTTCTTTCACTTCTCTCTCTCTTCTCTCACTCTTCTCTTTTTCTCTCAGTTTGGACGAACTGGCAAAAGTCTTTGAATGTTGAGACCCAACCTCCTTTTATACTAAGCAAGGAAGGATCGAGAATAAGAGATCAAATTCAATGGCTGAGATTTGGTCATGGACTGTTGACTCTCATCCAACAGTTTAACATCAGTGGTAGCTTAAACATACGTTGATTGGTTAAAAAGGGGTTGACAGAGATTGGGATAAAATGCATGCAGATCGTAGATGAAAACAATCCAAGGGCTGAGATTTCAAACAGGTTCTGAGTGTATAAACAAACACAAATCAGGTCGATGTAACAATGACAGGTGTAAGGGCCAGATTGAAGCACCTTGTACTCCTGACTCACTTGAGTCTACATTGTATAAGTACTCATATAGTTTGGGAATGTGTGACAAAATTAGAGTCCCATTACCTAGATACCAAAGAGCCTCAGAATCTTCTTCTTATGCCACACTTGGTTCAATTGAAGGTATAAATCTCAATCACACACACTAGGGTTGCATAGATCGTTCATATAGTGTATTATTTGATTGTGTGCGAGTTGTGTGTGTTTAATTCCTTTAAAATTGATTTTAATAATTGTTTGGGAATTTTTAATAATTTTTAAATGATTTTTTAGAAATTAAAAATTGGTTTATAAAACTTTTGGTGTTATTCTGTAATTACTATTATTACCTTTTTATACCTAAAAGTTGGGTTGGGTAGAATCCGAATGCATTTGAGACTTAAGGGTGCGTGTGTAATTATTTTTAAAACACACGTGTGAGAGATCATCTCAGCGCTACACCTGTCCATGTTATACCGGCTAGATTTGTGTTTGTTGCAAGACTCAAAACTCGTATGTTATCTCAGACATTGGATCATTGTTATCAACGTTCTGCATGCGTCCAAACTCAATCCCTGTGAACCTCTCTAGACCAATAATCACCTGTATAAATCACAAACCGTTGGATCAAAGTCAAAAGGCCATGACCAAATCTCAGCCTTTAAATTTGCACCAACCTTCTCGTTCCTTCCTAGCCTACTATATAAGGAGGCTTACCCTTAGCATTTGGGAACTTTTGGCAGTTCGTCTAAATAGAGAGATGAGAGAGAGAGAGAGAGAGAAGAGAGAATCCAGAGAGAAATTGTAACCTATTTCAAACCCTAATTCATTTTTCTTAAATAGTTTACACCAAACACCATACCTGAGTGTTTGGGAGTTACTTTGGTAGAGGTTTGAAGGAAGATCGTGGTTTGAATCCTCTGAGTTGGAGATCTTGTGTCCAACTTAAGCATTTCGGTTAGATCTATATTTCTTTTTCATAGAAACTATAGATCTGGCTATATTATGTTATATTACACTTAGATCTACATTATTTATTTTCTCATCTTGAGAAAACATATTTTTTATTACTGTGCTATAAATTTTTTTCAAAACGTTAGAATCAACAAATATATTTTTTATTTCTAGTTCTTATGAAACAAGACTGTTGACCTAGTTAGAATCGCAATTGGTGGTTTTCAATTTCAATAATATTTTCAAAATCGTCTGAAATTGATTAATACCTTGAACCGTATTTTGAGCAAGGTATCCTTGGATTCTAGGATTATTTGAAACGTTAAATAAAGTCGTTTCGTTTATAAAGAATAGAGAAACTGAAAACAGCATCATTTAGATCTGATCTGTAATTTCCTAGGACTTGTTTGTATAAATAAGTGTGTGTGTGTGTGCGCGCGCATGTGTGTGTGTGTGTGCATGCATGTGTTAGAACACTTTCAAAAACACAGGTCACACTACAACACAGAAGTGTTGGCTATAAGATCTTAAAACTTCAAGAGTCGACATAAAGACTGGAATAAAGTGGAGAAGTTAGCAAACTGGTAAAGCAACATCAACATCAGATCTGCAGAAAAGTTAGAATCAAACTAGTGGGTACATATTCTAAACTTGTATAGGTCTATTTTGTGTGCATGTGTGTTAAATAGTTTGTAACTTGTATATTTTATTTTAGTGGATTTTTAGTTTCTGACTTAGAAGTCACCGTGGATGTTTCCTCAATTGGGTGAGGTTTTACCACGCTAAAAACGCCTTGTACTTAATCTTTCTACATCTCCTCATCTCATTCTTGCTGGTGTAATGTTTTAAACCTTTTAGTTTTATTTTTCAAAACTAGTAACCTAATCTTGAACAAATCTCGTGCATGTTTTATTAAACACATCTTGTGATAAATCTATTTTGATTTAAAGAAAAAAGTTTCTTCAAAAAATAGTTCGGAGTTACTTTAATAGTTTAATCTCGTATTAAACGGCCTGAATAACAATTTTTCAATTGCTATCAGAGCTTTGAATTTTTTTTAAATATCTTGTGTTTCTGAAATTGTTTTCTTAAAATCAAAATGGACGAGAAAAATGAAAGATTTGGTAACTTGACCAACCTCCTCTCTTTGATGGAAATAACTTTGCTTACTAGAAAGTAAGGATGGTTTCTTTCATACAAGGAACCTTAGGAGATGATGTCTGGGATATTATTGAAAATGGATATACTTATCCTATAAAACCTGCCACTGAAGGAATTAATTAGAGGATTAAGGAAGTATGAAGTGAATTCACTCAAGAAGATAAGCAAGTTTCTCGAAATAGTAACAAAGGCAAGAATGCCATTTTTATATCTATAAATGAACATGAGTTCAAAAGGAGCTCATCTTGTGACACTTCTAAGGAAGCTTGGGATACGCTGGTTACTGCACATGAAGGTGACACTAGAGTTAAAGCTGCTAAAATATAAATGCTTATCCAGAAGTATAACTCTTTAATCATGTCTGACTCTGAGTCATTTGAAGACTTTAAATGACTTTTACTGATATTATGACCAAACTGCATGCTAATGCGATAACTTATGATAGACATGAAATTATCTCTAAAATTCTAAGGTCATTACCACATAGATTTGATAATAAAAGATATGTTATTGAAGAAATGAGTGATCAAAATCTCACTCCTGAATTACTTAGTAGTAAACTGAGAACTGTGGAAATGGAATTAGAATTTAAGAAACAATTGACCTAGTCCCATAGGAAACAAACTAGTACCATTTTGAGTTTTTCCTCCAAGCTGATGAAACCTGAGCTTAGTATTCCTAGTAATGACTCTTATGAGGAATGTTATGTAGATAGTTTGGATAATCAAATTGCCTTGATGTCAAAACAATTTAAGAAAATTATCAAATTTAGAAATAAAATGGCAAACAGACAAGTCAAGCCAAATTATCCAACTCAGTCTAACCACAAACCTCATGAGAAAGGTCAAGACAAACATCACAAGGGCATCCATACAAGACCTAACAAAGACTTCAAGAACATTGAATGTTTTAGATATGGTAAATTGGGTCATATAGCACAAGACTATAGAGTTAAACTGAACACGACCAATAAATATACTCGGGCCAACATTTGCAAATCATGGGATGATTCAAGTGATTCTGAAAATGAGGAACCTGAATCATCTGTTGATCCTTGCATGTCTTTCTTTGCCAAGATAGTATGTAAAGATGATATGCATGTGCCTATGTATGAGAATGATATTAGTAGCTCTAATTCTTTTATTATGAATCATGCTGCTACTGGTTTATATGCTTTAATTTCTGAGAACAATGCTAGTTCTACAGTAGGGTGTGTGAGTTAAAGTGGAAGCGATAATGACGATGTCAATGTGTGAGTGACTTCAAGAAATAAATCCTTAGGGGTCACTTCACACACTTCACTTAGTGATTATGACACTGAATACCTCCCTGATATTCACATAATTTATACCAAGACTCTCAAGAAAAGCACTAGACTAAAGAAGACTGTGAAAGATCTCACTAAGAAACTAGAAGACCTAAGTCTAATGGTTAAACTTAATGCTGAAGAGTATACTACCCAATGTCAAACTCACGCGAATGAAGTCAAAAGTTTTGATCAAAAATTAAAGAATTTGATTGAAATAAATGAAACTTTGGAGAAAAAATATAAAGGGAGATTATTAGAATTGGAACAAGCTAAAGAAAAGACAGAAACTGTTTTCAAAAAATTTGCAAAATTTGAAAATAATTGCAACTGTTTTGATGATTTTGTTGCTGATTCAAAAACCAATTCTGATTATCGAACTGGAATAGGGTTTTACCCAAATTTAAAGACACAAATTAAAAACATTGAACCAATTATGTTTGTGTCAGGTGGCAAAAGATCTATAGAAACCTGTCCTGATTTTCAAGCTTTAAAAGATGAGTTTGACAAAAAATAACAAAAGTTGGATATTGGGGAATCAAGTCACTCTAAGTGTGATAGTTTTCCTACGGCTAAATACGTCTGCCCTCTAATTAGGAATAGTGTTTCTTCGTTCCAAACTGTACTCCCTAGGAATAAGGTTCAACATCAAAATTCCATGAAACCTATGTTTAGATACTTTCGTAGGGAGATACCCTCTTCAAGCAATTTATTTTGCTCATACCGTGACATATATGGTCACTCTTTTGAAGGTTGCTACTCTAGACATTTAGTAAAACCTGTCTGTAATACCCCTCTATACCAGAACTTTAACTACTCTAGGAGAAGCTGTAACAATTATGTCCAGCCTAGACAACCAGACAAAAACTCTAACTATAGAAAGAGAAAGACCAAACCTAACAGGTCATTTCCAAGAAGGATTATAAGGCACTTTCCTAAACCAAATTCTCATATCCTTCATAAAACTCAAATGCATGCACAAAATATCTTTCAACAAAAATCGAATGCTCGCAAATTTTATCAGATGATAGCAAATATGCGTAAAATAAAAATAAGAGCTATTAGGGTTAGAAAAGAAGAGCTATTGCCTCAGATGAAGTGTAACATTGTGATTACTACTTTAAAAGCTGAACACACATCTTCTGTATGGTATTTAGACTCTGGGTGTTCAAAGCACATGACTGGTGATAATACAAAACTTTTAAACAAAACCAGATTTACTGGGGGAAAAGTCATTTTTTCTGATAGTGTATCATCTCAAATCATGCTTAAAGGAACACTCCAAGAAGAAGGAATGACTATTCTTGAAAATGTTCTTCTAGTAAAAGGTTTTAAGGCTAATCTACTTAGTATTTCATAATTTTGTGACTCAAATCATACTGTCATCTTTTCAAAGAATAATTGCAAAATTTAAATGAAAAAGGTGAGTGCATAATTACAGGACTCAGGACTCCTAATAATTGTTATATTGTCCAGAACAGTACTGAGGTCTGTAACATTGCCAGAATGGATGACAATGAAATATGTCATAATTGAATGGGTCACATAAATTACGATAGCCTTAGTAGATTGTCTTCACAAGAAATAGTCAGAGGAATTTCAAAGATCAAACCTACTTCTAACATTGTCTGTGGATCGTGTCAGGAAGGAAATTTTTTTAAAGCACCTCATAAAAAGGTTAAAGATATCCTTTACTCTAAACCCTTGGAGCTCATCCATATGGTCCTAATGGGTCCTTCTCAAATTGTTAGTCTTTGTTGACACAGTTACATTCTTGTTATGGTTGATGACTTCACCAGATTTTCTTGGGTGGCTTTATTAAAACAAAAGTCTAACACTTTCAGAACTTTTTTAAAAATCTTACTTCATATTGAACATGAGAAGGACATTAAGTAAATAGAATTCGTAGTGATAAAGGTGGAGAATTCATAGATATTGGTGCTATAAAGTACTGTGACTATAATGGTTACAAACATGAATTTAGTGCTCCTAAGACTCCTCAACAAAATGGAATTGCTGAGAGAAAGAATCATACCCTTCAAGGGATGGCACCTGTTATAATTAATGCCAAGTGTTTGCCTAAAGATTTTTGGGTAGAATCTATTTGTACTTCTTGTCATATTATTAATAAGGTTTATCTTAGGAAGTATTCTAAACAATACTCGTACGAACTATGGTATGGGAAAAAGCCCAATCTTAAATACCTTGGAACCTTTGGTAGTACGTGTTATGTCTGCAAAGACAGAGAACACTTATCCATATTTGAGACTCGTGGAGATAAAGCTATCTTCCTAGGATATTCTCCTCATAGTAGAGCGTACCGTGTCTATAATCTTCACACAAAGACCTTAATCTAATCAATAAACATTATTGTAAGTGACACTACTATTGAGAGTAAGACTGGAGAACCAACTATTATGGAAGAGTCTGAAAATATTTTAGAAAATGACTCTCCGAAAATAGATGATTCTTTACCAATTGAGACACATGAAGTACCTAAATGGGTTTTTAAAGATCATCCCTTAGATAATATCATCGATAACCCTAATGACCCTGTATGTACAAGATCTCAATTAAGAAACTATGCTCATTATGCATGTTTTGTTTCACTTTTGGAAGAAAAGAATGTAAATGAGGCATTGAATGACCCTCAATTGATTTCTTCTATGTAGGAAGAACTTCCTCAATTTGTCATTCATGATGTTTGGTATCTTGTACCTAGGCCTGATCATAAAAAGGTTATTGGCACACGTTGGATATTTAAAAATAAATCTGATGAAAGTGGGATAATCATTAGAAACAAAGCCAGATTAGTGGCTCAAAGATACTCTCAAATTGAAGGAATAGATTTTAACGAGACTTTTACCCTGTTACTCACTTAGAATCTGTTCGTATTCTTTTTGCAATAGCTTGTTACTTTCATTTTACGCTTTACCAAATGGATGTCAAATCTGACTTTCTTAATGGAATCTTGAATGAAGAGACCTATGTTGAACAACCCAAAGGGTTCATCGACCCTCAATATCCAAATCATGTTTATCGTCTTAAAAAGGCATTGTATGGTCTTAAACAAGCGCCAAGATCCTGGTATGAGCGTCTTTCCAACTTTCTCTTAGACAAAGGTTTTAAGAGAGGTGTAAATGATCAAACCCTTTTTGTCAAACATTTTGACAAAGATATCATTATAGCTGAAGTCTATGTCGATGATATCATTTTTTGATCCACTTCCCCTCCTGAAGTTAAATATTTTTCTAAAATTATGCATAGAGAATATCAAATGTCTCTTATGGGGGAGTTCCAATTTTTCCTGGGTCTTCAAGTCAAACAGAATTCAGATGGCTTATTTGTGTTGCAGTTGAAGTATGCTTTAAAGATTGTCAAAAAATTTGAACTTGAAAGTGCCAAAGAAGCTAAAACTCCCATGAGTACTACGGTCAAATTATCTAAGGATGAGAATGGAAAATTCATAAATCCCACTCTGTATCGTAGTATGATAGGAAACTTACTATACCTTACTACCTCGCGTCCTGATATTATACACGCAGTTTGCATGTGTGCCCGTTATCAAAACAATCCTAAAGAGAGCCACTTAGTATGTGTAAAAAGAATTATAAAATACATAAAAGGCACTTTAAATTTAGGACTTTGGTACACCAATGATACCCCGAGTACTATAATAGGATACATTGATGCCAACTGGGTTGGGTGTAATGATGATAATAAGAGCACATCAGAAGCTTTTTGCTATATCGGTAACAATCTCGTAGGATGGAGTAGTAAGAAACAAAATTGCACTTCCTTGTCCACAGCAGAATCTGAATACATTACCGCTGGTAGTTGTTGTGATCAATTACTTTGTCTTAAGCAAATGCTAAATGATTACGGTATTCAAGAAGGTCAACTGCATCTCTATTGTGATAAATAAAACGCGATCAATATCTCTAAAAATCCTTTTCAACACTCGCGAATGAAACATATAAAAATTAGACATCATTTTATACGCGAATTAGTTGAGACTAAGGAATTAGAAATCAATTATATTCCTACTGATTTACAACTCGCAGATATGTTTACCAAAACTTTGGATTATAATAGATTTCTTGCTTTGCGAAAATCGATAGCAATGGTGTGTGCTGAATAAACTTCTATGACTTAAGTATTATTCCCTTTGTCCATTTGAGACAAAATGGGGGAGAAGTTTGAGTCTTTTGAGTTAATTATTTTCTACATATTTCTAATAAGCTTAATCTTATTGATTATTTGCAGGATTCTGTACAGTTGTATTCAACAGATGTTATTAGGGTATTGGTTTGTAATTAGTTGAGTTATGTAATTTTCTTTTTCTAGGAAATGGGTAGATAGAATTTTTGTATAGGAATAAGTTTTTCCTTATTTCTTTATAGCCCTACGAGTCCTAGATGACTCAAAGGAGATTTTGTCACATACTTCTAAAGGAGGATATTGAATTACCTTATACTCTTGACTCACTTGAGTCTACATTGTATAAGTACTCATCTAGTTAGGAAATATGTAACAAAATTATAGTCCAATTCCCTAGATATGATGACAAACTAGCCCCAAACGCCCCCGTAAGAGGCACGGACACCTCGTACGGGACCAATGTAACTTGTACGAACTGACCACATAGTTGCGGGTCTCCCAGTTTGAGAATATGATGATAATTTCAAAATATATCGATTAAGCATTAAAATAAGCCCTTAAAGGGTGAAAACCCAAACCAGCCTCCAAACGGCCCCGTAAGAGGCATGAACACCTCGTACGGGACCAATATAACTTGCACGAACTGACCACGTAATCGCGGGTCTCCCGGTTTGGAAATATGATGATAATTTCAAAATATGTAGATTAGGCTTAAAAACAAGCCATTTGAGGGTGAAAACCCAAACTAGCCCCCAAACGGCCCCATAAGAGGCACGAACACTTCGCACGTGACGAATGTAACTTGTACGAACTGACAACGTAGTTACGGGTTACCCGATTCGAGAATATGACGAATATTTCAAAATATGTAGATTAGGCTTAAAAATAAGTCGTTTGACGGTGAAAACCCAAACCAGCCCCCAAACGCCTCCATAAGAGGCACGAACACCTCGTACCAATGTTTTAAAAAATCCGCCTAGGCTTAAGGCTTGAGAGAAACGCCCCGCCTTAAGTTTTTCACGCCTTATTCTTGGTAAAACCCTTAAGGCGCACTTTTTTCTAACAACAACAATGCTTTAGTGAAACGATATCGCCTTTTAAAGATTTTTTTTACCAACAAGACCATTATCTCATCTGAAATAATCAAATAGTATTTTAATTTGCAGATATTCAGACATATTTTTATGATATGTACAATTTTAGTATTTTAATAGTCTTATATGGTTAAAAAATATTAAAATATATTAAGAAGGCCTAAATGCCATTTCACACCTTTTTATGCCTAAGGTCCGCCTAGGCTTCTAAGGCTTAAGACTTGGCCTCCACGCCTGGATCACGCCCCGCGTTTTTTAGAACCTTGCCTCGTACACGACCAATGTAACTTGTACGAACTGACTGCGTAGTCGCGAGTTTTCCAGTTTGAGTATATGATGATAATTTCAAAATATATTGATTAAGCTTAAAAATAAGCCCTTAAATGGTGAAAACCCAAATCAGCCCCCAAACGGCCTCGTAAGCGGGACGAACACCTCGCACGGGACCAATGTAACTCGTACGAACTGATCGTGTAGTCACGAGTCTTACGGTTTGAGAATATGGCAATAGTTTAAAAATATGTAGATTAGGCTTGAAAACAAGTCGTTTGAGGGTCAAACTCAAACCAGCCCCCAAACGGTCCCGTAAGAGGCATGAGCACCTCACACGGGATCAATGTAACTTGTATGAACTGACCGCGTAGTCGCGGATATCCCGGTTTGAGAATATGATGATAATTTCAAAATACGTCGATTAGGCTTAAAAACAAGTCATTTGAGGTTGAAAACCCCAATCAGCCCCCAAACAGCCCCGTAAGAGGCACAAACACCTCGTAGAGGACCAATGTAACTTGTACGAATTGACCGCGTAGTTGCGGGTATCCCAATTTGAGAATATGACTATAATTTCAAAATATGTAGATTAGGCTTAAAAACAAGTCGTTTTGGGGTGAAAACCCAAACCATGCCCCAAACAGCCCTATAAGAGGCACGAACACCTCGTACGGGACCAATGTAACTTGTACGAACTGACTGCATAGTCATGGGTCTCCCGATTGCAAAATATGACGATAATTTCAAAATATATCGATTAAGCATTAAAATAAGCCCTTAAAGGGTGAAAACCCAAACGACCCCGTAACAGGCACGAACACCTCGCACGGGAATAATGTAACCTGTACGAACTAACCGCGTACTCGTGAGTCTCCCGATTTGAGAATATGATGATAATTTCAAAATATGCAGATTAGGCTTAAAAATTAGTCATTTGAGGGTGAAAACCTAAACCAACCCCCAAACAGCCCCGTAAGAAGTACAAACACCTCACACGGGACCAATGTAACTTGTACGAACTGACAGCGTAGTCACAGGTCTCTCAGTTTGAGAATATGGTGACAATTTCAAATTACGTAGATTAGGCTTAAAAATAAGCCGTTTGAGGGTGAAAACTCAAACCAGCCCCTAAACGTCCCCGTAAGAGGCACAAACACCTCGTACGGGACCAATGTAACTTGTACAAACTCACCGCATAGTCACGGGTCTCCCGATTTGAGAATATGACAATAATTTCAAAATATGTAGATTAGGCTTAAAAATAAGTCGTTTGAGGGTGAAAACCCAAACCATCCCCCAAACGGCCTCGTAAGAGGCACGAACACCTCGCACGGGACCAATGTAACTTGTACGAACTGAAAGCGTAGTTACGGGTCACCCCATTTGAGAATATGATGATAATTTCTAAATACATAGATTAAGCTTAAAAACAAGTCGTTTGATGGTGAAAACCCAAACCAACCCCCAAACGCCCCCGTAAGAGGCACGAACACCTCGTACGGGACCAATGTAACTTTACGAACTGACCGCATAGTCGTGGGTCTCCCGATTGTACAATATGACAATAATTTCAAAATATATCGATTAAGCATTAAAACAAGCCCTTAAAGGGTGAAAACCCAAATCAGCCCCCAAACGACCCCGTAAGAGGCACGAGCACCTCGTACGGGACCAATGTAAGTTGTACGAACTGATCGCGTAGTCATGGGAATCTCGGTTTGAGAATATGACGATAATTTTAAAATATGTAGATTAGGCTTAAAAATAAGTCGTTTGAGGGTGAAAACCCAAACCAGCCCCCAAACGGCCCCGTAAGAGGCTCGAACACCTCGCACGGGACCAATGTAAGTTGTACGAACTGACAGTGTAGTTACGGGTCACCCAATTTGAGAATATGACAATAATTTCAAAATACGTAGATGAGGCTTAAAAATAAGACGTTTGAGGGTGAAAACCCAAACCAACCCCTAAACGCCACCGTAAGATGAACAAACACCTCGTACGGAACCAATGTAACTTGTACGACATGACCGCGTAGTCGCGGGTCTCCCTATTTGAGTATATGACGATAATTTCAAAATATATCGATTAAGCTTAAAAATAAGCCCTTAAATGGTGAAAATCAAAATCAGCCCCCAAATGGCCACGTAAGAGGCACGAACACCTCGCACGGGACCAATGTAACTTGTACGAACTGACGGCGTAGTCTCGGGTCTTTCGATTTGAGAATATGATGCTAATTTAAAAATATGTAGAGTAGGCTTGAAAACAAGCCGTTTGAGGGTGAAAACCCAAACCAGCCCCCAAATGGCCCCGTAAGAGGCACGAACACCTCGCACGGGATGAATTTAACTTGTACGAACTGACCGCGTAGTCGTGGGTCTTCCGGTTTGAGAATATAAAGATAATTTCAAAATATCTAGATTAGGCTTTAAAACAAGCCATTTGAGGGTGAAAACCCAAACCAACCCCCAAACGGTCCCATAAGAGGCACGAACACCTGGTACGGGACCAATATAACTTGTATGAACTGACAACGTAGTCACGGGCTTCTCAGTTTGAGAATATGACGATAATTTAATAATATAGGATTAGTCTGAGAAACCAACTGTTGAAGGGTGAAAATCCAAACCAGCCCCCAAACGGTCCCGTAAGAAGCACTAACTCCTCACACGTGACCAATATAACTCGTAGGAACTGATCAGGTAGTCATAACTTTCGTAACATTTTAATTTTTGAATATAATAATAATTTCAACTTTTATATGTAATTTTTTATTTTGAGTAAGCTTTTTTTATAAACTACTTGGTTACTAATATCGTATCTTTTTTGTATCCTATATTTTTTGCTGGATAACATTTTATCATTAGTATTTATTAATGTGGAACACACGGAGAACTCAATGGTTTACAACAAGGGGTTTATTCATGATTCTATTTTTATGTGTTATGGTCGGGCGGGCTTTTGTAGTTTTATTATTAACTTTTATTGTCGTGCGGGCTTTTGTAAGTTTATTGTTATATTTTGTTGTCATGCGGGCTTTATCTTACGCAGGTTTTATATTAACAAATTTTAGAGTGTCCAGAAAATAGAGGAAACTCTGCCCAATTTTTTTTCTGGTCTGTAAACTACTAAAGATACTAAAGATTTGTAATATTTTGAAGTTTGTATGTACATTAGTTTATCAACAACGTGCAAGATTTGAAATTTGGGAATTTTCTTGTTTTCAAATAATTAAATTTTTTTTCTTTTATCCAAAAATTTGGCACAATTCAAAACCGTGCCAAAAGTGTATCAAATTTTGGCACGGTTTTGAACTGTGCAAAATTTTTATCAAAATGTGCTAAATCTGGCACAGTTCAAAACTGTGCCAGAATTATCAAATTCTGGCACGGTTTAAAAGTGTGCAAGAAGTGTTCTTGTTTGGTCAAATCTGGCACATTTTTAAACCGTGCTAGAAAAAAATGGCCATTTTGGAACACTTGATTCTAGGACAGTTCAAAACCGTCCCAGATTTGATCTGGCACAGTTTTAAACCTTGCCAGAATCCTATTTTTGGTGTAGTGTAGTGCCAAATAACAAGAGGTCGGCCCATTAAATCAAAGTCAAGGCTAATTGTTTCTACCTTAACCCTGAAGGTAAACTCTATGAGAAGCCATTCACAGGCCCCTACCTCTAGTGCGTTCACCCACAAGATGTCAGGCAATTACGTAGAGAACTTCACAAAGTCATATACGGAAGTTATGCAGGTGGAAGATCGCTAGCCTTTCGAGCGATCAATAAAGAATATTGGTAGCCTCACATGTAAAAAGATGCTAGCATATATGTTCGCAAATGTGAAAAGTGCCAAAAGCACTCGCCCATGGTTCACCAGCCCGCCAGGGACCGGGACCTAAAGTTAGTTACCAGTCCATGGTCATTCATTCAGTGGGGATTAGACATCGTGGGACCGCTACCTACTGGATCTGAAAATCACAAGTACCTACTGGTTTCCACTACTTACTTCACTAAATGGGTTGAGGAAGAACCATTGGTGAACATCCGAGACTCTGTTGTGACCAGGTTCATATGGAGAAACATTATAACTCGCTTTGGGTTACAAAGATCCATCATCACCGATGACGGTACACAATTCGAAAGTGGTATCTTCCAAGCTTTCTGCGATGAGCAAAGCATCAGGCACCACTTCAGATCTGTGACATATCCCCAAAGTACTGGGAAAGCATAGGCTTCTAAAAAAACCATAATAGATGGGATAAAAAAAATGATTGGAAAAAGCTAAGGGTGCTTGGGTGGATGAACTCCCTCATATTCTATGTGCCTATCGCACAATGCCTTGGAGACCAATTAGGGAAACACCATTTGCCCTCGCTTATGGCATGGAGGTTGTCATCTCTATGGAAAAAGGCCTCCCTACTATGAGAAGGTTGACCAATGACTCAATGATGAAGCCTTACGCATTGAACTTAACCTAGTAGATGAGAGACGAGAACTAGCCTTGATCAAGTTGGCCTCCAACCAAAAACAACTAGCCAAGCAGTATAATAAAAGGATCAATTCGAGGAAGTTTTTAATAAGAGACTATGTCCTGCAAAAAGTCCTCGTTAGTGCTGTAAAACCATCAGATGGCAAACTGGGACCAAATTGGGAAGGACCATTCAAAGTGATCACAGATGATCTTTAGGGAGCATATCATCTAGAAATGCTAGAGGGCAGAGAGATACCAATAGCATGGAATATAGCTAACCTCAAGAATTTATATTCTTAGATCTTCTTTTTTACCTTTTAAGATGACAGAATTTTTAGTTTTTTGTTGCTTGATAAGAAAATTTTCATGAATAATGCCCGGATTAGCCCTTCTATCCCCAAACTTTACATTAACCTCTTAACTCATGTTGATTATATCTCATTAATTAGCACCCTCCTTTCTACATTTCTAGAATGTTTGATGAGTAGGGTTAGTAAGTTAAATACAAACACTTCGAATTACCCTCATGCCCTTATTGTTAACATAAGAGACCTCATGAGTTATCCACGCAACAACAAAAGTCGTACTGGGGATCCTTAGGTAATAAAGCCAACTTTAGTTGATCGCTAACATCTGGTGGTCACAAAAAAACCTGCTTGAGTAGATTGCACAATAACTATGTACATCCTCGCTGTCATCTCACGTAGGCCTAACGAAGTGTGAGGACACGAGATAAAAGGTAAAATTAATTGAATGATAATTCCTAGGAATATTAAACTAGGAGAATGTCCAAACATATTAAAGGCGGAATGCCCACACTTAAACATCATTTAGTCGGTTATTAAAAGAACAAAATTATTCAAACTAAGTGTATGTCGACCTAAGCCCTCAATCGATAAATCAATATCATTTTGGTCAATAAAAGTGCTAAGTAATGAGCATGTAAAATCAAAATATGTTTAGTCAGCACACGCTCAAAACATAAGAAAGTTCTTAATTCAGAATACAAGGTTACAATCACAAGGCCAAAAAGAGATACATAGAAGCCTAAGAGGGGCTAGGGAATCGAGCAAGATATTCTGTTATAGCTCCCCTCTGACTATCGCCGGGATTTGGAGCAAATTCTTTGACATTTTCATCAAGATCTTGATCCAAGGGTTGGAGAGGAATATCATCGGCCGGAATCCATTCATCATCTCTTGAGAAAGTATTATGGCAATATGCAGGGCATTCAACCTGGTACTTATACCAGAGCTTGGATTCTTTTGGAGTTCTCGCCTCTTTAAGAGAACTCAGCCATCCTCGAGAAAAAGCAATACTTTCAGGCTCTTTGAGTTTTATTGGGGCATCTTCCTAACCAACATTATAATCTTCTCCACAGACCTCTCTGGATCCCACTTTAAATTAGTATCTCAGCTTCTTGACATTATCTTTTAGTACCCCTATAAATTATTTCAAGCTCTCCACCTCTTTTCGCAGAGCATCATTTTCGAACTAGAGTACCTCTCCCACTTGGTTGATCGCAGTCCTCTCCAGCAATACGTCCCTTAGGGAATTAACTTCGTCCTAAATAGAGGCACATATATCCTTCATCTCCAGTAGGTTATCCTTCAATTTTGCAATCACTTCAATCTGGTTTTTGTATTGTTCGTTCCTAGTTCTTTTTTATTTATTGATTTTCACGAAGGCTTTGCGAGCTTGTAGGATGATATCAGGTCCAATAATTTTCCCCAGTCGATAATTTGGAGATATATAGCGATCTAAATCAGCAGACTACGAACGATACGCATTAATCTAGAAGTAAGTATATTATCATAAACAAAAATAGATAAACACATTAGCAAAATGGGGAATTTCATTATCATACAAAATAAAAAGAAGGCCAATGGACAATACATGATGTTCTCAAAATAAGGGTACAAACCAGTAAGACTAAAATCATACAAGGAAAATCCAAACTCCTAGTCTACAGGAGCACTAGTTCTTCACCTGCTCTCCCCCAATTATTATTTTCCCCTTTTCAACCACTTACGGTTCCTGGTCAGCATCAGAACTCCCACCAACCGCAGCAGGAACAATCTTAGTATTACTAGTAGCCTAGTCGCCACCTTCTCCCTCTTCTTCCTTAATATAAGGGTCGGGACCAAGAGAGTGACGACCGAACAGTTCAGAATCTGTAGGTGGTCATGTAGCCTTCAAACCCTTATCCCATCCCTTCTTAAAGGAGAACTTATAAGCGTAAGACATATGGAGTTTAGTATCCTCATAATCTTTATAAAACCATCACGATTGTTGTCATCCTTGGATTGAGAAAGGTCGCCCTCCAACTTGGCCACCTTTCCAGTCAACTCTTTGTTGGCCTCCACTAATTAAGACTTCTCAATAATCATTACCTTTTGATCATTCCCGAGAGCATCATAGGACTTAGACATCTTATTTTTCTTATGCTATCATGCCTGGAGATCATTGACAAGGGCCACATTCTCGCCCTCTAAGGCTTTCTTTAGCTCTTCCTCCCTTATGAATCCGTCAAATTGATTGTCTATAAAGGTAGTGAAATCAAACAGCATAAAAAAAAGAATAAGAACAATAGATAATCAAAACAGAAATGATAAAAAGTAAAGGAAAAGAAATAGATATGAGAGACTTACCAGAGCCATTCCCTGTGCAGTTTTGAGAACAAGTTGAGCTGGCCCCAGCCTCGAGGAACGCTCGTGATCAGCAGAGAGCACCGACCTCTTCAGGAGGTCAAGGGCTAAAAAGGGGCAATCACCCGCACTATCTTCCTCAAGATTAAGGATGGTGGTCACTCCAGTAGATTATAAGGCTAACTTCTTCTTAGCCTCAACCTTCTCTCTCTTTCTTTCATCTTCTTCTCTTCTCTCTCTCTATCTTTCTCTCTCTCTCTTGTTCTCTTCTTCTTCTTCTTCTTTTTTCTCTTTTTCCTTCTCTTTCTCTATTCCTTCATCAGATGGGTCAAAACAACTACCCTTAGAAGAATCTATTGCAGAAACCTTTAAAGTAAGAATCCAATTAGAAAGGACCACATGATCGTCGTTATCAGCAAGAAGACTTAACCTTATTTTCTCAACTAGAGGAGCCATGTCCTCATCTTCTTCTTCTTCTTCTTCTTCTTCTTCTTCTTCTTCTTCTTCTTCTTCTTCTCTTATTTCCACTTTTCCTGTTACTTCTACTCCTCTAATTCTCTCTTCTTCGCTCTCTTCTTCTTCTTCTTCTTCTTCTTTGGTACTTTTCTCCTGAAAAAGAACTGGATCAGAAGGACCTACCTCTTGAGCCCTTAAATTAGGACTTAGTCAACTAGTCGAGCAATAAAGCTTGTACCTGTATTCTTATATCCCAAAAGAAAGGCTGCCGACCTATGATGATCACCTTCTGCCAATCTCTACCTTATGCTCCAGGCCTTAACAATCTATTCGGTATTAATATCACTAATGTCAGACTCCTGATTCTTGGCATGAGCTACAATAAAAAAGACGAGGAATATCAACCACAAGAATGAGAAGAATTCACAAGAAGTTAGCAGAAAGACAAAAAAAAAAGAGGAAGAGGCCTATTTCGGCTTCTCCATAGTAAAAAAATGGGAAAGTCAAATGGTCGGTCCCTCCCCCTCCAATAGTGGAGGGTGCTACTAGTTCCTTGTAATGAACCCACTTTTCCAGTAGTCTTTGTGCGAATTCGAAAGATTTGTCACCAGAACTCGCTCTACTTTTCTGGTTTTCAGATACAACAAACCCTCTTTGGTCTTCGAGAACACATAACGGTAACATATCTCAGCTAGACCCAATTTTGTTCCATAATCAGTATTTATCCTATGGACACTGTTTACAATCTTCCGTACGTTGGGGGCACATTGAATAGGAAAATTTTCAAAGAACCTAACAAATCTAAGAAACAACTCATTTAGGGGGAAATGTCAAACGCTTTTGAGTTATCAACAAGGTGTGAATCCAGTGTCCCCCATCAACTCTACGAAAATTATGAGGAATGGGGCACAGTCGATAATCACCCAATTAGGAATGTTATACTTGCGCCTAAACTCTTCTACAGATTTTCCATCTAACATCCCCATTGTTGAACAAGAAGAAACCCTAACTACAGTAACTAGATCGTACAGGGAAAAAGAATTAAAAAGAGGCAGAGACTATAACTTACAGGCAGTAACGAAGCTTTGAGAAAGCACAGAAGGAGGGAAACTTCGACTTTTGACGCAAAAGGGGAGCTTATGAACGGAGTATGCGCAAGAACGACCAGAAACAGTGAACAAACGCTTGAGTAAGCAACAACTAATCACCAGAACACTCAAATGATGAGTTTTGACTTCCTATGAAGATTTTGGCCCTTCGATTTCTCTTTTAAGACAAGCGTGCCCTTGTTGTTACAAAGATGCCACCATGGACTCTCATTACATTTTTAGGGATTAGACCTCCGACCCAGTTGAAATCTGTTGGCCCAAGATTTGGTGTAGAAATTAAGTTATGATTTGGGGTTGGTCAAATAACTCTAGTTATCTTGGTCACCAATATCCTAACTTAATTTCTACACCCAATCATAACTTAATTTCTACACGGGCAGTTTAGTTAAATGAGGATACTCGCAGATGTGGTCAAATCAGGTTCCAAGAATTTCGGTCGAGAAATTCAAGCACCTCATGGCCAATCCACGAATGATGATGGAGTTCCTTAAACAACTCAAACTCTGTAACAGACATATCTATAAATTGTACGCCCTGACCCGGGGCAAAGGGATGAAACATTGTAATCGTTCAGAGATACTTAATAATAACAAATAACCGTGGACGTAGGCAAGTTGCCGAACCACTTACATCATTGTTATGTGTGATTACATTTACTTTTCGCCCTTTGTGATTATTTTCTTAGATCATTTGTTGTAAATTTTTTTGCATTCACATATATGTATATAAAATAAGCATCAATGCCTTGATCAATAATTTTGAATATCAAAAGGAGAGATGAACACATTTTATCTAATACCAGGGCCGGTCCTAAGATTGGGAGTGCCCTGTGCGAAAATCAATTTAGGGCCCTTTAAAAAAATATTGTCCAAAGATATGAAATACCTAAAATGGGCCCCTAAAAAATTAAACTTATTTTTTAGGGCCCATTTTAGTTGGGTGAGATTTTTGTGTAGTTGAATCATTATTTATACAAATTGTTTTTGGGTAGTTAAAAAACGGGCCCCTAAAAATTTAAACTTATTTTAAAAATTAACATTTTTATATACATAAAATATTTTTGGACCCCTAAAATATATATATATATATAGGTGCATACTCTAAAATGGGCCCTGTGCCATTGCCCACTTGGCACATGGCCAGGGCCGGCCATGTCTAATACTTTTATGTTTAAATTGCAATTGAATGTTTCGAATGAATTTTTGTAATTGTAATTTGCTGTTTCCCTTTTATTTGTATGTTTTTTCACTTTGCTTGAAGCAAGTTTGCATTAGCAGAGGCATCCAAAATATCAAAGCCGGCCCTGTAAATATTACTAAACTATTATTTGTGAACCATTTTGGCCTACAATAACGGGCGACGCCAGAAAACTTAATATATGGGATACTTCAAACAATTAAGGAGATATTTACAACATGCGCAACAGGTCACGGTAAGAGAATTTTTTTTGTCAAGCGAGATATTAGTTAGGACTAGAGGCAGAAGCATTGTTAACTCATTTGTCAGTCTTCACATATTTCCTCTATAATTCAAACAATAAAGATAAATTATGTACACTTGCTCTAAATTTGAACTAAGCCGGTCATTAAGGCTTATTTGGGACACTTTCTTGTTCTCCCCAAAACTATATATGCGCCGGCCTTGACTTGATACTCCAAATCTTGAGGTATAGGTTATAAACATTGAAACCTATAAATAGAAAAAATACTTCATCCTTTCTACATTAACTCATTGTTAAACCGTTTGAGATATACAAACACGGGGACATACAGATAATATTTCCATGGCTTCTAGAAATGTCTTCATCATCCTTGCTATTATATTTCCCGCTATCGTCTCCGCCACCGACTTCATAGTGGGAGATGACTATGGATGGACCATAAATTTTGATTATCAAGCTTGGGCAAAAGGAAAGAATTTCCAAGTTGGAGATACATTAGGTACTTTTCTTTATATAATACATATATGTATAATGGTCTTGTACTTAATAACTGCAATATATATACATAGCACTGGCAAAATTATGGGCTGGGTTTAATTTGGGCGGGTCAAATATGGGTTGGGCTAAATATGGGTTGGACCAAATATAGGTTGAGTTAAATGTGGGCTGGGCCAAATATGGGGGGACCAAATATGAGTTGGGCCAACCCATTATTTTTCTACTAAATTAAGTATTACAATTCGAGGTATATATAAAAAAAACTTATATTTTACTCATAACTTTTTAAAATGAGTATTATATTTGATTTGTATCTTTTAAAATTGGGCGCCATATTTGATTTCTTGCTTTGAAATATGAGCCACATATTTAACTCATAGCTTTGAAATATCGGCCCCATATTTAACTCACAAGTATCTAAATATGGGCCCCATATTTAGATACTTGGACTAATATGAACTGTTTTATTATTTGGGCCAGATTTTGCCACTAATATATATACACTAGCATATAAGTAACAGCCGTGCTTGTTTTATAGTATTTAAGGCCCTGTTTGGTTTGCAACTATAATTCTGTTTTCTGTGTTTAAATACAATTCTGATAAAAATCTTCGTTTGGCAACCTGTTTTTAAACACATAATTATAATATTCCTGTGTTATAATCAAGTTTTTCAGAAAACAGATTTTGGGTGTTTTATAACATCTGTTTTTTTTTATTTTTCAACTCAGAATTATTCATTCTTAATATTTTAAAGCAATTATACCTTAATATATAATATACATACATAATACATTAATGTGTGTAATTCTTATAAATAAAAAATATATATGTACATATACACAAAATTACGTATGGAATGATATAAAGTTAAATAATATTATCAATAGATACATGATACTTATATATAGTTTTATACATATATTATTAATGTATGGAATAATATAAAATATACATATAGTACATATGTATTAAAAAATAATATCAATTCATGTATGTATATAATTTTATAGTGAATTATATATGCGACATCATTATAAATATATATATATATATATATATATATATATATATATATATATATATATATATATATAGAGAGAGAGAGAGAGAGAGAGAGAGAGAGAGAGAGAGAGAGGTAAACTCCCTAACATACCTCATTAAATATACCTAAAAATACATGATATTAAATGTACGTGTATATAATTTATGATGTATGTATATGTATACATTCATGTATCATGTATGTATGAAAGTTTTATGTATGTTTATATGTACATACATATATATATTATATATATGTATGTACATATAAACATACATAAATATATAACATACCTCATTAAATGTACATGTATATAATTTATGATGTATGTATGTTTATATGTACATACATATATATATAACATACCTCATTAAATGTACATGTATATAATTTATGATGTATGTACGTATGTATACATTCATATATATATATACTAGGGTGTACCCGTGCCGATGGCACGACGATAAATTTAATCCCGTGATATTTTGTACCCGTGTTGATGACACGTTGATAAATTTATTCCCGTATTAAATTTGCGCTCGTGCCGATGGCACGCTCATAATTTTATCCCAGTGTACTTCGATTAACAACCTATCATTAGGGGCATTTTTAAGATTAAATAATTCATGTTCTTAATTATTTTTATCGTGACTATTTTTGTATATTTTTTTTGTGTGGTTGTATTAATTACATACCATTATATAATCTAAGGTCATTTAAATTTAACGTTAATTTTTTCACTTAATTATTCGACGGTCAAAATGCCCAAGAAAGTTACAAACCCATTAGTTTGTTTCACCTACCTCCTAAAGTGCCCTAATAACTTTAAAATATTTCGCTATTGAAAAAAAATAACCAAACTGTATTATATCATACTTAGTGTTAAATTTTCTTCAATTTTTGTTTAAATTTTTATTGTTCTCTATTACTTTTGAACGTACGCAATTTTGAGAATGAAAACGATTTGAATTTTAGAGCCATGTGCCAATGTCTTGTGCAGTGCTCTGACAAATAACATCCAATCCATTCATAGAGATAATCATACTCTTCTTGCTACCATATGATTTTGAGATATACCCCACACCTAACTAATCATATTGCAGGACTCCAATATATTACAAATCATATTAGATAACTTTTGATTCTAACGTGTTTGTTTCACGAAACAATTAAATTCTTAACTAAATTTCAAATAATAAAAACTAAATAATATTGCAGGACTCGAAATTAAAACTTCAAATATTTTAAAATATAAAAGCAATATTATAATTAGAAATGCAATTCAGTAATTAATTATGTGTCTCTGAATGTGTCTTTGTTTTATGTTGAGTTATGTTACCGTATTATCAATTAAAAAAAATATTTTTATTTTGTTTTGTATGAAAGTTAAACATTTCAGTGAAACCTTAAAAAAATGAACTCAATGATTTTTTTTTACATTTTAAAAAAATGATTTAATATACAAATTTAAAAAATGTCGAATATGGATCTACTCTTTTTTAAATACTAAAAATATTTTGAGATGTATTTATTAAGATTCTCCCGAAATGTTTAACATATCCATACAAAAAAATATAAAAATAAAAACATTTTTTAAATTTTGTATACTGTAACACACAACAAAAACCCCGGGTCCGTTTGCTTCGTATTAAAATATGTTTAACGCGGCGAAAAATAATATGGTGAAATATGTTTTTACCTATTTAGACTTAAATTTTCTTCTACAAAAATAGAGGGGGCACTTATTCGCAATGTAAATTCACGAAAATATTAATTTTAAAAATATGAAAAATACTTCGCCACTTTACTTTTCGATGCAATTACAATTATTTCACCCTGACCAAATGAACCGTAACACATTAATAAACGCATCAAAAAAACCTCCAAATAGTGTCATTGGAGTACTTATGCAAAACCTATATCAGTACACAAATAATCACCTTGGAACAAAAAACAAAGTATAAATGGGACCCCAACCAATTAAACATTCATTTTCCATTTTTTGGAGCTCCCACAATCATCTTCATGTTTAGGTTTGTTCATAGAGTTCTTTACAACATTTCAATCCACCAGCCCCTGTTTTCTTTGAATGATATTTATCTAAGAACAGGGGCCATGTCTAAACCAAAAAAGTTCGAGGCCAAATACCTGATAACCATGATTCCGAGCTTTCTCTGGCCGATCTCCATTGATTTTGGGTTGTTGTTTGGGACGACCCAAACTCGTTCATTGGTGGACAGGTCAGTGAATCTAGATGTCATTCGTTAAACCCATCAACGTCGGCCAATAAATTGGTTTTCGTCAGGTTCTGATTTGTAAACACAGATAAACCCACCACGCTTAAACTCAGTTAAAGCAGTTAAACCCACCACGCCATTATTCTCTCCAAGTTAAACCCAATGGAGTTTTCATGGCAGTGGACCAATGGAGTTTTAATGGCAATGGAAGCATACTAAAACACAAAGACAAATTTTGAAACCCAGAATAATGGTGAGACATAGATAAGAAGGAACTGAGTTCGGAGAATCAAGAATGAACAACCCAGATATGAAAGTGGAATGTTTTAGATCTGCAAAATAAACATGCAAAGTTTGAACCAAATAAGTAAAGATTCAAATAGTTTCTGTCATTTTGTGCTACACTAAAATCAAAATTATTCAACAAAGTAACCAAAACATTTTAGATCCTGTGAATAAAACCTTCGACTTTGAGAACCGAGAAATAAGAAAGTAAATTTTGAAACCTATTAGTTGGGCGTGGTATATGGAGACCCATTTCGAAACTCATATACCTGGCGTGGGAGTGGAGAGCCTGTGAAAGAGATGAGGTTGATGGACCCAACACCGACCATCATCGCTAAAATCGGAGATCAGATCTGAACCAGATTAAACCATCAAACTCTCAAGTCCCCAACATAAATGATAAGTCTGCAACAAAAATTCGTACAAAACCAAATATTAAAACAAAACCCCATAAAAATAAATAGCTTGTCTGAGTGGTTCGTCAAATAGCTTCTTGCCTGAGTGGTTCGTCAAATAGCTTGTCTACATAGTCTACATAGAAATAAAGGAAAAGTGCTCCATTTCAGTCCTTAAAAAACCAATACAAACAAAAAGGGGAAAAAAAGTGAAGATGAAGAAAAGAGTGGAGAGAGAGAGAGAGATGGGAACCTTCGTGTGTGAGAGAAGTTAAGAAGTAGCCGGTGAGAGTATTGTTAGTGCAAGTTTCGATCCTTGTGCTCTTATTTTGAGCCTTGTGCTCTGACTCCACCATGTCCAATTACAGGTTACTTAGATATTCAAAGATTTCATAGATTTTGTATACAAAATTGTATGATGTGTCAAACACATTTATTATATGATGGGTTAAAGTTGTATGACGTGGAAAACACTTTTATTATATGATGTGGCAAGTTGTATGATGTGGCAAAAAGACCCTCCTGCTATTATATATATATATATATATATATATATATATATATATATATATATATATATATATATATATATATATATATATATATATATATATATCCACACACACACACGCATATGTATGATATAAATATACATATTTGTCAATTTTGTCAAATTTTCAAAAAACTGTATTTAAAAACAACTTTACCAAACGCACACCAATAATTATAAACACAAAAAACTGAATTTTAAAAACAGTGTTTAAATCGAATTTTCTGAATAGAGAACCAAACGAGCCATAAGAAATTAAAATCGTCAATTTTAATTTTTCAAAGTGAGACAGTGGCCCAAATGAAAGTTCAAGTTGTGGTTTGTAGTACTGGAAAAATAATCCATAGATGCATTTGAGCGGCCGATGCGTAGATGTGCCTCTTTTGGCAAATATCACACTCTTTACCATTTGTGCAATGGTTGGACCAGAAATTGAAGTGTTGACTTTACTCGGTCATTACCACGTTCCTAATGAAGGGAAACGGCAACATCTATGCTTACGATTTTTTTTCTTTTTCTTCTATTATACGACAGGGGAATGCCCCTGCTCATGTTATGGCTCAATACACCAATTCCATTGACGATTACCAAGTTTGGTTTGAGGATGCCCCCGTGTGGTTGGGTTATCATCTCCCACATGATTGTTTAATGTATTATTGTTGTTTATTTCCAAAAACTAAAAAAGTTTAGTAAGGCGGACCATGCATGTGTCATTTCAGAAGGGCAACATTTGATAAAGGCATTTGTTGCCGATTTTCTCTTATGTGTAGTGGGTACTTTTTTTTTAATCTGTTTTAACAAAAAATCCTTGTCAATAAATTAATGTAGTTTTCAAGTACCCAACCGGAGTTCATAACGTCTTCAAGGTCAACGGAACCGGATTTCAGAACTGCATTATACCATCACAGACCGAACCTCTAACTTCGGGTAACGACACAATCGTACTAGCTGTTGGAAAAATTGGACTTAAATGGGTTTTTACGAAAGCTGTCCAGAATTTTCTGGACAGAATTTTGAGCAACTTTGAGCTCAAATTTAGGTGGGACCCACACTACGAAAATTGTGGGACCATATACGAACGCGTTCACCTCCGCAAGGAGATTAACGTAGTATATTCATATGTCCAATTTCAATAAGTTATGAATGATAAATATGTCCCCAAAGTGACTCACAAAGCAATGAAAGTAAATGAATTGGGTGTGCTTTAACTCTTGTCCCACATTGGAAGAGTAGTGGAATTTTGATGAATTAATAACACCCCAAGTATGGACTAAGGCTTGGATGCCTTGGGGGTATCCCAACTCTTTGAAGGGGAGATGACCTAAGCTATGCACGGGTTGACTCTCGGCTCGGTTCGGGCTTGGGCTTGGGCTTATAAAAATCTCCTACATTTTTGGGCCGAATTTATTTAATTTTCTGGGTTTAATTATTAATTAATTACGAAATTAATTAATTAGTTGGCAGTTATTGCCAACAGTCAACAGTTAATTTCGTTTAACTGATTAACTGTTTTGACAGTTAATTTCGGTTGACTGTTCCAACAGTCAACACAAAAGCTATAAATTAAACATTTCCCCTACAGAATTTACTACTGAAAAATTTTCCCTCCTTCCAGAATTGCTGTCAATTTTATCCCAGAAAATTTCTGTCCTTCTCCTGCATAACATATCTATACTGTTTGTTATTGAGTTGAGTAAAAGCCACAGATTTGAGTTCGTTGTAATTAATTATTGTCGTGCTACATAATTAATTGGAAAATCCGTTCTATATTGGGAGACAATATTCATCAACCTCGGAGCACATTGGAGGGAATAAATTGTCTTAAGGAAACTGTGAGATTCACAGGGCTCGGATTATTTCTTTTATTCTTGTTTAATTTCTGCAAATTCAAGTAAGTGTTTCATTTCTGTAATTCTGTTTTAATTCTGTAATTATATTATTTTCATAATTCTATACAAATTGTTATTTATAAATAGTAGACATAACAATCTTAAGACAATTTATAAAAGTTCTACTGTTTTTAATGTACAGAATTTTTTTTATTACAGAAATTTATTTGTTGGAAATAAATCTGTTTTGACAGAATAAAATGAATTAAATTACTGCTTTATTGTAGAAATTAGTAAAACAGTTTTGTTATAGAAATTAGTTTCTATACTGTTTTTATATTCTGTTTTAGAAAATAAAATTTTATTTGCGTACTCTTGTTAAAATCTGTTTATCTAAATTTTTTTCTTAAATTATAATTCTGTTTTGTACGGAATTCTTTTTATTATTAAAAATTAGTGTGACACAGATTTTAAAATTTTGTATTCTGTTTTGTACGGAATTCTGTTTATATTACATTTTTATTCTGAATTATTATTTGAAATTCTTTTGGAATTCATTTATTGTGAATTATATTTGGAGGAAATTGGTGCACAGAATTTTGTATTCTGTTTTGATTAAAATTCTGTTTTTGTAACAGAAATGGAATCACAAAGTACGAACACTACTCCTACGAAACTGATTGTCACCAACACAAGTGTGACTGCACCCGTATCTATGCCACACGGGGAGAAACCTGAAAAGTTCATTGGGGCTGACTTCAAACGTTGGCAAGGACAAATGTACTTCTATCTCACTACCTGCCAATTGGGCAGGTTTGTATATGAAGATTGCCCCTCTATTCAAGAGGGAGATGATGCTGAAAAGGTTGCTGATGTCGATGCTTGGAAGCACTCGGACTACCTATGCCGAAATTATATTTTGGCCTACTTGGACAAGACTTTGTACCATGTCTATTGCACTATCAAAACTTCCAAGGAATTATGGAATTCTTTGGAAAAGAAGTATAAAACTGAAGATGCTGGGATGAAGAAATTTATCGTTGGGCGTTTTCTGGACTTCAAAATGGTTGATTCTAAATCTGTGATCTCGCAAGTGCAAGAATTCTAAGTGATCCTCCACGACATTCATGCTGAAGGAATGTCAATCAGTGAAACTTTCCAAGTTGCTGCAATTGTTGAAAAGTTGCCACCTTCTTGGACTTTGTTCAAAAACTATCTCAAGCACAAGTGTAAGGAGATGAATGTGGAGGAGTTGGTGGTCCGGCTAAGAATCGAAGAAGACAACCGTGAATCTCAAAAGAAAAGTGGGAAGAATCCGATGGAAACAAAGGTCCATGTCGTTGAAGGTCCTAAAAAGAACAAACGAAAATATGATGGGGAAGGCACTTCTAAACATAACAAGAAAAAGTTCAAAGGCAAATGCTACAATTGTGGTAAACCGGGACACCGCTCAAGTGAGTGTCGTAAGCCTAAGAAGCAAAATAAAAATAACTCTCAAGCAAATGTGACTGAGGGTGACTATATCACCAATGATTTGGCGGATATGAATCTTTCTGCCGTTGTCTCTGAATGTAACTTGGTTGGAAATACCAAGGAATGGTGGGTGGACACTGGAGCCACACGACACATTTGTGCAAACAAATGGATGTTCTCCACCTATAAGTCTTTGGAAAATGAGGAGAACCTTTTTATGGGAAATTCTTCCACTTCTAAGGTGGTGGGACAAGGAAAGATTGCTTTGAAAATGACTTCTGGAAAGGAACTTACTCTCAACAATGTTCTTCACGTGCCTGATATCCGAAAGAATCTGATTTCGGGATCTCTCCTTACTAAGAATGGTTTCAAGCTTGTGTTTGTGTCGGATCGCTTTGTGTTGTCTAAAAATGACATGTATGTAGGAAAGGGCTACCTAAATGAGGGGCTCTTTAAATTGAATGTTCTTACTGTAACCCCTAAAACATCTGTTTCTATTAATGAAGTTGCTAGTTCTTCTTATTTGATTGAGTCATCTAATATTTGGCATGCTAGATTGGGACATGTTAATTTTGATACATTGCGTAGATTAATTAACTTGGAATTTTTGCCAAAATTCAATATTGATAAAAATCATAAATGTGAAATTTGTGTGGAATCTAAATTAGCTAAATTACCTTTCCATTCTATTGAAAGGATAACTGAACCTTTAGATTTAATTCACACCGATATTTGTGATTTAAAATTTGTTCAAACTAGAGGTGGGAAAAAGTATTTTATTACTTTTATTGACGATTGCACAAAATATTGCTATGTATATTTGTTACATAGTAAAGATGAGGCTATTAATGCATTTAAACAATATAAAAATGAAGTTGAGAATCAATTAAGCAAAACAATAAAGGCTATTAGAAGTGATAGAGGAGGTGAATATGAATATCCATTTGAGGAATTTTGTTCTGAAAATGGGATTATTCATCAAACAACCGCTCCTTATTCTCCTCAATCGAATGGTGTTGCTGAACGCAAAAACCGTACTTTGAAAGAAATGATGAACTCAATGTTATTAAGTTCAGGAGCTCCACAAAATTTGTGGGGGGAAGCCTTACTTTCTGCTAATTACATTCTCAATAAAGTACCTCACAAAAAGACTCATAAGACACCTTATGAATTATGGAAAGGTCGAAAACCTTCCTATAAATATTTACGAGTATGGGGGTGCTTAGCCAAAGTGATGGTTCCTAAACCTAAAAAGGTAAGAATAGGGCCAAAAACCGTGGATTGTGTATTCATCGGTTATGCTACTAATAGCAGTGCATATCGATTTCTAGTTTGTAAATCTGAGATTTCGGACATTCATGTAAATACGGTTATTGAATCGAGGGATGCTTCATTTTTTGAAAATGAATTCCCGTATAGCATGACCCGAGAATCTGGTCCTCCTAAAAGGACAAATCAAGCTACTACAAGTGGTACTCATCAACCTATTGAATCAATAGAGGATGAACCAAAACGTAGTAAAAGAGCAAAAACCTCGACTTCTTTTGGTCCGGATTTTCTAACATATTTGTTAGAAAATGAACCTCAATCGTATAAAGAAGCTATATCCTTACCCGATGCTTCCAATTGGAAAGAAGCAATTAATAGTGAAATTGAATCCATATTACAAAATCATACATGGGAACTAGTGGATCTTCCACCCGGTTCAAAACCGTTAGGTTATAAATGGATCTTCAAAAAGAAATTGAAGGCCGATGGATCAATTGACAAATATAAAGCTAGACTTGTAGCTAAAGGCTATAGGCAAAAGGAAGGGTTGGATTACTTCGACACATATTCACCGGTAACAAGAATAACGTCCATTCGGATATTAATAGCAATAGCTGCTATTAATGGACTTGAAATACATCAAATGGATGTAAAAACTGCATTCTTAAACGGTGAACTAGACGAGGAAATTTATATGGAGCAACCTGAAGGGTTCAAAGCTCCCGGGCAAGAAGGAAAAGTATGTAAGCTTGTTAAATCACTATATGGATTAAAACAAGCACCTAAACAATGGCATGAAAAATTTGATAATGCAATGTTATCAAATGGTTTCAAAATCAATGAATGCGATAAATGTGTTTACTTTAAATACATTCAAAATGGATATGTCATTGTATGCCTCTATGTTGATGATATGCTTATCATGGGTAGTAACTTGGAAATTGTCAGAACTACAAAACAAATGTTGAGTAGTAGATTTGACATGAAAGATATGGGAATCGCCGATGTTATATTAGGAATTAAAATTTCTAGAACATCGGATGGACTTATATTATCTCAATCTCATTACATTGAGAAAGTACTTGAAAAATTCAAGAAGTATGATATTAGTCCTACCAAGACACCTGTAGATGTAAATTTACATCTAGCAAGAAATAATGGTGAAAGCATATCTCAACTAGAATATTCTAGAATTATTGGCAGTTTAATGTATGTCATGAACTGTACGCGACCGGACATAGCATACTCAATAAGTAAGCTAAGTCGATTTACGAGTAATCCAGGAAGAGATCACTGGAAAGCAATATTGAGAGTTTTGGGTTATTTAAAATATACTCAAAACTATGGATTGCATTACTCAAAATATCCAGCTGTTCTTGAAGGACATTGCGATGCAAATTGGATATCTGATACAAAAGACTCTAAGTCTACGAGTGGGTATGTGTTTACCCTCGGAGGTGCAGCCGTATCTTGGAAATCCTCAAAACAAACGTGCATTGCTAGATCGACAATGGAATCTGAATTCATTGCACTAGACAAAGCTGGAGAAGAAGCTGAATGGCTTCGAAATTTTTTAGAGGATATTCCAAATTGGTCTAAACCTGTGCCCGCAATATGTATACATTGCGATAGCCAATCAGCGATTGGAAGGGCACAAAATCACATGTATAACGGAAAGTCACGACATATTCGTCGTAGACACAATACCGTTAGACAACTTCTCTCAAACGGAATTATCACAATTGACTATGTAAAGTCAAAAGATAATATATCGGATCCACTAACGAAAGGTTTAAACCGAGAGCAAGTTGAAAGATCATCGAGAGGAATGGGTCTAAAGCCTATAAATAAATAAGAATCAATATAGTGGCAACCCAACCTAGCTGACTGGAGATCCCAAGATCTAGGTTCAATGGGCAAACCGAACTACATTGTATTCAGTAAGCACTGGAGGATATTTAATCCTATCCATTCCAAAGATGAGACAGTGCATATCTGCCGAGAAATTAGGATAAGTTATGCTTTTAATGACATCTATATCTTAGTACGTCTAAGTGGGGTATTGCAGAATACTCTTTATGGAAGTCACCTACGTGAGTAAGAAGGGGGCCACTTCTATGAGAATAATGAAAGGCATATTCTCTAAAATACTTGCGGAACCAAGTGGTGTTCACGGCCAAAATGAACACAAACGTGAGAACCAACTGTGTTGAAGAATTGTTGTGTGAATACTGTTGTCTAGGTTTACAAAAACGGTTGACGGTTCAAGGACGTGAAGTCTACTGATTAACCAAGTAAATCCGATAGTATATCACTAAGGAAAGTTCAAAGCCACTAGGCTACTTCTCCTGATGCAATAAGTCTTCAGTTTTACTCAACTTGTGTCTGCATCGGCATTAGCATCTGATTTGTTTTATTTATAGCGATATATCATTCATGTGGGGGATTGTTGGAAAAATTGGACTTAAATGGGTTTTTAAGAAAGCTGTCCAGAATTTTCTGGACAGAATTTTGAGCAACTTTGAGCTCAAATTTAGGTGGGACCCACACTACGAAAATTGTGGGACCATATACGAACGCGTTCACCTCCGCAAGGAGATTAACGTAGTATATTCATATGTCCAATTTCAATAAGTTATGAATGATAAATATGTCCCCAAAGTGACTCACAAAGCAATGAAAGTAAATGAATTGGGTGTGCTTTAACTCTTGTCCCACATTGGAAGAGTAGTGGAATTTTGATGAGTTAATAACACCCCAAGTATGGACTAAGGCTTGGATGCCTTGGGGGTATCCCAACTCTTTGAAGGGGAGATGACCTAAGCTATGCACGGGTTGACTTTCGGTCAAAAGTCCACACGCGCGCGCGCGCGCGTCCGTCCGTCCGTCCGGCTCGGCTCGGCTCGGTTCGGTTCGGTTCGGTTCGGGCTTGGGCTTGGGCTTATAAAAATCTCCTACATTTTTGGGCCGAATTTATTTAATTTTCTGGGCTTTAATTATTAATTAATTACGAAATTAATTAATTAGTTGGCAGTTATTGCCAACAGTCAACAGTTAATTTCGTTTAACTGATTAACTGTTTTGACAGTTAATTTCGGTTGACTGTTCCAACAGTCAACACAAAAGCTATAAATTAAACATTCCCCCTACAGAATTTACTACTGAAAAATTTTCCCTCCTTCCAGAATTGCTGTCAATTTTATCCCAGAAAATTTATGTCCTTCTCCTGCATAACATATCTATACTGTTTGTTATTGAGTTGAGTAAAAGCCACAGATTTGAGTTCGTTGTAATTAATTATTGTCGTGCTACATAATTAATTGGAAAATCCGTTCTATCTTGGGAGACAATATTCATCAACCTCGGAGCACATTGGAGGGAATAAATTGTCTTAAGGAAACTGTGAGATTCACAGGGCTCGGATTATTTCTTTTATTCTTGTTTAATTTCTGCAAATTCAAGTAAATGTTTCATTTCTGTAATTCTGTTTTAATTCTGTAATTATATTATTTTCATAATTCTGTACAAATTGTTATTTATAAATAGTAGACATAACACTAGCAACCCCAGGGAGAAAATGGTACATTTGTGGTGTTGCTCAGCATTGTGCTGTTGGAGGCCAAAAGTTGTTCATAAATGTGAATGTTCCTCAATGGATGTTGGCTCCAATTGTTTCTCCTTCTCAAGCCATGTCTTATGGAAGTTCAGCAAATGGGGTCATTGTGAATGTGTTTCTCACACTGATTCCAATGACAATATTGACTGCTTTGATTTTCGTGGTTTAATTTTGATTTATTTTTTAAAGGGAAAAATGTTTTTAGAGTGTTTTTTATTTGATGTCTACTAAGGTAGTAGGATTGAAATTTTTAAATATTTTATGTTTAATCTTATTCAATAAAAAGGAAGAATACTTAGATTTTGATCCCACATCAGTTGATTCTTCTATTAAATCTGTACCTACTATTTTGTACCATTACATTCAGCAAATAAATTACATCTACAGTCGCATTTGTAAAGCAGTAAATTTCTCTTGTTCTTATTCATTGGAAAGGATGAAATATATATAAAATGTAAAAACTAATTCAGCTCCTAAATTATAGCACATGTATTGTTATCTCCTATTTACATTCGTGCATATATGTGGAGAACGAAGCAAAGGGGAATAACAACCGTTGACTGCCCATATATCTAGGAGATCCCAGATTTTTTTAAACCAATTTGACTTTTTATTCCTTAACACTCCTCCTCAAGTTTGGAATGTATGTTGATAATTCCTAACTTGCCAAGTAAAGTTGAGAATTGTGAAGAACCCAGTGGCTTTGTAAAATCTCGGTTGGCTGTTGTGATGTGGATAAATGAGTTGTTTTGATCATTCCTTCTTGAACTTTTTCTCGTATAAGATGACAATCAATCTCTATATGTTTTGTTCGCTCATGGAAGACTGGGTTTGAAGCAATATGGAGTGCTGCTTGATTATCACAGCATAGATTGGCAGGATGTGAATGTTTGACGCCCAAATCTTGTAGAATATATTTCAACCAGATAATTTCACAACAAGCTGCAACCATAAATCGGTATTAAGCTTCTGCACTGGATCGTGACACCGTAGTTTGCTTCTTAGTTTTCCAGGAAATCAATGTTGAAGATTTTTAAAATAAGAGAGTAAGAGTTTTTTGGGTGTAAAAGCCTTAAAAGCTTGTCCCACATTGGAAGTGTGAGGAAGAGGTGGGAAGCTAACCCAAATATAAAAGGGGATAGTGTCCCACATTGGAAAATGTACAAAGCTAAGTGTCACCACTAAGCTATAAAAGGGGTGGGCAACCTTTGAGTCCCACATTGGAAAAATGTTAAGAATTTGTACACTTAATAAGTACAAATAGAAGATGAAGAGTTAATTCATCTAGCATTTAAGAGGCTATTCAAGAGACCTCAATACGGTGCGAAGCACCGTACGCACACGCACACGCGCGCGCGCGCGCGCGTGCGGGGCAGTGGGCTGTAGAGGCGCTAGTGGCGCACTTTGGGCGCGGTCACTTTTTGGTTGACCCGTGCATAACCGATTCGGTATTATTATACCTGTTCGGAATGGACTTAAGACTGTTGGAAATTAACAGTCATACCTGTTCGGAAATGACTTAATTCAACAGTCATGACTCTTGAAGACAAAGCCTTTCATTTTCTATAAATAAAGGCTGCCTAAAAACGGAATTACATTGATTACAAAAACCAGTTTCAGATTTCCAGACCCTGCTATTACTCTCTTACAATTTTCAGGAGATACAAATTCTCTTATTCTGTTTTGTGCACATAAACAGAATAAGAACTTGATTGACTGTTCTTCGCTGCTACATCCAAGGGCTATCTTCAAATATACAAGTTGCAGACAGTGCAAGTGCTTCATTGTATCTTGAGTACGGATTTGCTGATTCCCGTTTGTATACCGAAATTCTTCGTGTGGGGCAAATACTGTATTTAGGAAAGTGACATCACGCCTTGAAGTTTTATAGTGACTATTCAGAAATTACATTGTTGTATTGAAGTTGACATTTTTGAGATATATAAAGAGTTCCATTTCTGTATTTGCATTCATAATTTCCAACAATCTAAATACAGTAATTGGAAATGGCCGACTCTTCCAAGTCACTTCGACAAATAACAGAAAGCTTTGTCAAGTTGGACCGTTTTGATGGTGGTAATTTTCTGCGTTGGCCGAAAAAGGTTCACTTTCTTCTAACAACATTGAAGATTGTATATGTCTTGTCACAACCGAAACCAAATGAAGATGAAGATGAAACCGTGGAACAGACTAGGCAACGCACAAAATGGGAGACCGATGATTACTTGTGTCGTGGTCACATTCTCAATGCACTTGCTGATAATTTGTTCGACTTGTACCAAAATGTTGGGACTGCAAAAACTTTGTGGGAAACATTGGAGACCAAATATCTAACGGAAGACGCTACAAGTAAGAAGTTCCTTATCGGTCAGTTTCTAAGCTTTAAAATGCATGATAATAGGCCTGTGCTGAAACAATTTCATGACATCCAACGCATCATAAATCATTGCAAACTGAAAAAATTAAATATGGATGATAATGTAATTGTTGCTGCCATAATTGAAAAACTTCCTCCTTCTTGAAAAGATTATAAGAAAGAACTCAAACACAAAAAGGAGGATCTTTCACTTGAAGAATTAGAGACTCATTTAAGAATTGAACAAGAGTCTCGAATTCTAGATGGTAAAGAGGAACAAGAAAATTTTGTTTCTAAGGTCCATGTGGTGGAGGAAGGAAAGGAGCAAAAATATGGCAATCATGGAAAAAATAACAAGCGGAAGAATTTTTCAAATAATTCTAAAGCAAACAAAAAGAAGAAAGGAAATTGTTTTCATTGCAACAAATCAGGTCACTTCAAGAAGGATTGTCGTGAGTTCAAAAAACTAAAGGAAAAAGGAGGGACATCAGACACAAAGCAAAAATTTGTTGCTATGATATCCGAGGCCAATATGCTTGGAGAAGACAACTCTTGGTGGGTTGATTCTGGTGCCACAAGGCATGTTTGTAAGGATAAGAACTTGTTCTCTGCCTATGAAACAGTGGAAGGAGATGTTCTCTATATGGGAAATTCATCTACAGCTGCGGTTAAAGGCAAAGGGACAGTGGATCTCGAATTCACTTCCGGGAAAATACTTAGCCTCACCAATGTTTTTCATGTTCCTGATGTTAGGAAAAATTTAGTTTCTGGAAGTCTTCTTAACAAATTTGGCTTTAAGCTTGTATTTCAGTCAGACAAATTTATTCTGACTAAGAATGGTACCTTTGTAGGCAAAGGATATTTGTATGAGGGCATGTTTAAGCTCAATATCAATGGAAAGGATTCTTCTGCTTATATCGTTGATTGTCTTTCATTATGGCATAGTCGTTTAGGACATGTTAATACAAAGAAAATGCATTTCATGGTTAATTTAAATTTAATTCCTAAATATGAGAATGATATGAATGAAAAGTGTAAAATATGCATGCAAACAAAAATAACAAGATTGCCTTTTCCTAAAATAGAAAAAACTACATCTTTGTTGCAATTAGTACATAGTGATGTTTGTGATTTGCATGGAACGCCTACTAGAGGTGGTAGTAAATATTTTGCTACATTTATTGATGACTTTTCAAAATATTGTTACGTATATCTTTTAAACTCTAAGGATGATGTGCTTAATATATTTAAGACATATAAAAATGAAGTTGAAAATCAATGTGATTCTAAAATAAAATGTCTTAGATCTGATAGAGGTGGTGAATATCACTTTCCTCAATTTTGTGAAGATATGGGAATTATACATGAAGTTACTGCACCTTATACACCACAACAAAATGGAGTAGCAGAAAGAAAAAATAGGACACTAACTGAAATGGTTAATGCTATGCTTTCTTATTCTGGTTTAAGTAAAGGTTTTTGGGGAGAAGCACTTTTAACTGCATGTCATATTCTGAATAGAATACCTGTTAAAGATAATAAGAAAACTCCTTACGAATTATGGAAGAATAGAAAACCTAATTTAGCTTATCTTAAAATTTGGGGTTGTAGAGCTATTGTAAGACTACCTGAAACTAAGAGAAAGAAATTAGGAAGAAAAGGTGTTGAATGTATTTTCATAGGTTATGCACAACATAGTAAAGCCTATAGATTTTTGGTTAGTGAACCTAATGATTCTGTTGAGGTAAATACAATAATTGAATCGAGAGATGCAATTTTTTATGAACAAAGGTTTTCTTCTATTCCTAGAATTAATAATGAAAAAGAAGTAAGCACTCCTTCACAGTTACCTGTAACTCCACCAGTAGAACAAGAAGAGATTAGAAAAAGTAAAAGACCTAGGAAAGAAAAAAGCTTTGGTCCCGACTTTGTAGTCTATCTTGTTGAAGGAACTAGAGATACATCTTGTAATCAATATGCTTTGACTCTTAGCGTTGAAACAGACCCACAAACTTATAGTGAGGCAATTAAGTCTGTAGATTCAGCATTTTGGAAAGAAGCTATAAATGATGAAATGGATTCAATTTTGGGAAATAAAACTTGGAAATTAGTAGACTTACCTCCAGGATCTAAACCCATTAAGTGTAGATGGATTTTTAAAAAGAAAATGAAAATAGATGGAACAATTGATAAATTCAAGGCTAGATTGGTTGCTAAAGGTTTTACACAAAAAGAAGGAATTGATTATTTTGATACCTATGCACCTGTTGCTAGAACCGCCACTATTAGAAGTTTAATTGCATTAACATCTATATATAATTTTGAGATTCATCAAATGGATGTGAAAACTGCCTTTTTAAATGGTGACTTAGAAGAAGAAATTTACATGGAACAACCTGAAGGGTTTGTTATGCCTGGACAAGAAAACAAAGTATGTAAACTTATTAAGTCCTTATATGGCCTAAAACAAGCACCTAAACAATGGCATGAAAAATTTGATAAAGTCATTATTTCTTATGGTTTTAAAATTCATGAATCTGATAAGTGTGTTTATAGTAAATTTGCTAATGGTAAAGGTGTGATCATTTGTTTATATGTAGATGACATGTTAATTCTTGGTACTGATTTAGAAAGCATTAATAATACTAAGAGTTTTTTGTCTTTTAAATTTGATATGAAAGATATGGGTGTAGCTGATGTCATATTAGGAATGAGAATAATAAGGAAAGATAAAAATATAATTCTCACTCAATCTCATTATGTTGAGAAAATTTAAAGAAATTTAATCAGTTTGATTGCACACCTGTTAGTACACCTTTTGAACCACAGCTAAAGATGATCCCTAATAATGGTAGAGCTATTTCACAATTGGAATATGCACGAGTAATTGGTAGTTTAATGTATGCCATGACATGTACTCGACATGATATTGCTTATGCTGTTGGTAAATTAAGTAGATATACTAGTAATCCAAGTTTATTGCATTGGCATGCTGTCAATAGAATATTAAAATATTTGAAAGGAACTATGGACTATGGTATATACTATAGTGGATATCCTTCAGTATTAGAAGGGTTTTCTGATGCCAGTTGGATAACTGAGCGGGAGGATCATTCCTCAACAAGTGGATGGATTTTCACTCTTGGTGGAGGAGCTGTTTCTTGGGGATCAAAGAAACAAACTTGTATAGCTGACTCTACTATGGCAGCTGAGTTTGTAGCATTAGCTGCAACTAGTAAAGAGGCAGAATGGATAAGGAATTCATTAATTGAAATTCCAGTTTGGCCAAAACCAATGCCTCCAATATCTATACATTGTGATAGTGAGTCTACACTTTCCAGAGCTTATAGTAAAGTGTATAATGGAAAGTCTAGACATATTGGCCTGAGACATAGTTATGTCAGACAAATGATTACAGATAGTGTAATCACAGTGGATTATGTAAAATCAAGTCAAAATTTAGCTGATCCTTTTACAAAAGGTCTTGCAAGAGGACTGGTGTCTAAGATATCAATAGGGATGGGACTAAAGCCCATTAATAATAATCACTCTTGATGGAAACTCAACTTGAAACTTGATATATTCAAGTCTTAAGTTCAATGATTAAAGTACATCATACGACGTGATTGTAAGCACTATGAAATTTAACATCCCAAGGATAAGTGCTTAGAACATGTAATGAATAATGAAAGAGGAAGGGTTTAACCTTAATAGATTTATGGTGTTTTAAGTTACATGGACACCTATGATAATCTACCTATATGAGTGTGGAAGTGGTGCCGCTTCCTATGAGTATTGGGCTTGACTCTAAAGCACTCACGAAATCAAGGTACAGACACAAGGCCTAATTCATGTGTCGGCTTATATGGATAATCAGTGACTAAAAGATTTGTGTGTGAAGACAAATCCGGATAATCAATATAGATTGATAGTTCAAAGACAAGTCTACTATACTTTCATGGTTAACCTTGACGAACCTTCACAGGGTATTGGTTCAAGTCATGAGACACCAATGCTTATACACAGTCTTACAAACAATCAAAGATTTACAAAACTTATTTTGAAAATGGTGGAGGAATGTTGAAGATTTTTAAAATAAGAGAGTAAGAGTTTTTTGGGTGTAAAAGCCTTAAAAGCTTGTCCCACATTGGAAGTGTGAGGAAGAGGTGGGAAGCTAACCCAAATATAAAAGGAGATAGTGTCCCACATTGGAAAATGTACAAAGCTAAGTGTCACCACTAAGCTATAAAAGGGGTGGGCAACCTTTGAGTCCCACATTGGAAAAATGTTAAGAATTTGTACACTTAATAAGTACAAATGGAAGATGAAGAGTTAATTCATCTAGCATTTAAGAGGCTATTCAAGAGACCTCAATACGGTGCGAAGCACCGTACGCACAAGCACACGCACACGCGCGCGCGCGCGCGCGTGTGCGGGTGCGGGGCAGTGGGCTGTAGAGGCGCTAGTGGCGCACTTTGCACTTCGCACGCCGCGTGTCCGCAGTGGTAGCGGGTTGCCGGGATTCGTCCGGGTCGAATCGCGGTAGCTCGGGCGCGGTCACTTTTTGGTTGACCCGTGCAAAACCGATTCGGTATTATTATACCTGTTCAGAATGGACTTAAGACTGTTGGCAATTAACAGTCATACCTGTTCGGAAATGACTTAATTCAACAGTCATGACTCTTGAAGACAAAGCCTTTCATTTTCTATAAATAAAGGATGCCTAAAAACGGAATTACATTGATTACAAAAACCAGTTTCAGATTTCCAGACCCTGCTATTACTCTCTTACAATTTTCAGGAGATACAAATTCTCTTATTCTGTTTTGTGCACATAAACATAATAAGAACTTGATTGACTGTTCTTCGCTGCTACATCCAAGGGCTGTCTTCAAATATACAAGTTGCAGACAGTGCAAGTGCTTCATTGTATCTTGAGTACGGATTTGCTGATTCCCGTTTGTATACCGAAATTCTTCGTGTGGGGCAAATACTGTATTTAGGAAAGTGACATCACGCCTTGAAGTTTTATAGTGACTATTCAGAAATTACATTGTTGTATTGAAGTTGACATTTTTGAGATATATAAAGAGTTCCATTTCTGTATTTGCATTCATAATTTCCAACAATCAATGAATTGCCAAGAAGTATACAGTACCCGATCACAGATCGTCGAGTATCACGACATCTAGCCCAATCTTCATCACAAAAGGCATTTAACTGTATTGCACTAGTTGTAGAAAGAAGGATTCCTTGACCTGGTGTTTGTTTCACATAACGCAAGACATGGTGAGATGCCTCTAATGCGGAACTCGTGGCTTGCCCATGAATTGGCTTAGAACATGTACTGCATATGTCAAGTCAGGTCGTGTGATAGTCAAATAAATCAGTCGCCCAACAAGTCTTCGATACGAGAAAGGATCAGTGATGTATTCACCATCAAACTTACTGAGAGATAAGTTTTGTTCCATGGGAAAAGAAGCCGGTTTCATATCAAGATATCCAACATCTTCAAGAATTTCTAGAGCATATTTTCGTTGTGAAAGAACAACGCCTTTGTTGTATCGAGCAACTTATATTCCTAGAAAGTATTTCAATTGTCCAAGATCCTTCAATTTAACTTGATCCTTTAGAAATGACTTGGTGTCTTCAATGTCTTGTAGATTTTTTCCTGCTAGAACGGCATCATCTACATAAATGAGAAGAGCTGCGAATTTACCATCTTAGGATCGAACGAATAAGGAATAATCAGCCTTCGATTATTTGTAATTGGCTTGTTTGAAAGCGATTGAAAGTTTAATAAACCATTGACGAGAAGCTTGTTTGAGACTGTATAATGATTTGTGAAGTTTGCAAACTCGTGTCTCTCCCTTTCGTCAATGGAAGATGCAAACGCGAGAGTTTGTAGTAAATAAATCAGTAGAGCAAACCATATGATTTGTTGCTCCTGTGTCAAGTATCTAATGCATTTCTTTGCTAAAAACGAATCCACTTAAGGTTGTACCTGAGAGATCACTCATAGCAGATGCACTACCAACGTGATTAGCCATGGCGTTGGACTTATTTTCATTGAGCATTTTCATGAGATTCTGGTACTATTCTGCTGTGAGAGTAAAGCAGGTGGGAGGTGTTGTTGTATTGTCCTTGACATGATTGGCTTTGGAGGTAAAGTTATTATGCTCTCTCTGATCAGATCTACCACCTGTAGAATTCATCCTTTGCAGCTTATGAAAAAAGTCAATGGTGTGACCTTTCCAGTCGCAATGATCACACTTAAGATGTGCTCGGCATGTCTCTGAAGTGTGTTCAAGCTTGTCGCAAATTCCACATTTCAAGTGAGGATTTTTTGGTGTGAAAATTCTCTCCAAATTTAGGGAGTTATTTCTTACGGTAAAGGTTGTGGCTTCAGGCATCATCACGCTTCCTTTTGATATTCCTCATTGTTTTTCATCCTGGATAATGAGAGAATGAACTTTATTGACGGTAGGAGGTGGATCCATCAGTAAAATTTGTCCTCGAACAACAACGTAAGTTTTTTTGAGCCCCATGAAGAACTTCATTATCTTTTGACTTTATTGGAATTGCAAAACCTCCTTCATGGTACCACAAGTGTGGTTTGGGATATAGCACAGTGCGTCGCAATCATCCCATAGGCCCTTTATCTTGGTATATTAAGCGCCAATAGTCATGTTGTCTTGTTTACAATCATGAATGGCTTCTTCAACTTGAAAAATATGGGCATTGTTAGTGCGTGAAAAGCATTCTTTCAAATCAGACCAGATTTTATGGGCACCATCGATGTATATTACGCTTGCTTTAATATCTTCTGAGATTGAATTGAAGAGCCATGCCTTTACAAGATTGTTACAGCGCCTCCATTGTTGGATTTATGTGGTGGAAGTCGTTGGTGGCGGTTGGATGGTGTCGTTGACGAAGCCTTCCTTATTCTTGACATTGAGAGCCATGAGCATAGCACGACTCCAAGTGTTGTAGTTCTCCTCAGTCAACAGTTGTGTGACGAGGATGAACCCAGGTTGGTCAGAATAATGGAGGTTGAAGGAGTCATTTGGATTGTCGTATTTACTGCCCTCATGCTTGGATGAGTCTCGGATCATTTGAGTATCTTTTTCAGCCATGTGTGTTGGTTAGAATAAGGATGACTATTGTGTTTGAGAAATAAGGGCTCATGAACGTGGTTGCTCTGATACCATGTAAAGTAGTAAATTTCTCTTATTCTTATTCATTAGAAAGGATGAAATATATATACAATGTAAAAACTAATTCATCTCCTAAATTATAGCACATGTACTCTTATCTCCTATTTACATTCATGCATATGTGTGGAGAACGAATCAAAGGGGAATAACAACTATTGACTGCCCATATATCTAGGAGATACCAGATTTTTGTAAACTAATTTGATTTTTATTCCTTAACAGCCTTGAAACAAATAATGATTTATCTGCAATGACTGCTCAATTCAAAACCGTAATTATGTTACTTTTTCAAATGGAGATCTTACTATAACACCTCTTTCAAAATTTTGGATCTTAATTTAAGATGGCATGAGTATACGGAGTTCCAAAAGTTTATTGTAAAAATTGTCACATATATTTATCTTCTACTTATTTTCAACACTAAATTTTACATGTTTTGTAAAACCGATGGACTATTTTAGTTCAAACGAAAACAATTTTTTATTAGTTCTTCGACATTTTATTATAGTGAAGGAAGAGTATTCCCTATCTTTTTTATTCAACAAATCAAGACGAGATTAAATCAGCATAAGATTACAAATTATTGGTTTATCCACAAACTTGTGAACAAAACTACTTACTAAATCATCCAAAAGCGTTTTGTTGATAAACCAAGGAGGAGTACTAAAAAATAAATTCATATATGTATTCCCAATTTTGGTCAAGATATCCACCACTCCATTGGCCTCCCTATAGCAAAAAGATATCCACACTTCCTGAAACTAGTAAGCCTCCCTAAGACAGTCCTAGAACAACTCCTGGATATGGTCGTTGAAACATCGCTCCCAACAAAATTATTAAAAATTCTCTATAGAATCCGTGTCTAGGTGAATACTACAAATAACTTTACTACTAGCAATTTTTAATCCTTCTTTAATAGTCTAGATTTTGGCTATACCATTATTAAATTAATGTTGTTCTCGCAGACCCATTGAAAAGTACTCTTACTGTCACAAAGAACACCACCAATTCCAGCATACTTAGTGGTAGTTTGGGAAGACCCGTCCGTGTTAAGTTTAAAATTAGTTTTACTATATGGAGTCTACCTAATATCCATCACATGTTTTGGCCTAGTGCTACAATTGTTAATTTTAATGAAAGTATTATAAATATAGCAATCCTTCTTAACTTGGTGAGATAAAAGAGATTATCTAGATGGACAACTATTAAAAATAGCAGTGTTACGCATATTCCGTAGCCTCTAGGAAGCACAAGATTTTTTAGGGAATTAAAGGAGGTGGTAAGGTTGTTATCAGGAGTAGGAATAGGATAAGTACTAAGAAGGAAATTTCGATGTTGTTTGAGAGACATTAGCCCAAACCCATTCAGAATATCAGTGAATATGGGCCATTCTTCGAGGATACAAAAATTTGACTCAACCTGATTGCATAAAGTACATTTATCAATAGCTGTAATATGTTGGGAATCTAAAATATCAGTAGTGGTTAGATATTGTAGTGCCAAGAACCTGTAAAATATGTTGAGTTTATTGGTATAGATTAAGTGCCAATACTAAAACCAAGGTAATAAAGGCCTACTAATATTACAAATTTTCTCAAGAAACTAATTATACGTCGATTTTGTGGCGAAAGGACCAGTTTTATTTGGAATCTAAAATGCAATATCTTTGGAACCCGGATTATGCCTAGGTGTACTAATAATATTGGTAATAAGACGAGGATGGATGGTTTGTAGGAGTTTATGAATATTCTAGTCATCTGTCCAAGAAAATTTAACTTGAGAAACCCAAATGTTACTATCACAATTATTAAGATAAAGAATAGATTTCAACGATTTATTTAAACACCAATTATCATTCCAAAAACTCACATATCCCTCGTTTAGGGACTACTTCACTACCTCTTTAATATGAGGAAAGCCTTTATAAATATTACTCATGGCCTAAGAATTTCTAGTCTTAAGTTTAACGCTGAAAAATGTGTCATTTTAAAAGTATTGATTTTTCATAACCTTAGCCCGCATAGTATGAGGATTAGTTAAAAGGTTCCAACCTAATTTGATCATAAAAGCTTTATTTAAAGTGTGCTTATTTTGAATTCTTAACCTGCCCATAAATTTCGGAGTCGCCATACAATGCCAGACAAAGGATTCTCCCTCCAATTTTTTTTTTAATTTTATTAGAAAATTCATCAATCAAGGTTTTAGGAAGTTGAAACTACGACATAGCATAAACCTACATAAAACCACATACCGAATTAATAAGAAATTGAGAATGTGCTATCGCGATCTTAATTGAATGATTTATATAATTATATATCCATACACAAATTCAATTTTATCTTTTTTACCCTAAGACAAACATGTAGGTGAAAAAATAGGTAAAGTAAAGTATGTAATCAACAAAGGCAGAGTTTGAGGAAAAAATCCTTTGCGGGAAAACATTATATTTTAGCACTTTACAAATAATAGAAAACAATTGACTTACCATACTACTTGATACTAGCCACAAGTATAACGCTATAGTCTTCACGAATCTCTAAAGAATACTAATCGGCCAAGAGCAGTCAACAAGGGGTGTTCCACCATCGGTATCTACCGATAAAATTTTGTCTTCAACAGTGATCCCCTCGAGAATCACAAGGTCATCAGTAGAGATTATCTATCTATAAGAGTAATGTATGCAATGATACAAAACTATCTAGGTTTGAAAATGATTCAAACAAATCTATATGGGGATGAGTTTTATGAATCTAAAGTTTTTCTAAACATAAAGTGTGAAATCTTTTGCAATAGGTGTGCAAAAGTCGATATGGAAAAGTTCTTAAAAAATGAACACAACACTTGTATTTATAAGGAGAACACCAATTTCAAGCAGGTGTCACTCGTTCGAACGAAAACAAGGCTCGTTAGAAAAATAATAACATCTTGCTAGAACGAAAGAAAGTTAATTCGAACGAAAATGCTATCTAGTTTGAACAAGCTTCAAACGAGCTTGAAACGATGCAAAACAATATGTCGTCGTTAGATGTAGAGATCAAACTATGCTTCGAATGAATTTGACATCTCATTCAAACGAGGTCAGCATACTTTGAAAAAAATTAGGTAAAAAATGCCTCAATATAAAACAAAAAAAATTGTTTTAATTTTAATAAAAATAGAACATCCCAAAACAATTTAAAATTTAAATTTCTAAAAGCATTATGCCTTCATAAAGTGGATAACCATTGAACTTGGAGATGTTGGGGATTCGGTTCTTCGTGACGACTCGTGTCGAGATCTAACAGGATGCGCCAAAATAAATATATGTATATGCTATGAGAAACGATAAAAAATTTACAATTACAAATCTCCCCTTTTTGCTATTCCGGTACAAAAATGAAATCTAAACCCAAATTATATTAGGAATGAGTCCTAATTCCAACAAATCTAGAGCTTTTATTGAAGATTTGATTATTAAAAAAGGTGGAAACATACGTTTTCAAACTTAAGTTAGCAATTCATTCGATATCCTAGACAACCTTGAAAATGATTTGGTGGATGACAATACTCAAAAGCGAAGGAACAAGAATTATCAAGTGGATTTTTCGACCTTAACTCGCGAGGAGAAATCAGATCTTAAATATAATTTAAGGCCTTATTTTTCTCGTTCAAAGTCTCGTAAATTTTAGTGTTATTTAATTTTCCTTTAGTGCTTGTAAGAGCCACTAGGAGAGGATTTTTCTCTTATTTGGTTATTAATAAAATTTATTTTCTTTTTATAAAAGTAAAAAAAAGAAAAAAAATAATACATGAAGATGAAAAAGAAGTAAAGTAAAACATGCAATCAACAAAGGCAGAGTTTGAGGAAAAATCTCTTACGGGAAAAAACCTTTTATTTTAGCACGTCAAAAATAATGCAAGATAGTCGACTTACAATACTAATTGATCACATCAACAAGTATAACGCGCCAGTCTTCGTAAATCTCTAAAAAATACAATTCGATCAGGATCTGTCCACAAGCGGCATTCCTCCCTTGGTATCCAACGAATAGCCTTTGTCTTCAACAGTGATCCCCTCGAGTATCACAAGGTCAACAATAAACATGATATCTCCACAAGAGTAATGTATACAATGATACAAATCTATTTGCGGGTGACTTTTATGAATCAGAAGTGTTTTCTAAACAAAAAAAGTGAGAAAAATCTCGCAACAAGTATGCAAAAGTAGTTCTGGCAAAAGTCTTAAAAAAACACAAAACAGGTATTTATAAGGCAAACACAAATTTCGAGACAACGTCACTCCTTCGAGCGAAGATAAGGCTCATTGAAAAGAGAACAGCATCTCGTTAGAAGGAAAGTTATTTCTTTTGAAGAATAGTACTATCTCATTTGAACAAGCTTCAAATAATGCAAAACAGTACGCCCTCGTTAGATGCACCTAAGATATAGAGATAAAATAACGATTCGAATGACTTTGACATCTCGTTCGAACAAGAATGCCTTTTCATTTTTACGAGGTATGCGAACTTTGAAAAAAAACAAGTAAAAAATGCCTCGATATAATACCTAAAAATATCTTGTTTATGTTTTTATAAAATAAAAAATTCCAAAATAAATTTAATGAATTGATTTAAATTCTAAAAGCTTTATACCTTCATAACGTGGAGAACCATTGAACTTGAAGATGTTGGAGATTCGGTTATTGGTGATGGCTCGAGTCGAAGTGTAAGGAGATATGCCAAACTAAATGTAAGTCTAAGCTATGAGCAATGACACAAAATTTTCTTTTATAAAACCAATCGAGTTAAATACGATAACAAAAATTAATGTAATAAATGTTAACCTTTTATCTAAATTAAGAATCAAATCCTGCAACATATTTTTAGTTACTCTCTTATAATAAGGGGCACCCTTATGGTTTTTTTCCTTGTCAGAAAATTTAGGGATATGAAGAAGTTCTTTAATTTTTCGCTGATTATTTTTGTCAAATTGGGGAGAGAAGTGTATAACAGATTTATCATTATTAAGACTTAGACCCGATATAGACCAAATTATTATGTAAATTACTAATATTCTCCACATTTATAATATTTATATTTAAAAATATAATATATTCATCCGTGAAAGCTAAGATAGGAAGAAATGGACCAAATTGTGAAGCCCTAGAAGAATTAATACGATGATCCATACTGGATTTATTAAGATTAGGAATCAAAACATCAAGGCCAAGAATAAACAAATAGGGAGAATATGGATCCCCATGTCTAATACCCTTATGTGAGTTGAGAAACAGACCAGTTTGGCAATTAATAAATGTGGCAAAAGAAGGGGTGTCTAAAATACCTAGGTGAGTTGAAAATAGACTAGTTTGGCAATTAATAATTGTGGCAAAAGAAGGGGCATTAATACATAAGATAATTCTTGTAATCTAGTAGTTAGGGAAACCATGTTGAAGAAGCATCCATCTAATAAAAGGCCATTCCAATTATCAAAAGCTTTGAAAAGGTCAATTTTAAGAGCCAAATTACCAATTTTAGATTTAAAGCCCCTAAAAGTATGGAATATTGCATGAGGGATCAATATATTTTCCTCAATAAGTCTTTGAAGCACAAAAGCATTTTGAAAGGGATAGACAATTTTAGTTTAAAAATGACAAATTCTATTAATTATAATGTATATGTGATATGAAGTGACATGTGGCGCGTGATTGTGCCTACGGGAGTCTACTATATTTTATTTTGCATTTTTAGTTTAGGATTTAATTGTAATTTTCCTTTTTTTTAGTGTCTAATAAGTTTCCAAGTATGTTTGGGACTAATGAGTCATTTTTATGTATTAGTTGCATTTTAGTCATTTTGGGTATTAGGTTGATTAGCAAGATAACTCTTCATATAAATAGGCCCATTGGCCCTCATTTTTAATCAACCTTGAATATTGAGAATTGAGAATAGAGAGAGAAAAAAACCATTTCATTTATTTAGTTTAGTTATTGTTGTTATTGTGTAGTTAATAGTTATGTAGTATAAAAATAACGCTTTCGCATTTGAAGATTTACATCAAATTGGTATCAGAGTGAGGTTTGTTCTTGGTGCTCATCGGGGTGCGTGAAACGGGTCACGGCTGGAGATTCCAACTACGGCAACCCTTCAATTAAAAGATTGATAAATGTCGAAAAGAGAATCGGGTGAATGAAAACCATAAATTCCATCACCACTAAAAGAGGGGATACCACCTCTTTTACCTCTTCCACCTCCATCTCCACAACCACCATCCTCCATCTCCACCTCATACTGCCACACAACCACCACCCCGTTGATATGAATCTCCGTCTTCAAATTTTTACCCAAACCTTAACCAAGAAACCCACCATCCCAAAAACTCAAACTCCAACCTTAAAAATCAAGAACTTACGAACCCTATCCCCATCCTTGCCAAAATAACCCCACCCCTGCCATCGATCCACCACAGCAACCCTCTAGTCCCGCCGACCTCCCTCCGGTACAACTAAACTCAACCCAAACACTCTCGATCCACTCCGATCCAAAAAAAACTGACCTTGACCAACCCGGAAGACCTCTGTCATCACCGGAGACCTCCAAGCCCATTTTCCGCGATGCCCCTCACTTGTCAACCCCCCTCCCCCCCAAACTCTGACCAACCCCTACCCGATTCCCCCAGGATCGAAACCACATGCCGACCTTTTTGTTCCCTTCCAACAGCCTCTGATCTGCACAAATCTCCTCCACCGGATGTCAGACAGCCTTAAAAATAGCCGAAAACCATTGCCACCTTCAAACCGACCACCTCTATCCCTTTTTCTTCTCATCCCAACACCTGGTGAAACACCCACCCCTGCCAATAGGGGTCGGGCCTTTATTTCAGCCACTAAAAATCCATATTTGGCCTCAAACACAAATACAAAACCCAAGCCTCTTTTTTTTTAACCCAAAACAGCCCCACCCCTATTTTAACCCTAAATTCCCTTTTTCCCACTCATTAATGACAAAACACAAGTCAATTCAACCTAAAACAGGCCTGCCATACTTCAACCGGATCTCACCCACTTATTGACCTCTATTCTAGTCAATTTTTGACACAACATATGACTTCTATGAGACTTGTACTCACTTAGGATACATTTTTCGACTATTTGCCATTTTGGTCTCGGCTTTTCGGGATGTCACTATCTTCATTTCTCTTTTTTTTCCATCATAATCGCAAAGGTACAATCGTCGGAGTTACCGTTCGGTCAGATTCAAGGGTCCACCAAGCCAAGTTGTAACCATGTGCTTATGGTATTGATAAGGCGGAGTTGTCATCATTTTTTGGTTGCTCGAATTCTGTAGGGAGGCATCATTTAGATTTAGGTATATTGTCCCATTTATTGCATGCTGAATTTGATTTGGTATATTTCTTTACTTTGGAAGATAACACTTGTACCGACATGTATTCATGTGGTATTTATGACTCACCCTCCAAGCTCGAGGATGAGATTTTTCCAAGATAGGGAGAATGATGTATATGTCATATGAAGCGACATGTGGCGCATGGTTGTGCTTACGGAATACTACTATCTTTTATTTTGCATTTTTAGTTTAGGATTTAATTATAATTTTCCTTTATTTTTAGTGTCTAGTTAGTTTCCAAGTGTGTTTAGGACTGTTGATATCGGAGTTTACCATCCTACGTGAACCAATTACAAGTCAACACATGTCATCCTATGTGACACAAGTCCAAGACAGCATGATAAGAAAGGCCCGACCTACAAGGAAGACCGACCAACATGTTTATCCGACCAATAAGAAAGCCCGACCAACATGGTTGTCCGACCAACTGGGAAGCCTGACCAACAGCCGAAAATCCATTATATACAGCCAACCAAGTGACAACAGTCTTGCGGCCTGTATTGCCTATGAAGCGACAACATTCATATAATTAATGCTTATTATGTATTGATGTAAATCCCTAACAAATGAAGGTATTCCATCGATTCACATGACAATTGTCAACACCCCTCTTGGGTTATAAATACTTTGTATCACCCTCATTATAGGGAGACCAAAAAAATAAGCCAAGGCAGTCAATAGATAATAGTGGACGTAGGCTATTACTTTGAGCCAAACCACTCTAAAATCTCTTGTGTCTTGTTTGTTTTACATATTTTTATCTGTGATCAAACAATTAGGCCTAGTCTAGTTTTTTTCATCAACAGATTGGCGCCGCCTGTGGAAATATATTACTAAACGTTGTCACTCATTCACCATCCATGGCTGAGATTCCTGAATCAAGTACCAGAAATTAGGGAATTCCACCTAATCCCTCTGCTCCTCCAAATAATCATGATTTAACAATAGTTTTGGCTAGTTTTGCCAAAGGTCAAGAGGCTATGCAGGACACCATGAGACAGTTGGCCCAAACTCTGCAAGTTGGAGTTCTTGTACAATTTAATATGCCAGCATCGCCCTCGAGGAGTGTTGGGCATAGCCGTTCCAGAACTTCAGGGGATCCTCCATACTTGCCTAGGGTAACCTCTTCCATCAGGATTAATGGCTCTTTTGATGGATAGTCTCTCGTCCCAGAAAGATTGAGTGCCTTAGAAAGACTAAGTAGGTCCTCTCCTTTTAATCGTCTGGGACTTAGGGGAAAGGCCCTGAGGGTTACGTCGAGAGATACTCAACGACCATGCGATTTATGGGAAGGTTCAACCCAATCTAGATTAAGCACTCAACGAAATGAAAGATCCACTCATGGAGAAGGTTCGCATGAAGAAAGTTCAGCAGGATCTATTAGTCGGCATGGAAAAACTGCTACCCATAAATCAGGGGCTGACAATGAGGCTTGGAATGGTTTTATCCAGTGTGTGGAAGAAAGGTTGAGGGAAATGGCTAAGGCCAAAAACCCTCTGCAAAGAAGTTTTAGCAAGGGATTCCCTTTTGTGCAAACCATTGTAGATTTCCTCACCCTGACTAAGTTCATGGCTCCAATAGTCACTCCCAAATATGATGGAAAAACTGACCTAGTTCTTCATATAGAGCAATATGAGGCAGCGACTGATATTTATACAGTTCCTGATGAGATGAGGTGTAGGGATTTTTTAGGAACGAACATTAGATACGCCCAAATTTGGTATAATAGTCTTCCTCCAAGGCAAATTTCTTGCTTTCAACAGCTAGCTGAGCTATTCATTGGTAATTTTTTCTTTGGATCCAAACTAATGAAACGAGTAGCTCATCTGCTCAGTGTATGATAGAAAGAAAGAGAAAGCACCAGGGATTACATCACTCATTTCAACAATGAGAAATTGGAGGTCATTGACTAGGAGGAGAAGACCGCAATCATTTCCTTTATGAGTGGTTTACTCCCGAATAAGCTATATTATACCTTGGCAAAAGATCCCCCAAAGACAATGATGGAATGATGGCCAAAGCAACAAAAATAATGAACGCAGAAGAAGCTATGGCTGCCAAAAAGAATTTGAACGCATAGGGGGCAAAAATAGAAGGTAAGTCAGAGAAGAAAGAGCACAAGAATCACAACAAACACGGAATATCGAAGGGCATAGAAGGCCTAGATAGGCTTAGGAAATTCACTAACTACACTCCCTTAACATTAGATGTAAATAATGTGTTGGAAGAAATCAAGCACAATGATGATTTAAGTTATCCTGAAAAGATGAGGTCACCTGCTGATAAAAGGGACAACTCTAAGTATTGTGAGTTTCACAAGGATAAAGGACATACTACCAACCGTTGTATTGCCCTCCAGAATGAAATAGAAGCACTAATTCGAAGAGGAAAGTTGGAAAGATATGTTGATCGGCAAAACGGGGGAAGAAATGGAAGAAGAGGTCGACAGAGATCTAAGTCTCCAGTTAAACACAGGGAAGAGAAGAAGAGGAACCACGATGATGATTCGGAAGATGATCCTGATCTTCCCAAGAAGTCTAGACAACCAGAGTGAGAGGTATTCACACTCAGTTTTGGATCTTTTGATTATCACATGATTACAGGTGGAGATGCCGGAGGAGGAGATCATACAGCAGAAAGGAATGATTACCTCAATGAGGCTCAAGCTTGCTCTTACATTTAGTGAATCAACATCGCCGAAGAAGAAAGATCAAGAAAGGTTAATAAGGATAATCTTATGGTTGGCTTTTTTTAAAAAGTTCTATATTTAGTAAAATATTCTCACGATGATCCTTTAGTTATCAGAGTCGGGATGAAAGAAGTACTGGTGGAAAGGACTTGGGTGGATAACGGCAGTTTAACAGACATCATATTTTATCCCTGTTTTGATAGTTTGGAGTTAAAAATCAACTAACTGGAGCCATATCATAGGCTACTCATTAGTTTTTCTAGAGAGAAAGTATTTCCATTGGGGCTAATCAAATTAGACGTGTTGATCGGGACATAGCCGGCGATCAGGGCAGAGAAGGTAAGAATCTTTGTAATGGACAAAAATGTTCATTCTTATTTTCTTATAATATAATCATGGGGAGAGTTGGTCTGAAAAAATTTGAAACCATACCCTCTATTGTTCATCAATGCTTGAAGTTCCCTAGCAACTTTGGAGTTCGAGTATTGAAAGGAGACCAGATAGTAGCTTGGGAGTGCTACAACTCCTCTGCCGAAGAAGAAGATATGTTGGAGGCCAAATGGAAAACAACCACTTATCAAGTGGATATATCTGATCCAAGCAAACAAGTCTGAGGTTGAAACCTTAGATCCACGAGATGAATCTAAGCTTGTAAAAGGTTAAGTGATGGAGGTAAAAGAAAACATTATTTTGGATGATGATAAACCAGAATGAATAACTCAAATAGGAGCATTGTTGGAACCAATTCTTAAGAGGGAGTTGATAACTTTCTTGAGGAAATAAAATAGGTGTTCGCTTGGAGTCATGAAGATATGTCGGGCATAGATCCAAACTTTTTTTTGTCATGAACTTAATGTCAATAGGGAAGTCAAACCTGTGAAGCAACGGAGAAGAACCGGGATATACAGGAATAAGCGGGATATCTTCCTTTATTGAAGATGTGAAGTACCTGGATTGGTTGGCGAATGTAGTTATGGTCAATAAGAAGAACAATAAGTGGAGGAATTTTATTGATTTTAGTGACTTGAACAAAGTGTGCTCGAAAGATCACTTTCCTTTTCCACTAATTGATTAGTTAGTAGATGCTACCTCAGGGCATGAGTTACTGAGTTCCATGGATGCATACTCTGGTTATAACCATATTAAAATGAAGCCCGAAGCTAGAGAAAGTACTTCTTTTACCCAAAAACAGAGAAAGTATTTCTTTTATCACTCCTTGAGCTACTTATTGTGATAATGTTATGCCTTTTGGTTTGAAAATGCAGGTGCTACCTATCAGAGATTGGTAAACAAAGTATTTGAGGAGCAGATAGACAGGAATATGGAAGTATACAGGGATGATATGCTCACTAAGAGCCAAAAGATGCTAATTATATTGCCAACCTCGGCCAGACATTTGATCAATTGGAAAAGAACTAGATGAAATTAAACCCCACCAAATGCGTTTTCGAAGTACAGGAAGGAATGTTCCTCGGGTATATAGTGAATCGAAGAGGTATAGAAGCTAATCCAAACAAGATTAAAGATCTTCTAGAAATTAAGTCTTCGACCTGTGAAAGGATGTCCAAAGGCTAACTAGGCGTGTAGCAGCACTCAACAGGTTTATATCGCGAGCAACGGATAAATGTTTTTCATTCTTCATGGTACTCAAAAAAAACTTTGAATGGAACGATGAATGTGAAAAGGCATTCTTGGAGATGAAGAAGTACCTTTGAGCATCGCTATTACTTTCTCGACCAATATTGGGAGAAAGGCTGTATTTGTATCTGGCAGTATTTGAATCAGCAGTTAGCTCTACCTTGATCAGGGAGGAAAATAGAGTTCAAAAGCCATTTTATTACACCAACAAATATTTTCAGGGAGCAGAAGTAAGATATCCTAGGCTGGAGAAATTGACACTTGCTTTAATTGAAGTTAGTAGACTAATGAATCCATACATTCAAGCCCACAGAATAGTGATCTACACTAACATGCCATTAAGGCAAGCTTTGCATAAATTGAAGAAATTTGGAAGATTGATTTATTGGGTTGTGGAGTTAGGAGAATATGACCTTGTGTATGAACCAATGGCTGCTATAAAATGCCAGGTTATGGATGATTTTATTGCAAAATTCACTTATATAGAGGATCCCGAGCAATAAGGGACTCTAGCTGATCAATATGTAGGAGATAGCATATTTGCTTGAGACATGCCCCACCAACTCCAAATAACGGAAATTATAGAAAAAGACCAACCAGAACCACCTAGTGGAGTACAGGAGATGAAGATGAAATATGAGGAGGCGAAAGATAAAATTTTCCATCAAGGGATTCTGACAAACCAAGCATTTGACAATGATATCCCCCTATGGAGTCTGTATATTGATGGATCATCTTGTGCAATCGGATGTGGAGTTGGAATCATTCTCAATACTCCAGATGAGCTAGACATAGAGTACGCTCTACGTTTCTAATTTTAGTCCTCCAATAATGAAGTAGAGTACGAAGATGTGTTCGTTGGCTTAAATCTAGCCAAATCATTGAACGCCGAGCAAGTTATGGTGTACAGTGATTCACAGTTAATTATAAATTAAGTGTTGATTTTATATGCAGTGAAAGGAGAACTGATGACCAGATATTTGGGTAAACCTTTGGAAGTAATTTCCACCTTGCTAGCAGTTCAGATGGTTAGGATTCCAAGATTGGATAATACCCGAGCAGATGCGCTTGCTCGATTAGCTTCAGCAACCAAAACGTAGATACGAAGAACTATTCCTATTGAGATACTTGCTAATGGGAACATTAATGAAGATCTGATGGTTAACTCCATTACAGTTGATATGGGCCCATCCTGGATGGACCTTATAAGAGCATATATTGAATATGGGATTCTTTGAGCCGATCTACTTGAAGCTAAGAGGCTGAAATACAAAGCTGAAAGATATGTACTTGATGGTGGTGTGTTATACAGGAGAGGATTAGCTGCTAGTCTACAATGGTGTGTGCATCCAGCTGAGGTAAATGATCTAATTAAATAATTCCATAAAGGATCCTGAGGAGCCCATGTAGTAGGAAGAATGTTATTACGAAGAATACATACGCAAGGGTATTACTGGCCAACCATGCGAACATATTGTGCAAATTTTTCCAAGAGATATAATAAGTGCCAGAGGTTTTCCCGTATAAGCAAGGCTCCATAAGCTCTCTTAACACCAATCATTTCTCCTTGGCCTTTTACTATATGGGGAATTCAAGTACTTGGTTGTACTTGTTGATTATTTAACAAAATGGGTAGAAGTTGAACCATTAATTGATATGTCTTATGAAAAGTTTTAACAGTTCATCTGGAAAAGTATAATATGCAAGTATGGTTTACCTTATGCCTTTATAATTGATCATAGTACATAGTTTGATAATAACGAGTTCGTTGCTTATTGCGACTAATCCAATGTCCAAAAAATTCACTCTTCTCCTGGCCATCCTCAAAGTAAAGGTCAAACAGAGGTAACTAATAAAACTTTGTTAAACGGACTGAAGAGAATGCTAAAAAATGCAAAAGGAAATTGGATTAATTAGCTACATTCGGTCATGTGGGCTTACCAAACAACTTTCATAATAGCTACTGGAGAAACTCTCTACCTATTGGTTTTTGGTATTGAAGTTGTAATCCCTGTTGAGCTAGGTTTAGCTACACATAGAGTTCTTAACTTCAATACCCTAGTCAGCGATTTGATGAGAATATTAGATTTGGATATGCTGGAAGAAGTCCGTGAAGATACAGCTCTGAGAAATGCATCTTATCAACAAAGGACTGCACGTTTCTACAATAAGAGGGTCGTGCCGAGCAACTTAAAAGAGGGAGATTATGTTTTGAAGAAAGTGATTCAGAAGAATAATAAGCTGGAAGCCAATTGGCATAGGCCTTATCGTATTACTGCAGTTATCCAACCAGACACATCGAATTGAAACTTTGGAAGGGGAATAATTCAAGAATCCATGAAATGCAGAACACTTGAAGAAATACTATTAGTAAACGTAGTTGTTGATGTAAAAAACTAGATTATATCTAATTAATCAATCACAAATAAAAATGAATACATAAGATAAAGGATTTTTAAAGTGGTTCAGCCTTCTGAAAATGGCCTACGTCCACTGTTTTTGTATTGCTGACTGTTTGCCTTAAATCTCGATGATAGGTTTACTATGAGATCCAAAGTCCCCTTCTTATGAGGAGGTTACAATGTATTTATAGCTTTGAGGTTGTACATATGAAAAGGTAATGCGCTGTTATCTAGTATACATATGCATCTGTACAATAATAACGTACATTTAATGAGTAGTTGACTTTTGGTTTTCTTGATCTGGATGCTCTGCACGGTAAGTAGCTCGGACTGCCTAAGTTGCTCGGTAGGTTTAAGTAGCTCGGAGTGTCTAATCTTGGTGAAAGTATGTTGTTCGTTGAAAGTATTTGTATTTGCTACGTAGATTGACAGGTGTCTTCATATGATTCGTCCACGTCGGCTGACTAAATTTGGTATCAACAGAAGCCCCCAATGTTTCACAGTTAAGGTTGAAGAAGATTGTGGAACATTTTCCTTAAAAGCTGCTCGGATTACTGGTCTTCAGAGATTAAGAAAATTTTCATTGTATGTAATTCCTTTTGAGCGCAAACTTTGTAAATATTTTAAATTTTTCACCATAACTTCGATATTTGTGCTTTTTTCCTTTTTTTAGCCGCCAAAAATGCAAACATCTTCCCTTGTAATCATTGTTTTTCTCCATTCCCAAGGTAAAGTATTTAAGTGCGAAAAAAATCCAATCATCTTCTACTTTTCAAATCTGTATTTCTGTACTCTTCATTTTCTCTCTATCTTGTGCTTTCGTTCTTTCCATCATTCATTGTCAATCGATTTCTCTTTCTTCTGTAAGATTTTCGTCCCTCTTCTTTATTTACTTTATTCACCATGGTTTATCTTGTTGAATCGTTGGATAAATTTTGGTCTGATTTTTCAATCCCTTCGTGGGTTATTTTGAAAGAACTTTATTATCCTTCTGATTTATTTTCTTTGGCGGAGGGAAACTGGTTCCCAACTCTTTTTGTAGCTGAGTATGGCTTTTCTTTCCTGCCAAATCCCCTGTGTTTGGAGTTTTGCCAATATTTCAATATTGTACCTGCAAGAGTAGCTCCAAATACATGGAGGTTAGTTAATGGCGTATATAGGTTGAATCAACTTCTTGGAAGTCATTTGGGAACTCCATAAATTATGTATTGCTATAGATGGGTTACCAGTGACACTACTTTCTATTTAAAAACTAGGTTTTCGAATAGATCTTTAGTTGTCAATCTTCCCGACGCCAATAGGGACTACTTTGATCATAGGGTTGTGATGAAAAATTGGCAACACCCCCATTAAATGGAAATGATGTGTATCAAGGTCCCAGATGTCCGCTTTATGGCAATGGGATAGGTTGTTTTTATTTTTTGATATGGTTTTCTTTATATTCGATGAAATGCATCACTGACATTAATTTTGTTTGTTAGAGTTGACAGTAAAAGGAAGCCCCCAAAAGAGATTGAAGTTAACATTAAAAATTTAAAACTTATCTGGAGCTTGCATTAGTCGATCAATAGAGAGCACGTGAGGTCTGCTTCATATTTATTGAGATACAAAACATCCACTTCATCTTTCATTGCTCGTCCTGTGGTGGTTGATCTTGATCGGATACCAACTTCTGAAACTAGTGTGGAAGGATCTTCTTCTGATTTAAGTACTCCTATTACTGATCTGATGAAGAAGAGGAAATCTAGTGAATTTTTTGAAAATTTTACCCTTGCCGCTGAAGGGGAAAAGAAGAATAAGCAGGATGCCCCAAATGAGGGGACAAAGAATGTAGATGTACCCCCATCTACTGCTGCTAAGGAAACTGGTAAGAAACCCCATGTGCCTCCAAAAGAGGTAGTACCTTCGATTGAAACTGTTGACATATCACAAGGAGAGACATCATCTTTAATTAAAAGTGCTCCTCTGAGGAGATTAAAAAGATATCCTATTGAAATACCTATTGTCTCTGTTTCTCAGCCTTCAAATGCTTAGGGTAATGTTCCAGCTCTCATTCCTCCGAGCTCTGCTATGGGCTTGATTAGATCTTGGACTGCCCCAGAATTCCAAGGTATTGAAGACACCTTTTCTCGTGAGAGAATTACTACTTTGGCTGCTCAAAACATTGCGTCAGTAAATATCGTTAGCATGAGTCCTTTATCTTCTAGTACTATGTTCATATGTTGAATTAAACTTCTTTCTTTTTTCAGCTCGTGACGTGTTTCAATAGTATTTTGAAGAAAGATGAAGCCATCAGGGCTTCCACCTACTCGGGTGGGATAGAAGAAGCTTTTGATGGATTAACTCAATCTTTGAAGGAATCTCATCAGAAGTATGAGGAAGACAAAAATTCATAGGAGAAACAATTCAAGTCTGTTCAAATAAATCGAGATCAATCTGTGACTGCCTCCAAAGAGTTGGAGAAGAAATTAAAGGATGCTGAACAAAGCAAATAGGAGATTGAGGTCAAGATCAAATATGCTGAGGAAAATGTCGCCAAGCTTCAAGACGTTGAACGACGTAAGACGGAGGTAGAAGAAAAACTAAAATCTATCGAAGAGATCCTTAGGGAAAAGACTTCCTCGGAGAGAGCAAAAAGGAAAGTTACTATTAAGAAATATTTTAGTGTTGGTTGGAACAATGGTTGGAATAAGGGCCTAGCTATTATGTCTTCTTAAATGGAGTATGGCAGTGTTAAGTATTTTATGGATGGATGGATAGAAGCTTTGAAGAAATTAAAGGTTGCTAAAGATTTTGAGTTGTTTTAGGAGCATACTCATGGCCCTCCTCCCTCTCCTAGGGAAGAAGAAGAAGATGAAGATGCATCAAATGAGTCTTCTATGATGATAGGAGAGAAGGTCCCTGTTATTGCTGTTGTACAACCCTCCGAGAAAGTCCAACAAGCTAGCACATCTGCCGAGCAACTGCCATTGCTCCCCGAGCAATCAATCCCTTCATCCAAACCGTCCGAAGAAATCGTAGGAAATAAGGAGAAGGTTTAAAGTTGTTCGGGTCTTTTATTGCGTTGTTTCTTGGATGTAACCCTGAAATGTGTTTTCCTTTGTTGTGATGAATAAAAAATAAACTTTTGTTATTCGTCTGGAATTTCTCTCTTACTTGCTCTGTTCGCATTATTATTGATTTTATTTTTCATTTTCTCTTTGCTAGTTTGTGGTCAGGATGGAACTCTTATCATCTAATGATACAGAGTTGATGAAGAAGTGCAATGACTATTTCAAAGATGGTCATGCATACTTTATTGAGGCCCAAATAATTGACATCCTCAGATCAGATGCCTCTGAACGAGCAATTGATGCTTACCAGTACTTGAAGTGCCTACTTGATAGTGTTGTAGCCAACAATGTGGCTTATTACGAAATGATTAAAGATATTTAAGGAACGATCGAGGAACTTCAACAACAATATAGAGAATCCACTACACTTTTGCATTAAGGTTATGAGAAAAAGTACCAATAATTGAGTGCTGATAGGGGATATGACAAGTGCATTTCAGCCCATGAGAAAAAGGAAAGTGCGTTAAAGCTTGAGATTGAAGAGCATAGACATATTGTCAGGCTATTAGAGCAAGACAATATCACGTTGCAAGAGGAAATAAAACAGATCAAATCTGCTGCCTCCTCTTCTTCCGGAGCCTTGGTCCCCATTAATGATGATGGTTTTTCCTTTTTAGAAATAGAAAATGCTAACTTACGGGAAGAGTTAGAGACTTTGAAACGAACTGGGCTTTCCACACCTGCTCGTGGCAGAGCAAGATCTTCTTCCCGTGGATGAGCAAGGGATGGTCGGGTTAATATTGATTAGACAAGAACTCAATTGGCCTTAGAAAATCAAGTCGTTCAATTGACGGTGAAGAATCAGACTTTGGCAGAAATGTCTAAAAAAATTCAGGGTTTCACTGACCACATTCCAATCAGAGTTCTGCACTGGAAAGTAAAGAAATTCTTGTGAAAAAGCTCCACGAGCAACTTGATAGATTGACTTATCAATTTCACAAGCAGCCCAGGGAATTTTGGATGGTTGGGTATAATGAAGCTCTGTATCATCTTGATGCTCGTTTGCAGCAGTTGAACAACGAATGATATAAGCAGGGATGGTTGAATGCCTTATGTGTTCTGAAACTGGAGCAAGGTAAATTCTTATGGGATTATTATGAACCTGGAGTTCTTGATTTACCTGTGCCTCCCTTCAAACTTGACCTTAGTTGGGTTCCATCCCATGCTAATCCTTGGATTTTGATCTCGAAGTATCTTGGTGATTATAGTCTTCATTCAAATTTTGAGATATCTCGTCCGGAGCACTTGCTTAATCGACCATCCATAATTAATGTCCGAATGCTGCAAGATATGAACTTTATAAACTCCCCTTATGCATTAGATGATCCTCCAGCTGGGGTGGAACCTGTTTCAAAAGCAGAGGGAAAGAAATCCATAGAATAGGACATTTTTATGTAATGAATCAAATTTCATATCGTATGTAATCTGCTTGGTTTTAATAAAGAAATGTTTAGTTTCTTTTACAATTTCATTTCCTTTGAAATATTTTGTAGAATGTCTTTGTTATTCGTTGGTGAATATATATATATATATATATATATATATATATATATAAGGACAAAATGTCCTGTTTTGTTTTTAGACAAAGGAACTTGTCCCGTTTACCATCTGATTATACTGACTTGTCACTCTTTGGGCCTAAGCAATGGAATGATTTTCATCCCATGTTGTTGCTTATTTGTAGTAATCTTGTCAGGATTACCTTGTTGCCTAGACAGTGGATGCCTCGGGAGGTCATCCATCTTCTTTCCTAGTTTGGGGTGTCCCTTAAGATCACCCGTGATCAGACAGGATTTTGCACTGCATGATTTTTTTTACCAACCAACCGGAGTTGAGGGTTATTGAATTGCCGACCAATCGGAGTTGGTGGGTGTTAAATTACCGACCAATCGGAGTTCGTGGTTAATGAATTGCCGACCAACCGAAGTTGGTGGTTAACGAATTGTCGACCAATCGGAGTTGGTGGTTACTGAATTGCCGACCAACGGGAGTTGGTGGTAACTGAATTGCTAACCAACCGGAGTTGGTGGTTATTGAAATTCCGACCAACCGGAGTTTGTGGTTACTGCTCTGAATTTTTATTTGTGTAGTGTGTAGCACTAATATTCTGAAGAAATTCAACAAAGGAGGAAATATGGGCGAAACATCACTTTATTCATATCGAAAGAACTGTGTTACATATGGAGTACTTGCGCAGATGCTCTGCATTCCATGCGTTCTTGAATTCTTCTCCCTCCAAAGTTTCAATTATGTATGTCCCAAGACGAATAACTTTAGTTACTCTGTAAGGTCCATGTCAGTTGGCCTCCAGTTTGTTATGCTTTTGGATCACTTTCTTCAACACATAATCCCCTTCTTTCAAATTGCACTTCTTCACCCTTTTGTTGTAGAACAAGGTTGTTCGTTATTGGTATGCAGCATTCCTGATTGCTGCTTTTTCCCTAACTTCTTCGAACATATCCAGGTCTAAATGCCTCATCAAGTCACTTATGGAATAATTAAAATTAAGTACCCTATGTGTAGGTAGACCAAATTCAGCAGGTATGACATCTTCACTCCCGAATGTTAACATGTACGGACACTCCCTAGTTATTGTTCGTGGTGTAGTGCGATAAGCCCATAACACAGAGTGTAGCTCGTTAATCCATTTTCCTTTTGCGTTATCCAGCCGTTTCTTTAGACCATTCAGTAAGGTTCTGTTTGTCACTTCAGTTTGCCCGTTTCTCTGGGGATGGCCTAGCACATAATGGATCTTCTGTACATTGGATTGATGACAATATGCAGCAAATTCCTCGTTGTCAAATTGGGTTCCATGGTCAGTAATGAATGCGTGTGGGAGACCTATCTGCAAATAATACTCTTCCAAATAAACTGATTGTTGATGTAAAAAACTAGATCGCTCTAATTATTCAATCACAGATAAATAAATAAGACAAAGATTTTTAAAGTGGTTCGGCTAGGAATAAAGCCTACGTCCACTGTTATGTTATTGCTGAGTGTTTGCAGAATTCTTGAATACAAGTTCTCTCAAGAAATTCCGGTCCCCTTGAATGAGGGTGATACCAGGTATTTATAGCCCTTAGGCTGTACATGAATGGGTTGATACATTAAATGATATACATATGAAAGGGTAATATATTTAATGCAGCGTGTGCGTCAAGATGATGAACATTCAATGAATATTTGAACTGTTGATTATCTGGCAATTAATGATACGACCGAGATGCAGCTCGGACCGCCATAATTGCTCGTTGCTCAGGAGTTCCTCGGAGCGCTAGAGTACCTCGGAGCGCTTGAGTTCCTCGGTGTATCCTCGTTGCTCGGAGAGAATCATGAGTTGGTCGAGAAATGAACTTCCTCATCGTTATTGCACCACGTAGATTGACAAGTGTCTTCGTATGATTCGTCCACATAAGCATATTAATTTTGGTATCAACAGAAGCCCCCAATGTTTTATATTTCGAACTTTGAGGAGTATGAAACATTCTTTCTCGGTATTTGGCCATATTGAATTGATCTTCCTGGGTTTTAGGAGCATCGTATTTGAATTTATTTCCAAATTCGAAGAATCCGCCTTTTTTCGAACCTTTAAGAGCGCTTCGATCTTAGTGCCCTTTTTGTCCTTTTAGCCGCCGGAAGTTCAATAGTTTCTATTTTGTAATCATTTCCTTCGCCGCTTCCCAAGGCAAAGTATTTAAACTTCTTAGGTAACCATACCGTCTTCTTCTTTTCCCAATTTCTTGCATTCAAGCTTTCTATTCTCTCCTTCTCTCTTGTGCGTTCATCCTTATTTTCGTTCGTTGTCAACATACTTCCTTTCTTCCTGTAAGATCTTCTTCCTTTCTTCTCTTTTATTCAGTATGGTTTATATTGTGGAGTCTGTTGAGAAATTTCGTTCTGATTTTTCCATTCCTTCGTGGGTAACTCTAGAGATTCTTTCTGAGCCTTTAGATTACTTTCGATTGGCTGAGGGACATTGGTTCCCCAGTCTATTTGTTGCTGAATGTGGATTTTCTTTTCCACCAAACCCATTGTGTCTTGAATTTTGTCAGTATTTCGATCTTGTCCCTACAAAAATAGCCCCCAATTCATGGAGAATAATTAATGGGGTGTACAAATTAAATCTAACTCATGGGACTCGTATAGGGATCCCTGAAATTATGTACTGCTATAAGTGGGCCACTCTAGATAATATTTATTACTTAAAAACTAGGCTTCTGAATAGAGCTCTTGTAGTTAACCTCCCTGATTCAAATAGAGATTATTTTGAACATGGGTTGGTTATTAAAAATTGGCAATATGCCCCTTTAGTTGGAGATGGAGTATACAACGGTCCCAGATGCCCCCCATATGGCAATGGGATAGGTTTATTTTTCATTTTATTTTACTTATGAAATTATGCTTTTATCATGTTTGACAAAATGTATGACTGATATCTCATTATGTATTTATTTGCAGTTGATAGCAAAAGAAAAACTCCAAAAGAATCAGAGGTTAATATCAAGCATCTGAAACTTATCTGGGGTTTGCATAAGAACGTTGCAGACGAGCACATCAGGTCTGCATCATATTTGCTACAGTATAAGAGTTATACAACCTCTTATACTGCTCGCCCTATTGAACCAGCTTCCACTCCAGAGGACTCTTCATCAGATTCTCATCTTCCTTTAAGTCAGAGAATGGGCAAGAAAAGAGCTCCTCCTTCTCTATTTGATGACATTACTTCTGCTGCTGGGGCCAAGAAGAGCAAAACTGATGTCCCTGAGGGGACTAAGAAAGTGGATGTTGTGCCTTCAAAAACTACCGAGAAGCCCCCAGTGGCTCTGAGCAAGAAAATTGCTCCTGTGGAAGTGATTACTATCTCTCCGACCAAGAGTTCTTCCTTGCTTGAAACTACTGAAACTCCTTTGAGGAGATTGAGGAAATCACCCTCAGTCAATTTGACTGAAACTGCCTCCACACTGCCAGCTGGTGGTGTTGGTGTTCCCACCATCATTTCTCCGAGCTCTGCAATGAGCTCGGTGAAAACTTGGGTCATACCCGAGGTCCAAGGAATTGATGAAAAAATTTCTAGGGATATGCTGACATCCCTAGCTACTCGTCATCTTGCTTCGGTAAATTTCTCACACTCTGAATTTCCTTACTTTTTCTGAGTATTTGTATTTTTTGCACTGACTTACTGTTTTTCTCCTTTTTCAGCTGGTGAACTGTTTTAATAACATTGTGAAGAAGGACGAGGTAATTAAAGCCTCTAGTTCCTCGTCTGGTGTAGAGGATGCTCTGTTGGTTTTGACCCAATCCTTGAAGGAATCTCGCCAACAGTACAATGAGGACAAGACTGCTTGGGAGAAAAAGTTGTCAATAGTTGAAGCCGAGAAAGTGAAGCTGGCTGAGATCTCCAAAGGTTTGGAGAATAAAGTAAAAAGTTTGGAGGTTGAGCATAAAAAATATGACGACAAGCTCAAGAATTTTGGAGAGCTTGAGGATAAACTGAAGAAGGCAGAGGAAGAATTGTCCGCCCTGCGAGATATTAAAAATAAAAAAGAAGAATTGGACGTGAAGCTCTCCTCGGAGAAACTGAGAAGAAAGGTCGCAGTTAAAAAATCCTTCAGCGCTGGCTGGGATAAAGGATGGGATAAGGGGATTGCTGCGATGACATCCCAAGTTCAATATGGGAAGTTGAAATACTTCCACGATGGATGGGTAGCTGCTCTGCAGGAATTGAAGATTAAGGACGATTCTGAGCTATTCCAACTACACCTCCCTGGTCCTCCTCCACCAATTGTGGAAGAAGAAGATGAGCCTGTCTCTGATGAATCTTCTATGGCCATAGGTGATCAAGTCTCTGCCTCTCAACCCTCTGCCACCGAGGACATTTCTTCCATGCCTCCTCCTCCTGAGAAGATTCCAGCTGATCAAGCCGCAGTTACTACCGAGCAACCAAGCTCCTCGTCCCAGCCTCCCGAGAAAGTCTTGGGAGACAAGGAAAAGGTGTGAAGTTGTTCGGTATCATTTCTATCTTTCATTACTTGTAATCGAACAATGTAATCTTTTGATGATCTAATAAAATACATCTTCGTTCCTCTTCATTGTTGATACTCTGTCTGCTTTTATTTATTAACTCCTGCTTTCTCTTATTTATTAGTTTTTGGCCAGAATGGAATTGATATTTGCCCCTGATACCGAGTTGATGCAACAATGCAATGGATATTATAAAGCTGGTCATACAGACCTGAGTGTATCAGAGATTATTGACATCCTTGGCCAAGATGCCTCAGAGCAAGCAGTTGAGGCTTACCGGTACTTGAAGGATCTACTTGATAGATCTGTAGCCAATAATGTGGCATACTACGAATTGATCGAGGAACTTCATGGTTCCATAGAGGATCTTCAAAATCAACACAATGCATCAATGGCTTTGTTGCACAAGGAGTATGAAAATAGATATCAGCAGCTTTCTTCTGAAACAGGCCATAAAAAGATCCTCGTTGGATATGATGTTAGGGAAAGAACTCTAAGAGGTGAGGTTGAGGCTTGCAGGCAGATTGCTGGAACAAGAGAACAATAATTTGTAAAAAAAATTGGCACAGTATGAATCTGCAGCATCATCTTCCACTGCTTTAGTACCTGTTATTGATGAAGGTTTCTCGTTCTTAGAGGTTGAAAATGCCAAATTAAGGCAAGAACTGGATAACTTAAGAAGATCTGGCATTTCTGCTACTGTTCGAGGACGAGGAAGAGGTTCTCGGGGGGCGAGGAAGAGCTGTTCAAAATGTTGCCGAGGAGCAAGGTTCTCCAGTAGTTGCTCGGAGCTGATCAAGAGTTCTTAGCCGCAATGTTGAAGAATCTCGTACCCAGTCTACTTTGGAAACTCAAGCATTTCAATTAAACGCCAAAGATCGGGCTTCATCTGAATTGTCCAAGAAAAATCTAGCCTTGGAAGATCAACTTACTGCAACAAAGTCTGCTCTTCATACTAAAGATCTTTTTGCCAAAAACCTTCTCGAACAATTAGATAGATTAACCTTCCAATTTCATAAGCAATCCAGGGAATTCTGGATGGCAGGATACAATGCAGCCCTTGTTCATTTGGATGCTCGTATTGAACATGCCAACAATGAAGGTTATAAGCAGGGGTGGTTGAACGCACTGGGTGTGTTAAAATTGGAGCAAGGGCATTATTTATGGGATTATCATGCTCCAGGGTTATTAGGTTTGCCTGTGCCACCTTTCAAATTGGACATGGCCTGGATCCCAGCTCGTTCTATTCCTCGGAGTTTAATTTCAAAATATCTCGGCGACTATAGTCTTCATTCTCAGACTGAATTATCTCGCCCCGAGCATCTCTTGGATACACCTTCTGTGATGAACGTCAGAATGCTTAGAGATATTAATTTCATCAATTCTCCCCTTTGCCTAGAAGACCCTCCTGCCGGCGAGGAACCTGTTTCTAAAGCAAAGGGCAAGAAACCAATAGAATAGGAATATCAATGTAATAATTAGTACATTCATGTAACCTGTAATTTATTTTGAATTTAATGACAGAATTTCACTTTCTGTTTGCAAATTTGTATTGCGATTGTCTTATGTTTATCAAACATTCTTACATTTGTGTATACGTATCTGTTAAAAAGATAACAATATATGTGCTTAGTAATCAAACTTACAAATATCAATGTTGCTCAATCACTTAATAATAAAGTAATGAGTACAAAATGTTCAAAATGTTTTCAACCAACCAGGGTGGTTAAATAATGTTTGTCGACCAACTACAGTTGATGGGATTTTATCCCCGACCAGCCATACTTGGTTCAGTTTCAAATATTTTCATAAAATGTGTCCGACCAACCAAGGTCAATAATTTATCCTCGTTGGTCAACTACAATTGGTGGGTTTTTATCCCCGACCAACCATACTTGGTTCATTTTTGAATGTTTTGTTCTCTGAAGAACTTTTGCAATAATATTACCTCCCGTCCAACATAAGTTGGAATGTGAGAGTATATTTTTCAAATCCAATCAAAGGAGTATTATATTTTTTCAAATCCAATCAAAGGAGTATTTTTTGGTTCTTTCGAACTGTCCACTAGTTATCTTACCAACCGTAGTTGATAACGCTAGTGTCGTCTCCTAACCAAAGGAGTATTTTTGGTTCTTTCAAACTGTCCACTAGTTATCTTACCAACCGTAGTTGATCATGCTAGTGTCGTCTCCTAACCAAAGGAGTATTTTTTAAGCATAGTGTATTACACTAGTATTCCCCGAAAATCTTTCAACAGAAAGGAAATGGTGAAACATCCTCGTTTTATTCATAATGAAGGAAATGCTTTACATTTTACATTACTGATAATACTTGCGCAGGTGTTCAGCATTCCATGCATTCTTAAATTCCTCCCACTCTAGAGTGGCTATTCTGTAAGTTCCTGGTCGAACAACTTCTGTAACTCGGTAAGGTCCATGCCAGTTTGCTTCCAGCTTATTATGCTTCTGAATGACTTTCTTTAGCACATAATCCCCTTCTTTTAAGTCACATTTCTTCACCCTTTTGTTGTAGAACAGAGCTGTACGTTGTTAGTAAGCAGCATTCCTAATGGCTGCCTCTTCTCTAACCTCCTCGAGCATATCCAAATCCAGTCTTCGCATCAAATCGCTGACTGGGGAATTGAAATTCAGCACTCTATGCGTTGGGAGACCCAACTCGGCAGGTATCACAGCCTCACTTCCAAATGCTAGCATATATGGCGATTCTCCAGTTGCTGCTCGGGGAGTTGTTCGGTAAGCCCATAATACTGATTGGAGCTCATTAATCCAATTTTCTTTAGCTTCACTTAACCTCTTCTTCAAACCATTTAGTAATGTTCTGTTCGTCACCTCAGTCTGTCCATTGCTTTGGGGATGTCCTGGTGCTGAATGAAACTTCAAAATGTTCGACTGATGACAATAGGCAGCAAATTCTTCGTTATCGAATTGTGTTCCATGGTCTGTGATGAAAGCATGGGGGAGACCATATCGACAAATGATGTTCTTCCAAATGAACTGATATACCTTCTCGTACGTCATATCAATTAGTGGTTCAGCTTCCACCCACTTAGTAAAATAATCCACTGCCACGACGAGGTACTTGAACCTTCCTCGGGTCGTCGGCAATGGTCCAACTAAATCAATCCCCCACATGGCAAATGTCCAAGGTGAAGTTATGGGTGTCAACAATGCTTGTGGAGTTCTTCGGATGGAGGAAAACCGTTGACACTTGTCACACTTCTTGGCATAGGTTATACAATCAGCCCTCATCGTCGACCAGTAGTATCCCTGTGTCATCACCCTTTGCAAAAGTGTTCGACCTGCTACATGAGCTCCACAAGATCCTTCATGGATCTCTTCAATCAATTCTTTCACTTCGGAGGGATGTACACATCTCTGCAAACCTGCTATAATTCCTCGTCGATATAAAATACCATTAGTTAATACATACCGAGCAGCTTTATACTTTAATTTCTTGGCAGCAAGCTTATCCTCTGGAAATTCTCCCTCTTCAATATATACTCTGATGGGATCCATCCAAGATGGTCCTAAATCAAAGGCAATGACATTCATCGTTAAGTCTTCATCTATGCTCCGACTTTTCAGTACTTCAATTGGTATTGCCCTTCGCAGCTCGGTGCGCGTAGCTGACGCTAATCGGGCCAATGCGTCTGCTCTAGCATTATCCATCCTCGGTATTCTCACCAATTGAATAGCATCAAATTCTGTCAATAACTCCATCACCTTTGCATGGTATTTCACCATTAATTCTCCCTTAACTGCATATATTCCCATCATCTAATTCACAATTAATTGAGAATCACTGAAAATAATTACTTGTCGTGCTTCCATAACTTTCGCCAAATAAAAACCTGCTATCATTGCCTCATACTCAGCTTCATTATTGGAAGCTTTGAATTGGAATCGCAAGGCATATTCCATGTCAATATCATCTGGGGTGTTTAAAACAATCCCTGCTCCACAACCAGCTGTACAAGATGATCCATCTACATATAATCTCCATGTAGGTAACTCATCTTCAAATTTCTTATCTATCAGAGCTCCTCGGTAAAATATCTGCTGTTTTCTTTCATCATCCCCTGGTATCTTTCGTTCCTCGTCGGTCATCTGTCCACGCCCTTTTACCAACCGGAGTTGGTCTGGGTTTGGATATGATGATTTTTCTACATCCACAAGTCCTTTTACCAACCTTAGTTGGTCTGGACCTATGTCTGTTGATCCTGTATCGTCCACAGGTAGGTCAGCAAGTACCTTTTGTTCCTCGGAGGTATCAGGGTACGTGAACTCTGCTATAAAATCTGCTACAGCTTGCCCCTTTAATGATGATCTGGGTTTATACACAATATCATATTCACCGAGTTCTATTGCCCAATACATCAATCTTCCTGATTTTTCTGGCTTGTGAAGAGCTTGCCTTAATGGCATGTCGGTATACACGATGATGGTATGGGCCTGGAAATATGGCCTCATTCTTCTACTTGCCTCAATTAATGCCAATGCTAATTTTTCTAGCCTTGGGTATCTGATTTCGGCACCTCGGAAAGCCTTACTTGTGTAATAAATTGGCTTCTGGACTCCATTTTCCAATCTGATCAATGCCGAGCTGACTGCATTCTCTGATACTGCCAGATACAAGTACAACTTTTCTCCTATTATTGGCCTAGACAACAATGGTGGGGCTCCCAAATACTTCTTCAAATCTTAAAAGGCCTTCTCACATTCATCAGTCCACTCAAAACTTTTTCGCAGTGTTTTGAAGAATGGGAGGCATTTATCAGTTGCTCGGGATATAAATCTGTTGAGCGCTGCAACTCGTCCTATAAGACTCTGTACTTCTTTCCTCGTCGTTGGGGATCGCAGCCTTAAAAGAGCTTTGATATTTTCTGGATTTGCCTCAATACCTCGTTGGTTAACGATGTATCCGAGGAACATTCCTTCTCGTACTCCAAAGGTACACTTCGTCGGGTTGAGCTTCATTTGGTATTTATCCAGTTGATCAAAGGTCTGGCATAAGTCAACTAGATGATCAGTAGCTCTCTTGCTTTTGGTGAGCATGTCGTCGACATACACTTCCATGTTGCAACTGATTTGTTCGACAAAAACCTTGTTCATCAGCCGCTGATATGTTGTACCTGCATTTTTTAAACCAAAAGGCATAACATTATAACAATAAGTTCCCCTTGGGGTAATAAAAGAAGTACTTTCCCTGTCTTCAGGTTTCATTTTAATCTGATTGTAGCCAGAATATGCATCCATGAAGCTGAGCAGCTCATGTCCCGAGGTAGCATCTACTAGCTGGTCGATTCTGGGCAATGGAAAATGATCTTTTGGGCATGCCTTGTTAAGATCAGTGAAATCAACACACATTCTCCACTTATTGTTCTTCTTTTTTACCATCACCACATTTGCCAACCAATCTGGATATTTCACATCCTCAATGAATTGGGCTTTCTGGAGCTTCTCAACCTCCTCTTGTATGGCCTGGTTCTTCTCGGGACTAAACACTCTTCTTCTCTGCTTCACAGGCTTGATCTCCTTATTCACATTGAGCTCATGACATAAGAAGTTTGGATCTATTCCTGGCATGTCTTCATGACTCCAAGCAAAAGTATTCTTCCTGTTTCTCAAGAAAGTTATCAACTCCTGTTTTATTGAAACATCCAGCGATGATCCTATCTGGGTTATTCATACAGGATGCTCGTCGTCCAGAATAACATTTTCTGTAGATTCCACCACCTGTCCTTTTACAAGTTGAGATTCATTCCTAGGGTCAAGAGTTTCAATTTCTGTACCTTCCTCCACTTGGTAAGTAGTAGTCTTTTTCCTTGATTCTTCAAGTTCTTCTTGCTCGGCAGACGAATAATAGCATTCCCGAGCTACTTTTTGATCACATTTCACAATTCCGACTCCAAAATTTGTTGGGAATTTCAAACACTGATGTACTGTAGATGGAATTGCTTCGAACTTCTTCAATCCAACTCTTCCCATGATGATGTTGTAGGCTAACTGCACATTCTTATCCATCACAAAGAAGCGTATTCTTTCTGTTCGACAAGCAGGCCAAGTTCCAATGAGTATATCCAACTTGATCGTCCCAAGTGGAAAAACTTTCTCGCCAGCAAAACCCAGAAGGGGTCCGTGATAAGGTTACAATTGAGATAATTTCAAATTCAAGATATCAAAGCATGAATAGTATATGATGTCTGCCGAACTACCGTTGTCTACCAACACCCTTGAAATGACCACATCTTTCATCCTCATTTTGATCACCAAAGGATCGTCATGAGGGTAAAGAACACCTGCCAGGTCGTTTTTTTGAAAAACCAATGACTAGCTTCTCTTTGTTTACCTTCCTTGGACGATCCTCCTCGGCCAGATTTATTCGCTGAATATATGAACAAGCTTGAGCCTCTCCGAGGTAAGCTTTTCTTTCTGCAGTAAGGTCTCCTCCTCCTGCATCTCCTCCTGTAATAACATTATAATCAAATGACCCAAAACGTATGGAAAATACCTCTCGTTCAGGCTGCCTTGGCTTCTTGGGAAGATCGGGGTCATCATCTGGATCATCTTCGTGGTCCCTCTTCTTTTTCTCCTCTGCCCGACGAGGAGATCTAGATCTCTCTCTAGTTCTATCATCATTCTTCCTCTCACCCCTGCGATCTACATATTTTGATAATTTTCCTCTTCGAATGAGCGTTTCAATCTTGTTCTGAAGGGCTATGCAATTTCTGGTCGTATGTCCATGATCTTTGTGAAACTCGCAGTATTTGGCCTTATTTCTCAGATCAGGATTTGTCCTCAGTTTATCTGGCCACTTGATTTCCTCGCTATTCTTGATTTCTTCCAAAACATGATTAATACCCATTTTTAATGGAGTATAATTATCGTACTTCTTTTGGACTTCCCATGACGTCCTATTATTCTTGGAGTGCTTGTCACCACCATTACCTTTTTGATCTTTCTTCTTAGACTTGTCGACCTCCACTTTAATTTCTTTATCCATATTCTTCTTCGCAGCCATAGCCTCCTCGGCATTCATAATTTTGGCCGCTTTCGCCATCAACTAGGACATAGTTTTAGGTGGATCTTTGGCCAAGGTGTAGTACAGCTTGTTAGGCAATAAACCACTCATCAAAGCAGTGATTGTTGTCTTTTCTTCGTAATCTATGACTTCCAACTTCTCGTTATTAAAACGAGTTATATAATCTCTAGTACTTTCACCTGATTTTTGTCTAACACTTAGCAAGTGTGCTACTCGCTTTACCGTCTTCGCCCCAAAACAAAAATTGCCAATGAACAACTCGGCTAATTGAATAAAAGTTGAAATCTTACCCCGAGGAAGATTGTTGTACCATATCTGGGCAGATCCAGTAAGAGTTCCTGAGAAGGCCCTGCATCTCATCTCGTCGGGAACAACATAAATGTCAGCAGCAGCTTGATACTGTTCTATGTGAAGAACAGGATCTGTCTTTCCATCATATTTGGGAGTTACCACAGGTGCTTTAAATTTTTATGGTGTAGGAAAATCCACAATGGCCTGTACAAAAGGTGTTCCTCGAACAAAAGTTCGTTGTAGGGGGTTCTTTGCTTTAGCCATTTCTCCCAATTTATCCTCCAACCGTTGGAGAGATCCTTTCCACGCTTCATTTCCTTCCTCGGGCCTATTGGTTCAAGCAATCGATTGTTCTGAGGTAGCTTCTTGAGATCTATCTTGACGAATGACTGGTCGTGACTGTGCTGATCCTTCTCTTAGATCTGATGGTTGTCGAAAACTCCTCGATATGGTCTTAGGCGTACTCCTATTCCTCCTAGGGCCTAATCGACTGAAAGGAGATGCCCTACTCAGTCTTTCTAAAGCACTGGGTCTTTCTGGAGAGATGGTGATATGTTGATCAGTATCTGTCGCCCTCATTGAAGAAGTTCGCCCAGGTTGATAAGAGAAATCATCAGACTCCTCATTGCGACGTGACTCAGTACGCCTGGATCGTGAAGAAAGTAAATAAGTTTGCCTCTGACCACTTTGCTGTCCTGAACGTGCAGGTGCACCACCATGAAGGGTTTGTAAGAGTTGCCTCATTGTGTCTTGCATGGCGGTTTGTCCTTGAGCCAGATTCGTCATAATTTCGGCTAGATCTGGCGGTGCAGAGGGATTTGGAGGATTTCCAGCATTTCCAGCGTTTCGATTGCTAGATTATGGATTATCCGCCATTGATGATAAATGATTTTTATGAAAAACGATAGTAACAGTTATTTCCCACAGACGGCGCCAATCTGTTGATGTAAAAAACTAGATCGCTCTAATTATTCAATCACAGATAAATAAATAAGACAGAGATTTTTAAAGTGGTTCGGCTAGGAATAAAGCCTACGTCCATTGTTATGTTATTGCTGAGTGTTTGCAGAATTCTTCAATACAAGTTCTCTCAAGAAATTCCGGTCCCCTTGAATGAGGGTGATACCAGGTATTTATAGCCCTTAGGCTGTACATGAATGGGTTGATACATTAAATGATATACATATGAAAGGGTAATACATTTAATGCAGCGTGTGCGTCAAGATGATGAACATTCAATGAATATTTGAATTGTTGATTATCTGGCAATTAATGATACGACCGTGATGCAGCTCGGACCGCCATAGTTGCTCGTTGCTCAAGAGTTCCTCGAAGCGCTAGAGTACCTCGGAGAGCTAGAGTTCCTCGGTGTATCCTCGTTGCTCGGAGAGAATCATGAATTGGTCGGGAAATGAACTTCCTCGTCGTTATTGCACCACGTAGATTGACAAGTGTCTTTGTATGATTCGTCCACATCAGCATATTAATTTTGGTATCAACACTGATAGACCTTGTCATATGTCATTTCAATGAGAGGTTCAGCTTCCACCCATTTGGTAAAATAATTCACAACAACTATGAGGTATTTGAATCTCCCTTTGGTCATTGGAAGTGGCCCGACCAAGTCTATCCCCCACATGGTGAATGGCCAAGGGGATGTAATGGGTGTTAACAATGCCTGGGGAGTTCTTCGGATGGAAGATAAACGTTGGCATTTATCGCACTTCTTAGCATAAGTTGCGCAATCAACTCTCATCGTTGGCCAGTAATATCCCTGTGTTGTTATTCTTTGCAAAATCGTCCGACCTGCTACATGGGCTTCGCAAGACCCTTTGTAACCCTCTTCAATCAAGTCTTCAACTTCGGAGGGATGGACACATCTCTATAGTCCTGCTATAACGCCTCTTCTATACAAAATGCCACTGGTCAATACGTAACGAGCAGCTTTAAATTTTAGTTTCTTGGCTGCGAGTTTATCAGTTGGCAAAGACCCCTCTTCGATATAGGCCCTGATGGGATCCATCAAGGATAGTCCCAAGTCGAGGGCAATGAAGTTCATCATCAAATCTTCATCTACGCTTCGATTTATCAGGATTTCTATTAGGATTGTTCTTCGTAGCTCGGTGCGTGTTACTGATGCTAGCCGAGCTAGGGCGTCGGCTCTCGCATTCTTTAATCTCGGTATTCTGATCAACTGAACTGCGATAAAAGTCGAGACAACTTCCATAGCTTTTTCATGATACTTGACCATTAGTTCTCCCTTCGTTGTGTACAACCCAAGAATTTGATTTACGATTAATTGTGAGTCACTGAATACAACAAACTGCTTTCCCTTTATGGTTTTGGCCAGACTTAGACCCACAATCATAACTTCATATTCAGCTTCATTATTGGAAGCCTTAAATTGGAAACGTAGAGCATACTCCATATCAATTCCATCAGTACTATTTAAAATTATTCCTGCTCCACTACCTGTGGCACACGAAGAGCCATCCACATATAGATTCCATACAGATACTTCATTATCAAACTCTTAGTCAGACAGGGTTCCTTGGTGGAATATTTGATACTTCCGTTTATCTTCCCCCAATACTTCTCACTGCTCGTTGATTATCTTCTTTTGGTTATCCACGGATGGAAGTTGGTCGGGTGTTCTCTTCGATGATCCCGTAATATCCACGGGGTGGTCTGTATTAACTCCTACTCTTTGGATGCATCAGAGTGAGTAAACTCTGCGATAAAATCCGCTACTGCCTGCCCCTTAAGTGACGACTTGGGCTTATAAACTATGTCATATTCACTAAGTTCTACTTCCCAGTATATCAATCTTCCTGATTTCTCTTCTTTATGCAGATCTTACTTTAATGGCATAACGGTATGCATTACTATAGTATGGGCTTAGAAGTATGGCCTCATCCTTGCGCTTGCTTCGATTAGTGCTTGTACTAACTTCTCCAGTCTTGGATATCTGATATCTGCTCCTCGGAAGGCCTTGCTAGTGTAATAGACTGGTTTTTGCACTCCGTCCTCCACTTTTATCAATGCTGAGTTAACCGCGTTATCTAAAACTGCCAAATACAAGTATAGCCTTTCTCCCATCACTGGTCTAAATAACAATGGAGGTGTCCCCAGATATTTATTCAACTCTTGAAAGGCCTCCTCGCATTCATCATTCCACTCAAAAGTTTTTCAAAGTGTTTTGAAAAATAGGAGGCATCTGTCTATTGCTCGTGACACAAATCTGTTAAGTGCTGCAACTCGCCCTGTGAGACTTTGCACCTCCTTTTTCGTAGCTGGAGATCTTATCTCCAATAAGGCCTTGATCTTTTCAGGGTTTGCCTCGATACCTCGTTGGTTAACAATATACCCGAGAAGCATACCTTCTCTTACTCCAAATATGCATTTGGTGGGATTCAATTTCATTTGATATTTCTCTAGTTGATCAAAAGTCTGACCTAGGTCAACTAAATGATCAGCAGCATTCTTATTTTTCGTCAGCATATCGTCGACATAAACCTTCATGTTATGACTGATTTTCTCTGCAAAGACCTTATTCATCAGCCTCTGATATGTTGCACCTGCATTTTTAAGTTGGAAAGGCATAACATTATAGCAATAAGTTCCCCTTGGGGTGATACAAGAGGTACTTTCCCTGTCCTCCGGTTTTATTTTAATTTGGTTGTAACCAGAGTAAGCATCCATGAAACTCCACAATTCATGCCCCGCGGTAGCATTAGATAACTAATCGATTCGAGGCAAGGTAAAATGATCCTTTGGGCAGGCTTTATTAAGATCAATGAAGTCCACACACATCCTCCACTTGTTATTTTTCTTCTTTACCATCACAATATTTGCTAGCCAATCAGGATACTAGACATCCTCAATAAAAAAGGCTTTCTGTAGTTTCTTTACTTCTTCCTGTATAGCTTGGTTCTTTTCAGGGCTGAACACTCTTCTTCGCTGCTTCACTGGCTTGAATTCCTTGTTAACGTTAAGCTCATAGCACAGGAAACTCGGTTCTATCCCTGGTATGTCTTCATGACTCCATGCAAAAGTCTATTTTTTGAGCCTTAGAAATGCTACCAGTTCTTGTTTTATCGATGCATCCAATGACGCACCAATTTGGGTTATTCATTCTGGGTGTTTATCATCCGAAATGATATTTTCGATAGCTTCCATGACTTGGCCCTTCACGAGCTGAAACTCGTCTCTAGGTTCATCCACTTGATATGTAGTAGTCTTCTTCCTGGATTCTTCTCGTTCTTCTTGCTCAGCAGATAAATAGTAGCATTCCCGAGCTACTTTCTGGTCACCTTTCACAACTCCCACTCCGAAATTGGTTGGGAACTTTAAACATTGATGTAAAATATACCCTTCCCATGATGATGTTGTAGGCTGATTAGATGTTTTTATCCATTACAAAAAAGCGTACTCGTTCTGTTCGGTAAGCATGCCATGTACCAATAAGCATGTCCAACTTGATCGTCCCAAGTGGAAAAACCTTTTCGCCAGAAAAACCGAGGAGGGGCCTATGATATGGAATCAACTGGTCTAAATTCAGATTCAAACTGTCAAAGCACGGGTAGAGCATGATATCTGTAGAGCTACCATTATCCACCAGTACCCGTGAAATCGCCACCTCCTTCATTCTCATCTTGTTCACCAATGGGTCGTCATGAGGATATAGTACAACTGACAGGTCGTTCTTAGAAAAGTCGATGACCAGTTTGTCCCTATTCATCTTCCTCGGACGATCATCTTCAGCCAAATTTATGCGCTATATGTAAGAGCAAGCTTGGGCCTCATTGAGGTAAGCTTTCCTCTCCGCAGTGATATCTCCACCTCCTGCATCTCCACCTATAATGATATTACATTCAAATGATTCAAAATGGATTAAAAATACCTCGCGCTCTGGCTGTCTTGGCCTTTCGGGGAGATCGGGGTCATCTTATGGATCATCTTCGCGATCTCTCTTCTTATCTTCTTTTGGCCTGTGAGGAGATTTAGATCTTTGCCTTCCTCTGTCGCTGCTCTTTCCACCATTTTGGCGATCAACATAATTAGCCAACTTTTCTCGCCTAATGAGTGCTTTAATTTCATTCTGGAGAGTTATGCAACGTTTGATCGTATTGCCATGGTCTGTATGGAACTCGCAATATTTGGACTTCATTTTCTCTGGCCAAGCTAGCTCCTCGCTGTTCTTGATCTCCTTCAGAATGTGATTTATATCTACTTTCAAAGGAGTATAATTTCCATACTTCCTCATCTGCTCCAGCGTTTATTTACCTTTCAACTACTTGTTGCCACCATTGTTCTTCCGATCCTTCTTCTCAGTTTTACTAGGCTCAACCTTGGTCTCCTTAGTATCTATATTCTTCTTCGCAGCCCATGGATTCCTCAGCGTTCATGATCTTGGCTGCCTTTACCATCAGTTCTGCCATGGTCTTAGGTGGATCTTTAGCCAAAGTATAGTATAACTTGTCTGGTAATAGTCAGCTCATCAGCGCAGTAATTGAAGTCTTCTCTTCGTAATCCATTACCTCAAGTTTCTTATTATTGAAACGAGTAATATAGTCCCTAGTACTTTCTTCTGTCTTCTGTCTAACGCTCAGTAAGTGTGCTACTTTTTTAATTGGTTTCGCTCTAAAATAGAAGTTTCCTATGAAAAGCTCTGCTAGTTGAAGGAAAGTTGCAATCTTCCCCCAAGGGAGGTTGTTGTACCATATCTGAGCTGACCCGGTGAGAGTTCCCGAAAATGCCCCGTATCTCATCTCATCTGGAACTGTATAGATATCGGCAGCAGCTTAGTATTGCTCTATATGGAGGACAAAATCAGTTTTTCCATCATATTTAGGTGTCACCAAAGGATCTTTGAATTTTGATGGTGTGGGAATATCCACATTTGCCTGCACGAATGGTGTCCCTTGGACAAAAGTTCTTTGTAGAGTATTCTTGGTCTTAGCCATTTCCCCTAACCAATCTTCCAACTTTTTAATAGAGCCTTTCCATGTATCATGTCCTACCTCGGGCCTATTTGTTCGAATGACTGATCACGTTGAGTTTTCCTCTTGGGATCTTTCATTACGGGTTGTTGGGCGTGATTGGGCAGAGCCCTCCCTTAGATTGGATGGATGTTGGGAGTTTCTCGACATGATCCTAGGAGGATTTTATTCCTCCTGGGACCCAATCGATCGAAAGGAGAGACTTTACTCAACCTTTCCAGAGCACTGGTCCGTTCTGGAGTTAGAGTGACATTTTGTTGAGAATCTGTAGCTCGTAATGATGAATTCCGAGCAGGTTGATGCGAAGGATCATTAGTCCTCTCAGTACAATATGAGCTAGTACGTCTAGATTGAGAGACCTCTAGGAATAGAGTTCGCCTAGTTCTTGAAGATGGCAGATGGGTATTTCTCTGAGCACTTCGTTATCCTAATTGAGTCGGCACTCCATCTCGAACAGTTTGTATAAGTTGACGCATGGTTTCTTGCATGGCCGTTTGACTTTGGGATAAATTAGCCATTATGCCAGCCAGATCTTGAATATTTGGGGGAGTAGAGGGGTTTGGAGGGACCCCAGTTTTTCGATTACTGGATTCCGGAATCTCAGCCATAGATGATGAGTTGTTTTGGTGAAAAACGCTAAGTACAGTCGTTTCCCACAGACGGCGCCAATATGTTGATGTAAAAAACTAGATTATATCTAATTAATCAATCACAGATAAAAATGAATACATAAGACAAAGGATTTTTAAAGTGGTTCAGCCTTCTGAAAATGGCCTACGTCCACTGTTTTTGTATTGCTCATTGTTTGCCTTGAATCTCGATGATAGGTTTACTATGAGATCCAAAGTCCCCTTCTTATGAGGAGGTTACAATGTATTTATAGCCTTAAGGCTATATATATGAAAAGGTAATGCGTTGTTATCTAGTAGACATATACATATGTACAATAATAATGCGCATTTAATGAGTAGTTGCCTTTTGTTTTTCTTGATCGGGATGCTCTGAACGCTAAGTAGCTCGGACCGCCTAAGTTACTCGATAGGTTTATGTAGCTCAAAGCGTTTAAGTAGCTAGGTGAAAGTATGATGTTCGTTATTTGTATTTGCTACGTAGATTGACAGGTGTCTTTATATGATTGGTCCACGTCAGCTGACTAAATTTGGTATCAACAGTAGTTGTGTTGTACTCAATTCACTTTAAATATTAATGAGAACATGACTTTCTGGAAAATTATTATTTTGTTCTTTTCTTTTTCAGAGTAGTAGTGCTATGCACTTGTAACATTATGACATTAATTCTAATAATACCACCAACAAAGTTGGTTGGTAATATTATGAAGACACCAACAAAGTTGGTCTGCATCAATAAATACCACCAATAAAGTTGGTCGGTATCCACAAAGGCCAGCATCAAAGTTGGTCGGTAACATTATAAAGACACCAACAAAGTTGGTCTGTGTCAACAAATACCACCAACAAAGTTGGTTGGTATCAAATAAGCCACCAAGAAAGTTCATCGGCATCAATAAAACCACCAACAAAGTTGGTCGGTATCAAACTTATAAAACCATGCAAGGCAAAATTGTAAGTCCCAAATGCTTGGTTAATGAAGACCCGGATGACAAATGTTCATCTAAACTAGGCTAAAAGATGGACAAATGTTCCACTCACTCCTGGAAACCAAGGTAACTAGTGTAATTACCATAAAATTCAGGTACATTAGTGAATTATGGTGAAGCATATTGGTAATTGATATAAAACTTAGGATAATCCTAAGAATATCAATAGAACCGGTTAAAAAATAGAGATCAACTAAAACAGTTGATCCATTAATAGTCAAAGACTAGAAAAATATTCACTGACATTCAAAGATTAACTAAAATTTGACCCATTCAAAAAATAATATTTTTATTAAAAATAAATGATTACATATTGTTGCTCAAATATGGAGAAACAAAATACGAAAATTTATGCTACAGGACCCTTTTCTTCCGGTTTAGAAACAGGATCCATGCTAGCTAGATGACATCCAAAGTAAAAGAAGAGTTGATGAAGTTAAGATCCCGAAGCATCCAGTGTTGCTCTTACTAGGGAGGTCAAGCAAATGAGGAGGACGAACGATCTTAAGCTCGCCATGCAGGTTTTAGTCCCCCAAGTACTTGAAAATCAAACATTGGGGAATACGGTGAATAGGTACCCAAGTAACATCCAACTTAAATGGAGGATTGTCAAGCTGCAGCAATCCCGGATCATACTAATCCCACAGAGAATTATTCCTATCCACCTTTAATATAGTTAAAGAATTTATCCAACACCATTTGTATGACTCATTCTAGGCATGTTAAAGTCTATTATCATAATATACCAAAGCTTTATTATACCCACCCATCCAAAATTCTCTAGGGTGCTTATGGAATTAAAAAGTCAACCTATTAACTTGTGATTGCAGATTCTTCAATACCCCATCCTTAGCCTCCAATTGGGAAGATTGAGTAGATAATTTCTCACATAAAGTCTGCAGCTTTTGAGACATCTCAACAATAGCTCGGTCCTTTGCTTTTAACTATGCAGCTTAGCTAGCAAGGGCTTATTATGTCCTAACTTCCTCTGTAGTTCCTCGACCATCCCTATTTCTAGCTCGGGAAGAAGAATCAGACTTAATGTTTTTCAAGGCCTCCAATTCATCTCTCAATGTGGCATTCTCGGCTTCTAAAGAGGAATAGCCTTCATCGGTAGTAGTAACAATAGCTCTAGAGGAAGACTTCAACAGATTGAATTCGTTCGTCAAATTATTATTCTGCTCTTCCAGGAGTTTGGCAATGGTCATAGTTTCTTCAATTTCAAGCTTAAGTAAGCTTCCTTTTTATTTTAAACGGAGACAAACTTATCAAATCCCTGACCTGCATTTAAGCTTTGATACTTCTGCTCGTAACTCTGATGTAATAATGCTAAAGATTCTTTATATTATTCTTGAAGTTCCTCTATCATATCAGAATAAACAACATTATTTGCCACAGCCCGATCAAGTAAGTACTTCAAGTATTGGTAAGCCTCCTTAACTTTCTCTGAGGCATTATCACCGAGCAACTGAGTAATTTCTTCTTCGGATAAGTCCATATAACCTACTTTAAAAAATGCATTGCAGTTCCTTGGTAGCTCGATATCATGAGAAGACAGTTGTTCCATCTTCGTAATAAACTATCAAGAAGAAATAACCTTCAATCAATAATAATTATGGAAAACAGATGCAATCAATAGAAGATAAGTAAAATGAATAAGAGGTTCTTTTATTGATAATGAAGAGTTCAAGTACCATCAAAATAAAGGAAAAGGAAACAACAAAAGTAAAAGAGAAAAATGCCGAACAACATTAAACCTTCTCCCTATCATTTTTAACCTTTTTGCTCTACTCATAAGAAGGGGATGCAGGCTGAAGTTGTTCAGTTTGTTCAACTGAAGGGATAGAAGACTCATGGACTTCAGGTTGTTGGGCAACAGACTCAATCACAACTAAAGACTCTTCAGAAGCATCTTCATCTTCAACCTCATCTTCTATGGAAGGAGGAGGACCATGAATATACCTTTGAAAAAATTCAGAATTTCCATTTATGTTCAACTCTTGAAGAGAAGTAACCCAACCATCTCTGAAGCATTTTTGCTTCATATACTCAGTCTGAGTAGAAGTTGCAAAAATGGCTTTGTTCCAGCCCTTGTCCCAACCAGCACTAAAGGAGGCCTTCATAGTAGATTTTCTTTTAACTCTGGCAGAGGATACAAGCTCCTCAACAGCCTTTTCCCAGTGCTCAACTTCCTCTGCCATGTGCTCAACTTCCTCTTTCTGGAATCTCAACTTACTCTTTCTTGCACAAAGCTTTCTCTTTTTGGAACCCAGCTTCCTTTGCCTTGTGCTCAGCTTCAAGGGCATTTGTATCAGAAGTTAGAACAACAGTTTTAGTTGTCTTCAATTTCTCAACCCAAGTCCTCCTTTCAGTCTACAAGGCCTACTGAGATTCAAGTAGAGATTTATTCAAACTAGACAAGGCTTCTTCCACTTCATTTAAAGAAGAAGAAGCCTTAATTACATCATCCTTCTGCAGCATATTATTGAAGTGTACCAAGAACTGCAAAAGATGAAGATAAAAAATTAGTATAAATAAAATATATGAAATATAATCAAACCAAGAAAAGGAAAATTGCTTACTGATGCAAGGTTCAAAGTACCCAGTTCAGAAACCCTTGTTCTCGAGATCTTAGTATCCACAACCCTATGGTCTGGGAGAGTACCAGGCTTGATTAACTTCCTGGATAAACCATGAGTAAGGGATGATGGAGGAGCATCATCAGAAGAAGGAAAATCGACCAATGACAGTTGATCGGCCATCTGGTCAATGTGTTTCTCTGTAACCCCTCTCATAAGCCTTTTCAGAAGAGCATCAACCTCTGTAGGAGCTCCATCGCTGGGAGACAAGTTTTTAGGAGTTGGATCTTTGGGAGTTGAATCCTTATGGGTTGGTTCCTTGGGAGCTGGGGGCTTTATAGAATCCCTAGGGGTTGGGGGCTTCATAACATCCCCAGTTTTTTTGGCTCCTTTAACAAAAGATTGGGAGCCAAAAGTAGCACCACTGTAGAGGTCAGGAAACTTTGTCTTCTTCATAACTTCAGACAGAGGAGTATTAGAATCAATAGCAGTCTCTGCATCAAGATCAATTACCAGAGCAGGAGAAGCATTTGGTCTAGCAATAAAAGAGGAAACAATGTTCTTGGACTAGAGTAGATAAGAGGTAGACCTCACGTGCTTTTCAGTAACTAATTTTTGAAGTCCCTAGATAAACTTCAACTCTTTCAAATTTACTTCGCTCTCTTTGGGGCACTTTTTTTTTGCTCAACTGCAAATTAATTTATAAAACAATAGTCAACATGACATTTTATCAAATAAAAGCAGGGCCAATTTACTAAATGATGGTGCGTGAGGCCCCCAATTTCAAAAATTAATAATTTCCTTTTATGAGATGCGGAAGCGTAGATGGTTCGTAAAAACAACAAATTATAATTTATTCTCAAATTAAAATTAAACCAATTGAAATAAATTTAAACACACACTTATGTTAATTTAACTTAACCAATTCAATTAACCCATATCCTAGAAATTTGCCTAAGTCATATTTTTCATTTTTAACAAATTAGACCAGACCAATTTTATCAAGTTAAATTAAATGACTTGAATTAAATTAAGTAAACATTACCCAATATTTAATTTAGCACCAAATTAAATATGTAGTGATTAAAACTAAATTTTATCTTGAATTACCTAAGCATGCGTTCTAGGTGAATTTGCGAAAGATAAAATAAACAATAAATCACTACGCCACGATGTACGAGGAAAAACCCACAACAGGAAAAAATCTCAGACGGCCCTAGCCTCAAATCCACTAAGTATGATTTTACAAATACAAGACAGTAAGACTTACAACACTTGACTCGATCCCTCTCAAGCCCCGACACATCTTCTTGTATATACCTCCGCCTAGAAAATAACCACGTAGCTCCACCACGATCTCAGAATCCACCGATCGGACTTTATATGGTCACCGTCACCTAAACTATGAGCCTTTCTCCAAGTGGATATAACAATGCAAACATCTTCTTCTTTGTGGGATTTAGAAGCAAACCCAAACAATATCTTCTTCATTATGTAGAGATAAACCGGGGCCAAACACACCAAGCAAAGTATATATATATATATATATATATATATATATATATATATATATATATATATATATATATATAGAACTTGGATTAAACAAACTTTGGGTGTAAAACAAGTGTTTAAAACATTTTTCTTGAAGAACAACAACACCTAAACAAATAAATTTTTCCCTTTTGAATTTTGCTCTCAAACTCTCTCTTAGAGATGGAAAGATGTGAAAAAGTTAAGTTAGAAAACTTGGTTCCCGCACTTACATATTCAGGTAAAAAGTTAGTGGGAAAGAAGTGGAAAAGTGATAAAAAAACTGCTCAAAACTGCCAATTAACTGTTCCCGCCAAATCTCGTTCGAATGAGATTTTCATTCGAACGAGCGTTCTAACGAAGTTCCACTGTGAACTCGTTAGAAATCTCGTTGGAAATCTCGTTCGAACACCCATCTCATTCGAACGACATTTCGAACGAAGTTCCAGTGGCCAATATGAGATCTCGTTGGCAAACTCGTTCGAACGACATTGTGGTTCGAACGACACTTCGAACGAACTTCCAGAAGATTTGAAAAATTCTATTTTTAGCCCAGAAACTTTATATACTTTATATTAAAGTTTTAATAAACTCTTTCTGAAATTAAACAACAGTTTTAAATAAATGTACACCCAATATGAAATGTTTCAACCTCGTATATATATTAAAATGCATTCATACCTTAGGAGTAAACGGAACATTGTTGATGACGTAGAAACGAGGCACTATAAACTCGACATTTTGATGAAGCTTTAAACTTGGTCACTACGTCTTCAACTTTAGTACGTCATAGGCTTGAAGGATGATCAATAACTCTATCCTATGACTCAAATGTTATTGTCCGGAATTGAGCCAAAACAATAAAGGACTCAATTGGAAATTTATGTCCATACAAATCTCCCCCTTCGGATATTTCGGGACAAAAACCAAACAAAAATCCTAAAGGGCCGTCAAGCTCTACTAAACAGACAAAAATGTCCCACCCAAAATAAAATTGCAATGCTTGATTCAAACAACCCAAGGATTAAAATCTTTGCCGGTGAAAGTTGCGAATATAATTCCTGCACACTTAAGCAAACACAAGAAATGCATAGGGAATATCAAAATATTTCATGCAATTAAATTAATTACGCCCCCTAGATTAATTCTCCCCTTTATCAATGATCGAGGTGGAAACCGAGCGTCCGTGTAAATACGCTAATCGTTGTTATCAGCTTCCAACCACAATACAAAAACCTAAACTTTAACTACACTTTTGTGGAGTATAGTAGCGAGTCTGGGTATTGAATCCACAGGGAATGTTTGATAGATTCTAATTGATTTATTACTTCAAAAAATAAAGTGTAAAAGATGATGATTGAGTGAGAAAGGAAAAAGGGAAAAATTAAGAAGTTAACTAAAACTAATTGTAAAATTAAGGTAGAGACATAATCCCCCAACCCTAGTGTATTGATGGTATAACACTAATCGTAAATTAAACTGATTAATTTGACCCGGAATTTAGTACTCCCAATCATTAGGTATACGAGGTTCAAGCCCACGTCATACTTAATCTGAGGATGAGTAAATCAGTATCGCGATAGTAGCACTCGAATTGCATTCTAAATCATCACGAGTACCCAGAGGCAAATGAGATATAAAGATCTACAATTGTTGTGTAACTACGCAATACGATCATAATCAATCATTAAATTCAGAGGACTAATATTATACACATGCAATTAACACATCAGGTTGGGTTCATGTATCCCAACCTATAACAACCTAGCCTAACATGGTAAATAATAATAAAAGTGCTGGAAATAGAAATTACCACGACTGAAGAACAAGAACATGCAAGAAGAAACCAAAGATTGAAGAAAAACCGAAAAAGCTCTTGAATTAATGGTGCAAAGTATGTAAATTCTTCTCCTAGATGTTCCTACTTGTTATGGAGCTTTTACATGAATGAAATATTAATAAAAAGAGTCCTAATGACTAAATATATAGGCTAGAGGTCGTTTAGAAGAGTCCCCAAAACATAAAACTCTTTTGGGTAAAAGATAAGCACAAAATAAAAATCCCGTATTTGGCAATTTGTCACACTTAGAAAGCGTGACTAATTTTGTAACGGATTCTGAGCGTGACTAATGGGCGAATCGGTCGGGTTCTGGGTGTACCGGTTCGGGTGAATTCGCTGGTTTCTGGGCCTCTTTCAACACTTAGAATATTTTCCAACTTTCTTCTTTTCTACCTTGGATTTTATCTCAACTTCAAATGATCATAACTCCTTCACCGTAGCTCGGATTTGGGTGCCGTTTTTTCCAGTATTCTCGTTATTCCGATATCTTCAACTTTCTAGAAGGACCCACCCCCTGGATTGGGCTGAAGAATTACAAAATTGCCCTTGAACTTGCCTTCCTAGCATTTCTTCTATGATTTTTCCGCAACTTCAAGGGATCATAACTCTTTCACCGTAGCTCGGATTGAGGTTCCGTTTTTTCCAGTGTTCTTGTAATTGAAATCTCTTCAACTTTCCAGTTGGCTCCACTTCCGGACTAAGGCTAAAAAGTTACGAAAATGCCCTTCAACTCCCCGATTCTTGGTTTCTTTCACTATTTTGAGTTCTCTTTTCCATCTTTCTTTCATGAAATACCTGTAAAACACATAAGAGATACAAAAATACAAAATACTTGCCAAAAAGGGTTTGTAGCATAGATATGAGATAAATCCAAGCTATTTACACCGCACGGGATCGTAAAAATACCGAAATTAAGGGGATAAATATGAAGAATTTATGCCTAATCAAACCCCCCTAACTTAGAACTTTGCGCGTCCCGAGCAATGCAAAAGAATGAGAGTATGAGTTAAGGACCCTTCAAAAACCTTATTAGGATAGAATACCTTTTTCGCGGGCAAGCGATTGCATTTAGCGTATGCAACAAGCCTTTAAACCCCTAGGTTACCCTAGTAGGACGAGTGGTGTCTCGTGAGGGTTTGCAGTGAATATACCCACAAAATTCATTATTAACTCAAAGAAATATCAAAATACTTAAAAATTGTAAAATTTAAACTCCTAAAAAATGGTCACCTTAAAATCTTATTTAGGAGTCTCAAGTCGTAGTGTGTGTGTGCGAAGCCAAAAATTGAACCGCTAACTTCCATTGATTGATCATTACGTTACTTTCCAAAAATTCGTTTTGATTCAAATGCTCACGGGATTCTCTCTCAAACTAATCTCTCGGAATGTGGCTATTCTCTCGGTATGCGTGATTTTATAAAGAGTAAATATAATGGACGCAAAGTCACGCACACAAATTGAAAGACGAAAATTTTTGGGTGAAAAGATCTCTTCATCGGAATACGGTCATAGGGAAATGGGAACCATCATCTCTTTTTCACACCATGTAATCTCTTTTATTATCTTTTTGTATTTTAACTCTCCACGCGGTAACCAATTTCGCAATTCGGACTCAATTAGGACTTTTTCTGGTTTAAGGTGTAATTGGGTAACATGAAATGGTTGGGAAATTCGAAATTGGAAATTTTTCTTATGATGTCCGTCAGTGCTTTTTTTTTTTTTTGGGCTATTGCTCATTTTCTCTTCTTTCTCTATTTTTTTTTGTTTTTCACTTTTGTTCTTTTCTTGCTATTTTTTGTTGAGCATTCTTCTATTTTTTTCTTGCCCCTTTTTGTTGCACTTTTTGAACATAAATTATGACTTTTTTTTTATTTTTCACAATTCCGGGCTATTTGAGTTTTTCGGGTTACCAAAAGAAAAGGATAAATTTTATTCGGCTCAATTGGGTTATCAAAGGGATAATTTTTCACATCTTTTTATGGCTAATATTTTTGGGTAACAAACGATGGCCTACTTCATTGTCCGAATTACTTATTAATTTACCATATACGTCTCGAGATTAATTTAATTTAGAGATTTGTAGCGCGCATTTCGAGACAACATTCCCTTTTCCATAACCGATCAAAATAATAAAATAGAGATCATCAACGACTTTTGTAAAATGCTGAATTAGACTATGAGTTAACCATTAACTCGGATTGATTTAAAAAACTCAAAAAGATCGATAGGCTCGAAATCTCACCGGATTTTGTTAATCTCCACACTTATTTGTAAAGTCGTCAATTTTCGCACAATTTCCATCTTTGGTCAATTTCGGCTTTGTGCATTTGATTTTTACAACTTGAGACAAAATATTTGTGACATTTATGAAGCTTTTAAATTCCAATCTTTATTTATTTTGAAGAAAAATATTTTTGGCTTTTTTCAAAAATTTCCAAATTTTTATTTTTTCTAAAAAAAACACGCTTGGAAAGAACATGTGATTGAATCAATGAATCTAAACAATAAACGGGAAGAATATCCCACACCCCCTAACTTAAATGTTGCATTGTCCTCAATGCGAATCAAGAACACAACATAAAGAGAGAAAAAGAAAGATATTACCCAAAATGGAGCGATCCCCGATGAATGTGAGTCCATTAAATCTTCAAAACATGTTAGAACCAAGCATAGCAAAAATAATAACAAGAATTCTAAACTAAAAAAAAAAGTTAACTATTGTACAACCTACGATTTTCAAATTCTAATAAGTTATACACTAGAAGTCGAAAAATTTGAGGGTCCACCCAAAATACAATATGACTTTGAGGGATTAATGGTGTACCCTCACTAGGATGCATGCCTCCCGAAAAATAAGGATTCCATTTGAACAACGGAAGGCATGTGTGAGATGGAAAAAATGAACCATCACCAATTAAAAAATTTAACGGGATGATGGGGGGTGTGGGTGCTAGGTGGGACAAGTACAATTGAGATCCAAGAAAAATATAATCACCTCCCAAATCTTTTTCAAGTAGTATGGGGAGAGGGGAACACAAAAAGGAAGAGTCCATATTAGAAAAAAATTCTAGCAAAGTGTCTTTGTCGGTAAAAGGTGTAAACGTTTCAGAATTTTCAACCGACTCATAGGAATCTAGCGGTACTTCTAATGGTTCAATAACGGTGAACGGGAATGGTGATAAGATAAACTCAATCTCAAGTGATTCATCATCACTTGGAGATTCAATTTCAAGGGAAAAAAACTCACTTTCAATGAGATGTTCTTCAAAATTTTGAGGTGACACACAAGTCTCAACCTCCTCTTTGTTTTTCCATCACAACGCATCTCATCGCAAAGTGCGAGAATTTCCTTAATAAAATCAATCTCGATATTCATCGTGCTTTGGGGGGAAAGAAAATTGAGTATTTGTTTGATTAAAAAAAACATTCTTTCTTCCGAAGTAAGATTCCTTGTATCTATAACCTTAAATTCCTCATTTGGTTGAAAACGTTCTTTAGTTTTAAAAATATCGGAAGAAAAATCATTATTGGATTCGAATAATGCATTCAACTCTTTCTCCTAAAAACGATTTTTTTCCCGATATTAATTTTCAAACCATTCATACTCAATACATAGATAGGCCTCACCAATGGTAATAGGTCGAGGCCGAGGTTTTTGAAAATAAAAAGCTCAAAAACGATTTTCTTCCCGATATATATATTCTCAAGCCTTTCATTCTCAAGAATTCGAAGACCCTCACCAATGGTAATAGGTCGAGGCACGGATTCTTGAAAATAAAAAGTTTGAGAACTATTCCCATAAAAACCATTATAATTACCGAACTCACTATAAAAAGACATGATTACCGAATAGTTTGTAAACGGACAATCCACTTAAAGAGGTGTGCGGCTAAGGATTCAACGTTTCTTGGCGCTCAATTGTGCAACCCCCCCAAAAAAATAAGAAAAAAGTATCTTGTGAAATAGTAAATCAATTATAATCTATAACAAAACACTCCCCGGCAACGGCGCCATTTTGATTGAGGTGGAAACCGAGCGTCCATGTAAATACGTTAATCGTTGTTATCGGCTTCCAACCACAATACAAAAACCTAAACTTTAACTACACTCTTGTGGAGTATAGTGGCGAGTCTGGGTATCGAATCCACAGGGAATGTTTGATAGATTTTAATTGATTTATTACTTCAAAAAATAAAGTGTAAAAGATGATGATTGAGTGAGAAAGGAAAAAGGGAAAAATTAAGAAGTTAACTAAAACTAATTGGAAAATTAAGGTAGAGACACAATCCCCCAACCCTAGTGTATTGATGGTATAAAACTAATCGTAAATTTAACTGATTAATTTGACCCAGAATTTAGTACTCCCAAGCATTACGTATACGAGGTTCAAGCCCGTGTCATACTTAATCTGAGGATGAGTAAATCAGTATCGCGATAGTAGCACTCGAATTGCATTCTAAATCATCACGAGTACCCAGAGGCAAACGAGATATAAAGATCTACAATTGTTGTGTAACTACGCAATACGATCATAATCAATCATTAAATTCAGAGGATTAATATTATACACATGCAATTAACACATCAGGTTGGGTTCATGTATCCCAACCTTTAACAACCTAGCCTAACATGGTAAATAATAATAAAAGTGCTGGAAATAGAAATTACCACGACTGAAGAATAAGAACATGCAAGAAGAAACCAAAGATTGAAGAAAAACCGAAAAAGCTCTTCAAATAATGGTGCAAAGTATGTAACTTCTTCTCCTAGATGTTCCTACTTGTTATGGAGCTTTTACATGAATGAAATCTTAATAAAAAGAGTCCTAATGACTAAATATATAGGCTAGAGGTCGTTTAGAAGAGTCCCCAAAACATAAAACTCTTTTGGGTAAAAGATAAGCACAAAATAAAAATCCCGTATCTGGCAATTTGTCACACTTAGAAAGCGTAACTAATTTTGTAACGGATTCTGAGCGTGACTAATGGGCGAACCGGTTCGGGTTCTGGGTGTACCGGTTCGGGTGAATTCGCTGGTTTCTGGGCCTCTTTCAACACTTAGAATATTTTCCAACTTTCTTCTTTTCTTCCTTGGATTTTATCTCAACTTCAAATGATCATAACTCCTTCACCGTAGCTCGGATTTGGGTGCCGTTTTTTCCAGTATTCTCGTTGTTCCGATCTCTTCCACTTTCTAGAAGGCCCCACCCCATGGATTGGGCTGAAGAATTACAAAATTGCCCTTGAACTTGCCTTCCTAGCATTTCTTCTATGATTTTTCCGCAACTTCAAGGGATCATAATTCTTTCACCGTAGCTCGGATTGAGGTTCCGTTTTTTCCAGTGTTCTTGTAATTAAAATCTCTTCAACTTTCCAGTTGGCTCCACTTCCGGACTAAGGCTAAAAAGTTACGAAAATGCCCTTCAACTCCCCGATTCTTGGTTTCTTTCACTATTTTGAGTTCTCTTTTCCATCTTTCTTGCATGAAATACCTGTAAAACACATAAGAGATACAAAAATACGAAATAATTGCCAAAAAGGGTTAGTAGCATAGATATGAGATAAATCCAAGCTATTTACACCGCACGGGATCGTAAAAATACCGAATTTAAGGGGATAAATGTGAAGAATTTATGCCTAATCAAACCCCTCTAACTTAGAACTTTACGCGAGCAATGTAAAAGAATGAGAGTATGAGTTAAGGACCCTTCAAAAACTTTATTGGGATAGAATACATTTTTCGCGGGCAAGCTATTGCATTGAGCGTATGCAACAAGCCTTTAAACCCCTAGGTTACCCTAGTAGGACGAGTGGTGTCTCGTGAGGGTTTGCAGTGAATATACCCACAAAATTCATTATTGACTCAAAGAAATATCAAAATACATAAAAATTGTAAAATTTAAACTCCTCAAAAATGGTCACCTTAAAATCTTATTTAGGAGTCTCAAGTCATAGTGTGTGTCTGCGAAGCCAAAAATTGAACCGCTAACTTCCACCGATTGATCATTACGTTACTTTCCAAAAATTCATTTTGATTCAAATGCTCACGGGATGCTCTCTCAAACGAATCTCTCGGAATGTGGCTATTCTCTCGGTATGCGTGATTTTATAAAGAGTAAATATAATGGACGCAAAGTCACGCACACAAATTGAAAGACGAAAATTTTTGGGTGAAAAGATCTCTTCATCGGAATACGGTCATAGGGAAATGGGAATCATCATCTCTTTTTCACACCATGTAATCTCTTTTATTATCTTTTTGTATTTTAACTCTCCACGCGATAACCAATTTCGCAATTCGGACTCAGTTAGGACTTTTTCGGGTTTAAGGTGTAATTGGGTAACATGAAATGGTTGGGAAATTCGAAATTGGAAATTTTTCTTATGATGTCCGTCAGTGCTTTTTTTTTTTTTTTTTTTTGGGCTATTGCTCATTTTCTCTTCTTTCTCTATTTTTTTTTGTTTTTCACCTTTGTTCTTTTCTTGCTATTTTTTGTTGAGCATTCTTCTATTTTTTTCTTGCCCCTTTTTGTTGCACTTTTCGAACTTAAATTATGACTTTTTTTTATTTTTCACAATTCCGGGCTATTTGGGTTTTTCGGGTTACCAAAAGAAAAGGATAAATTTTATTCGGCTCAATTGGGTTATCAAAGGGATAATTTTTCACATCTTTTTATGGCTAATATTTTTGGGTAACAAACGATGGCCTACTTCATTGTCCGAATTACTTATTAATTTACCATATACGTCTCGAGATTAATTTAATTTAGAGATTTGTAGCGCGCATTTCGAGACAACATTCCCTTTTCCATAACCGATCAAAATAATAAAACAGAGATCATCAACGACTTTTGTAAAATGCTGAATTAGACTATGAGTTAACCATTAACTCGGATTGATTTAAAAACTCAAAAAGATCGATAGGCTCGAAATCTCACCGGGTTTTGTTAATCTCCACACTTATTTGTAAAGTCGTCAATTTTCGCACAATTTCCATCTTTGGTCAATTTCGGCTTTGTGCATTTGATTTTTACAACTTGAGACAAAATATTTGTGACATTTTTGAAGCTTTTAAATTCCAATCTTTATTTATTTTGAAGAAAAATATTTTTGGCTTTTTTCAAAATTTTTCATTTTTTTTTCTAAAAAAAACACTCTTGGAAAGAACATGTGATCGAATCAATGAATCTAAACAATAAACGGGAAGAATATCCCACACCCCCTAACTTAAATGTTGCATTGTCCTCAATGCGAATCAAGAACACAACATAAAGAGAGGAAAAGAAAGATATTACTCAAAATGGAGCGATCCCCGATGAATGTGAGTCCATTAAATCTTCGAAACATGTTAGAACCAAGCATAGCAAAAATAATAACAAGAATTCTAAACTAAAAAAAAAGTTAACTATTGTACAACCTACGATTTTCAAATTCTAATAAGTTATACACTAGAAGTCAAAAAATTTGAGGGTCCACCCAAAATACAATATGACTTTGAGGGATTAATGGTGTACCCTCACTAGGATGCATGCCTCCCGAAAAATAAGGATTCCGTTTGAACAACGGAAGGCATGTGTGAGATGGAAAAAACGAACCATCACCAATTAAAAAAATTAACAGGATGATGGGGGGTGTGGGTGCTAGGTGGGACAAGTACAATTGAGATCCAAGAAAAATATAATCACCTCCCAAATCTTTTTCAAGTAGTATGGGGAGAGGGGCACACAAAAAGGAAGAGTCCATATTAGAAAAAAATTCTAGCAAAGTGTCTTTGTTGGTAAAAGGTGTAAACGTTTCAGAATTTTCAACCAACTCATTGGAATCTAGCGGTACTTCTAATGGTTCAATAACGGTGAACGGGAATGGTGATGAGATAAACTCAATCTCAAGTGATTCATCATCACTTGGAGATTCAATTTCAAGGGAAAAAGACTCACTTTCAATGAGATGTTTTTCAAAATTTTGAGGTGACACACAAGTCTCAACCTCCTCTTTGTTTTTCCAATCACAACGCATCTCATCGCAAAGTGCGAGAATTTCCTTAATAAAACCAATCTCGATATTCATCGTGCTTTGGGTGGAAAGAAAATTGAGTATTTGTTTGATTAAAAAAAACATTCTTTCTTCCGAAGTAAGATTCCTTGTATCTATAACCTTGAATTCCTCATTTGGTTAAAAACGTTCTTTAGTTTCAAAAATATCGGAAGAAAAATCGTCAGTGGATTCGAATAATGCATTCAACTCTTTCTCCCAAAAACGATTTTTTTCCCGATATTTATTTTCAAACCATTCATACTCAATACATAGATAGGCCTCACCAATGGTAATAGGTCGAGGCCGAGGTTTTTGAAAATAAAAAGCTCAAAAACGATTTTCTTCCCGATATATATTCTCAAACCTTTCATTCTCAAGAATTCGAAGACCCTCACCAATGGTAATAGGTCGAGGCACGGATTCTTGAAAATAAAAAGTTTGAGAACTATTCCCATAAAAACAATTATAATTACCGAACTCACTATAAAAAGACATGATTATCGAATAGTTTGTAAACGGACAATCCACTTAAAGAGGTGTGCGGCTAAGGATTCAACGTTTCTTGGCGCTCAATTGTGCAACCCCAAAAAAAAAAAATATCTTGTGAAATAGTAAATCAATTATAATCTATAACAAAACACTCCCCGGCAACGGCGCCATTTTGATTGAGGTGGAAACCGAGCGTACGTGTAAATACGCTAATCCTTGTTATCGGCTTCCAACCACAATACAAAAACCTAAACTTTAACTACACTCTTGTGGAGTATAGTGGCGAGTCTGGGTATCGAATCCACAGGGAATGTTTGATAGATTTTAATTGATTTATTACTTCAAAAAATAAAGTGTAAAAGATGATGATTGAGTGAGAAAGGAAAAAGGGAAAAATTAAGAAGTTAACTAAAACTAATTGAAAAATTAAGGTAGAGACACAATCCCCCAACCCTAGTGTATTGATGGTATAAAACTAATCGTAAATTTAAGTGATTAATTTGACCCGGAATTTAGTACTCCCAAGCATTACGTATACGAGGTTCAAGCCCGCGTCATACTTAATCTGAGGATGAGTAAATCAGTATCGTGATAGTAGCACTCGAATTGCATTCTAAATCATCACGAGTACCCAGAGGCAAACGAGATATAAAGATCTACAATTGTTGTGTAACTACGCAATACGATCATAATCAATCATTAAATTCAGAGGACTAATATTATACACATGCAATTAACACATCAGGTTGGGTTCATGTATCCCAACCTTTAACAACCTAGACTAACATGGTAAATAATAATAAAAGTGCTGAAAATAGAAATTACCACGACTGAAGAACAAGAACATGCAAGAAGAAACCAAAGATTGAAGAAAAATCGAAAAAGCTCTTGAAATAATGGTGCAAATTATGTAAATTCTTCTCCTAGATGTTCCTACTTGTTATGGAGCTTTTACATGAATGAAATCTTAATAAAAAGAGTCATAATGACTAAATATATAGGCTAGAGGTCGTTTAGAAGAGTCCCCAAAACATAAAACTCTTTTGGGTAAAAGATAAGCACAAAATAAAAATCCCGTATCTGGCAATTTGTCACACTTAGAAAGCGTAACTAATTTTGTAACGGATTCTGAGCGTGACTAATGGGCGAACCGGTTCGGGTTCTGGGTGTACCGGTTCGGGTGAATTCGCTGGTTTCTGGGCCTCTTTCAACACTTAGAATATTTTCCAACTTTCTTCTTTTCTTCCTTGGATTTTATCTCAACTTCAAATGATCATAACTCCTTCACCGTAGCTCGGATTTGGGTGCCGTTTTTTCCAGTATTCTCGTTGTTCCGATCTCTTCCACTTTCTAGAAGGCCCCACCCCATGGATTGGGCTGAAGAATTACAAAATTGCCCTTGAACTTGCCTTCCTAGCATTTCTTCTATGATTTTTCCGCAACTTCAAGGGATCATAATTCTTTCACCGTAGCTCGGATTGAGGTTCCGTTTTTTCCAGTGTTCTTGTAATTAAAATCTCTTCAACTTTCCAGTTGGCTCCACTTCCGGACTAAGGCTAAAAAGTTACGAAAATGCCCTTCAACTCCCCGATTCTTGGTTTCTTTCACTATTTTGAGTTCTCTTTTCCATCTTTCTTGCATGAAATACCTGTAAAACACATAAGAGATACAAAAATACGAAATAATTGCCAAAAAGGGTTAGTAGCATAGATATGAGATAAATCCAAGCTATTTACACCGCACGGGATCGTAAAAATACCGAATTTAAGGGGATAAATGTGAAGAATTTATGCCTAATCAATCAACTATGATCAACCTAAGATGATAGCGCTCTCCCCCTAAATTAAATCTCCCAAACTAAGATACGAATATAATCGGATTAGATACCACTTCTCCCCCAATCATTGTCCCCCTTTTTGTTCAGGAATAGACAAAGGCTAAAGAATTAAAACATTAACTTCCCCCCCTCCCCCCAATAAAAGCATATACACCCTCGAAACGAAGCAAGGGATAAATAAAATGGGATAAGAAGCTAAAACATGCAATTGTGCATAAAGTGATGAGAACATTAAAGCACATGGGCAACAAAATAATAACTAATCCAACAATTAATAATGGATACCAACTAAGATGCAAGAAACAGATACCAATATGATGCATAAGTATTAAGCATAAGATATTAACAAAGAATGCAACAAGATGGATACCAATTATGAATTAAAGCATATATGGACTAGAAATCTAGGACAAAGACTAAACAAAACCATATCAACTATATGTATACATAATATATACCTAACAGAATCAAGTACACATATATAGATATAAACACACAAAATGACACACAATAAAATAAGTTTTTCACACTCGTATGCTAAAAATGTGTCATATGGAAACGGAAGTGTTGGGGTGTGAACTAGTAACAATTAAATTTAGACTCAATCACTTAAAACATGTTCACGTAGTTCTCAATCGATTGCAAACTTTATCACATTTGAATATAACCTCATGTGACAATATAGATTAAACTCAATGAACAAACATACACAATGTATACAAGCCTAGACTTTTGATGATTCTACAAGCCAATAGAGTCATGAGAATGAAAAGATAACTAGGATAAACGGACATTGTGTAAACCGTTGATATACCATCCAATCTCACTCAACAAGCATATATTATTCTTTTGAATGATAATATCAATTAAACATAGGCCTTGGCAAATATTTCTTTTAATGCCATTATTATGTTTTTAAGCCTTTGGATCACGTATTTCTTTTAGGTCCAAACAAACGATGGCTTACTATTCGCAAAGGATAATAAATCCTTTCGGAGCCCTTCCCCGTGCACATTTATATATAACATTTTTATATCTTAAAATCTCACGTGCAACGGATTTTGACATGCACTAGTCCTCTTAGGTCACAAATATGTAGATGACAGAATTGGGAGGAGAACACCTCACAAAGCTTAAATATACATATGAAGTTAAATTTCAAAAGAGCTCGTGCATGTGTGAATAGAGGCATATAAAAATAGAATTCATTTAAACAACACAAAATCTAACTACTCCATGTAAGCATCGTAAAGAACATACTAAGGATTGACAATCTAACCCAAAAGTCCTAGCCACATGGAAATGTAATTGATGGAATTCAAACACAAGTATATGCCACATAAAGTGTGTCAAACTACAATACAAAAAAAAAATTGTTTGAGTTTTTGAAATATTTAAAAAAATAAAAATATATCTCAAAAGACAAACAAAAATCATTTGTATTTTTCATTAAGCCTAAATTACTAAAAAAAATAAAACACAAATGATAAATAAAAAACTTTTTGTACTTTTTCATTTAATGCAAACAAAATGAAGAAAATATAATACAAAAGATAAACAAGTCATGATTTCTAGCATTAGATATGAAATAAAGCAATGACTAGAAAATGACTAAACATGCATACACCTAGCAATGATATATAATATGAAGCACAAAAGGCTAGAGTATGAAAACAAAAACTAACACATTCAACCTTTAGGTTTTGCAAGGGAGGAAGAATGTGAAAGTAAATGAGAATCAAATACCCTATCTTGTAAAGCAACCAAGTCAGATATCCTAACCCAAACTAATGACGAATGCCAATCTCGGGGTGTAGGAATCTTGGATTCCCTTACATTGGGATTTTCTAGGACCTCGTTTAAGATCAAAACAAAATTTCTTAAGATGACCTTTTCGACCACAATGTGCAAAAGTAAAAACAAGCGAAGTTTGGTGCCTAAAGATTGATCATTAAAGATTTTCCTAGGTGATTCTCCTAAAACATTGGTTTTGTCTTTATGGGTTGTTTCATTACAAGTAGCAAAGCCTAAACCACAAGTGTCATTTTTTATTTGGACCATGCCTAAGATTTTATCAAGTTTTTCGGACCTACACTCCAAATCAAATTTGACATTACTAGAGTCATTTAATTTTTCTTCTAATTCTAAAATTCTAGACTCTAACAAACCATTTCTCTCTTCAAACTCGAGAATTTCCTTTTTTAAGGATTCCATTAAACCTCTAAGGCTATCTTTCTCGCATTCTATATATTCTATGTTCTCTCAAAGAGTTCTCTCTCGTATCCTAAGGTCTTCCACTAATGCACTATCATCAACGACCTTGACACGCTCTCTTAAACATGCTTATAACTTCAAATTAGCTCTTTTCAATTTAATAGATTATTCAAATAGTTCTTGAAAACCATTTTGAAGTTCACTCACATCAACCTCATCATTTTCATTCTCTCTATCTTCTTCACTCTCACTACCATCAAAAATAGGGGAATCATAAACTATGACCTTGGAAGTGTCATGTGTTAAAGTTTCATCAATAGACGAGTTCTCACTACCACTCACATGACTAGACATAAAAGCCACAAAGTTGGGATTAGTGGGGGAATCGGGTCCCTCTTCCTTATCACTATCACTAAGGATCTCATTATATGAAATGGGTCACTTACCCTCTCTCCTTAGTTTAGTGGGGCACTCAGAAGCCCTATGGCCATAACCCTCACAACCAAAACACTTATTTGACTCGTCCCTATTTAAATTTTCATTAATAGTTTTAGGGATCTTCTCGGCTTTGTCATGCCTTGATTTATCAAATTTCTTAAAATCATTTTTACATTTATCTTTGTTTAATTTAAGAAATTTTTGAAATTTTCTAGCAAACATAGCCATGTCTTCCGAGTCACTATCACTCTCGCTCTTTACTACTTATTTTTCCTCTTTTGGGGCTTTTAAGGCAACGCCCTTTTCAATTTTCTTTTTAGTTTTAGAGGGAAACATGTCCAGTTCATAGGTTTGTAAATCACCTACAAGCTCTTCTAATTTCGTAGAGGCTAAAGTTGGTAAAGAATTTAAAACAATCACTTTTGGAATAAATATATCGGGTAGGGACCTTAAAATTTTCTTTACAACTCGATTGTCGGGTATTTTCTCTCCCATATTAAAAGATGAATTAACAATATCGGAAATTCTAGCATAAAATTCATCAAAAGTTTCTTTATCATTCATTTTGATGCTTTCAAATTGAGTGGTGAGGTTTTTGACTTTCGAAGCTTTAACGACACTAGTACCTTCATGAGTGAGTTGTAAAATATCCCATGCTTCTTTAGCGGTCTCACACGTCATAATGCGTCGGAATTCATCTGGTGTGACAACGCTAAACAAGGCGTTTAATCCTCGGAAGTTAAAATTTGAAAGTTTAAATTCGTTCTCACTCCATCTATCGGTCGGTTTGGGAACATGTTCATTATCTACTAAATGTGTTGGTGGAGACCACCCGTTAACTATAGATAACAAAACCCTCTCGTTGATAGATTTTAGTGCCGATTTCATACGCGCTTTCCAGTATGCGTAGTTAGAACCATAAAAAAAATTGAGAATGGGAAAAATTCTATTTTAGCCAAAAACATTTAAAGGACCTTAACGAAGTAATTTATCATTTTTGGCTCTGATACCAATTTCATGGCGCGGGAGACCCCCAATTTAAAAAATTAATAATTTCCTTTTATGAGATGCGGAAGTGTAGATGGTTCATAAAAAAAATATAATTTATTCTCAAATTAAAATTAAACCAAGTGAAATAAATTTAAACACACACTTATGTTAATTTAATTTAAACCAATTCAATTAACCCAAGTCCTAGAAATTTGCCTAAGTCATATTTTTCATTTTTAACAAATTAGACCAAACTAATTTTATCAAATTAAATTAAATGACTTGAATTAAATTAACTAAACATTACCCAATATTTAATTTAGCACCAAATTAAATATGTAGTGATTAGAACCAAATTTTATATTGAATAACCTAAGCATGCGTTCTAGGTGAATTTGCAAAAGATAAAATAAACAATAAATCACTACGCCGCGATGTACGAGGAAAAACCTATAACGAAAAAAAATCTTGGACGGCCCTAGCCTCAAATTCACTAAGTATGGTTTTACAAATACAAGACAGTAAGACTTATAACACTCGACTCGACCCCTCTCAAGCCCCGACGCTTCTTCTTGTATATACCTCTGCCTATCAAATAACCCCGGAGCTCCACCGTGGTCTCGAAATCCACCGATCGGACTTTATATGGTCACCGTCACCCAAACTAGGAGCTTTTCTCCAAGTGGGTAAATCAACGCAAACATCTTCTACTTTGTGGGATTTAGAAGCAAACCCAAACAATCTCTTCTTCAATATGTAGAGATAAATCGGTGCCAAACACTCCAAACAAAGTATATATATATATATATATATTTGGAACTTGGATTAAATAAACTTTGGGTGTAAAACAAGTGTTTAAAACATTTTTCTTGAAGAACAACAACACTTAAACAAAGAACTTTTTCCCTTTTGAATTTTTCTCTAAAACTCTCATTTGGAGATGGAAACATGTGAAAAAGTTAAGTTAGAAAACTTGGTTCCCGCACTTACATATTCAGGTAAAAAGTTACTGGGAAAAGAAGTGGAAAAGTGGGAAAAATTGCTCAAAATTGCCAATTAACTGTTCCCGCCAAATCTCGCTGAACTAGATTTTCGTTCGAACGAAGTCTCGTTCGAATGAGCCTTCTAACGAAGTTCCAGTGTGAACTCGTTAGAAATCTCGGTGGAAATCTCGTTCGAACAGCCATCTCGTTCGAACGACATTTTGAACGAAGTTCCAGTAGCCAATATGGGAACTCGTTGGCAAACTCGTTCGAACGACATTGTGGTTCGAACGACAAAATCGTTCGAACGACACTTCGAACGAACTTCTAGAAGGTTTGAAAAATTCTATTTTTAGCCCACAAACTTTATGTACTTTATATTAAAGTTTTAATAATCTCTTTCTGAAATTAAACAACAGTTTTAAATAGGGACGAGTCAAAAAAATGTTTTGGTTGTGAGGGTTATGACCATAAGGCTTTTGAGTACCCCACGAAACTAAGGAGAGAGGGTAAGCGACCCATTTCATATAATGCGACCCTTAGTGATAGTGATAAGGAAGAGGGACCCAATTACCCCACTAAGCCCAACTTTGTGTCTTTTATGGCTAGTCATGTGAGTGATAGTGAGAACTCGTCTATTAATGAAAATTTAACACATGACACTTCCAAGGTCATAGTTTATGATTCCCTTATTTTTTATGGTAGTAAGAGTGAAGAAGATAGAGAGAATGAAAATGATGCGGTTGATGTGAGTGAACTTCAAAATGCTTTTCAAGAACTATTTAAAGAATCTATTAAATTGAAAAGAGCTAATTTGAAGTTAAAAGCGTGTTTAAGAGAGCATGTCAAGGTCGTTGATGATAGTGCGTTAGTGGAAGACCTTAGGACACAAGAGAGAACTCTTTGAGAGAAGCTAGAATATATAGAATGCGAGAGAGATAGCCTTAGAGGTTTAATGGAATCTTTGAAAAAGGAGCTTCTCGAGTTTGAAGAAAGAAATGGTTTGTTAGAGTCTAGAATTTTAGAATTAGAAGAACAATTAAAAGACTCTAGTAATGTCAAATTTGATTTGGAGTGTAGGTTCGAAAAACTTGATAAAATCTTAGGCACAGTCAAAATAAAAAATGACACTTGTGGTTTAGGCTTTGCTACTTGTAACGAAACAATCCATAAAGCCAAAACCAATGTTTTAGGAGAATCGCCTAGGAAAACCTTTAATGATCAATCCTTAGGTACCAAACTTCGACGTATTTTTACTTGTGCACATTGTGGTCGAAAATGTCATCTTAGGAAATTTTGTTTTGATCTTAAACGAGGTCCTAGAAAATCCCAATGTAAGGGAACCAAGGTAGCCAAGATTTCTACACCCCGAGATTGTCATTAGTCATTAGTTTGGGTTAGGAGATCCGACTTGGTTGCTTTATAAGATAGGGTATTTGCCTCTCATTTACTTTCACATGCTTCCTCCCTTGCAAAATCTGAAGGTTGAATGTGTTAGTTTTTGTTTGCATACTCTAGATTTTTGTTCTTCATATTATATAGAATTGCTACGTGTATGCATGTTTAGTCATTTTCTAGTCATTGCTTTATTTCATATCTAATGCTAGAAATCATGACTTGTTTATCTTTTGTATTATATTTCCTTTATTTTGTTTTCATTAAATGAAAAGATACAAAAATATTTTTATTTATCATTTGTGTTTTATTTTTTTTAGTAATTTATGTTTAATGAAAAATACAAATGATTTTTGTTTGTCTTTTGAGTATATATTTTTATTTTTTTAAAATTTCAAAAACTCAAAAAGACTTTTTTTGTGTGTATTTTAGTTTGACACACTTTATGTGGCATATACTTGTGTTTGAATTCCATCATTTACGCTTCCACGTGTCTAGGACTTTTGGTTTAGATGGTCAATCCTTATTATGTTCTTTACCATGCTTACATGGAGTAGTTGGATTTTGTGTTGTTTAAATGAATTCTATTTTTATATGCCTCTATTCACACATGCACGAGCTCTTTTGAAATTTAACTTCATATGTATATTTAAGCTTTGTGAGGTGTTCTCCTCCCAATTCTGTCATCTACATATTTGTGACCTAAGAGGACTAGTGCATGTCAAAATCCGTTGCACGTGAGATTTGTGAGATATAAAAATGTTATATATAAATGTACACGGGGAAGGGCTCCGAAAGGATTTATTATCCTTTGCGAATAGTAAGCCACCGTTTGTTTGGACCTAAAAGAAATACATGATCCAAAGGCCTAAAAACAAAATAATGGCATTAAAAGAAATATTTGCCAAGGCCTATGTTTAATTGATATTATCATTCAAAAGAATAATATATGCTTATTGAGGGAGATTGGATGGTATATCAACGGTTTACACAATGTCCGTTTATCCTAGTTGTCTTTTCATTGTCATGACTCTATTGGTTTGTAGAATCATCAAAAGTATAGGCTTGTATGCATTGTGTATGTTTATTCATTGAGTTAAATCTATATTATCACATGAGGTTATATTCAAATGTGATGAAGTTTGCAATCAATTGAGAACTACATGAACATGTTTTAAGTGATTGGGTCTAAATTTAATTATTACTAGTTCACACCCCAACACTTCCATTTCCATATGACACATTTTTACCATACGAGTGTGAAAAACTTATCTTATTGTGTGTCATTTTTTGTGTTTATATCTATATATGTGTACTTGAGTCTGTTAGGTATATATTATGTATACATATATTTGATATGGTTTTGTTTAGTCTTTGTCCTTGATTTCTAGTCCATATATGCTTTAATTCATAATTGGTATCCATCTTGTTGCATTCTTTGTTGATATCATATGCTTAATACTTATGCATCATATTGGTATTTGTTTCATGCGTCTTAGTTGGTATCCATTATTAATTGTTGGATTAGTTATTATTTTGTTGCCCATGTTCTTTAATATTCTCATCACTTTATGCACAATTGCATGTTTTAGCTTGTTATCCCATTTTATTTATCCCTTGCTTCGTTTAGAGGGTGTATATGCTTTTATTAGGGGAGAAAAGTTAATGTTTTAATTCTTTAGCCTTTGTCTGTTCCTGAACAAAAAGGGGGAGAATGATAGGGGGAGAAATGGTATCTAATCCTATTATAATCGTATCTTAGTTTAAGAGATTTAAGTTAGGGGGAGAGCGTTATCTTCTTAGGTTGATCATAGTTGATAAAGGGGAGAATTAATCTAAGGGGAGTAATTACTTTAAGTGCATTAAATATTTTGATATTCCCTATGCGTTTAATGTGTTTGCTTAAGTGTGCAGGAATTATATTTGCAACTTTCACTGGCAAAGATTTTAATCCTGGGGTTGTTTGAGTCAAGCATTGTAATTTTATTTTGGGTGGAACATTTTTGTCTGTTTAGTAGATCTTAACGGCCCTTTAGGATTTATTTTTTTTGTTTTTGTCCCGGAATAGCCAAAGGGGGAGATTTGTACGGACACAAATTTCCAATTGAGTCCTTTGTTGTTTTGGTTCAATTCTGAACAAAAACGTTTGAGTCATAGGATAGATTTATTGATCATCCTTCAAGCCTATGATGTACTAAAGTTGAAGACGTAGCGGCCAAGTTTAAAGCTTCATCAAATTCATCAAAAGTTTCTTTATCCTTCATTTTGATGGTTTCAAATTGAGTGGTGAGGTTTTGGAGTTTCGAAGCTTTAACGACACTAGTACCTTCATGAGTGAGTTGTAAAATATTTCATGCTTCTTTAGCGGTCTCACACGTCATAATGCGTCGGAATTCATCCTGTGTGACAACGCTAAACAAGGCGTTTAATCCTCGGGAATTAAAATTTGAAAGTTTAAATCCGTTCTCACTCCATTTATCGACCGGTTTGGGAACACGTTCATTATCTACTAAATATGTTGGTGGAGACCACCCGTTAACTACAGATAACCAAACCCTCTCGTTGATAGATTTTAGTGCCGATTTCATACGCGCTTTCCAGTATGCGTAGTTAGAACCATCAAAAATAGGAAATTTTGAGAATGGGAAAAATTCCATTTTAGCCAAAAATATTTAAAGGACCTTAATGAAGTAATTTATCGTTTTTGGCTCTGATACCAATTTCATCGCGTGCGAGGCCCCCAATTTCAACAATTAATAATTTCCTTTTATGAGATGCGGAAACGTAGATGGTTCATAAAAATAACAAACTATAATTTATTCTCAAATTAAAATTAAACCAAGTGAAATAAATTTAAACACACACTTATGTTAATTTAACTTAAACCAATTCAATTAACCCAAGTCCTAGAAATTTGCCTAAGTCATATTTTTCATTTTTAACAAATTAGACCAAACCAATTTTATCAAATTAAATTAAATGACTTGAATTAAATTAACTAAACATTACCCAATATTTAATTTAGCACCAAATTAAACATGTAGTGATTAAAACCAAATTTTATCTTGAATTACCTAATCATGCGTTTTAGGTGAATTTGTGAAAGATAAAATAAACAATAAATCACTACGCCGCGATGTACGAGGAAAAATCCACAACAGGAAAAAACCTCGTACGGCCCTAGCCTCAAATCCACTAAGTATGGTTTTAGAAATACAAGACAGTAAGACTTACAACACTCGACTCGATCCCTTTCAAGCTCCGACGCTTTTTCTTGTATATACCTCCGCCTAGCAAATAACCACGGAGCTCCACCGCGATCTCGGAATCCACTGATCGGACTTTATATGGTCACCGTCACCCAAACTAGGAGCCTTTCTCCAAGTGGGTAAATCAACGCCAACATCTTCTTCTTTGTGGGATTTAGAAGCAAACCCAAGCAATCTCTTCTTCAATATGTACAGATAAATCGGTGCCAAACACTCCAAGCAAAGTATATATATCTGGAACTTGTATTAAACAAACTTTGGGTGTAAAACAAGTGTTTAAAATATTTTTCTTTCAGAACAACAACACTTAAACAAATAACTTTTTTCCTTTTGAATTTTTCTCTCAAACTCTCTCTTGGAGATGGAAAGATGTGAAAAAGTTAAGTTAGAAAACTTGGTTCCCGCACTTACATATTCAGGTAAAAAGTTAGTGGGAAAAGAAGTGAAAAAGTGGAAAAAAACTGCTCAAAACTGCCAATTAACTGTTCCCCGCCAAATCTCGTTCGAATGAGATTTTCGTTCGAACGAAGTCTCGTTAGAATGAGCCTTCTAACGAAGTTCCAGTGTGAACTCGTTAGAAATCTAGTTGAAAATCTCGTTCGAACCAACATCTCGTTCGAACGACATTTCGAACGAAGTTCCAGTGGCCAATATGGGAACTCGTTGGCAAACTTGTTCGAACGACACTTCAAATGAACTTCCAGAAGGTTTGAAAAATTCTATTTTTAGCCCAGAAACTTTATATACTTTATATTAAAGTTTTAATAAACTCTATCTGAAATTAAACAACAGTTTTAAATAAACGTACACCCAATATGAAATGTTCCAAGCTCCTATATATATTAAAATGCATTCATACCTTAGGAGTAAACAGAACATTGTTGATGATGTAGAAACGAGGCACTTTAAACTCGGCATTTTGATGAAGCTTTAAACTTGGCCGCTACGTATTCAACTTTAGTACGTCATAGGCTTGAAGGATGATCAATAACTTTATCCTATGACTCAAACGTTTTTTTCCGAAATTGAGCCAAAACAACAAAGGATTCAATTGAAAATTTGTGTTCGTACACTAAAATATAAAATAACATATTCCATTGCCAAAGAGAGGACATCTAGGTCCTTGGTACTTAGCACATCCAACTAAAGGGGCGTGTTGCCAATTTTTTACAATTACCCCATGATCAAAATAATCCCTATTAGAATCAGGGAGATTAACTACCAAAGCTTTACTAACAGCCCTAGTTTTCAATAAAACGTGGTATCACTAGTTACCCACTTATAACAATACATGATTTCTGAAATCCCTAAATGGGTTCCATTAATTTGATTTAATCTATGAGCCCCATTTACAACTCTCCATGTGTTGGGAGTCACTCTTGCACGAACAATGTCAAAATATTGACAAAACATCAAACACAAGGGATTGGGAGGAAACATGAAACCACATTCAACTATAAAGATGGAAGGAAACCAATGACCCTCAGCACGAGAAAAGATATTAGAAGGAAAAGTGGGATTTTCCAAAACAACCCAAGACGGAATATTAAAATCGGTTCTAAACTTATCAAGTGACTCGATAGAGTAAACCATGATGAAGAAAACAAAGAAGAAGAGAAGAAAGATTCTTACAAATATTTAAGGATTCAGCAAGAACTGAAGATAGGAAAGAAAACGATCGCACGAAAGAAAAAAACTCAGTGCCAGAATCAGAAGAAAGAGGTAGAAGATAATCGAAGTTTATCGCCCTTTTTATAAGCCGCAAAAGAAACTGGGAAAATTAATGATTAAAGAGAACGACGTTTGGGTTTACGGCGGATAATAACGAAAAAGATGAAGATACCCCGTAAAGGTTCGCCAAAATTTGAAAAATTTACAAAAATTTCCCTTCGCGCCCAAAGCCAGGAATCAAGTAATAAAATTCACAAGTATGGAAGGTCTGCAGTCAAGCCAAACAGTCCGAGCTACTTCCAAAGTGTAATATTCCACACTTTCGCATTAACTCCCAGTACGAAACATTGAGGGCTTCTATTGCTACCAGAGTTTACCATCCTACATGGACTAATTACATGCCAACACGTGTCATCCTATGCAGCACAAGTCCAAGACAACATGATAAGAAATGCCCGACCTACAAGGAAGCCCGACCAACATGTTTATCCGACCAACAAGGAAGTCCGACCAACATGATTGTCTGACCAACAGCTGAAAATCCATTCTGTACAGCCAACCAAGTGACAGTAGTCTTACAGCATGTATTGCCTATGAAGCGACAACATTCAAATGATTAATGCTCATTATGTATTGATGTAAATGCCTAACAAATAAAGGTATTCTACCATTCACATGACAACTATCAACACCCCTCTTGGGTTATAAATACTTTGTATCACCCTCATTGCAGGGGGACCGGAAAAACAAGCCAAGGCAGTCAATGCATAATAATGGACGTAGGCTATTACTTTGAGCCGAACCACTCTAAAAATCTCTTGTGTCTTGTTTATTTTACTTTTTTTTATCTGTGATCAAACAATTAGACCTAGTCTAGTTTTTTACATCAACAAAGACTAATGAGTCATTTTTAGATATTAGTTGCCTTTTTAGTCATTTTGGGTATTAGCTTGATTAGCAAGTTAACTCTTCCTATAAATAGGCACATTGGCCCTCAATTGTAACCAACCATGAATATTGACACTTGAGAATGGAGCGAGAAAGAAACCCATTTCATTTCTTTAGTTTAGTTGTTGTTGTTGTTGTTATTGTTATTGTTGTTGTTGCTATGTAGTGTAGTTGTTGTGTAGTATAATAATAACGCTTCAGCATTTGAAAAATTACATCAAATTATTAAAGTGGAAACAGTTTTGTAGACTACATTACAATGAATAAAAAAAGCTTTATTAAGCTCTTTAAGCTAATAACCACTTTGAAAAAAAGATTGCAATACTTCTATAATAGAAGAGCACACCACAAATAAAAATAATGAATACTTTCAGCAAACAAATTAACAAAATAAATTCATAAAAAAGTAACAGGCCTAATGGAGAAATTAGAAATCAAGCAAGTTTCAAGCCTCCCCCTCCATCAATTGTCCACTATTAAATTTAATTAGCCAAAGAATACATGAAAAATTAATGGAGCTATGGAAGAGAAACATTAAAATAGACTGAAAGAAAAGACAGAGAGTTACTTTGCTTTGTCGGGCTGAATTTTTTAATTCAATATTTAATTGTTGGTAGAAACAACAGAATTTGTATGAAACTTTACAGATTCGATAGAATTTTAGCAATTTACCAGATGGCTACCTTTTCATTAACAAACATCACACAACAAATGTTGTCTTGGTGCTCCTCAATTTTGGAGGAGATATATATTTTTAGAAGGTAGTAAACAGATGATATTTGTTTTGTTTGTTTTCCTCTAAATGCTGAATATATTTATTGTTTTTTGTAAAAAAATTCAAGACCGTTAGATGTATTTCTCAGCTTTTAATCTCGTTGAGTTTTGCAAATAAAACTACACTTCTTCAATTTGGTAATAAAAATAAACTCATATGTTGTATACTCTCATTTTATACATCCGGACCATGGGGTTTCTAAAATATAAAATGTGATGAAATACACTCATTTAGAACAAAAAAAAAATATAATCATTTTTTGTTAAGCAAGTACAAAAATAGGGACAAAAGTGCATTTTTTATTCATGAAAATTTTGATGTAACATTTCACCAGCATTCCGTTCTGCAATGAGTTTATTTGTAAATGGTCTTCTCCCGGATGACATTATCTCCACCAAAATTAGTTGAAATTTTGAATATTTATATATTTAAAATGTTGTGCATTTTTTTTATTTTTTTTGTCATGTATATCTGGTTGACATAAGAACCATGCTGTTTGTTTATGTTTGCAATATTTTAAAGTTAAAATATTAACAGTTACTTTTTTTAGGCGTATCAGACCCCAAATTCTAATGGTAAGCTATCCAAAATAAGCCAAGCTAAGCTAGTAAATCCGGCGTGCACAGACTATAAAATATTTTGTGTTGTCGATACTGAAAGTATATCCCAAATTCGTTCCAATGGATAAACTTCACGCAAGAGCAACCCATGTCCACTAACTAAAGTGTTTTTTATGTCAATCCCTTGAATTATTATGGCACACATATCTCAAATCTAGTTTTGAATCCAAGTAGCTGGAGGAAATGGTGAAATGCTGGTTCAATCTTTTCCTCATATTCCTCATCTTCGTTTTCTTTACTAAAGTAGCTCTAAAACACTCATATGCATCACCCAATTTTATCCGGCAACCACCTCGGCCGGTAATTTTAACCCCGCACAATAGGCCCGATCGTGATGCTCAACAGGTATCTCTTTCTCTCTCTCTCTCTAGATATCTTTTGCGTGTGTGTTAGTCCATGTGGATTATCCACGTGCCGGTGTGGACAAGGGATTTTCAATACAAGGACTAAAATGTAATCCTTAATTCCTTTTTTTTAATTAAAGGGCGCAAAGTGGTATATCATCATCATTTGCGGTTAAAAAAATAGTTTTAATTTCCCAAAAAGATACTTTTTCTAATGACACTTATTCACCTAATATAGTGAAGAATTGAAACACGATACAAATGACATAAATTATACAAGTGTCATAACCGTGTTGCATATTGTACATTGTGTCACAGTACCTTATTTTCTTTTATATGGGAAACTATCATATATATGCTTAGCCTACCCATTTCCCTTCTCTTCTTTTTACTAATTAGTATATATAAGTTTTTTGAAACATAAAATTAGTACCCATTGTCTTATACGTTTGTTACATGAATCATTTAGGTTCATATATCTTTAGTAGGGAAAGATTGCATGAGGGTCTCATGGGTTACCTCTAATAAACACGCACCATCTGTCGTTGAATACGGAAAGATATCCGGTAAGTATGAAAAATCCGCAATTGGAGAACACACGTCATATACTTACTTCTTCTATAAATCCGGTGAGATCCACCACGTCACAATTGGACCATTGGATCCGGGCACGATCTATTACTATAAGTGCGGTGGATCCGGCCCGGAGTTCAATTTTCGGACCCCTCCTTCAACATTTCCTATTGAATTTGCAGTTGCTGGTGAGTCCCATATGCTTCTCTTAGCTTGAAAAAGATTTTTCTTTTTTTTTTTTTGGTATTGCGTATACGTGGATTTGTGTCTATGTTTGGTGTGCTGCTTGAACTAAGGCATGTAAAGCACAAATGGTGAAATATGCTTTAACAACACAGGAAACTTTCTATAAATGTGGTATGCCACAAAATTACAAACAAAACTTTTCAGTTTTAATACTTCGCGGGTATAAAAAGTAAACAGCACATCAGCACATCAGCCTGAAGAGTACCGTCGTATATTGGTGATAATTATAACATCCGTCTTGGTATTGCTGTATTTGGACAAATTAAGATGACATCTTTAACATAATTGATTTTGGCATCCTTTTAATTGAATTTAATTATTTATTTCATGATGATCTGTCTTAATATTTAATAGTCTTTTTTTAGTCCATGCAACTCAAATTTAATAAAATAAAAGTAAAAAAGGGAGTTTGTCAAGTAAGTCATATTAACATCAAACATTTCTTCATATCCTATCAAAACTAAATTTTCTCAATATATATCATATTCATATATCTAGTAAATATTCAGAATTTACATTTTTTTTATTGAACCTATTTGAGCAAAAATATTTTTTCATGGGATCTCTTGAATGAAAACAAATATGTATGACATATATGACTACATGGTAAACGAGCGTGATTGGTAAAAATAGAAAAAAATTAACAAAGAGGGGATTTGAGTTTTATCAAACCTCGCATCATAGTAAGTAATTATATTACTGAACTTAAATGCAAGAGAAGATAGCCACAGCCAAATTAATTTGACAACTATAAAATATAAAGGGTGTCACCGCAATGTTTCCCTTTTTAGTTTCTTGGGTTATATAAATTGAGATAAAAAAACAGAAATTGTTTAAAACGAGGTTTGGGATGATACGCACAAATTTGAATTTATATGGTTACATACAGGGCCGGTCCTGAGATTGATAAAAATTGATAAGGCTTCCGTGCAAAAATTGTAAAATACGCCCCTTTTACATGTATTGATATAAAAAATGGGCCCTCAATATATAAGTAATAAAAATGGATCAACGGGAGGGCCTGTGCGATCGCTCACTTAGCACATGCCCAGGCCGTCCCTGGTTACATATTGAAATGTCATCAAGAATAAAAAAAATATTTAATTACTATGACTATGATAATTGGCACATTGATTTTAAAATGTAACTATTACTTTCAGTCACATCTGTAAATGATTTTAAAATGTAACTATTACTTTCAGTCACATCTGTAAATATTGATCTATTGATATTTATAATTAACATTCCATTTATATTAACAGTTATGGAATGGATGATTTAAATTGGACCGAAGTAGGTGAATTTCCATACTACCTAAAAGTTTAGATTGTAATTCTTACGTCGTCAAGCCCATTTTTATGTAGTCCAGAACCTACGTAGTAATAGGCTTGAGAATTTGATCCAAATTAAAAATCTTCCAATTTAAATGCATTGGAACGAATAGCCCAAACTATACCATCGGTATATGCCCAACTAAGATACCCTATTTTAACCCATTGTTCTATTTTTTTTAAAATATCACTTACCACAATAAACATAACGAGCAAATAACTAAAAAAAGAAAACATTATTTTCATAAATTAGATGCAGATAAGGTTAGGGAGATTGGATACTGTGGCCGCACAAAAGCAAAATAAGAAAAAAGAAAGAAAGAAAAGATTGTGATGTAAATTCCTTTATATGTAAGGTATAATTATCATATTATTTAAAATTAATTTCCTCTAAAGTTTTGTTATTATTACAATTGCCTATTCTAATAACAATTTTTGCATCATTTATGCTTCATGTGTATATTTTTTATCCTGCTTGACAATAAGATGATTGAACATGGGAGGCATTATCATTAATAAATTATGAATTTCTAACTAAAAAATTACAATAACTTACTAAATGCATTATAGTGTGTGTGTGTGTGTGTGTGTGTGTGTGTGTGTGTGTGTATCCCCCCTTATGTGTGTGTTTTAACATATACACAATTATATAATTGTCCATGAATATTGAGTTCTAAATGTAAATTGCTCGAGATAGGAGATCTAGGGCAAACTGAATGGACCGCATCAACCTTGAAACATGTAGATGCGAGAAACTACGACGTGCTTTTATCACCGGGAGATCTATCTTATGCTGATGCACAACAACCACTTTGGGACTCCTTTGGACGGTTCGTGGAGCCTTACGCAAGTCGGCGACCATGGATGGTGACCCAAGGAAACCACGAGGTTGAAATGTTCCCAATTATATACCCAAATGGATTTAAATCCTATAATACTCGTTGGCTAATGCCCTACCAAGAGAGTGGATCCCGATCAAACCTTTACTACTCATTTGATGTTGTCGGGACTCACATTATTATGCTCGGATCTTACGCTGAATTTGATGCCAATTCAAATCAATACACGTGGCTCAAAGCTGACTTGTCTAAAGTCAATAGGTCAAACACACCATGGATCTTTGCGATCATCCATGCACCATGGTACAATTCTAACTTTGCTCATAACGGGGAAGGAGAGACTATGAGGAAAGCTATGGAAGGGATTTTATACGAAGCACGAGTAGACATTGTTTTTGCAGGCCATGTCCATGCGTATGAACGATTCGTAAGTCATTAATTATAATGGGACCTTATTTAGATGACAACACATACACGTGCATAATTAACACCACCAAGATCTAAAGTGAATCTTAAAGAAATGATAAAGAAAACGCACTTATTATTTAAAATATCAAAAAATGAAATTTTCAATCAAATTTGGTGAAAATGATAACCCCAATGAGAAGATTGTAAGCAAATAATTTCATTAAAAATTCATTTGAATAGTGGTTGAGATTATCATAAAAAGTTTCGGTGCCTCAAAATGCACATAGTTATTAGTATTCTATTTCCGCAACTTTTCACTGAATATTTTTGTTGAAATTATTTGCATATGATATTCTCATCGTGGATATCATTTTCACCAAATTTAATTGAAAATTTTAAATCTTTTCGTATTTTAAATAATTAATCTATTTTTGTCATTTCTTTAAGGTGGAGAAAATTATATTACCTCGTAATGCTTACTTTAAAAAGATATTTTCATGTATTTTCCATATGTTTATGTTTCATTGATATCGCAGACTAGGGTTTATGAGAACAAAGCCAACCCGTGTGGTCCTGTACATGTGACCATTGGTGATGGAGGAAACAGAGAAGGGCTAGCTTTTGCGTAAGTATTTCTACACTACGCCTTTCTGTTTTTGCTCAACCATCTTGAGTTTGATTGTTGGTAAATCATGACAATTAAATTATTCTACTTTATTTTATTTGACTTTTGAAAGCCACAGATGTAGATTAATTCTAGAAAATCATATGTGCGTATGCGTGTGTGTCGTGTATTCATTCCCCATGTTTTATTTTCGTCAGTTTTTCATAACCAAAGATTAACGGAAAATATCCAAGATAGATAACATGTAATTAAGATCATAATATCTTTTCTTCTAGAAAATATATTAAAAACAAAGTGTTTGCAACACAATTTACATTATTTCTTATCATCATATACGACCCATTTTTCAACTATCGCCAAGGCCCACATTTATGGGTTTCAACTCCATGCGCGAGTCATTGGTCGTTAAATATTGGATCATCCAAACAAAAATAAATTGATAAAGGATGGATGGATCCATGATCATATATATTGTGGTGATATGCATTAATTTTCTCATATGAAACTTTATGTCTCATCAAGTCTCCCCACGTGGGGTGTTATTTAAGCATAAGACGTGGATATATATTTTTATTAGATGATGTGGTGTAATTGGGTTGTTGGGCATTTATAGTGTCATCTGATATCATGTTAAATATTAGAATATCCAATCCAAAACCAAATGCCAATGGGTAGAGGGGGATTCAATGTCTCAACATGCCCCCTCACATGTGACGTTACTTCAGTCTAACACGTGGACATATTTTTATTCGATGACGTCGAGAAATTGGACGTTGGGCCATGAATAGGCTCTTGTGATACCATGTTAAATATTATGGCATACAAGCAAAAGCTAATTGTCAATCGGTGGAAGGGCCAGGATCGTAGACTTAAAAAATTTCATGTGGGATTTTATATCTCAACAATAGTTTTGTATAGTTTTTCTACGCATTTTAGGTTTTTTCGAACTACATTTTCATATGCCTACTGGATTGGTAACCTTAATGACCACCGATCGATCTACGAAAGGTGATTGCATTTTCCAATGTCACTAAACACATATACAATTCTAATTCTTAATGCTTGGAACGAGAAAAATGGCCTTAGTGACAATGTTTTTTGCATCTAATAATCAAAAGTTGGTCACTAATCACCAATGGATTGCCACTAAACGTGTGCCGAGGATTCATTTTGTGGCAATTTTTAAATTTCTCCGCCAAATATCAACATTTTAATGAAAAATATTATTTCGCAACTTATATTCGTCTTTTTTTTTTTAATTATTATGCTTCTAATACAAAACATTATTACCAAAAGGTATGTAGTTTGCCATTAAAAAGTTACTTCTTGTAGCAAAATATAGATTTCCACAAAAAGTATCCTTTCGTGGGAAATATTTTTGCCACATTTGTCATAAAATTCATATGAACACATTTTTTTGGCAATCGAAGATATCACCTTAGATGGTCAATAATTCGTTTTACCCCCATATGCATAAGGTACAAAATGAGTCATTGCACAAGGTATAAGTGGGATGATGCATATACGAGAGGTTATATTTATTTTTTTAAAGCGATGAATCATGTCTTGTCTAATTATGACATTATCTAAGGGGTGAATGTTAAAAAAATACTAAAATTTATACTAATCCCCTAATATTTATATATCTTGGTGTCAAAAGATTTATAGCCTTTTGTATTATCATCAACATTATCAACTTTAAAGAAGGCAGGCTTAACAATTTCTTAACCAACCGAGTTGGTATTGATTTTATATACCAATACAGGATAACACACTATTACATAAACTACTAATTGAATTCGAAAGAGTTTGAATGGGTAAGATTGTTGAGATCAGTTATTGTGGTATGCCTTGGATGTAAGAGTTGCTGTTGAATTTTTGTGTTCCTCATTGTTAGGGGGCTGAGTTGTTATGATTGACACCCCCTCCCCCCTCACACACACACGAGCTTATGGTGGTTTTGGAATAACCATGAGCTTCTTATGAAGAAACTGGAACTTAACTATGGAGAGACAAGACTTTCGAGGAAAAATTCATTGCTAAGAGAATTAATAAGAGATTGGATGAGTTTAGAATTATTCCCAGTTAAGATTATGTCATCAACATAGATGAGAAGAAATATTATGTTGGTACCATTTTTATAAATAAATAGTGAAATGTCAGTTTTGGAGCTAATAAATTTTTGGGTGAGAAGATATTGAGTGAGATGGTGAAACCAAACACGTGGCGCTTGTTTTACACCATAGAATAAGCGATTTAATTTATAAACGAAATTGGGGTGGGTGGATTCTTTAAAACCATGAGGTTTTTCCATAAAGACATCCTAATGAGGAAAGCCATGGAGAAAAGCATTATTGACACCGAGTTGGGATATAGTTCAGTTATTTGTCACAGAAATGGATAGGATGGTTCGAAGAGTAGTTACTTTTATCACTGGATTAAACATTTCATGAAAGTCAAGCCCACTTTCTTGATGAAATCCCTTGTCATCTAAGCGAGCTTTATAGCGTTCAAGGGATCCATCGGACTTTCATTTAATGCAATAAACCCATTTACATTCAATAATATTCATTTTTGGGGAAGCAGGAACAAGAGACATTGGTATTTCAGTGGTCAAAGCTTTACGCTAGTTAGGATGTTTAATTGCAACTATGAAGCAGGTTGGTTCGTGGAGTTGGACTGTGGTTAAGTGGGTGTGGGGTTGTCGAGAATTTTTAGAATGTGAGCAAAGTTGTATGTGACGTATTTTGGTGGGTAAATCACTAAGATTTATCTCTATATTGATGCCACAAGGGTTGAAGTATGTTGTGATAGCAAGACATGAGATAGGTGTACTGGTGAGAGAGGGACAATTGGTAGTAGACATGGGTGGTGTTGGGCTAGTCAGTGACAATCTGGTAGAAGTAGGTGGTGGGGCTAGGGGGGACGGGGAAGTAGGGGGCTGTATTGCGAGTGGTGCGAAAACATGTGTATGGAATGGAATGGAATGGAATGGAATGGGGGATACAGTTGTTGTAGGTGCAGTGGGAAATAATGAAGTAGGAGATGGATTACTGGGAATTTGGGGTGGGGACACTAGTGTAGTAGGAAGGCTTCCACACAGAGGAGTGTAGACATGATTAGTGGTTGACATAAGGGTAGGATCTATTTTGGAAAAAGGATATTTATGTTCATCAAATCTATGACGCACAAAATAGATGTGTCCAATTTGTGGGTGAAGACATCGATAACCATGTTGGTTTGAGCTACAATTAAGAAATGTACACAGATAAAAGCGATAGTCCATTTTATGATGTTATATGGGCGGAGGTACGGAAAACATAAACAACCAAATGTTTTGAGAAAGGAGTAATCAGGACATTGTGAATAAAAGATTTGAAAAGGAGATTTATTATAAAGTGTCTTGTTCGCATATAATTAATTAAGAAAACAATGGCGACGTTCGACGAAGACATCTTGCTCGTGTGTATGAGAAAACGAGTAACAATTATGAATACCACAATTTTTAAAAAAATGAGTCTAGTTTTCTAAATTTAACACCCTTATCTGTTTACACATTTTTTTTTATTATGGTATTAAATTATCGTTCAACAAGTTTTTGAAAGTTAATAAAAATAGAACACACATCGAATTTCTGTATCATACGATAAAACCAAATAAAATTGGAAAAATGATCAATGGAGATGACAAAATATTTATTACTATTGGTGGACATAGTAGGAGAAGGTCCCCAAACATCACTAAAATTTAAATTTAATACAGATGAAGATGACTTAATACGACTCGGTAAAGGTTGCCTACGTGACTTTCCCATTTGAAACGCTACACAAAGATTATTTTGTGTAGATTTAGTGAAAGGAAGTTGATGTTGATTAAGAACTTAATGGAGAACTTAAGTGTGAGGATGACCAAACCGGTTATGCCAGTAAGTTGATGAAACTCTCACAGTATGATGAGCTTGCGGAGAAGAAGACATTGTTGTTGGAGAGAGTGTGTAGAGGCCATTTTTACTTGTTCCGTGAAGTAGAGGTTTATGGGTGCGATAATCCTTCACAATGCAAAAAAAAGGGATGAAATTCAAAATAAACGTTATTATCTTGAGTAAATTTTTGAACAGATATTAGAGATGTAGAAACAGTTAGAACATGAAGAATGTTATTTAAAATGAGAATAGAAGAGGGTGTAAAAATCGAGGAGTTACAATTTATAAAATAGGAAGTCCGTTACCATTACCAATGTGCAGAGTGTCAAGTCCATGATATTCATAAGGATGGTGAAGATATGTGAGGTTAGGATTAACATGATGAGTTGCAGCGGTATCCGGGAGCCAAGAGGTTATGGATGTGCGTGGGGTGGGTAGGAGGCCAAGTTGAAAATTAGGATTGTGAGTGAAATGGGCAGTGGGTGTAGGTTGGGAGCTATTGAAGCGATGTGGGCTGGACATGGCAATGTGGTAGGATGCATTGCAAATTTTACATCGTGATTGATAGGTAGGTTGATAATTAGAACGTCCCCTACCTCGTCCACGTCCACGATTGTAGAAACCACAAGATAGGTGAATGTGAGTTGGTGGTATGATTGGATGAGTGTGGGGATGAGGTAGTGGCATTGTGAGTAGTAGGTATGGTATTGGAATGTTGAATAATAAGGGAAGAAAGTTGAGAATTGATAATGAACTCATGGCTAAATAGCAGGGCATGTCGTTCTGAGGATGTTACGGGGGTGTGGCGGACTGTGAGAGTGGTAATTAAGTCTTTAAATTCCTAACGGATGCCCTTAAATATGTGAATGTTGAATTCTACCTGAGAGAGAGGATGTCCAGCTGGACTGAGTTCGTCAGAAATGGCCTTAGCTTTTTGGAGAAATATAGAGGTGGAATCATCACCTCGATGGAGACGATGAAGATGAAGATGGAGATTCAGAATCCGAGTTTCAGATGGAGATGCAAATGCATCATCAAGTGTTTTTCAGATTTGATGCGAGGTTTGGAGTCTGACAATAAGAGAGATCGTTGGTAGAGACACAGATGCAACCAGCACGCTGATGATAATTTTGTCTTGTTGTTTCCAAAGTGTGGCTGCAAGTTCATCCGATGGACATGGATAGCTGCCCTCAACGAATCGAAAAAAGGTTTTGTCCGCTGAGAAATGGTTCCATCTGAGTTTTCTAGTGTAGGAAGTTTGTATCATCAAGTTGTATTGTGATGAAGTGATGAGAAGGCCCGAGATTGATTAAAGGAATTGGTGAAATTATGTCACCGTTTGTGTTGGAGGAGGAAGTCATGGTGATATGAGCAGGGAGAGGAGAGAATTTATTTATTTATTATTATGGCTCTGATACCATATTAACCTTAAAGAAGTTAGATAACTTTCAATGCATATCTCTGGCTTATAATTTTCGTAACCAGCCGAGCTGGTATTGATTTTATATACAGATACAAGATAACACACTGTTATGTAAACTACTAATTGAATTTAAAAGAGTTTGAATGGGTAAGATTGTTGAGATCAATTGTCGTGATGCGTGTTGGATGTAGGAGCTGCTGTTGACATATTTCGTTCCTCATTGTTAAGGGACTGAGTTGTTACGGTTGACAAACATAAATATATTTTACATTATAAGAAATATATATAATTAATAATTGGGAAATAAATATTTAAAAGTGAATAAATTTTGGGTGCCTTTAGAAGAAACTATCATTTGGCTTTCCATGTGATACGAAATAAAATTCTTATCATATGATGCTTAAAATATTGGTTTTCCAATAATGGCTCGGTTTGGGAAGCCTTATGTTCAAATATTTGTTGCCCTTATCTTAATATATTCCATGAAGTCGCTAACACGATTTACCACAGATACAAACTATAGTTTTGGTGAGATTTCAAATATAAATAAACAAAATAAGCAAAAATATCTCAATAGATGTTTAAAATCCTCCAAATATTTATAAACAGAAGGGAAATGTATTTTGCATAAAGGTGGTTGTTGATACCAAAATTAATATGCTGATGTGGACGAATCATATGAAGACACTTGTCAATCTACGTGGCACAATAACAACGAGGAAGTTCATTTCCCCGACCAACTCATAGTCTCTCCGAGCAACGAGGATACACCGAGGAACGTCAATACTCCGAGGTATTATAACTCTCCGAGGAACTCCTGAGCGACGAGCAACTAAGGCGGTCCGAGCTGCATCTCGGTCGTATCATTAATTGCCAAATAATCAACAGTTCAACTATTCATTGAATGTTCATCATCTTGACGCACACACTACACTAAATGTATTACCCTTTCACATGTATATCATTTAATGTATCAACCCATTCATGTACAACCTAAAGGCTATAAATACCTTGTATCACCCTCATTCAAGGGGACCGGAATTTCTTAATAGAATCTTGTAATCGAGAATTCCCAAACACTCAGCAATAACATAACAGTGGACGTAGGCCATTCTTATAAGGCTGAACCACTTTAAAAATCTTTGTCTCATTTTATTTATGTGTGATTGAATAATTAGAGCGATCTAATTTTTTACATCAACAGATTGGCGCCGTCTGTGGGAACGATTGTTATTATCGTTTTTCACTAAAAATCATTCACCATCAATGGCGAATAATCCAGAATCAAGCAATCGAAACGCTGGAAATGCTGGAAATCCTCCAAATCCCTCTGCACCTCCAGATCTGGCCGAAATTATGACGAATCTGGCTCAAGGACAAATCGCCATGCAAGACACAATAAGGCAACTCATACAAACCCTTCATGGTGGTGCACCTGCGCGTTCAGGACAACAAAGTGGTCAGAGGCAAACTTATCATCTTTCTTCACGATCCAGGCGTACTGAGTCACGTCGCAATGAGGAGTCTGATGATTTCTCTTATCAACCTGGGCGAACTTCGTCAATAAGGGCGACAGATACTGATCAACATATCACCCTCTCTCCAGAAAGACCCAGTGCTTTAGAAAGACTAAGTAGGGCGTCTCCTTTCAGTCGATTAGGCCCTAGGAGGAATAGGAGTCCACCAAAGACCATGTCAAGGAGTTTTCGACAACCATCAGATCTAAGAGAAGGATCAGCACAATCACGACCAGTCGTTCGTCAAGATAGATCTCAAGAAGCTACCTCAGAACGATCGATTGCTCGAACCAATAGGCCCGAGGAAGGAAATGAAGCATGGAAAGGATCTCTCCAACGGTTGGAGAATAAATTGGGAGAAATGGCTAAAGCAAAGAACCCCCTATAACGAACTTTTGTTCGAGAAACACCTTTTGTACAAGCCATTGTGGATTTTCCTACACCATCAAAGTTTAAAGCACATACAGTAACTCCCAAGTACGATGGAAAGACAGATCATGTCCTTCACATAAAGCAATATCAAGCTGCTGCCGATATCTATGTCGTCCCCGACGAGATGAGATGCCGAGCGTTCTCAGGAACTCTTACTGGAGTTGCCCAGATATGGTACAACAATCTTCCTCGGGGTAAGATTTTAACTTTATTTCAGTTGGCCGAGTTGTTCATTGGCAATTTCTGTTTTGGAGCAAAGCCAGTAAAACGAGTAGCACACTTGTTAAGTGTTAGACAGAAATCTGGTGAGAGTACTAGAGATTACATAACTCGTTTCAATAACGAGAAGCTAGAAGTCATAGATTATGAAGAGAAGACAACAATCACCTCCTTGATGAGTGGGTTGTTGCCTAATAAATTGTATTACACCCTAGCGAAAGATCCACCTAGAACTATGTCAGAATTGATGGAAAAGGCGGCCAAAATCATGAATGTCGAGGAGGCTATGGCTGCAAAGAAGAATATGGATAAAGAAACCAAGGTGGAAGACGACAAATCTAAGAAGAAAGAGCATAAAAACAATGGTGGAGATAAACATTCCAAGAATAAATGGGAAGTCATGAAGAAGTATGATAATTATACTCCTTTGAAAATGGGTATTAATCATGTCGTGGAGGAAATCAAGAACAATGAGGAGGTAAAGTGGCCAAAGAAACTGAAGTCAGACCCTGATTCGAGGAGTAGGGATAAGTATTGCGAATTTCATAAAGATTATGGTCACATGACCAAAAATTGCATAGCTCTTCAGAACGAGATTGAAACACTCATCCGAAGAGGAAAGCTAGCAAAATATGTTGATCGGGGAGGTGAAAGAAAGGATAACCACCGAGCTAGAGAAAGGTCTAGATCTCCTCGTCGGGCAGAGGAGAAGAAGAAGAGAGACCATGAAGATGATCCAGAAGATGACCCCGACCTTCCCAAGAAACCAAGACAGCCAGAACGAGAGGTATTTTCTATACGTTTTGGGTCATTTGATTGTAATGTCATTACAGGAGGAGATGCAGGAGGAGGAGACCTTACTGCAGAAAGAAAGGCTTACCTTGGTGAGGCTCAAGCTTGTTCATATATTCAGCGAATAAATCTGGTCGAGGACGATCATCCGAGGAAGGTAATCAAAGAGAGGCTAGTCATTGACTTTTCAAAAAATGACTTGACAGGTGTTCTTTATCCTCACGATGATCCTCTGGTGATCAAAATGAGGATGAAGGAAGTAGTGATTTCAAGGGTGTTGGTAGACAATGGAAGTTCGGCAGACATTATGTACTATTCATGCTTTGACAGCTTGAATCTGAAATTATCTCAGTTGGAACCGTATCACAGACCCCTCCTAGGTTTTGCTGGTGAGAAAGTTTTTCCACTTGGGACGATCAAGTTGGATATACTCATTGGAACCTGGCCTGCTTGTCGAACAGAAAGAATACGCTTCTTCGTGATGGATAAAAATGTGCAATCAGCATACAACATCATCATGGGAAGAGTTGGTTTGAAGAAGTTCGAGGCAGTTCCATCTACAGTACATCAGTGCTTAAAATTCCCAACAAACTTTGGGGTAGGAGTTATGAAAGGTGATCAAAAAGTAGCTCGGGAATGCTATTATTCGTCTGCCGAGCAAGAAGAGCTTGAGGAATCAAGGAAAAAGACTACTACCTACCAGGTGGAAGAAGATACAGAGATCGAAACTCTCGATCCCAGAGATGAATCCCAACTTGTAAAAGGACAGGTGGTGGAATCTACGGAAAATGTTATTCTAGACGACAAGAACCCGGAACGAGTAACCCAGATAGGTTCAACGTTGGATGCTTCAATAAAACAAGAATTGATAATTTTCTTGAGAAACAGGAAGAAAAATTTCGCATGGAGTCATGAGGACATGCCAGGAATAGATCCAAACTTCTTATGTCATGAACTCAATGTGAATAAGGAGATCAAGCCTGTAAAGCAGAGAAGACGGGTATTTAGCCCCGAGAAGAATCAAGCTATTCAAGAGGAGGTTGATAAGCTCCAAAAAGCTCAATTCATTGAAGATGTGAAGTACCCGGACTGGTTGGCGAATGTGGTGATGGTGAAGAAGAAAAATAACAAATGGAGAATGTGTGTTGATTTCACTGATCTTAACAAGGCCTGTCCAAAGGATCATTTTCCATTGCCCAGAATTGACCAACTAGTAGATGCTACCTCGGGGCACGAGCTGCTTAGTTTCATGGATGCTTACTCTGGTTACAACCAAATCAAAATGAAACCTGAAGACAGGGAAAGTACTTCTTTTATTACCCCTAGGGGAACTTATTGCTATAATGTTATGCCTTTTGGTTTGAAAAATGCAGGAGCGACATACCAGCGGCTGATGAATAAGGTTTTCACCGAACAAATCAGTTACAACATGGAAGTCTATATCGATGATATGCTGACAAAAAGCAAGAAAGCTGCAGATCATCTAGTTGACTTAGCTCAGATATTTGATCAAGTGGATAAATACCAGATGAAGCTCAACCCGACGAAGTGCACATTTGGAGTACGAGAGGGAATGTTTCTCGGGTACATTGTCAACCAGCGAGGCATTGAAGCAAATCCAGATAAGATCAAAGCTCTTTTAGGGTTGCGATCTCCAACAACAAAGAAAGAAGTGCAGAGTCTTACAGGACGAGTTGCAGCGCTCAACAGATTTGTGTCCCGAGCAACTGACAAATGCCTCCCATTCTTCAAAACACTTCGAAAAACTTTTGAATGGACAAATGAATGTGAGAAGGCCTTTCAAGACTTGAAGAAGTATTTGGGATCACCTACATTGTTGTCCAGGCCAATAACAGGAGAGAAGTTGTATTTGTATCTGGCAGTATCAGAGCATGCAGTCAGCTCGGCATTGATCAGATTGGAGAATGGAATCCAGAAGCTAATTTATTACACAAGTAAGGCTTTCCGAGGTGCAGAAATTAGGTACCCAAAGCTGAAAAAATTGGCATTGGCATTAATTGAAGCAAGTAGAAGAATGAGGCCATATTTCCAGGCCCATACCATCGTCGTTTATACCGATATGCCATTGAGACAAGCCCTTCATAAACCAGAAAAGTCAGGAAGATTGATGTACTGGGCAGTAGAACTCGGTGAATATGATATTGTGTATGAGCCCAGATCATCATTGAAAGGGCAAGCTATAGCAGATTTTATAGCAAAGTTTACATATCCTGATACCCCCGAGGAACAAAAGCTGCTCACTGACCAACCTGTGGATGTTACAGGATCAACAGACATAAGTCCAGACCAACTCCGGTTGGTAAAAGGGCTTGTGGATGTAGAAGGATCATCAACTTCAAACTCAGACCAGCTCCGGTTGGTTGAAGAACGAGAAAAGATGGTAAACGAGGAGCAAAAAGTGTCAGGGAAGGATGAAAAGAAGCAACAAATATTTCACCGAGGAACTCTATCAGATAAGAAATTTGAAGACGGGTTGCCTATATGGATATTATATGTAGATGACTCATCTTGCACAGCTGGATGTGGGGAAGGAATTGTTTTGAACACCCCAGACGAGATTGACATGGAATATGCTTTGCAATTCCAATTCAAAGCCTCCAACAATGAGGCTGCGTATGAGGCCATGATAGCAGGTCTTAATTTATCAAAGATTATGGAAGCGCAACAAGTGATGGTATTCAGTGATTCTCAATTGATTGTGAATCAGATGATGGGAACGTATGCAGTTGAAGGAGAATTAATGATCAAATATCATGCCAAGGTAATGGATTTATTGGCAGAATTTGATGCAATTCAGTTAATCAGAATACCCAGAATAGAAAATGCACAAGCAGACGCACTGGCCCGATTAGCATCAGCTACTCGTACCGATCTGCGAAGAACAATACCAATTGAAGTACTAGAAAGTCGGAGCATAGATGAAGACTTGACGATGAATGTTATTGCCCTTGATTTTGGACCATCTTGGATGGATCCCATCGGGGTATATATTGAAGAGGGAGAATTGCCAGAGGATAAGCTCACTGCCAAGAAATTGAAGTATAAAGCTGCTCGGTATGTATTAACTAATGGTATTTTATATAGACGAGGAATTATAGCAGGTTTGCAGAGATGTGTACATCCCTCTGAAGTGAAAGAATTGATTGAAGAGATTCATGAAGGGTCCCGTGGAGCTCATGTAGCAGGTCGAACACTTTTACAAAGGGTAATGACTCAAGGATACTACTGGCCGACAATGAGGGCTGATTGTATAGCCTATGCTAAGAAATGTGACAAGTGCCAACGTTTTTCCTCCATCCGACGAACTCCACAAGCATTGTTGACACCCATAACTTCCCCTTGGCCATTCGCCATGTGGGGAATTGATTTGGTTGGACCATTGCCGACCACCCGAGGAAGATTCAAGTACCTCGTCGTTGCAGTGGACTACTTTACTAAGTGGGTAGAAGCTGAGCCGCTTATCGATATGACGTACGAGAAGGTATACCAGTTTGTTTGGAAGAATATCATCTGTCGATATGGTCTCCCACATGGCTTCATCACAGATCATGGACCATAATTTGACAACGAGGAGTTTGCTGCCTATTGTCAACAATCAAACATCCTGAAGACCCATTCAGCACCAGGTCATCCTCAAAGCAATAGGCAGACTGAAGTAACGAACAGAACGCTGCTAAATGGTTTGAAGAAGAGGCTAAGTGAAGCTAAAGCTAACTGGATAAATGACCTACAATTAGTATTGTGGGCTTACCGAACAACTCCCCGAGCAGCGACTGGAGAATCACCATATATGCTGGCATTTGGAAGTGAGGCTGTAATACCTGCCGAATTGGGCCTACGAACACACAGAGTGCTAAATTTCAATTCTCCGATCAGTGACTTGATGAGAAGACTGGATTTGGATATGCTAGAAGAAGTCAGAGAAGAGGCAGCCATTAGGAATGCTGCTTATCAACAACGAACAGCTCTGTTCTATAACAAAAGGGTGAAGAAATGCGATTTAAAAGAAGGAGATTATGTGCTAAAGAAGGTAATTCAGAAGCACAATAAATTGGAGGCAAACTGGCATGGGCCTTACTGAGTTACAGAGGTGGTTCGACCAGGAACTTACCGAATAGCAACTCTAGAAGGAGAAGAATTCAAGAATGCTTGGAATGCTGAACACCTTCGCAAGTATTATCAATGATGTAAAATGTACAACGGGTCCATCAATATGAATAAAACGATGATGTTTTTCACAATTTTTCTCTCCTTTCTTTGAAAGTTTTTCGGGGAATACTAGTGTTGTACACTACGCTGCTTGATAGCAAGAAGAAGACGATAGTTCAGACCCACGATCAACGAGGATTGGTAAAAGGGCGAGAACACCTGATATACTCCTTTGGTTATGAGGCGTACACTGGCGTGATCAACTTCGGTTGGTAAAATAACTAGTGTACAAGATAGCTCGAAAGAACACGATAGTTCAGACCCACGATCAACTATGGTTGGTAAAAGGGCGAGAACAACTGATATACTCCTTTGGTTAGGAGGCGTACACTGGCGTGATCAACTTCGGTTGGTAAAATAACTAGTGTACAAGATAGTTCGAAAGAACACGATAGTTCAGACCCACGATCAACTCCGATTGGTAAAAGGGCAAGAACAACTGATATACTACTTTGGTTAGGAGGCGTACACTGGCGTGATCAACTTCGGTTGGTAAAATAACTAGTGGACAAGATAGTTCGAAAGAACCTGATAGTTCAAACCCACGACCGACTTTGTTGGTAAAAGGGCAAGAACAACATTCTTATAACACCAATCTCGGTTGGTTTATACTTTCAAATGCCAACCTATGTTGGTTGGGAGGTAATATTATTACAAAAGTTCCTCAGAACAATTCCAAATTGAACCAAGTATAGTTGGTCGGTGATCAAAACCCACTAGCTGTAGTTGGTCGACAAGGATAAATTATTGACCTTGGTTGGTCGGACACATTTTAAGAAAATCTTTCAAATTGAACCAAGTATGGCTGGTCGGGGATAAAAACCCATCAATTGTAGTTGGTCGACGAGCACAATTTAACAACCTTGGTTGGTTGGAAAAATTTTAAACATTTTTATACTCATTACTTTATTATTAAGTGATAACAACCTTGATACTTGTAACTTTTTATTAAGTTGCTCGATGAACAATACTATTGTTATCTTTTTAACAGATACATGTGCACAAATATAAAGGTGTTTGATAAACACAAGACAATAGCAAAATTTCCAAACATAAATGAAAGTCTTTCATTAAAATTCAAAATAAATTACAGATTACATGAATGTACTAATTATTACATTAAGATTCCTATTCTATTGGTTTCTTGCCCTTTGCTTTTGAGACAGGCTCTTCGCCAGCAGGAGGATCTTCCAGGCATAGAGGAGAATTAATAAAGTTCAAGTCCTTCAGCATTCTGACATTCATTATTGAAGGTGTGTCCATTAGATGCTCGGGACGAGATACTTCGACTTGGGAATGAAGACTGTAGTCACCAAGGTATTTTGAAATCAAGCTCCGAGGAATGGCACGAGCTGGGATCCACTCCATGTCTAGTTTATAAGGTGGTACAGGAAAATCTAGTAGCCCAGGAGCATGATAATCCCATAAGAAATGGCCCTGCTCTAGCTTTAACACACCTAAGGCGTTCAACCATCCTTGTTTATAACCTTCGTTATTGGCACTTTCAATGCGAGCATCCAAATGACAAAGGGCCTCATTAAAACTGCCATCCAGAACTCACGAGGTTGTTTATGGAATTGGAAGGTTAATTTATCTAATTGTTCATGAAGGTTTCTAGCAAAAAGGTCTTTGGTATGCAAAGCAGACTTCGTCGCCGTAAGTTGATCTTCCAGAGACAGATTTTTATTGGACATTTCAGTCAGAGCACGGTCTTTTGCATTCAATTGGAACGCTTGAGTTTCCAGAGTAGACTGAGTGCGAGCCTCTTCAACATTACGGCTGAGAACTCTTGATCGACTCCGAGCAGCGATTGGAGAACTTTGCTCCTCGACAACATTTTGAACAGCTCTTCCTCGCCCACGAGAAGCTCTTCCTCGTCCCCGAGAAGTAGCAGAAACACCAGATCTTCTTAAATTATCCAGTTCTTGCCTTAATTTGGCATTCTCAACCTCTAGGAATGAGAAACCTTCATCGGTAACTGGTACTAAAGCAGTGGAAGATGATGCTGCAGATTCATACTGTGCCAACTTTTTCTGTAAATTATTATTCTCTTGTTCCAGCAACTCAGCAATCTGCCTGAAAGCCTCAACCTCACCTTTTAGAGTTCTTTCCCTAACATCGTATCCAGCAAGGATCTTTTTATGGCCTGTTTCAGAAGAAAGCTGCTGATATCTATTTTCATACTCCTTGTGTAGCAAAGCAGTTGATTCATTGTGTTGATTCTGAAGATCTTCTAAGGAACAATGAAGTTCCTCGATCAGTTCGTAGTATGCCACATTATTGGCCACAGATCTATAAAGTAAATCCTTCAAGTACCGGTAAGCCTCAACTGCTTGCTCTGAGGCATCATGGACAAGAATGTCGACAATCTCTAATACACTCAGGTCTGTATGACCAGCTTTATAATATCCGTTGCATTGTTGCATCAACTTGGTATCAGGGGCAGATATCAATTCCATTCTGGCCATAAACTAATAAAGAAGAGAAGGCAGGAGTTAATAAATAAAAGCAGACAAAGTATCAACAATGAAGAGGAACGAAGATGTATTTTATTAGATCATCAAAAGATTACACTGTTTGATTACAAATAATGAAAGATAGAAATGATACCGAACAACTTCACACCTTTTCCTTGTCTCCCAAGACTTTCTCGGGAGGCTGGGATGAGGAGCTCGGTTTCTCGGTGGTAACAACAGTTTGAACTGCAAGAGTTGAACTTTTCCCAGAAGGAGGAGGCATGGAAGAAATATCCTCGTTGGCAGAAGGTAGAGAGGCTGGGACTTGATCTCCTATGGCTATGGAAGATTCATCAGAGACAGGCTCATCTTCTTCTTCTTCTTCCACAATTGGTGGAGGAGGGCCAGGGAGATGTAGTTGGAATAGCTCAGAGTCATCCTTGATCTTCAACTCCTGCAGGGCAGCTACCCAGCCATCTCGGAAGTATTTCAACTTCCCGTATTGAACTTGGGATGTCATTGCATCAATCCCCTTATCCCATCCTTTATCCCGGCCAACGCTGAAGGATTTTTTAACTACGAGTTTTCTTCTTAATTTCTCTGAGGAGAGCTTCACATCCAATTCTTCTTTTTGGCTTTTGATATCTTGCAGGGCGGACAATTCTTCCTCTACCTTCTTCAACTTATCCTGAAGCTCTCCAAAATTCTTGAGCTTGTCGTCATATTTCTTATGCTCGACCTCTAAATTTTTCACTTTATTCTCCAAACTCTTGGAGATCTCAGCCATCTTCACCTTCTCGGCCTCAACTGTTGATAACTTTTTCTCCCAAACATCTTTTTCCTCAATGTACTGTTGACGAGATTCCTTCAAGGATTGGGCCAAACCCAGCAGAGCATCATCAACATCTGACGAGGAGCTGGAAGCTTTAATAGCTTCATCTTTCTTCACGATGTTATTGAAACAATTCACCAGCTGAAAGATGAGAAAAACAGTAAAGTCAATACAAAAATGCAAGAATTCGGAGAAAGAAAGAAAACCCAAAGTATGAGATATTTACTGAAGCAAGATGACGAGTAGCTAGGGATGTCAGCATATCCCTAGAAATTTTTTCATCAATTCCTTGGACCTCGGGTATGATCCAAGTTTTTACCGAGCTCATTGCAGAGCTCGGAGGAATGATGGTTGGAACACCAACACCACCAGCAGGTAGAGAGGAGGCAGTTTCAGCCAGATTGACTGAGGATGATTTCCTCAGTCTCCTCAAAAGGACTTCAGCAGCTTCAACCAAGGAAGAACTCTTGGTCGGAGAGATAGTAATCACTTCCACAAGAGAAACTTTCTTGCTCGGGGCCACTGGGGGCTTCTCGGTAGTTTTTGAAGGCGCAACATCCACCTTCTTAGTCCCCTCTGGAACATCAGTTTTGCTTTTCTTGGCCCCAGCGAAAGAAGTAATGTCATCAAATAGAGCAGGAGGAGCTCTTTTCTTGCCCATTCTCTGACTTAAAGGAAGATGAGAATCTGAAGAAGAATCCTCTGGAGTTGAAGCTGGCTCAACAGGGCGAGCAGTATAAGAGGTTGTATAGCTCTTATAATGTAGCAAATATGATGCAGACCTGATGTGCTCGTCTGCAACGTTCTTATGCAAACCCCAGATAAGTTTCAGATGCTTAATATTAACCTCTGACTCTTTTGGAGTTTTTCTTTTACTCTCAACTGCAAATAAACACATGATAAAATATCAGTCATACATTTTATCAAACATAATGAATTCGTAAATTCAGAAAAGAAATAAAATGAAAAATAAACCTATCCCATTTCCATATGGGGGACATCTGGGACCATTGTATACACCATCTCCAACTAAAGGGGCATGTTGCCAATTTTTAATAACCACCCCATGTCCAAAATAATCTCTATTTGCATCAGGGAGGTTAACTACAACATCCCTATTCAAAAACCTAGTTTTTAAGTAATAAATATTATCTAGAACGGCCCATTTATAGCAGTACATAATTTCAGGGATCCCTATACGAGTCCCATGAGTTAGATTTAATTTATACACCCCATTGATTATTCTCCATGAATTGGGGGGCTATTTTTGCAGGGACAGGATCAAAATACTGACAAAACTCAAGACACAATGGGTTTGGTGGAAAGGAAAAACCACATTCAGCAATAAAAAGACTGGGGAACCAATGTCCCTCAGCCAAACGAAAGTAATTTTGAGGTTCACAAAGCTCCTCCAAAATTACCCAAGATGGGATGGAAAAGTCAGAACGGAATTTTTCGAGAGATTCAATAATGTAAACCATGATGAATAAAAGAAGAAGGAAGAAAATCTTACAGGAAGGAAGGAGATCTGCTGACAACTAGCGAAGGAAAAGATGAACGCACAAGAGAGAAATAGAGAATAGAAAGCTTGAATGCAGAAAATTGGAAAGAGAAGAAGACGGTATGGTTACCTAAGAAGTTTAAATACTTTGCCTAGGGAAGCGGCGAAGGAAATGATTACGCGAAAGAAACTATTGAACTTCCGGCGGCTAGAAGGACAAAAAGGGCACAAAGATCGAAACACTCTTAAAAAACTCGAAAAAAGGAGGATTATGTGAATTTGGAAATAAATTCAAATACAATGCTCCTAAAACCCAGGAAGATCATTCAATATTGCCATATACCGAGAAAGAATGTTCCATACTCCTCAAAGTTTGAAATATGAAACATTGGGGGCTTCTGTTGATACCAAAATTAATATGCTGATTTGGACGAATCATATGAAGACACTTGTCAATCTACGTGGCACAATAACAACGAGGAAGTTCATTTTCCCGACCAACTCATAGTCTCTCCGAGCAACGAGGATACACCGAGGAACGTCAGTACTCCGAGGTATTATAACTCTCCGAGGAACTCCTGAGCGACGAGCAACTAAGGCGGTCCGAGCTGCATCTCGGTCGTATCATTAATTGCCAAATAATCAACAGTTCAACTATTCATTGAATGTTCATCATCTTGACGCACACGCTACACTAAATGTATTACCCTTTCACATGTATATCATTTAATGTATCAACCCATTCATGTACAACCTAAAGGCTATAAATACCTTGTATCACCCTCATTCAAGGGGACCGGAATTTCTTGATAGAATCTTGTAATCGAGAATTCCCAAACACTCAATAATAACATAACAGTGGACGTATGCCATTCTTATAAGGCTGAACCACTTTAAAAATCTTTGTCTCATTTTATTTATCTGTGATTGAATAATTAGAGCGATCTAATTTTTTACATCAACAGTGGTTTTCCAAACAATAAGGTAAACCTCAAAGCCCTCTGGATTAAAATTGCTCGAAGGATTGAAAAAAAATAGCTTTGCTCGTCTTGGAAAATGACAATGGGAAACTATTTATTTATTTTAAAGTGGTAGAAAAAGAAAAGTATTTCCACGACAATTCAACTGTTACAGGAACTGGGGTTTTCCTTGCCTAGAAGAATAATTTATTTTTCTAGTTTCCATGACAGCTTTGTTAAAGAAAACAAGGATGACAAAAAGTGAAAAAAGGTTTATGGTCCCCAACACAAATAACAAATATAACAAGTAGTGTTCCCAAATCCAAATATTTACAAATGGGATCATTCTAAAACGACATATAAAATCGATGCATTTTTGTGTGACTCATTGACGTGTCACATTCGTATGTAGGATCCATATGTAGTCCGAGCACGAGTCAAACGAAACAAGTAACTGAAAGGACTAGTTGAGCAGCACTATATCGTTGGTTTAACAAAACATGATATCATTTGCATAATTGACAACATTTTGTTATTTTTCATATAAATCTCTAACTCATGTTTTCTCAAATTGATTTTATTTTTGCATCTTGCATAGTCATCTGAAGATGGTATAATTAAAGATGAAAAGTCTTTGTTCGCAATAGACTAGAACACGCTTACACAAATATTCGTATAAAAAATAGAGTTATTGGGTAGTAAATCAATTAACCATCTTCCAGCTTCGTGACATCTTGCCTATTCATTTTATCCAAAAGACCATCCAAAACATTATACAAAATACCACAATAAAAAGGTTTTCAGATAACTGATGCTACTCTGCCTTCAATTTTGCCACACTAGGTTGGGGAAAGGGGTTTCTCGTGCAACGTTTAAACTGTTGTGGAAAATATTAGAATGAATGACATACCAACTGTCTTGTCAACTTGTTAATGTTGCTCATAACGTATTGTCGTGATAGTTCAACTGCAATGGGATGGGTACTCATCCATTACCTTAGTTGTCACAGGGACGCTCAAAATTCATAGCATTGGAGCTCGAATCATTTCATTTTCATGTTGACATTTCACCCCAATACCATGGGGATAGTCTTATGGTCCTATATGCGTTATTTAAGGCAAATTTTTTGTGCAAATAATTTTTTATCACATATATTGCTAATAATACAATATATATTAGGATGTAAATTTATGATCCTCAGTGTCTTATCCTTGAATTCGCCACTGGGCGTGTCTTTACTGAAATTCATTTTACAACTATTTTGTGTTGATGAAACATGAAGGTTTGAGCAACCTAGTCCCTCCATATCACTGTATCGAGAAGCAAGCTTTGGACATGGGAGACTTCGGGTCTTCAACGACACACATGCTCATTGGTCATGGCACCGCAATAATGACTCCGACGCATTCTTGGCTGATGGGATATGGCTTCAAAGTTTAAGCTTTTCTAGTTCATGCAAGGTAGCATTGAAAGGGAGAACAGAACTGACATCTCATAACGATGAACTTTAAGTTTGTGGAAGCTATTTTTTATTGTTATTTTGGTTAGCATGAGTTTGAATATGTGTCGAGTGCATGTATTCTCTAATGTCTAAAATAAACTGATAATGATATTTACGTTATCTCATGCATGTAGTATTTGTGAATATTTGACAAAGTTTAAGATGTAATTTTCTTTAAATATGTACTGGTGTGCATGTGTGTTAAAATAACAATACTAGAACAAAATAAATCCCAATAACCACCATTCCACAAGATAACTTAAATCCAATACAAGCTAGAAGAGAAACTACACAAGCACTTAAGTGAGAAGTAACATATTAGTAAGCTAGTAGAAAAAAGTCATTTTGGGAACCAAAAACACACCCTCAATAATTGAGAACCAAAGACACCCCTTGTCAATTTCTCACTTACAAAATGACTATATTTCTCAATTGTACCAATGATTTCTAGTCTCTCGTTCAATAATAGAAAATCTTACTTTGAATCAATGACCACAAAACATTATTGAATCCTTCTCTTTAATATAAAACATAGGCGAAAAAAATGTGCCTTTCAATAGACATCAATTAGATTAAAAGAACTAGAACTTCTAAATGATCTTTATAATTTCTTATGGTAAATTTGAAACTATCAACACTAGCAAAATTGTCATTTTTAAACAATCTCAATACCCTAAAATCATAAATTTCCACACAAACTTCCGTACTAAATGAACTCTGATTCATACACCAAACATTTAAATTGTCATTCACATCCAATTAGAATAATGGACGTGGACTCCATGGACGTCGAAGAAGTAACCCTATAATATCTTCACTCACTCCACCTTTCCACCTTGATTTCATATCACTAGGCCATCTGAATTTTATGAAAATAAACCCAGTGTCTAGGGGGATCCATCTAAACAATTTATATAGGTGAAATAAAGGAAGATATTATATAAAAGAAGAAAAATACTAATTGATGATCCAAGTAATCGTCTCTTCTAGATGATGGACATTTTGGGCCCCTCGGCCTAAAAGGGTCAGCCTCATAACCTCGGCCTCACATGGTCCGTCAAATTACATCAGACAGCTAAAAACGTACCAAAATTGGCCGAAATGATATTTTAGTCAGATCAAGCTTGCGCAGATATGTCCACATTATTGCATTGCACGTGGAGAGAATGTTTACACATTCCACGATGTTTTTAGAAGGGCAGGTGTCAAAAATTGAGACGGGCACTTCAATCAGCATCCTCTATGTGACTTAGGGTGTCCATTACACCCCAAGCCATCTACAAATAAAATGTACTTTCAAATTGTTCCATTCTGTTACTTTCTCAAAACACTTATTAGAGAGATAAAGTACAAACTGTAACTTGTAGTACACACCATAGTTAGTGAGAAATGAGTTTCACAAAACATGATGTAGCTAATTGGTTGATCCACTTTAATTCTTTGTGTTGATCTTATTTACTGCATTTAATGTTCATCGTCATTCTCATAAACTGTTTAGTCAATGACTCACTGCATTGTTCTTATTTTATTTGAGTTTTCAGCATTTCGCTCAACATCAGATTGGCGTCGTGTGTGAGAAACGAGTGTTAACTCAGTTATTTTTCATGGGTGAACTCACTCACAACCTAGTCATAGGCACATATTTGAGTTTGATTAGATCTGAATCTATAACTTGAAGTCTTGGGTTGAGGGTTTACATATCTTCATCTCTAACTCAGTTTATGGGTATCTTGTGATGTTAATCATAGTTTAATTGCGATTCTGGGTGTAAAACATTATTCACCATCATGTTTATGGAATTTTAATCCAAAAATCACCACAAATTTAGCCCTAAATTTGTTTGCTCAGTAGATCTACAAATTCAATGTAAAAATTAACCCATATTTGTAAATATTGTATTTGTTGTTCATTATCTTACTCGATGCTTTATGGGATGAATTCCTTGACTGGAACACCAATTCCTTAATCAGAAAATATCGTGAGGTCTATCACTACCATGACCACCTAGTGGAATGCATGCTTCAAACAATGCACCACCATAAGATATGGAAGAGCTCTGAAACATTCAAAATGATGATAGCCATCCAAGACCAAATCCAGTCTTAGATGGTGTCTATTGCTCAAACATATTTAGGAAGACCATCAGAGGGGTTGTGAACCCTCATACTCCATCCGTTACGGGTAGCTAACCGCCCGCCCCCAATGAATATACTTTATGATCCGAGGAAAGATGAACCATTGGAGATAAGACGCTGGAATATGGAGGGATCCTATAAAATTGAAATGCAGTATGAAGGGAAGAATCCAAGTGATAAAGTTCCAGTGACAAAAGTGGATGAATAAGAGGCAAAGGATAAGTCATAACCAAGAATCTAAGACCGTTCTTATCAATCGGGAAAAACATCCTTAGTCCCCAAAACCATATTGGTAACATGGACAAAGCATCCATTGTAGCAAAGGTCTAGTGCCTTCACAAGGCTCACAGAGAAATCAACCTTAGATAGGCTAGAACTTAGACTTTGTGCCTAACTTGTTGCTTATATATTATTTGACATGATGCAACATCTAGAGCAGCTTATAGGAACACTGACCTAAAGGGCTCATCCTTCTTTGGACTTCGAGATCTGTCTAATAATATAACTAATAAGAGCAGAGGGGGATCGAGGAAAGAAGGGTCTAAAGATAACCATACTGAAAGTGATAGAAGAGTAAGAACCCCTTTAAAAGGGGATACATAGAAGGGTTACCCTTCGTTATAAAGATTATTAGTTACCCCCTTCTGATAAGTTCAAACCTACTATAGTGACATCGAAATATGATAGGAGTCCATATACCATTCATCATGTCGAAATATACTAGTCGGATCCGAATATATACTTAGTGTCAAATGAAATGAGATGACGAGCATTCTCGGGCACTCTCATTGAAGCAACAAACATATGTATGCAAGCCTACCTAATGTACAGATAAGAAACATCAAAGAGTTTTCTGATAAGTTCATTCAAAAATTTTACTTTAGTCTAAAACGATCTAGGAGGGTGACCCACCTCCTAAATGTTCGACATAAGAAGGGGGAACACTCAGAGACTTAATCTCTAGATCCAAGAAAGAAAAAAATCAAAGTTGGTGACTATAATGACAACCCTCATTCATCGGCTCCTGCCCGAATAACTATATTGGGAAATTTCTAAAGTACCTCCTACCATAATGAATGAAATTCTGGCAGGGGCCGGGAAGGTTATGGAAGCCAAAGATGCAATGGAGGCCTAAAAGGGAGAACTCAAAGAAGATGGGTTAGGAAAGACTTCTGAGAGTAGAGACAAAGGATTGAAGTATAATGAAAATTTTACTAGCTAAACACTCCTCAATATGATAGTTTATCACATCCTTTGTAATTTTGGATGAGGAAGAGATCAAGTGGCCAGGAAAATTAATGTCCCCACCAAACAAGATAAATAAAAAAAAGTACTCTAGATTTCAAAAAGACCATGATCATGATATTAATGATTGTTATGTTCTTAATGATTAGATTAAAAAGATCAACAATAGGGGTCAGCTAAAAAGATTCGAGGATCCGAACGACTGCCCTCAAGAGAAAACAAAAAGGGGATCTACTGCACGAAACAAAGCAGATAAAAAGTATGGTAAAATGCAAAAGTATAGGGAATTAGATGGCAGTTCTAATAACGATTTAGGGTTTTCCAGAAAAAACCGAGGGTCCCAAGGGAGACCTACACATATTTTCACTTGGCACGTACATTATTTAAGGAGGAGCTGCCGGTGGAGGATCTGAGCCATCCGATAGAAAAATAAATATGGGATAAGTAAGAGCCGGTGCTTGACGAATAAATATAAATCATATTACGAAAAAGGAAGAATAAATTCGTTTTAATAAAGTAAACAACAATCAGGTTTTCATTTGTTTCTTGGATGGATCTTACTAACATAATTTACCCATATAGTGGACCCTTATCATGAGCCTCATGGTTCTCTAGTATAATGTTTCTCGAATCCTCGTTGAAGGAAGGAGTTAGCTTATGAATTTTTTATGGACTGTTTCAAATATCTGAAGATTACTGGAGAGAAACTTAAACCCTATCATCAACCCCTCGTTGGTTTTATTAGGGAGAAAGTATTCTCGCTCGGTATGGTAGAATTGGACATTTCCATAGTCAAGTGGCCAACTTGTTTGATGAAAAATATAAACTTCTTTGTTATGGATCAAAATTTGATATCCACTTATAACGTTATTTTTCTATGTGTCTCCCCCAAATAATTTGAAGTTATTCCTTATGAGGTTCACCAAATGATGAGACTGCATACCCATTTTGGGGTGGGAGATGTTTGTAGAGACTAGGTTGATATGAGGGAATTCTACTTCACATTCGCTAAAACAAAGGGAATATGACGAAAAAAAGCCTACTTCTTACAAAATTGAGACCCTCAACCCTAGGGAAGAGAAGAAATTGACAAAGGGTGAAGCAGTCTATCAGGTAGAATGAGTGGTTCTCAATGGAGAGGACCTGAAAAAATAATTAAGTTAGCTCATCCTTGAAACCTAATGGCAAGGTCAATTTGTTTAAACTCTTGAAAGACCATAAGAAAATCTTTGGATGATCTCATAAGGACATGTTTGGGATATACCCCAAAATTTTATGCCACCACCTTGACCTGGATACCTTAGCCAAGGAGGTTAAGTGGAAGAGAATGTATTTTACCCCAAATCAATATCAAATCATCCAAGAATAAGTGAAGAAGATACTTGATGCGGTGCTTATAGAGAGACTTAAGTATCACTCATGGATTTCTAATGGGGTGCTTGTACCAAAGCAAAATAACAAATGTCGTATGTGAGTCGACTTCATCAATCTAATTAGGGCATGCTCATAAGAATTTTTTCCTTTGCCATAAATTGATCAAATAGTTGATGCCACAGCCAACTATGAACTTATGAGCTGCATTGATGCCTATAGCGGTTAGAAATAAAAATCTATGAATTAGGATGATGTAGATAAAACCTCAGTCATAAATACTAAGGAAATTATTGTTACAAAGTGATTCTTTCAAGCATGAGAATGATGAAATAACCTACACAACCTAATGTGTTTTAGTTAATAAATAAAACTCTAATTCTTTTAAAATAGTTTAAAAACATTGATTGAAACTGTTGTACATGCACAACCAAATATAAATATGCGATGATGTTGCTGAAATAAAGGGATTTAGAATGGGATGAGAAAAATCAGAATGTGACAAATATTTGTTCTCGAGGAAACCACCGTAAAGGAAAACCCCGTGTACTTTAGTCCCAGGAAACCTCACACAACCAAGTCCACTATTACCAATTATTAATTAAAAATTATAGTCCACCAGTTTACAATGATTTAAACTAAATAAATACAATCCGTACACCCAACCTAGTCTAAATGCATTCCAACTTAACTGACAATCACCAACCCAATAATACCGAGGTAGTGACAAGTTGAACTCACACACAGCTACACATCCAATACCAGGAAACTAGTGAAGTTGCACAACACACTTAATTAATTATAAGGCTTTCTTTAATTAGAATATAAAATAAATATATTATTTAAAAAGAAAGATTAAACACACACCAAGTTTTATTTTAATTTAATTAACAAGAATAATAACAGTTATGATTAAGAACTTAAAGTAGGAACAGTTTCAAAGACCACACTCCCAAACACTATAATGAAACAGGTTTTTGCACAAGCCAAACACAGACTAAATTTTCTCCGATTAAAAGACACTTAACTCAGTTTTAGTATCCACATAAATTAATATCATTTGAAAATAAAATAAGGTTATAATCAGTTTTGAAAATAGGGTTAAACACACGAGTTAAACACACACTAATTAAACACATAAGTGAACTCAACACGGGATTTTAACAGATTAACAAACAATATCTGAAAATCGTTTAAACACACACACACACATCCTTAAAGAAAAATATCATTTTACTTAAAAGAATTAGATCGGTTTTAAACTAAGAACTGGAGAGTCAAAGTTTAATACAGATCTAACCTTACAAAATTTAGTTAAGCCCTTTTTAACATGCAAACAGAAGTCCGTATAGATCTAAGCTATAAATAGTACTAAATCAACAAAATCAATATATATAGAAGTATATATAGAAGATTAGTATATATAAATATATAGATACGTCTATTTATAGATATATATAAGTATATTTATATAAAAGAAAGTTCAAAAAATTCGCCATGAAGGCCAAAAAGATTCAACAAAGACTCCAAGCTCCAAATAGATCAGAACAGCCAAACCAAGAATTCCAATCGTCAAATCCAAGCCTCCCACACTTCTCAATTAGGTCTATAATCAATCGAGAGGTGCCGTTACTATAACAGACCTATTGAGCAAGTAAATGTTGAATAATGGCAGACTGAAATCTCAAACAAACACCAGGTTGCCAAAAACAAAGAGCTCGATAGCAAGCACCCAACACCACATCTCAAACCAACAACAAGCTTTGAGATATAAAAACACAACAACTCTCAACCACACAAAAAGTGTATGATTATATAAAGAGGTAAAGATTTAACACCAAAAACTCAAAAATACACAATCAATAATGGTGAATCGGTAGAAAATGTAGAGAGAGAAAGTGAGAAGAAAAAGAGCAATAAGTTGACTGCGTTTTGAAAATCTCAACCCCTAAATTAAATTAACCGATCACTATTTATATAAAGGACCCACAAAACGGCTTGGTTTGTAATTAATAAACCAATCTCATAAGGGTAAAAATGACCTTTCCCATAGGTGTCTAGGGACAAATATGGCAACCACAAAAATATATGACACATGCGTCTTTGGCCAGGGCAACAGGAAGGGTAAAAGCGTAAAAAATCTCCAACGATTGACTCCACCTGGAAAACACCACACATGGTCAAATCGTGTGGTAGACGCAAGTCATTCCCATTGGCCCAAGGAGGATCACAAAGATCGAGCAAACAAACACAAATTGGCACCATCTCAGCCATTAAAACCAACACATGAAATCCCAGCCATTTAATTTTCGTTCAAACCTTTTAATAAACAAAATTGATTTTTGTTTATTTAAAGAAATGTTTAAACAATCAAAATGAACATTAATAAATACAAACAAAAAATAAAAATTATTTAAAATACATAACTGATTATGAAAATATCTATGTATATAAAGATATTTTTCAAATAAATTTAAAAGAATAAAAAAAAATGTATCTAAAGAGCACACAAAAAATGTTGTAGAAAATAAAATAAAGTCTCAAAATTGAGACAATCAAGAAGGGCAATTTCAGTCTCCCCCTTTGGCCAATTTTGAGATAAACAAGACTTTGAGACCATACAATACATAAATCAACTAACAAGATTTTGAGTTCTAGACAATACATAACTCAACTAACCACATTTTTAGTCCAATAAAATACATAACTCAACTAGCAACATTTTGAGTCCTAGAGAAAATGGAAAAGTACATAACACAACTAACAACAAAATCATAAAAGGCCATTTCTCAATTTCTCCCATTGTTTGTCTCAAAGGGACAAAGGGAGGAAACTAAAATCAAATTATGTAGGAACATTGGTACTCCCTATTTGATAACCTAAGTCATCTTTCTTAATCCATTTTGTCTTAACATTTGGAGAAACAGTTTTCATATAGGCATAACTAGAAAAAAAATTGGGGAGGACGTGTAACAAAGTGTGATTTTAAAGAGATCATGGGAAAACTATTAACACTACTTTGTTGACCATTTAAGCGCTTATAATTTTTTTTCCTAAATGGCCCGTTTTAAGACAAAAATTGTATTTGTAAACATGCCTAACATTCAGCTTACTATTAATAGATATATGAATTTTCCTAACATTCTCAGTTTTTCTGTTAGATTGAAACGCTTAAAACAAAACTGATCTAAGTATCCAAATTTAGAACAAAAGTTGCAATGCAAAACTTTTCTTTCATCACACTTGACATTATTACACTTGGTGTACCAACTTTTACCTCCAAAATTCTTGTTTAAATTCATCTTTTTTAATAAAATTTCTCTAAATATCCTACTTTAGAACAAAAGTTACACTGAAAAGCAGGTTTTGCATTCTTAATATTCCCCAACATTTTGAATTTTCCCATCTTTGCCTAAATCAGTTTTACTTTATCCTAATTTCTTAAAGAAGAATTTTTCTAAGTGTCTAGTTTTGTGGTAAAAATTACATGAAAATAAAAGGTTTAGCAGAAGTAGACAACCCTGATTTTTAATATATTTATAAGACATTATTATTTCAGTTGAATGAGGAAATTGTTCCTTAGATTTGACAAGATTGGTTACATCAAATTATTTTCCCTCAAAATCAAGCCCTTTTGTTGGAACAAAATCAAAATAAGAGTTGGTTGGGTTATAAAACGTATTCCGATTAATAGTCTTGACTGTATCACCAGCATTCCAATAACTCGTTAACTTTTTCAAAGTGACTTCTAGTTCCTGTAAAACCCCGCCTAATTAAATACCGGGTGGCCAGTCCCATACCAAATTAAAACAGAATATACAGTTGGTTCATTCTTAGCATCAGTGTCGAAAACATTTACAACTCACCCAATACTCAATTATGCTGGTGTTAAAAACTTTTCAAATTTTAATTTAACAAAATTCATTTCCAGTTTAAGAATAACACAACACATTTTATTCTACAACACTGATAACCAATTAGATAACATAAAATAATTTGAATGCAATGGGAATAAACATTCCCAAATAATATCAATCCATTACAGTAATCCCAACAATATCAAATGTATTAAAATGACACGAATACCATAGTATTTCACCCCGATAGAAGAAGATAACTGAATCCTTTGGGCGACATGCCCTACTAAGAGAATACTGTGAATCAAATTATGATAGGCATCTAAGCGAAACTCCATAAATCCATATCCTGTCATAATCCGCTAAGGTTGGCGTCCCTATTGTTGGACACCTGATATAGAAGATACAACAGAAAAGAAAATATGCAAGGAAACGGGTCAGAGCCCGATTGTGAAAATGATTTTTAAAACAGAAAGTATTTAACAAGTGCAATAAATCTTTTATTATGTACATGTTAGACCCAACTCTCACTTTCCATTCTCACCTCTCAACTATAGTGCACACTTAACGTTTCCTATTAACCTCCTAGTTAATGGTTCCTCTTCTCTAGTCTCCATATTATAATTACATCCCAATATCATAATCCATGTATGTCCCATACCATACGTCACATTATTGTTCATTTACATTTCTCATCGTTTCTCATTAACATGAATCATTTCTCAATTAATATGAATTAAGTTTTTCAATAAACATTCATTAACTTAATTCAATTATCTTTCTCTATTCGCCGTTATCTACAATTATCATCGTAGATAGATTTAACTATAATAAATATCCATTCATTCATTTAATCCATTATATATATATATATATATATATATATATATATATATATATTCATATATAATACGGCACCCCGAGTCACAGCTGCGGTGCAATTCATTACTCTGCTATCATGTCCCAATATCGCTGGTCGCCGAAAATGGGACAAAAGGTTCGATGAGGATACCTCGAACCATTAACAACAACACAATCATTGGAGGCGAACATAGTTCTCATACCCATGGGTTACCTACGTACCCATAGTCAGCGGACTTATCAACTCCCCGATAAGTCTTTCATAGACCTATGTTCTCGAGCGACAAATCAAAGATCCCATGGATTCATCAGGATATGACTGCCCTTACGCGCAAACCTCCCACCGATAGCAAGTAAGCTAGGTATGTCATACACATAATCATTAATCAATCAAATAGGTATTATCATACCTATAGTATACTAACAACAAGGTACTCACATTAACCTTAGATTATTCCCTTACGTAGCATTATATCTCTTTAAATCCCACGTATTAAAATGTCATATCTTTACTTCATAATTTAATTATCCTCGCATCATATAACATCTCTCCACTCCCGACGTCGTTAAGGTTCATGTGCGGAGCGTCTCGCAAAGAGAAATCCAAACAAGGAACCCCTCCAATACACTACTACTTAACTTTGTCGATTGAGGAGGTTCGTCAACTTCAAATATGCGATCGGATTAACCTCATCCCCTGTTTCAACCAAATGTGTTCTAAACTCCCATCTCTATCTAGGAGCCATACCACTACGCTCTTGTACTACACTCAACCCTTGCGAAATCAATAATGAGCTTAAACTCAGTCCTTGATATTTAAATTGTAACCCTAAGGCTACCCAGGTGTTATATTAAATCTCCCCTACTTGAACTATCCTTAATCCTCATACAAACAGATTAGAATCCAACACATGAATATAGCAACCGAAATCTCTTTAACTTTAATTATCATAATTCTAATCAATTAAATCCCAATCAAATTAATACAAATCTTAACTAGGGCTTACTGATCTTCTCTAAGTCCCATAATATCCAATTAATAATCACTGAAGATCTACAAAAGTTTTGGGATAAGAACCAACATTAAAAAGAAACAACATCATGAATTCTCATATTTTAAATACTCAGAAAAATCAGATCCAAAAATTATTCGAAATCATCAATCCGACTTCAGATTTGGATTCTACACGAAAAATTGAGTCAGGTATGTGTTTTGAGTTTTTCTTAAATCTCATCCAAATGCACTCAAAAAGAAGATCTAAACATTCCAAATTGGCTCTTCTCATTCCACTCGTTTTTGCCTCTTTTTCCAGAAAATTATCAACATATTATCTTCAAGAACACTAAATTATTTTCAGAATTTCTTCCAGAGATTGATGAATATTTATTGGATTACTAACTACCTACAACATGAGTTTAATTCCTATATATTTTTAGATTCCAAAAATCCATTAACAACTATATCCTTCATCTTCCAAGCATGAAAATCATCTTTTTTTATAACTATCCTAACATGGACAATATACGAACTTAAATTGCAAATATCAAACACTTGCCTCTAATGAAGATCTGATCCTTTGGAGTTGAATAACATAGGTGGTGATGGTGGTGGTGACCTTTGACCTTTGGTTCTCCTCCTTTCCAAGCAACTTTTCACTCTCTCTAGGAAGATGACTTCTCTAATTTTGTGAAGAGGAGATGTATAACCCACGTACACTTAATCTACCAATACTTATAATAAGACAAAACCTGAAATCACTATTCATCCCCGTTGTAAAAATTACCAAAATGCCCTTTTAGGTTATCTTTTCATTTCCAAATGACCCGAGACTCAAAATTAACATCCAAATAGACTTTTCTGACTATTTCGAACCTTCCGGACGCAACGACGCGGTCGAAATGACTATAAGGTTGATAGAAAATAAATTTTCTTTTTAATTTAATAAATTAATCCCGACACGTCCCATGCCGCGTCTGACTAACAATCCAAATTACCGAAATTATATCACACCGTCATATCAATGACATCACATTCATATATTACCTAAATATATTTAAGTAATATTCAGAATCATACATTTTAATATCCTTAATTCGGATAAAACCTAAATGAATTAATTAATAATAAAATCCAATTAATCCATTAATTTAAAATATAACACATTTTAAAAGTCATTAAAATCACGGGGTATTACAGTTCCTTTTTTCATTCAGCATATTTATTCAAAAAAGACTTAAGTTCAATATGAGATTCATCAAATTTAAACACAAATTTCTTGCTATTAATTACTAGAGGGTGATTAAGTTCAATTAACATGACAATTCTTTTCTCTAGAAATCAAACATCATTTTCAAGTTCACCTACTTGGAAAATAGATTCTTCCGTTATATACTTGATTCAATTGTTTAAAACGTAATTTTTAGCCATTAACTTAGAATTAATTTGAACTAAATCAGTGCAGTCCTCAATTGTTGCAGTCCTCAATTGTATTACCAAGGGAGTTATTACTCACATCACCTTCTAAATTCGTACTCATGCACCCTTCTAAAATGACTGAATCGTCAACATTTTCAGATTTAGTAACATCATCAAAAATACTTTCAAAATTAGATAATGAGGCTGTGACAGTAGGGTGATTTTGAGCAGGTAAGTCATGAGACAAATTCTTAAAGTCTACTTCACAATTATCTACATGTAAATCAGAATCATTAGAAGCAATAGATAAGGTATCAAAAATGTTCTCAGACTTAACAGCAAAAAAGGATGCAAAATTCATAAAGTTTTTATTCACTTCATCATTGTCACTATCTGAAATATCATCCCAAGTTTTAGAAATATGGGCTTTTCGTGGAAATTCCCCTTTCGATTTGGTAAAACAGTTATTAACATAGTGACCAAATTTATTACATTTCCTACATTGAATATGATGAATATCTTTAGTAGGATTAATAAAATCATTTATTTTCTTCTCAAATTGTTTATCAAAAGACCTATGAGTATAACTAGGTTGATATTCTCTTGAAGCAAAACTATTTCTAAACTTGACAAAAAATTTAAAGTGATTAGAAAATCAATCAATTTCTTTATCTAAAGACTCGAGAGTAATGGCAGAATCATTAATATTTGACAATGAAGAAGAAAAAACAAGATTATTTACATTTGAACTAAAATTCAGCACACTTTGGGCAGGAACTTTTTTCTCTTTGTTCATCTCTAAGTGAGTTTTGTAGTTTAAAAGTTTTAAGTTTACTACACAAAAGATGAGGGGTATAACTATCTAAATTAACACTTATAGTATGGAAAATTAAGTCAACACTCTTGGGAAGAGACATAAGAATTTTATCACATATTTCAGAATCATTATAAACAACACCATTAGCATGTGATTGATTAATAATATTTGCAATTTAAGGTAAAAATTATCAAATTTCTCGTTATCCTTCATAAAAAGAGAATCATACATTCTAACTAGCATTTGACACTTAGCTCTTGTAACCCTAGAGTCTCCTTCACGAGTTGTCAGTATAATGTCCTAAGCTTCTTTTAATGAGGTACAAGATGAATTTATTTTAAATTAAGTTACATTCATCGCTTGGAAAATAGTATATTTGCCTTTATTGTTATACTGAGAATTCAACTTTTCCTCTTTAGTCCATTCGGAAAGGGGTTTTGTAACAAAATTTTGGGCATCATCATCAACAACAAAATGAGTAGGAGTAGAAAAACCATTTTCAATCACATCCCATACCTCATCTCCCAACTGTTGGAGGTGCGCAACCATTATTACTTTTCAATAATCAAAGTTGTCACCATCGAACACATGAGGTCATACGGAAGAACCATTTTGGTCACCCATAGTAAAAAATATATTTAAAAAAAACTTCTTAAAAAGTGTTTAGGATCTTTACTGAATAAAAACTTTTAAGAAGTGAATCCTGAAGCTCTGATACCACTTACAATAACCTAAACACCCTAACGCATTTAAGTTAATAAATAAAACTCTCTTTTAAAACAGTTTAAAAACTTTGATTGAAACAGTTGTACACACACAGCCAAATATAGATATGCGATGATGTTGCCTAAATAAAAAGATTTAGAATGGGATGAGAAAAAGAAGAACGTGACGCAGTATTTGTTCTCGAGGAAACCACCGTAATGGAAAACCATGTGTCCTTTAGTCCCAGGACAACTCACATACCCAAGTCCACTATTACCCATTATTAATTATAAATTATAGTCCACTAGTTTACAATGATTTAAACTAAGAAAATACAAGTCATACACCCAGTCTAGTGTAAATACAACCCAACTTGACTGACAATCAGCAACCCAATAATACCCTGGTAGTGACAACTTGAACTCACACACAACTACACATCCAATACTAGGAAACCAGTGAGGTTATGCAACACACTTAATTATTTATAAGGTTTGCTTTAATCAGAACATAAAACAATTATATTGTTTATAAAGAAAGATTAAACACACCACATGTTTTATCTTAATTTAATTAATTAGAATAACAACAGTTATGATTAATAACTTAAAGCAGGAACAATTCCAAAAACCACACTCCCAAACACTATAATGAAATAGGTTTTTGCACAAGCCAAACATATACCAAATTTTCCCCTGTTAAAACACACTTAACTCAGTTTTAGTATCCACATAAATTAATCTGATTTGAAAATAAAATAAGGTTATAATCAGGTCTTAAAACACGAGTTAACTACACATGAGTTAAACACACACGAGTTAAACATATGAGTGAACTCAACACATATCTGAATAGACAAACAAACCAGATCTGGAAAGCATTTAAATGCACACACACATATCCTTAAAGAAAAATACCAGTTTACTCAAAAGAATTAGATCGGTTTTAAACTTAGAACTGAGGAGTCAAAGTTTAAGACAGATCTAACCTTACAAATTTTAGTTAGGTCCTTTTTAACATGAAAATAGATGTTCATATAGGTCTAATCCATAAATAGTACTAAACCAATAAAATCAATATATAGAGGTATATATATATACAAAGGCCCACTCCTCTAAGGACTCCTTATGTTGCAGATCCTAGTACATGACATTTTTTTAAAATAGTAAAAAAATGAACTTTTTGATGAAACTTCATGGATATGATTTACACGGTGAGAAGATAATCTCCAATCTTTCTCATCAAAAAATTCAATTAAAAAAACCGTTGAGATGAGGTGATATGTAAAAAAATGGTATAAATATGCATTTTCGACCGTTGAAATGTTGACGATCATCTCACCAACTTATTGATTGAATTTTTTTATGAAACTTCATGGATATGATCTCGATAGTGAAAAAATAATATCCTTGAAGTTTCATCAAAAAATTCAATCAAAAAAGCGGTTGGCGCCGACCCAACAATTCAACGGTTGAAAATGCATATTTATACCAATTTTTTTCATATCACCTCATCTCAACGGTTTTTTTATTGAATTTTGTTTACGAAAAATTGGAGATGATCTTCTCACTGTGGAGATCATATCCATAAAGTTTCATCAAAAAATTCATTTTTTTACTATTTTAAAAAAATGGTATGTACCGGGGTCTGTACTATAAGGAGTCCTTACAGGAGACTTTCTGTATATATATATATATATATATATATATATATATATAGAGAGAGAGAGAGAGAGAGAGAGGGAGAGAAAAACTCATAATGAAGTCCAAAAAGATTCAACAAAGACTCCAAGTTCCAAAGAGCCCAGAACAACTAAACTGAGAATTTCAATCACCAAATCCAAGCCTCTAACACTTCTCAATAAGGTCTATAATCAATGGAGGGGAGGATTTACTCTAATAAACCTATTGATCAAGTAGAGGTTGAATAATGGAAGACTGAACTCTCAAACAAAAACAAAGTTGCCAAAAACAAAGAGCTCGACAGAAAACACTAAACACCCTCAACTCAAACCAACAGCAAACTTTGAGATATCCAAGCACAACAACTGTCACACACACAAAAAGTGTAAGAGTATATAAAGAGGTAAAGATTTAACACTCAAAACTCAAAAATACACTCTCAACAAGGGTGTTTCGGTAGAAAATGTAGAGAAAGAAAGTGAGAAGAAAAGGAGCAATATGTTGGTTGCGTTTTGAAAATATCAAACCCTAAATTAAATGACCCGATCACTAAATATATAAAGGAAAAACAAAAATTCAAGCTTCATAATTAATAAACCCATCTCATAAGGGTAAAATTGACCTTTCTCATAGGCGGTTGGGGACAAAAATGGCAACCGAGAAAATAAGGGATACTTCCATCTTTAGTAAGGGCAATAGGAAGGGTAAAAGCATAAAAAACCTCCAACGGTCGACTACAACTGGAAAATACCACATGTGGTCAAATCATGTGGTAGACGCAAGTCATTCCCATTGGCCCAAGGAGGATCACAAGGATCGAGCAAACAAACACAAAATGGCACCATCTCATACATTAAAACCAACACATGAAATCACAACTATTTAATTTTTGTTCAAACCTTTTATTAAAAAAAATTGATTTTTGTTTATTTGAAGAAACGTTTAACAATCAAAGAAAACATTAATAAATACAAACGAAAAATAAAAAATATTTAAAATACATAACTTATTATGAAAATATCACTATATATAAATATATTTTTCAAATAAATTTAAAAGAATAAAAAATAATATATATAAAGGACATACACTAAATGTTGTGGAAAATAAAATAAAGTCTCAAAATTGAGACAATCAAGAAGGGAAATTTCAAATGCTAGTGCTACATATCATCGTTTGGTGATAAAAAAATTAAAGTCCAAATAGGCCAAACTTTGGAAATTTATGTGGATGACATTTTGACAAAGAGACTTAAAGACGAAGCCCATGTGAACAACTTCGATAAAACATTTGATAAACACAACCAAATGCGTCTTCGAAGTGGGATCTAGGAAATTCCATGATTTCATTGTAAATCAAAGAGGAATAAAAGCTAATCTAGCATAAAATAATTCACTAATTTAATATGAAGTAGAAAAGGAACGAAAAAAGGTTAAGAGCCTCACATGGTTCATAATAGCATTGAATATATTTGTCTCCAAAGATAATTATAAATGCCTACCATTATTTAAGGTAGAAAGGAAAGATTAGTCATTCGTTATCAAATAGAATAAAGAATGTGAGAAATCATTTCAAGAAATGAAAGTTTACCCGAGTTATTATCCTTTGTTGTCACTATCCCTATATGTTGAAAATACATACTTGTGTCTAGTAGTCTCAGAGTTGACAGTATATTCGACAATGGTTCAACTAGATCAAGGGGTTCATACGATATTATATTATACGAGCAAATATTTTTAGGGGATTAAGAGTTGATGTTCCATTATGATGAAATTAGTAGTTATGCTTATTCACATAATAAGGAAGATGTAACCATACTTCCAGACCTATACAATTGTGGTGTTAATAGATCAACCTCTTAAAAAAATAATGCATATACCCGAGAAGTCTAGTCAGGAAATTGCATGGCCTATTGAAGTGGGCGCATATGACATAGATTATTAACCTTGTAATTCAATCAAAGGCCAAGCACTTGCAGATTTTGTTCGGTAATTAACGTGGGAGGATCCAAGTTTAGTAAGGGAAGATTCATCCTATAAGTCAATCCCTTCAGCCCAAGCATCGGCCCAATAATTTAGGCTCCCTCTTAAGCATCAACCCCAGCATAAGAAGCACCTTCACATGCCTCATCCTCTAAGAAATCGATTATAAAATTTGAAGTTCCTTCCTAAGAGGCAACTCAATCTTGTGAAGAACTTTCATGAGACTCGACCTCGACTATCACTCATCCATCTTCAGAGAATGGAAAGGTAGTTATATTACATGTCAATCTAACGCAGAACAATCGACACTAAACACTACTAAAACCCATATTCTTCAAAAACTACTATTTATAATTTATATGTGGATGGTTTATCATGAGAAACATGAAGTGGTGCAGGAATCATTCTCTCATCCCAAATGAAATTGATATCGAATATGCACTATGATTTAACTTCTTTACCTAAAAAAATGAGGCAGAGTATGAGGCACCAATATCTGGATTCAACCTTTCTTTTTTAACATATGTAAAGAAAATTCAAGCCCATAACAATCTGAAATTTATGGCAAGACATATATCAGTGGAATATGATGCCATATATGAGAAATGGATAAGTAGTTAACTAAAGTGAAGGAAATCACACCCTAGTTTGTGAAAGTGAAGATGTAGAGAGTTCTAAGGGTGGGAAATGCTAGAGTTGATGCTTTTAGCACTATTATCTTCAGCCACAAGAACTGAACTGAGGAGGGTGGTACTAATAGAGGTATTGGCCGAACCAAGTATCGAAAGAGAAGATACAAAGATATAAATATTCAACATGAACCTCGGCCCTTTATGGATGGATACAATCATAGAATTTTTAAGAGATGGAAATCTCTCGGAGGCTAAGAGGGAGGCAAGTAAGATTATATTAAGGGCTATGAATTTTTTTATCTTTGTGGACATGTTAAATAAAGGGGCTTTGTTCTTCAATTACTAAGGAGTGTTTACCCATCAAAGGTAGAGTTAGTTCTAATAAAAGGTACTTGAGGGATCATGTGAAACTTATATAGCAGTAATTTCATCAGCCAAAAGGACTGCCGTACAAGTATTATTGGTTGTCCTTCACTAAAGATGCTCATGCCTATGCCAAGAAATGTGGCTACTGCCAAAGACATGCAAACATAAGTGTTCAACCTTGTCAACCTTTCATGTCCATCACTTCCTTATGACCATTTGCTCAGTGGGAGATGGATATTTTTCTCCCCGCCTCCAGCACTAGGCTGATTTAAGTATCTGATAGTAGAGGATGCTTATTTCATGAGATGGATTGAATCCAATCCTCTGATTGAGGTCACAAATAAAAGGTTTTTTCAGTTTATGTAGAGAAACATAATGTGCATGCATGGTATCCCTTATGCCTTCATCACTGATCTTGTGAAGTAGTTCGATAATGATGACTTGGAATCTTACTGTGAAAAAAAAGGTATAAAGCATTTATACTCAGACCATGCTCATCCTTAGACTATCAAATAAAGGTCACGAACCAAAATTTTATATGAGGAATTAAATCAAGTCTTGAAAAATAAAAAGGGAAATGGATGAAAGAATGATACAAAATTATGAAATTGGTTAGGGGAAATGGATGAACGAAAAGGGCATATCGGACAACTCCTAGGACTCCTACAGGGGAAACCCCATTTATATTAGCATATGGGTCTAAGGTTGTCGTCCCCTTTGAAATTGGTTTGCCAATCCACCTAGTACAATACTTTAGTGAGTATAATTACACTAAGTAAATGAAAGATGGATCTAGAATTAGTATAAAAAATCGAGAGAGGTGCGCATATGTGATATACAACATATAAAAGAAAGGTTAAGAGAAGACCATTGAACGTGGTGGATTATGTGATTAAGAAAGTTATTCAGAAAAAGAACCAAGTCCACCCCGACTGGTATGGACCCTATAAAATCAGTGAAGAAATCGACTTGAAAATCTTAAGGGAAAACCCTTTGCTAATCCTTTGATCACAGAACATCTGAAGAAATATTACCATTAGGGTGAGGAAGAAGTATTATGAAAATAAGATCTTCTTACATAATGCAAATTTCCCCCGTTTGTGTATGAAAACAAATACCATGATTTCGTATATTTATTTCTTCTTATGATTAAACATGGTCTATGACATATAAAGAGGAATGATTTGGGATCTGAACTCATAGGAATTCCCAAACTATAACGTAGATGTGGATCAACTTCTAAAAAAGATGAACCCCATGAAAATTCGGCTGATCTTTAGGAAAAAAATATGGGGGTAAACAAGCCTAAGTCTGAAAAGACCAAGGACGGAACCATAAAGACTATAAAACCTTATAAGTCTTTGTCAATCTCACCAATGATACAAAAACTACAACAAAAAGGTAAGCAAAAATGCCCCTAGTAAAAGTTAGAAATCATAACTTATTCTACTATTGTGAGTTGGGTATATTTCATGTAAAAAATAATTAAAATATAACCTATGTAAGGTTGAAGGTGTAATATCCTCTATTTCTATAAATTATATAAATAATGAATATTTACTTGGGTGGTTTAACAAGAATTTTTTTTTAAATTATTTTGTTGGATTTATTAACCGTAGATTAAAACAAGGATTTAAATAATATGCGAACGATTCAGTAAATTACGAATATTGTTGTAGCTAATTTGTATATTACGAGTTAATGACATTGCAGCCATACTCTAGGGGAATAAAAATTACTAGAATGGTGTTTTTAATATACTAAATTTAGCCCCATGGGTAGGTACCCCTTTGGTCAATGTTTTAAGAGTATTTGGTGAGTCTTTTGGGCTTATTTAGGGGCTCAAAGAAGGCCTATAGTTAACAAATAAAATTAGGCTAATAAACATATTATTAAACCTCATTAATCATATTAATACATCATAAGTCAAAACCTAGAAAGACAAACTAACTTTGGGAGAAGGGAGGGAGCACACAAGTGGACTTGATCAAAATTTAATATTCATTAATGTAAGAAATAATATCCTTCTTATCATATTAATGTAACTTGTTTATAAATTTCATCGCTTAATATGAATCCAAAGATTGGAAACATGCTAGTAGGATTGCAATTTGATTAATGACTTCTAAATCTAATTATTAATTATGCTTAATCGTATATCAGATTTGATTTAATTAATATATCGATGTTCATTTGAATTACCATGTTTAACCATTTATTATTTTGCTAATATTGTTGAAAACCTTGTTTAATTTGTTTTAAACCCCTATAAAATTGTAAATCCGGTCAGAACCGTTATTGAAACTGTTGACTTATGTTTGATGAAAGGTTTAATAAAGGATATGATTGATTGATTAATTAAATTTGTGTAAATATGAAATTAGTAAACAACATGTTATAGTAAAATGTTTGCACCAAGATAAATGAATTAAATGTTAAATATTATTATAATGATGTGAGGATTTGAATTATGAACATTCAAGTTTTTGAATGATTCGGAGGGTTTTAAGAAAATTAACAACAGTTTGGGTTTGATCAGAAAATGATTTGGGGTTGAACGATATTTTTCGAAAAAAAAGTCACGAGGTAGGGGGAGACCCTCGTCCATAGAGGGGTACCAACCCTCTATAGTGCTCTATAGATTCTATATCGATTGTGATCTTTCCTCAGTGGTGGTTGGGGGTTCGGGGGGGGGGGGGGGGTTGGTCTTCATTTGATTTATTTATTTTAAATTAGATATTTCCACAGGACCTTTATTTTACTAGATATAATCTAGAAAATAGATTTTAGAAACCTTCTTAGGGTCTTTGGAGTCTATTATTAAATATATAATTATATATTATATATTTAGGGAATGGTTATTCGGTTAAGCCAAACGTTTAAGGTTATGTTGGTAAGAATACGGTTAGTGGTGTACCGTTAGGGTGGTGTCATATGAGCTTATGTGTATATGTATATACAACCACACACTCCTTTCCCACAAAACCCAAAATTAGAGTCTTACTCACCGTCATTTGTCATACTCCGATTTCATCCTCTGTTGTCCTCTGATTATATCACTGTCAAGTACTCTCTCTCTTCCCTCTGCCCCCTCTCTCACAAGCACACATACACATATGAACAAAATCCTTCACTCGTTCACACGTAACAACTTAATACACACACACACTGCACACACATGTTTGTATGAAAACCTCACTGGTCCTTTTGTTATTGATAGTACATTTCGGGCTCAGGCTTTTTGCATTTAGCTTTTTGAATGTAATAATCAAATCTGGATATATTTTTTTTTTTCAATTTTTGCTCTTCATTTTCGTGATTTATTTTATTTTTCACCTATGCTAGTGTTATGTTTGTTTGGAATAATGTTTAAATTAGGTCTTTTAAAAGAATATTAGTTTCTAAAAAATTGTGGTGTTTAATTTTTAGTGGTTGGTTGAATTAATTTTGTTCAGATAGTTGGAGTTAATTTAGGCATGTTGTGGTAGTTCTGTTTAATCGATATATATATATATATATATATATATATATAGAGAGAGAGAGAGAGAGAGACCCATGCATAACCCAGTTTGCATACCACTGGGGCAGACCATTTTTGATAAAATAGTAAAAAAAAAAAATTGAGCTAATTTTTTTTATATTTTTTAAACATTTCAGTAGGATCATAAAAAAAAATTCAACTCAAAATGAATTTTTTTGCTATTTTAAAAAAATCGTTCAAACTTTGTCAGTTTTTGAAATAGCAATTTATCAATTTTTAAAAACTTTGTCAGTTTTTAAAAAAATAGCACTTTGTCACTTTTCAGCTAAAAAACTTTGTCAGTTTGACCGATTTTTTTAAAATAGCAAAACAATTCATTTTGAGCTGATTTTTTTATGGTTCTACTGAAATATTTAAAAGTCATAAAAAAATCAGCTCAAAATTATTTTTTTTACTCTTTAAAAAAAATGGTTCGCACGGAGGGTATATAAACTGGGTATGGATGAGATCCTTTATGTGTGTATATATATATAATAGTTCAAAATTTGAGTGTATCATGCGATACACGATATGATACACATTTTAAAAAAATGATGTGCCCTACTACAACTTCAACGTGAGTTCATTGAGTTCATTCGGTATTATATTATTTGATTTGGAGCTTTGGGATGCTAGCACTTTTTTGCAAGGTATCCTATTGTTGTCTTAGGCATTAAATGTAAAGTTGAAGAAAATATATATAAGTTTACCATGAGTTCATTAAGGGCCTTGTTTGATGTGGTTGTAACATGATGGAGATAAACAAAATGAGAAGTTAACTTTACGTATACTAAAGATAATATAGTGATATACAAAATTGCTAATGTGCGATTAACTGATTAGGAATCCAATGATATGAAATTAGGCATCCAAGTTATGTAATTATAATTTTAATGTTATTAATTGGAACTTCCCCCATTTATTTCTCTAAATGATATCATTCTATCATCATATATCATATGTGATTGCTTTATTAAGTGAACCTAACTGTAATATTGCTTTGACCGTAACCTCATGATCTACATATTTTATTTCTAGTCATACTTAAACTCTAAACTATACGAGCTCGTAATATACGCCCGTTTCTTTTATACACCCATGATATTTCAGTTAAAGATAAATATCTTTTTAGATTATGTCAAAGAATTAAAACTAAAATATCAAAAAATAACATAGCAAAACATCCAAATATGAACGACAACATAGTAACATAAAATAGATAGGATGGGATACTATTAAATTATTAATTTCATACAAAATCTTTATAAAATAATGAGGAGCTACTGTCACCTACTGACTTCATGTATTAAAATCTCAATGGGATAATTTATCATAATAGTCTTGATAGGTGGAGTGTGTAAGTAATGGTCAAAAGTATTTGAACATCAAAATTGGTTTTCTCTTGAGTGTTTGTATCAGCATTTCAATCTTTGGAATAAATACACAATTTTATTAAATAAATTTCATTTCAAAGATGAATAGCCGAATTGGTAAAAATAATTGCAATGAATAGTTAAATACTTAACCTCTGCCACAACCTTTTGACCGTAAGTCATTTGTTCAATAAAATTTGCGATATTGTAAACGCCCAAGAGGATAATCTGTTAACCGTAAGGGAATATTATACAGGTCCAGAATATTAACTGTACTAAGCATGTTAAGAGAACTAAGCACGTTAGCTATGATTTACATACTCGGATTGATTTTAATCTCTCGAAAATGATGGATTACAAAAAATTTCACGGGGTTGAAATCTCTATATTTATTTATTAAGGATATTAATTTTCCCCTCAATATCCCTTTTAGATCATATTATATGACTTATGTGTAAAAAAATTCATAAGTCGAGAGATGCATGAATTAATTCTATATTATGAAATGTTTTTGAAGTTTTTTTTCAAATTTTCTTTTTGGTTTTAGTTTTTATTTTTTTTTCCAAAAATACCATCCTTACCCCAAACAAATTTTACATTGTGCTTAATATATGCTCAAAATAAAGGTAGGGATAAAGAAAATAAAGTACAGAACTAAAGGACGATATTACCCATGAACTCCCCTCCTGTGTTACTAACCTCCAACTGATCTCCCACGCCTTACATGTAAACCAAAAGCCAGAATAATTGGGAGATAAGCCAAAAGACAATATATGAAGGCATAAAATAAATTTAACGAATGTCATAATGGTGATACGCACTCACAATATAACATAAATATAAAGATCAAAAGATACTCACACAGTGAAATTTCAAATAATAGTTTAAGCTTGTGTCTCCCTCAAACTCGAGAGTGAATAAATTGGGCTCCAAATAGATGCAATTCTAGTCATGTACTCAAAACACTCAAATGAATAAGATGATGGGTGCAATGAAAACATATAATTTGGTGTGATAAAACATTTGTCACCAGGTGTAGACACTTGAATGACTTTCTTTACTATCTCTTCACTGATAGATAGCACCTCGCTTGTTAGCATACTCTCAAAAAGCTCGGGTTCACATTCATAAAGAAGGAATTGATATATCCCATCTTCCTAGTCTTTCTCCTCTAAGTAAAAAAACGAGTCCAATAACAATTGGACCTCAATAATGATACTCACTAATTGGGCCGAATTCTTCCTCAAAATCATCAAGACTCATATCAAGAGCCAACTCAGGTGGCCAAGCATTTGAATCTATGATGTTACTAAGCGGTGGTGTAGTGGCATCAAATAATTTGTAACATGCCTTATTTTTAATGATTTTTATGATTGAGTTAATTGCAAATTAAAAATAGGGATTAATTAAATTATATGAGAATAATTAATCCGGGAAAATGAATATTAATAAGAGAAATATGGATCAATATTTATTTATATTGAATATTACTTAGTGAACGAGTAATAATAATGATATGAAAAGATTAAAATTGTCTTGAGTGAAAAATACGACAGTTACAGTAATTTAGTTAGGACGCGCTTGTCAGTCGTGTCCGGAAGGGTCAAAATAGTCAGAAAAGTGCACCCAGGGTTTTAGTTTGGGTCTTGGGGAAATTTTGGGCCAAACTAACAACCCGGGAGAGTATTTTAGTCATTTTAATTTTTAAGGAAGGGAGACCCCCTTACTTAAATGGTGTAAATTAGATTGGGAATGAGAGAAGTTAGAATTAGATGAATAAAACTTGGAGATTTTATCAAGGGAGGAAGAAGGAGAGCCCTGAAAGAGAGTCCCAAGTCCATAAAACACTACTCTTGTACCACCAACACCATCATCATGTAGATCGAAAGGAGAGGATTATAGCTATACAAATTTTCAGCAGATAATCAGACCTCCATAACAAGGTAAGTATTTATCTTAATTATTTCATGTAGGATATAACATTCATGTTAGAATAGGATGTTCATTATATTCAATCCATGAGTTTTGATGACTAATTGAAGAATTAAATTATGATTTGGGTTAAATTAAGGTTAAGATTGAATCCTTTACATAGCATGATGAAATTGGATGATATTCTAATAATATAACATGAAGAAATATGGGTTTGTAGAGATTCTTGATTATATAAGATGAACTAGGGTTTTTAAGAGATAATTTTGAAATAATTTGATTTTTGGAGTAACTTTGATGATTTAATGATTCTTTTACGTTAGAAATTGTTTATATATGTTGGTGTAACGTTTAATATGATTGTTTAGGAGTTTGGGAGTGATTAATGGAGTTTTGGATGCGTAAAAATGGTGAAACCCATAATTGTTCATAGGTAGAAGACGAGACCTATAGGGACGAATCGATTTGGCTCTTTGGCCAAATCGATTTGGTAGTTAATCGATTTGGTAGTGAATCGATTCGGGACTAGGTTGAATCGATTCAGCTGCCCAATTTTTGACAATTTTTCCCTTTTTTATTAGAACTCGTGGAAAACGACTGAATTAATTTTAGGGATGAATTTTAAGAATAAAGAGAATTAAATTAAAATATCAGTAGGCCAAGAGTGACCTTGAGGTTTAGTCATGTGAGAACGATATAAGGACAAAGACTAATTAGGTATAATTATGGGGTAAAACCTAGTTTGGAGAATTCTATAGTACCTCGAGGGGCCGGGGAGAACAATGTCTTAGACCAGTAGGAGATGAGTGAGTTACATACTAAGAAATGTTAGAGAGTAATTAGCACACTTAGAATGGTGAGGAATAGTCGAAAACATACGACGATAATATAATTAAGGGTTAGTCCATAGTGGGATATTCAAGGGATATATATCTACAACGTATGGGGTGTGTAATACAGGTTGGGAGTATGCCTATACTAAGGATACAAATATAGAGGTTGTGTGTATACCTGTTGTATGATTCTTATGTTGATGACATACCTACGATGCTTGCTATCGGGGGGAGGTTTTGCCCCGTGGACAGTTTTATCCCGACGAACCCATTGGGAGGATTTTAGACTTGTACCTAGAGCATAGGACATTGGGCATGTTCTATATGAAAGTATGATATTTTTGACAGTTGAATGGGAGCGTAGGTATGTGCATGACCCATTTGTCTTGGGACAATGTTCACCTCCAATATATGTGATTTGTATTTATGGTTAGAGAGAAATTCATAACTAATAGTCCTTTATACAGTGTGTGATGTATCAGGACATGATAGCAGAGTGTGCATGCACCACAGGTCTCAGCCTACGGGTGCAATATTAGTATATATGCAATTAGAGTGACTTGTATATATACACTTGAGATTGAAATCTACTATATGTGATTAGTAGATGAGAAAGGTTGTTATATCTAAATTAATTTAAATATGTGAGATCTAAATCTAATTTGAGGAATTTATAAATGTCAAATCGGTATGGAACATCAATAGCTATTTTATGGGTAATACCGAAAAGCACCAAGAGTTAATCAGTATGGCGATGGATTTAATTTGAACTAGTTATGGGGGGTAGCATAACTAGGACGGGTTAGGAGTATACATTAGGCGTTACCATTATATAAGGGGTGAGGAACTCAAGTGAGAGTCGTAAACCTAACATGCATGTAATATCTGTTAATTATGCATTTTAAATACTTGCTAAATTTTAAATGTTTTTACTATGTGTTTGATCCGTTTTCCAAATCTATTTCTTTTTGTAAAAACCATTTTTAGGTTCCCAGCCACAAGGGGCCCAGCTTAGGAGTTCATTTCCATTTGTCATTGTTGTAGTTACTGTGTTCAATTGTATGACTTACTTGGTAGGCGCCTCCATTCCTTTCAGATCCGATGCATCCTTTATTTTATCTCAGTCGGGCATGTTTCCCATCTTCTATTAGCAGTGGTTTCCAGAGACATTGTATTTCTTTTATTATTCAGTCGTGGATTTAGTTTTTGTACGGATTAACTGAGGTGTTTACTCTTGTCATATCAGATTTGATTTTGTATTTCACTATTTGTCGTGTTGATTAATTTAGCATGGTGAATGTGATAATTACTTCGTTTAATTTTTTAAATCGTTGCATGTTAATAAAAAGATAAAATTTGACACCAACTTTTTAAATACTAGATGGTTAGTATATATTAAATTATTTTTTCGACAGTGATGCTAAGAATAAACCAATCTAGATATTTTGTTTTAATTTAATAAAGGCTGCCTGATCACCCATTATTTAATTAAGCGGGTTGTCAGACATGGTATCAGAGCATCAGGTTCTATAGTCCTTAGGATCAGTGAGGCTTATTATGTCTCCAGGGTAGTGTTCTTTGATTTAGAGCCCTAGTTTTAGGACTGTTGTATTCTTATTTGCACATTTATGCCTTCAGCTATTTTTAAGTCGTATTGAATTGTGGACTAATAGAAAATTCTTTCTCCTTTTAGATTCCCCCTCGATGTGCCACACAAGCCAACCTAAAGGCACAGTCAGAGCATCAGTCGGCCCTAGCACAGGGCACCATGAATGTTGCAGAGGTGGTCACTATAGTCACCCAAGCAGTGGATGTATCATTAGCTATAATAGCATAACAGGCCCCACCCCAGCCACATGTGGTGGCACCGACACAGGCTTAGATGTTCCCCTCTACGTGGGAGTGAGTTAGGGATGCCTTCCAGAAAGCACATCCCCTAGAGTACTCATGGAGTTTAGACGTAGTGGTGGTAAGCCAATGGAAGAAGGACATCTAGAGGCACATGAGGATATATGGGTGTATCTATGTTCAAAGATAGATCCTAACTACTTTTAAGATAGTCAGGGCGGAATCGCAGTTGTGGGAGTCCACTACCACCGCAAACGAGAGAGATAGCATGGCGATACATGAGTTATGGGTGCGGTTTGACCGCAAATACTTTCCAACCACCGTTGAGATTGAGATGAGGTAAAAAAAATTGGATCTTAACTAGGAGGGGAAGATGGTTGCTGAGTATGAGGAAGAATTTACGAGGTTGACAAATTTCATGCCAGGGGAAGTGCCTACTGAAGAAAAGAGGATTCAGATGTTTATGGATGGCCCGACTTAGAGGATCTGGTAGCACCTATTGGGTAACATTTCTTTGCGGACATACGCAAAGGTGTTAAATGCCGACTTATTACATTTCAAAGACCATCGCTTGCATATTAAATGGAAAAAGCGAGGAGGAGAGTCCATAGTTCCTACGAGGGGGACCCTGCTAAGCGATTCAGATTTGGTGATTCCAGACAGGGATAAGGAGGTTTTTAACAGGGCCAACAGATTCAGTTGGGCCAACAGGGCAAGCAGTGTGGGAAACAGGGCTAATAGGGCAAATGGAGGAGTGACAACGGCCAACAGGGTCAGCGGGGAGGAAACTTTACTGGGAGGTGTTTTGCATGTGGTAAGACTTTCCACAAGAAATAAGATTTCCCTGATAAGGGTTGGGTATAGTAGCATCAGGGAGGCCGCTAAGAGCCTCAGATACCTATCTTTCCCGCCTCCCTCCTAGCACCAGCACCTGTACCAGCCTTACTTTCGGCACCAGTAGCTCTAGCAGCCCCACCTCAGTAGGGGAAGTTATAATATAGGCGCATGCATCACATCCACCAGGCTACAAAACCACAGTCCCCACCCATTGTCGAGGGTACATTTGGCATTTCAGGGCGTATTTTATTTGACACTAGGGCTTTGCACTCATTCATAGCCACAAGGTTTTCACGGGACACAGGATTGTTAAATACAGTTGATAGTACAGTTACTTGTGTCGATTTTCCATTGGGCAATGGGACATATATATTCTTTATCTGTCGGGGGTGAGTTGTGACACCCCACCCAATAAAATACCAGGTGGTCAGTCCTGTATAAAATTTAATACAGAATATCCGGTTGGTTCATTCTTAGCATCACTGTCGAATTTTTTTTGTTTCAACCACCTAATAATTAATTAAGCTAGTTGTTAATGAAAATGTTATTTATCCCTAATTAATTAAATTAGTTTAATTAATGTACATTTTAGTTTAACTTAATATAATGATTTTGATGATTCCAAACATACTTTTATAATATCATTTTGTTTGTACAATTATATATGTACTTGTGTAAAAGTTAATATCTTTGTTGGGTATATTATTTTTTTTGTACTATAATGTTACGTAATTATTTTTTTTTTGGTCTATAATATATAATATATCATTTTGTAAAACTATTTTTATATATACTTTATTATTCATATATATTTTTCTTTGAACGCATACATCATACCTGCAAATGGATGAATATATATTGTTTTAAGCTCTAGACCAAAAGACCTGATGTTGACCTTCATCTATTATAAACCACCTTGTACTAATATATCTCGTCCTTACATATATATATTTTATTCCTTTAGCTTGCAGTGTATGGTCATATCCTTATCAGTAGGCTCGTTTCTTTACGCAAGCGTGAAGCCTGAGTCCTTGAGATTACTGACTTTGTCATTTTCATAGCTCGTACTCGTCAGCCTCCTACCCGTCCGACAGTTCAGCGTATTTACTGCCTTGGGAATGGTCTCTTTCATACCTTAGATTTGCTACAGTTTTTTTTATACTGTTCGTACATCAGTTAATGCCGAAACCATTTTTGTCCCATCACTTTGTGCCTGACCACTTGAACCCGCATATTTTTTTTTAGACTCTTAACTGACTTGGTTAGTTAAGTTATCCTAACCAAATTATTTTTAAGCCATGTATTTATTTAAGGCTATATCTTTGTATAACCTATGCATCTTATATTTAGTAAATCCTACTGTCAGGCCTTGAAACCACGCATACATTTCTATACAGCTTTTGTCCGTGATATTCCTTCTCGGACTTCCTTGGACCCACGCTACAGTGGGTAACTAGTACCTGCCTTTAGGTTCACAGTGCTTTTACCGGAGATTCGTCCTGCTTTAGTGACTTTCGGCCATACCTTATAGCTGGTCCGATTTGACCTTCTTGAAGGTTTATGTAGACTAGGAGCCTTAGTACCTGATTAGTGTGTTCTTGGCAAAATATTTTGGTGACATGACAGGAGCCTTATAACTTTCGGCTTTAGCTTTATTAGGAGATTTAGGTTTATTTTTTAAATCTTAGGAGATCATTTCATCAATCGCATGTTGTCATAGTTGACCTACTGATGTGACCATGTGACTGTTAGCTTTAGTTGTTGATATAGAACCGGATTACATGCTATATATATTAGTAATCTCACTAAAGCTCCTGGATTTTATGTTGACTGTACTTGCTTCTTGATATAATAAAATCTGCGTTGAGCCTTGCACCTTATTTATTTAGTTTGTACGATTTTATTAGGATGCCATACTGTTTCAAGTTGTGCGCTCTATTGAGATTAACTGATTTTTTTTTCTTCATACACGCAATATAAATATAAAAATATAGTTTATCAGTACAAATTTTTCAAAAAGGTTACATTTATATATCAGATTCGATTATTATCTCTTGGACTAATTTCTTTCTTGACAGAAAATATATGGGTCATCTACCTAGTCTCTCTCAGTCTCATATTTTCAGATGTCCATTCTTATGCTACTAACAACTATATTTTTTTATGGAGAAAATGAAAATGAAGATTTGCATATCAGATTTGGAGATTCCTTTATCTACCTCATCTCAGCAAAATCAGGAGCATTTAATGCTCAAAATGCATGTATCTAACAGCTAGTTTTTGGAAGTCACATTTAAAGCTTTCAAGAGCTGTATTGAAGACAGACCTCACTTGAATCAGAACATGATCAAGACTTGAAATATTATTGAGAGTATTTATTTTACTACTCAGCTACACATTCAAGAGAGCAATTAATTTTTATTCTGCTCACTCATTGAAGAAGAAGAAGACTTGTGCCTACTTCAACATCATTTATTGAAGTCTCATTAAAGAAGGAGAAACTCAGATTACAAATTGTATTTTAAGGAGTTGCATTATTGTACTGTGTACTACAAAAATTTTGATTTATGGTGAAGCCTGGTTGAAGCTTCGGTTTGTACCGGTAATTGGTTCCTACCTGCAAGTGGGCCACGGGGTTTGAAGCTCGGAGTTAGCTTGCAAACAGTTTTACGTGGTGATTTGATCCTACTCGCAAGTGGATCATGTTTAGTGAAGCGCAAAGGAGACAAGGGCTCTAGGTGAGTGGACGTAGGCCGGGATTTGGCCGAACCACGTTAAATCTTGGTGTCATTTATTTTCTGCACTTTTATTTATTTGCACATGCTTGCTCGAGTTAATATTTTCAGCACACTATCTTGCAAATAAATTAATTCAGAAATTTGACTAAATTAATTTTAAGGTTAAAATAATTATTTTTGAATTAAATAATTAATTTCAAAATATCACTTAATATTAAATACAAAAATTAATTTAATATTCCTAGTGTGTTAAAATCTACATTTCTAGTTGTTTAAATTAATTGGTTACATTTATTTGATATTGTTGGATTTATTCTTTGTAGTTTTATTAATCTAAAAATTGTCAAAGTATTATAAACTAAATAATCTTATGAAATTTTAATTTGATTTAAAATTTGTAAAAACTCAATTCACCCCCCCCCCCCCCCCCTCTTGAGTATAATCTGGGCAATAATTGGTATCAGAGCCGGTGCTCTTCTTATTTTTTAGATTTAACAATCTTAGAGTCAAAGATCAATGGAATATGTTACTACATCTCTTGGTGAAGGTCAATCCATTTTTAAACCTCCTCTATTTTCTGAAAAAGATTATAGTTATTGGAAAAATAGAATTAAATATTTTATTCAATCACATGATTATGAAGTTTGGAAAGTTGTCATGAATGGTCCCCATATTCCTATCAAAATGGAAAATAATATCGCTGTTCCTAAAGAAGAAAATGAATGGAATGAAGTTGATATTAGGAAAATTCGAATAAATGCAAAAGCTATGAATATTTTGCATTGTGCACTCGATGTAAATGAGTATAACATAATTTGTTGTTGCGAATCTGCTAAAGAAATTTGGGATAGATTAGAAGTTACCTATGAAGGAACTAGTCAAGTGAAGGAGGATAAAATTAGCAAGCTTGTTCATTACTATGAGCTTTTTAAAATGAAAACAGATGAAACTATCTCTGATATGTTTACTAGATTTTCAAATATTATAAATGGATTGAAATCTCTTGGTAAATCTTATACTGACTCTGAATTAGTGAGTAAGATTCTCAGGTCACTACCATCTGCGTATATGACAAAGAAGCTGGCAATCAAAGAAGCTATACGAGAAAGACCTATTTCTCTTGATGAACTGTTGGGCTCTTTAATTACTCATAAAATGGAACTCAAAGAACTTGCTGAAGATGGCAAGCCCAAGGCAAGCAAAACTATTGCTTTCAAATCCATTGAGGAAGAAGAAGAATGTGAGGAAACTGATAATAATGAAGATGGTGACATAGCACTTCTTACTAGAAAATTAAAAAAAAATCTTGCCAAAAAGAAGGGACTGTCTGGAAAATACAAGAATTTCTCTTCAAAGAAGGCACATGAAGGTAAGTCATCCTCCAAGTTTGAGCCAAAATGTTATAACTGCAAAGAGTTAGGCCATATTAGACCTAACTGTCCTAAAGCCAAAGAAGGGAAGAATGACAGAAAAGAGAAAAGAAATGAAAAATACAAAAAGGCCATGAAAGCTACTACTTGGAGTGATAGTGATGAAAGTAGCAATGATGAAGATTCAAGTGATGGACAAGTTGCAAATCTTTGCCTTATGGCAAATGATGATGAGTTATCTTCTAACTTTAATTCAGATAGTGAATATGAAACTTCAAATGATCATGATGAACTTCAAAATGCTTTTGATGAACTTTTTTACAATTTTGATGAACTTAAAACTAAATATATTAATCTTAAAAAGATACATTCTTCTTTATCACATAAATATGATTCTCTCCTTGAAAATATAGAAGTAATGAAATCTGAAAATAAGTCTATAAAATATGAAATAGAAAAACTAAGAATTAAAGAATCATCAAGTCATTTTTCTGAAAATGAAAAATTGAAACTTAAACTTAAGAATTTAACTTGGTTTCTTGAAAAGTTTGTAAATGGAGAAAAAAATTTAAATTTGCTACTTGGAAACCAAAGGTGGATGTATGATAAGGCTGGAATTGGATATAATGAAAAAGAAAATGAGAAAAGTTTTGAAAATTATTCTAAAACTATTGGAAATACTTTATGTACATATTGTGGAAGACATACTCATTTTTCAATTTTTTGCAAATACAGATTTTCTACCAATGTGGCATGGATTCCTAAAGAGACTCCTATTTTTGCTAACCCTTATGGACCCAACACATTTTGGGTACCAAAAGAAAAGTTATTTAAATGTTCGTTGTAGGTTTGTTTTAGAGCTAGTTCGATCAAATCAAAGTGGTTCTTAGACAGCGGGTGTTCAAGACACATGGCGGGTGACAAAAGTAAGTTTTCTAGCTTGATTGCCAAAGATGGAGGACTAGTCACATTCGGAGACAACTCCAAAGGCAAAATAATTGGCATAGGTAAAGTCGGTAAGAATCCCTCCCCGTGCATTGAAAACGTTCTTTTAGTTGATGGTCTTAAGCATAATTTAATTAATATTATCCAATTGTGTGATAAAGGTTATGATGTTATATTTAAAGAAGATTACTGTCTAATAAAAAATGTTAAAGATAATAATGTTATGTTTGTTGCTTCTAGACATGAAAATGTTTATTCTCTCGATTTTGATAATCTGTTACAACAAAATGTTAAGTGTTTGGTTGTTCTAAATGACACTTGTTGGTTATGGCATAGAAGATTAGGTCATTCCAGCATGGAACAACTTAATATTTTGTCCAAAAATGAGTTAGTTAGAGGGCTGCCCAAAATTAAGTTTTTTAAAGATAAACTGTGTAATGCATGCCAATTTGGCAAACAAACTAAAACTTCATTTAAAAAGAAAAGAGACATATCAACTAATAGGCCTTTAGAATTATTACACTTAGACTTATTCGGTCCTAACAAAGTTTCTAGTTTAGGTGGAAAATATTATGCTCTTGTTATTGTTGATGATTATTCTCGATTTACATGGGTTTTCTTTCTAACTCATAAAAATGATGCCCACTCTATTTTTGCAAAATTTTGTAAGAAAATTCAAAATGAAAAAGGTTGCAATATTGTCTTTATAAGAAGTGATAGAGGAAGAGAATTTGACAATAAAGATGTTGAATTATTTTGTGATGAAAATGGTTTTGAACATAATTTTTATGCACCAAGGACACCTCAACAAAATGGTGTAGTAGAGAGAAAGAATAGATCTTTACAAGAAATGGCTAGAACTATGCTAAATGAACATAACTTACCAAAATATTTTTGGGCGGAAGCTGTTAATACATCTTGTTATGTAATAAATAGAACTGTTGTTAGAAAAGGTTTAGATAAAACTCCTTATGAAATATTGAAAAACAAAAGACCAAATATTAGTTATTTCAAGGTGTTCGGAAGCAAATGTTTTATTTTAAATGATAAAGACAATTTGGGAAAATTTTATGCAAAATCTGATGAAGGTATTTTTCTTCGGTATGCACTTTATATTAAAGCTTATAGAGTTTTTAATGAAAGGACCTTAGTTGTTCAAGAATCAATACATGTATCTTTTGATGAATCTAACTCTCTTACTAAAAACAACAAAGATGATGATGAGGTTTTAAATCTAAATAAGTCTATTAATGAAGAAAATTTATCTTCTAATATTGATAATTCAATTAATAATGAAAGGACTCCAAATAAAGATAAAAATGATAATGACTCTAGTTTACCTAAAAGTTGGAAATTCGTTAATAATCATCCTTTTGAAAATATATTAGGAGAACCTTCAAGTGGTATTCTTACTAGATCTTCCTTAAAGAATGTATGTAATAATTTAGCCTTTGTGTCACAAATTGAACCAAAATATATAAATAAAGCCGAAAAAGATGAGTTTTGGCTGTTAGCTATGCAAGAAGAATTGTTACAATTTGAGCGTAATAATGTTTGGTCACTTGTTCCTACACCTAAAGATAAAACAATTATTGGAACTAAATGGGTTTTTAGAAATAAAAATGATGATGGCGGATTGATTATAAGAAATAAAGCTAGACTAGTTGCACAAGGTTTCAACCAACAAGAAGGCATTGATTACGATGAAATGTATGCCCCCGTAGCTAGATTAAAAGCCATTCGTATGTTACTAGCATATGCATGTTATAAAAATTTTAAATTATTTCAAATGGATGTGAAAAGCGCTTTCTTAAATGGTTTTATAAGTGAGGATATTTATGTTAAGCAACCTCCAGGTTTTGAAAATCACAAGTTTCCAAATCATGTTTATAAACTAAATAAAGCTTTATATGGATTAAAACAAGCACCAAGGGCTTGCTATGATAGGTTAAGTGGATTTTTACTTGAAAATGATTTTGTGAGAGGAAAAATGGATTCCACCTTATTCATAAAAATTCTTAACAATGATATGCTTCTTGTACAAGTGTATGTTGATGATATTATATTTGGATCCACAAATGAAAATTTATGTAAAGATTTTTCAGCATTTATGCAAAGAGAATTTGAAATGAGTATGATGGGTGAGTTAAAATTCTTTTTAGGATTACAACTTAAGCAAACTAAAAATGGCGTCTTTATCAATAAATCTAAATATATTAAAGATATTTTAGTAAAATATGGTTTAGAGAATGGTAAAGCACTTGGTACACCTATGAATACCTCTATTAAGTTAGATGTTGATGACAAAGAAAAATCTGTTAATACTACCTTATATCGTGGTATGATTGGTAGTCTACTATATTTAACCGCTAGTAGACCCGATATTATATTTAGTGTATGTTTATGTGCTCATTTTCAAGCCAATCCTAAAGAATCTCATTTGTGTGCCGTAAAACGCATATTTAGATATTTAATTGGTACTAAAGACTTAGGATTATGGTATCCTAAAAGTACTTCGTTCGAACTAGTAAGTTATTCCGATGCAGATTTCGCGGGTTGTAGAATTGATAGAAAAAGCACTAGTGGTACATGTCATTTCTTAGGACACTCATTAGTTTCTTGGTTTAGTAAAAAGCAAAATTCAGTTGCTCTTTCCACGACCGAGGCAGAATATATTGTCGCCGGTAGCAGTTGTGCTCAAACATTATACATGAAACAACAATTAGAAGACTTTAAAATATTCTTTCACAATACTCCAATTTTTTGTGATAATACAAGCGCTATATGTTTGACAAAAAATCCAATTCTACACTCTAGAACAAAGCATATTGAAATTATACATCATTTTTTACGCGATCACGTTCAAAAAGGTGACGTACGCATAGAATCTATTTCTACGGATCTTCAATTAGCCTATATTTTCACAAAACCATTATCTGAAGATCGTTTTACCTTTATCCGTCGTGAAATCGGTATGGCATGTATAAATGACTTAAATTTATAAAAAAAAATTATTCATCACAATCTTCCAAAAACATCTTATCACAAGTGGACACACTTTAGTATCTTTATCACTAGCTTCCATTCACCATTCCTATATGTACATATATGAGCTTCTCCTCATCATTCACAAATCATGAAGTCCTTCTATGTTGTTTGGATTGGAAAACAACCCGGGGTTTATACCACTTGGGCAGAATGTGAGCTTCAAATAAAAGGTGTAAGTAATGCTAAATTCAAAAAATACCCTTCTTACCCCGAAGCTCTTAATGCCATTGCTCTCTCTCCTCCATTTGCCCCTTGGGTTAAACCTCCTTCATGGCCATTTGCCTTGCCTCCAAATATGCAGTCACATACCTCTACTTCAAATGAAAATGTTGCTTGCTCAACCTCTCAAAACTGTGCTGAAAATCCTATCAAAGTTGTTGTTGAGAAAATCACGATTGAGGGAAACACTAAAGATGTGTGTCATCTTGTTAACAACCTTAAGCTGTAATCTTATATGAATATGTTGTTGTTTCTCAATTTGATGACTTGCGCATTATTAAATGTTATTCCTATCTATCTATTCAATATATGTTATGTAAGATTATGTTGAATATGTGCTTAATGAAAATTCATGGTATTCACATATGTCCCTCACAATTTTTGTTTTATCCCATGCTTGTATTATTTTTGATAGGGGGAGCTTCGCATTTTACCCATGACACTGAATTTATAAGAAAATATTTTTGATAATGTCAAAAGGGGGAGAAGTATGTTTGATTTCACTCATTTGTGCTTGATTCATACTTTGTATGAATCATTGTTTGTCATCATCAAAAAGGGGGAGATTGTTAACGAAAATGTTATTTATCCCTAATTAATTAAATTAGTTTAATTAATGTACATTTTAGTTTAACTTAATATAATGATTTTGATTATTTGAAACATACTTTTATAATATCATTTTGTTTGTACAATTATATATGTACTTGTGTAAAAGTTAATATCTTTGTTGGGTATATTATTTTTTTTGTACTATAATGTTATGTAAGTATTATTTTTTTTGTCTATAATATATAATATATCATTTTGTAAAACTGTTTTTATATATACTTTATTATTCATATATATTTTTCTTTGAACGCATACATCATACTTGCAAATGGACGAATATATATTGCTTTAAGCTCTAGACCAAAAGACCTGATGTTGACCTTCATCTATTATAAACCACCTTGTACTAATATATCTCGTCCTTACATATATATATTTTATTCCTTTAGCTTGCAGTGTATGGTCATATCCTTATCAGTAGGCTCGTTTCTTTACGCAAGCATGAAGCCTGAGTCCTTGAGATTACTGACTTTGTCAGTTTCATAGCTCATACTCGTCAGCCTCCTACCCGTCCGACAGTTCAGTGTATTTACTGTCTTGGGAATGGTCTCTTCCATACCTTAGATTTGCTACAGTTTTTTTTATACTGTTCGTACTTCAGTTAATGCCGAAACCATTTTTGTCCCATCACTTTGTGCCTGACCACTTGAACCCGCATATTTTTTTTTAGACTCTTAACTGACTTGGTCAGTTAAGTTATCCTAACCAAATTATTTTTAAGCCATGTATTTTTTTAAGGCTATATCTTTGTATAACCTATGCATCTTATATTTAGTAAATCCTACTGTCAGGCCTTGAAACCACGTGGATCAGGTTTAGTGAAGCGCAAAGGATACAGGGGCTCTAGGCGCGTGGACGTAGGCCAGGATTTGGCCGAACCACGTTAAATCTCGGTGTCATTTATTTTCTGCACTTTTATTTCTTTGCACATGCTTGCTTGAGTTAATATTTTCAGCACACTATCTTGCAAATAAATTAATTCAGAAATTTGACTAAATTAATTTTTAAGGTTAAAATAATTATTTTTGAATTAAATAATTAATTTCAGAATATCACATAATATTAAATACGAAAATTAATTTAATATTCCTAGTGTGTTAAAATCTGCATTTCTAGTTGTTTAAATTAATTGGTTACATTTATTTGATATTGTTGGATTTATTCTTTGTAGTTTTATTAATCTGAAAATTGTCAAAGTATTATAAACTAAATATTCTTCTGAAATTTTAATTTGATTTAAGATTTGTAAAAACTCAATTCACCCCCCCCCCCCCCCCTCTTGAGTATAATCCGGTCAACACTAGTGTCAAAACATTTTATTGAATTACTTTAAGTCCAACAATTTAAACTATTAAAACATTCACCATTTTCATGCATAATTATCCAAGGAATAACATGAACCAACTGAATATAATAAACTAGAATAATCGTCCCAGTAAAATAAAATCCAAACCAACAATAATGAATCCAACTGAAATGAAAATGCTGAAATAAATAAGTACAATGTTTCTATGACATAAATAAACCGAGAGTGGGTGACACATGCCCTAACTGAGAAGTCTGAATATTAGAAATGAAAAAATAGAAGTAGAGGCGTCAAAATGCGAAGACTTGCAACTTTCACAATAACTGGTGTCCCTGTGGCTGTGCACCTAAAATAATACACAAGACAAGAGATTTTTGCAAGCGATGGGTCAGAGCCCGAGGGTAAAAGATTTAAATAAATTAGCAAGTAATTTAAAGATGATGTAAAAAAATTATAAAACACATGTTAGATTTTTGCACACTCTCTTGAGATTCTCACCTCTCAACTAATGTGCATGCCTAACATACCACAAGACTACTCTAGACATAATTCTCATCTAACTAGTTTGTAGGTATAAACTATCTTTCTATCATCCCTAGTAATATCCCGAAATCCCCATGTACCATTACTATGCATTGTCCTTATATATATTATCCCGAGTATAAGTTTCACAAAAGTTGCTTAAGGGTTCACATACTTATGTTATTTAAGAATTCGTCATCTTCTTTATCTAAAATCATCACACAATAGATAATATTACAAGCATATATACATAACTATCATAATTTTATTATATATATACTAGAGTAACACCTTTAGACTTAACTGCAGTGCATGCATACTCTGTTATCAAGTCTAGGTACATCTCGTACTAAGTAAGGACTATAATTTGGAATCACTCACGAACCATCGAAATACAAATCACACATATTGGAGGGGAGCATGGTTCCAAGTCTATGGTCTACGCACATACCTATGCACCTATATTATCGTCATCACTATCATTCTCACGGATAGTCCGTACCTAGGTTCCATGCTCTGAGGTACCAAATCTAAAATCCCCCCAATTAGGCTCATCAGGATAAATATGTCCCCTTTTATAAATAACCTCCTGCGATAGCAAGCAGTGTAGGTATGTTATACACATAGTAAGTTAATCATATAGGTATTCATGCAACATATTCGAATTAGTAGGTACACACAAACTAAATACATATTCGTATGCGGTATTCCTCTCACTATGCTCCCGATATTATTTAATTATAATTGTTCTCTCTATCGTACCTCATGTAAAGCGATACATAATCCCAAGTATCTTTTACAAAATCTAATCCCACTTTTATACTACTAACATATCATAAGGAGTTACGAAATAAAAACGAACCGATTCGGTCAACTTCTACCTCCTGGAACTACGTTTTCCCACCATTAATGATACTAAAACCTCTATAGAATCATCCCAAACTCCAATCCAATAATTCTAATCGATGTTTTGATATATTTATATGATTTCTAACAATCTAGGATCATTAAATCATGCATAACTTTTACTAAATTTCGAAATCCCCAAATTAGTTCATTAAACCCTAGTTTTTCATATTCACATTAAAGAATACCAAAATTCTCAATTCGTGATTCCTAATCTACATACATGAAGAGTTCAACGTAATTGTCTCCAAATTCTAATTAGTTACTCTAACTCTCCAATTTCCTCAAATAAACACCATATTCATATTCAAATTGAACCTACACTAACATAGGTTTCATTATTGCTCTAAATTAAGCAAGTTTAAACACTTGCCTGAAAAGTGACGGTCTGATCCATTGGTGTAGTTGGTATGGTTGTGTTCTACGTTCTCTAATCTATGCAATGGTGGTCTCGGTGGTGCAAAATGATTGTTCTTGGCCTTAGATTCCTAGAATTGGCTCTTCCACTTCCGATGTAACTCCCCCTTAGATTTTGAGAATGATAACCAAAATATCCCTTACTTAACCAACATAATACCTCTCCTAATTTCGTAGTTAATTAATGCCCCAAAAAAGAAATTACCAAAATGCCCTCTTAGGATGCCGGTTAGGCCTAAATTGCCCCGGGACCAAAATTGAACCGCCCGGGCAGACTTTTCTGACTAACTCAACCCTTCTAGACTCAATGGTGCACTCAAAATGACCATTAATATTACTTATAAATAATTTAATTTTATTACATTAATTTAGTCCCGACACGATTAACACGCGTGTCCCGACTTAATTTCTGTAACTGCTGTATTTTTCACTAGCGACAATTTATCACTTCACAATCGTATCCACAATTATATATTACTTTATTCGCTCAATAATATTCAATAAAGTTCTCACTAAAAAATACTAACTCTTATCTCGCTAGTTAATATTTATTTTAATCCGGATTAATTATCAATTAATTTCCCCAATTTAATTTAATTAATCCAATATATAAAAATCATAAAAATACGGGGTGTTACATACTTCCTCCCTTACAACGGAAATTCGTCCCGAAATTCAGAAAAAGATAGTATACCTGGTAAAAATAATTCTAGATATTTATCGCCCATCTCATCCTCGCACTCCCAAGTAGACTCCTCGACATTATGGTGCTCCTACTGAACGTGCACAAATGGCATTACTTTATACCTCAATCTCCTTTCGGTAGGGTCTAGGATAGCCACCGGTCTCTCCTTATATGAACTATCAGGCTTTAAATCAATCTTTTCTAGCACAATATGAGTGTGATCCAACTCATCCCGAAGATATTATCTAAGTGAAGAAATATGGAACATGTCATGTATACGATGCAAGTGCTCCAACAATCCCAATCTGTATGCAACCGGTGCAATACTATTGATAATGGGAAATGGCCCCACATACCTCGATGACAACTTCCCCTATTCCTAATTCGCATTATCCCCTTGATAGGAGATACTCGCAGAAGAACCTGATCCCCCACAGGGAACTCTCGAAAGAATCGCTTGGCATCTACGTATCTTTTTTGCCTTACCTGAGCTACTCGTATACGAATTCGAATCATCTCAATCCTGGTTGTCGTGTCATGTATTAACTCCGACCCTAGTAGATTGTTGTCCCCCACCTCTAACCAACATGCAAGAGAACGACAAGGCCTACCGTACAACGTCTCGAATGAGGTCATGACATTTGTGAACTGATAGTAGTTATTATAAGCAAATTCCACCAGTGGAAGGTACTACTCCCAACCTCCCCTAAAATTAAGGACACACACACACATCATATCCTACATCATTTGATTAGTGTGCTCGGTCTCCCCATCATTCTGCGGGTGGTAAGATGTACTCAATCGCAACTCGGTGACCATAGCCTCCTAAAATCTCTCTTAAAAGCGAGACATAAAAATCTTATCCCGATCTGACACGATATCAAGGAGAACTCAATGTAATCTCACAGTCTTAGCGCTGAATATCTGGGCATATTGACCTATCGTGTATTCCATTCGTACTAGAAAAAAGTGGGCTACCTTTGTCAACCGATCCATAATCACCCATATAGAATCGAGACCCCTATGAGAAGCAGGCAACCTTGTGATAAAATCCATGGAAATTCTCTTCCATCTCCACATCGGGATCTCTAATGGCTGAAGAATCCCCCCGAATTCTGATGGTCCAACTTGACTAACTGACTGGTGGCACATTTTGAGACGAAATCAGCAATGTCTCTTTTCATGCCACTCCACCAATATTGTCGCCTCATATCCTGGTACATCTTATCCCTGTCGGAATGTATCAAAAATCAAGATCCATGCGACTATGTCATCACCTCATATCACATATCCTCCCCCTCTGGAATAACCAGACATTCATTGAAGCGCAAGCCTCCCTAATAATTGACTGAATAAGACTCTTCTCCCTCTGCCAGAAGGTGTCGAATCCTCTCTTGAAAAAACGATTTCGCTTCCTAGGCCTATACAACCCTCGTCACAACCTGGGGTGTAATTTTTATAACAGACATGAATGATCGGGCCAATACATCCTGATGTCCCAACTCCTTCCACTTCTCTTTCCACGCCTCGACCACTTCACCTACTGGCATACGACTCAACGCATCAGCAAAACTATGTTAGCCTTCCCTAGGTGGTACTGGATCTTAAACTAGTAGTCCTTCACAAATTCAAGAGACATGCGTTAGTGCATATTCAACTCTCTTTAAGTGAATAAGTACTGCAGTGACTTATGGTCTCTAAACAGGCAAAAATTTTCTCCCAAGAGATAATGCCTCCAAATCTGAAGTGCAAACATGACTCCTACTAACTCCAAGTCATGGATGGGGTAATTCTTCTCGTGAGGCTTAAGCTTGCGGGAAGAATAAGGTATAACTTGATCTTCCTGTTGTATTACTCCACCAAGCCCATGTAACAATGCACCAGTGTAAACGAGGTAACCCACTCCTTCCCTGAGGAGCACTATTATGGGTGAGAAAGTCAGTTTGTTCTTCAGCTCATCAAACGCCAACTGACATGCATTATCCCAAATATACGGTACGCCCTTATGAGTCAGATTAGTCATCAAACCCACAATCTTCGAGAATCCTCACATGAACCGTCTGTAATAACCGGCTAACCCCAAGAAAGTCCACACCTTCGTCGGTGTCTTGGGCTATCCCCACTCCCTCACCGCTGAAGTTTTGCTAGGGTCCACTGATATCCCCCTCTCGGATATAATATGCCCCAAAAACTATACCTCTCATAGCCATAACCCACATTTCTCAAACTTGGTGTACAACTCATTCTCTCGTAAAGTCTACAAAACCCAACGTAGATGCTCGGCATGTTCCTCCTTGGTCTGTGAATAAATCAGGATGTCTTCTATGAAGACATTGACAAATTGATCCAAGAACTCTCTAAACACCCTGTTCATCAAGTCCATAAATACTATCGGCGCATTGGTTAGCCCAAACGGCATAACCCAAAACTCATAGGATCCATATCTCGTCAGAAAGGCAGTCTTAGACATGTTCTGCTCCCTGATCCGTAACTGATGGTATCCCAATCTCAGATCTATCTTCAAGAAGAATGCTTCACCTCTCAATTGGTCGAATAAGTCATCGATTATAGGCAATGGATACTTATTCCGTATCGTGACTTTGTTCAACTCCCGATAATCCACACATAATTGCAAGGATCCATCCATCTTCTTCACAAAAAGAACTGGGACACCCCAAGGTGAGGTACTCTTCCGGATGAAACCCTATCCTAATAGATAATCAATCTGATCACGTAGATCCCTTATTTCCATAGGATACATATAGTATCATGCGCAAGTTATTGTTTGTGTGCCCGATGCTAAGTCAATCACGAAGTCTATCTCTTTACTCGGCGGTAGTCCAGGTATATTCTGAAATGCATCGGCATACTCGGGAACAACCAAAATTGAATCAAGGGAAATCGTAACTCCCGTAGAGGTATCCTCCTCTATATAAACTAAGTGAGTGGAAGATCCTCCTTCGGGGCGAGGCATCGCCACTATAAACATCTCCTGACCAGGGATAGCGAAAATAATGATCCTACTAAAGTAATCAATCATGGCCCTATACGCGACTATCCAATCCATCCCAATAATAGTGTCGTACTCATACATGTCTAAAAAAAGTATATCGACAGGCAAAATAAGACTTCCAATCATTATACCTACACCCCGACATATAAGGAAAATCAACGACCCACCACCCAACGGTGAGTCTACACAAGTCAATGTATTATCGATCGTGTCTAAGAACCATGCGGCCTATGCAAAACTAGTGGCTATAAATGAGTGTGAGGCTCCCGTGTCAAATAAACTACGCCCCATGGATAGAAAACATACCCTCAACTGCATGTGGAGCCTATGGAGATGCTTCCAAGTGGACATTTTAAACACGCCCATACTGAAGTTGTCCCTGCTGAATCGGTGCTACTGGAACGGTAAGAAAAGTTAGGAATGGCACTAGCACTGGGAGAGCGGCTAGGAATATTGGTCACTAGGTCCCTGACGAGCACCCTACTGTTGCATTAGGTGCTTATCCTTCTATGAACAATCTTGAATTTTGTGACCGGTGTTTCCACAAACTAAGAACCTACCGATAAAGTTTCCTCCCCTCTAACCATGCTAACCCCAGACCTGTTGGATGTTGACACTTCTCTCTTGGCCTGGATGGCCCTGATAAAACTGTTGTTAGCCCAGGTAGCCTTGTTGTCCCTGCTTGAAACCTCCTTGTCCCTGGTGAAAACCTCGTGATCTGAATTGCATAGTAGAATCCCCCTGATGGGAACCCTGCTCACCCTGCCTTTGCTGACCCTGAGCTGCTTGTGCCCCGCTGGCACTACCCCCACCAGTCCTGGCCTACTGTATGTACTCCCCTCCATGTTTTCCCGCCTAACATAGAAGAGGTGGTACTGATAGTGTAACAAAGCTTCATTAAGTACATCCGTGTAGGACTGCAAGGAAAGGTTACCCAAAAGATACTGTCGAATCCTCCAGGTCAGACCATCCGTCAAGATATGAATTTTCCTCTCTTTAGTTGGAACTTCTGATGGTACCAAGTTCACCAATCTAGTAAAATCCTCCTCGTACTCTACCACAGTCTTCCCCTACTGGGTGAGGTCAAGTAGTTTCTACCTCATCTCAATCTGAACGGCGGAGGGAAAATATTTGCGATCAAACCACACCCAAAAGTTTTTTATACTCATTGAATCGCGCTCCTCTGTGGTAGTAGTGGACTCCCACCACCATAGCGCTTCTTTCACTAGCTTGAAAGTAGCTAGTACCTACTTCTGCACATCCGTGCACTCATAAATCCTCAAGTGCCGCTGGATGTCCTTCTTCTAGTAGCTCGCTACCACAACATCTGAACTCCCCTGGAACTTTGAGGGGTGTGACTTCTGAAAGGAATCTCTGACTCGCTCCCAAACAAAAGGGAATGCATGTACTAGAGCTGGTGCTGCTACCTGTATAGATGATGGAGCTTATTGAACCATGGTTAATGCGGCATTAACTTCCTATGCAATAATGGTAGCAACCTCTGCAACGTTCATCATACCCTGAGTCTCTGCTGGCTGGGGCTCGAGTTAGGCATTTCTATCCCGCAGTGAACGTGTTTGAGGCATCTGAAACAAGAAAAAATTTATAAGTCCACAGTTATTAAATCTCAGATAGCTGAAGACGTAATCACATAATCAAGAATGCAACAATCCTAAAAATATGGCTATATATCAAGGAACTCTATGCTGAAAGCATAGTAAGCCATACGGATCCTAAAAGACTCTAAAACCTAATGCTTTGATACCACCTCTGACACCCCGCCCAATTAAATACCGGATGGCCAGTCATTTATAAAATTTAAAACAGAATATCCGGTTGGTTCATTCTTAACATCACTTTTGAAAAACAATTTTCGTTTTAACCACCTAATAATTAATTAAGCTAGTGTGAAAACATTTTATTAAATTATTTTAAGTCCATTAATTTAAACTATTAAAACATTCATCATTTTCATGCATAAATAGCCAAGTAATAACATCATCCAACTAAATATAATAAATTGGAATAATCGTCCGAGTCAAATAAAATCCAAACCAATAATAATGAATCCAACTGAAATGGAAATGCGGAAATAAATTACAATGTTTCACTGACATAAATAAACTAAGAGTGGGAGACACATGACCTAACTGGGAGGTATGAATACTAGAACTGAAAAGATATAAGTAGAGGTGTCTAAATGAGAGGACCTGGAACTTTCACACTAGCTTCAACACGTAGAAAGATCCAATGGTCTAACCCTGGTGTCCCTATGGCTGGGCACCTAAAATAATATGCAGGATACGAGATTTTTACAAGAGACGAGTCAGAGCCCGAGTGTAAAAGATTTTTAAAAAATTTAGCAATTAACTTAAAGATGTTGTAAAGCAAATATAAAACACATATTAGATTTTCGTACGCTCTCTTGAGATTCTCATCGCTCAACTAATGTGCACGCCTAACGTACAGCTAGACTACTCTAAACATAATTCTCATCTAACTAGTTTATAGGTATAAAATATCTTTCTATCATCCGTAGTAATATCCCAAAATCTCCCTGTACCATTACTATGCATTATTCTTATATATACTATCCCGAGTATAAGTTTCACAAAAGTTGCTTAAGGGTTCACATACTTAAGTTATTTAAGAATTTTTCATCTTCTTCATCTACAATTATCACACAGTAGATGATATTACAAGAATATATACATAACTATCATAATTTTAGTATATATATACTAGAACAACACCCCTAGACTTATATGCGGTGCATGCATACTCTGCTATCAAGTCCAGGTACATTTCGTACTAAGTAAGGACTAATGGTTCGGAATCACTCACGAACCAACGAAATACAAATCACACATATTGGAGGCGAGCATGGTTCCAAGTTTATGGGCTGTGCACATACCTACGCACCCATATCATTGTCATCACTATCATTCTCACAGATGGCCCATACCCAGGTTCCATGTTCCGACGTACCAAATATAAAATCCCCCCAATTAGGCTCATCATGATAAGACTGTCTCATTTTCTAAATAACCTCCCGCAATAGCAAGCAGCGTAGGTATGTTATACAAATAGTAAGTCAATCATATAGTTATTCACGTAACCTATTCCAATTAGTAGGTACACACAACCTAAATATATAATTGTATGCAGTATACCTCTCACTATGCTCCCGATTGTATTTAATTATGATTGTTCTCTCTATCATACCTCATCTAAAGCGATTCATAATCCCAAGTATCTTTTATAGTAGCTAATACCACTTTTATACTACTAACATATCATAAGGATTCACGAAATAAAAATAAACCGATCCGGTTGACTTCTATGTCCTGAAACTACGTTTTCCCACCATTAATGATATTAAAACCTCTACGGAATCATCCCAAACACCAATCCAACAATTCTAATCGATGTTCTGATGTATTGATATGATTTCTAACAATCTAGGATCATTAAATCATGCACAACTCTTAGTAAATGTCGAAATTCCCAAATTAGTTCACTAGACCCTAGTTCTTAAAATTTATATTAAAGAATACCAAAATTTTCAGATCCATTCATCATAATGAATTCTCAATTCGTGATTCCTAATCTACATACATGAAGAGTTCAACCTAATTATCAATAAATTCTAATTAGTTACTCTAACTCTCCAATTTCATCAAATAAACACCATATTCATATTCAAATTGAACCTACACTAACATTGGTTCCATTATTGCTCTAAATTAAGCAAGTTTAAACACTTGCCTAAAAAGTGAAGGTCTGATCCATAGGTACAGTTGGTATGGTTGTGTTATACGTTCTCCGATCTACACAGTGGTGGTCTCAGTGGTGCAAGATGGTTGTTCTTGGCTTTAGACTCCTACAATTGGCTCTTTCTCTTCCTATGGAACTCCCCCTTGAATTTGGAGACTGATAAACCTAATCTACCTTACCTAACTAACATAATGCCTATCCTAATTTCTTAGGGAATTAATGCCCAAAATTTGAAGTTACCAAAATGCCATCTCGGGATGCCGGTTAGGCCTAAAATTGCCCCGGGACCCAAACTGAATCCCCGGGTAGACTTTTTTGACTAACTTGACCCTTTTGGACACAATGTCACACTTGAAATGACCATTCAGATTACTTTCAAATAATTTACTTTCATTACATTAATTTAGTCCCAACACGACTGATTAGTGCATCCCGACTTAATTTCTGTAACAGCCGTATTTCTCACTCGCGACAATTTATATCACTTCAGAGTCATATCCATAATTATATATTACTTTATTCGCTCAATAATATTCAATAAAGTTCTCACTAATAAATGCTAACTCTTATCTCACTAGTTAATATTTATTTTAATCCGAATTAATTATCAATTAATTTCCCCTATTTAATTTAATTAATCCAATATGTAAAAATCATAAAAATACGGGGTGTTACATGAGTATAGACATTGGGAGGCTATTTTCCCACCGACATGCTCGTGTCAGATATGACAGAGTATGACCCTATTATAGGCATGGATTGGATAGCCACTTATAGGGCTATGATTTACTGTTATAGTAGTAGTATTGTGTTTGCTATACTGGGATAGTAGATGATTTTGGTAGTGATGCCTCATCCTTATGGAGGATTGTCCGCCCACCTATACTACATAGAGGGCGAGACCTTTCAGGAGGTAGTGATCTCACGTGATTCAATTGCGATTGTTTGTGAGTTTGCCGATGTGCTCCAGGAGAAACTGGGATTGCCACCCAGTAGGGAGATAACATTTTTGATAGACTTAGCATCGGACACTCGGCCGGTAGCATGTGCACCTTACCATATGGATCCTATGGAGATGATGGAGTTAATAGATCAGATCGAATAAATTTTGGGACATACGTCGTAGTACGCCCCCGTGGGGCGCTCCTATTTTGTTTGTAAAGAAGAGAGATGGATAATTACGACTGTGTGTTGACTTTTGGGAACTGAATAAAGTCACGATATGGAATAAGTATTTGTTGCCCCGAATCGATGACTTGTTTGATGACTTGAGAGGAGCTGCCTACTTCTCGAAGATAGACTTGAGATGCCGATATCATCAGTTGCATATCGGGGAGCAAGATGTGTCTAAGACTACCTTGTTGACGAGATATGTATCCTACGATTTTAGGATTATGCTATTTGGGCTAACCAATGCACCGACCGTATTTATGGACTTGATGAATAGGATTTTCAGAGAGTTCTTAGATCAGTTTGTTATCATCTTCATTAATGACATTCTGGATTATTCCCGGACCGAGGAGGTGTATTCCGAGCATTTACGTTAGGTATTATCGACACTGCGTGAGCATCAACTGTATGAAAAGTTTGAAAAATGTGGGTTCTAGTTACACGAGGTGCAATTTTTTGGGCATATTATTTCGAAGAGGGGTATATTAGTGGACCCGATTAAAGCGTCAGCGGTGAAGAAGTGGGGACAACCCACGACACCGACGGAGGTACGCTATTTCTTAGGATTAGTGGGATATTACACGCGATTTATTCGAGGGTTTTTGAAGATTATGGGTCCTAGGACTAACTTTATTCATAAAGGAGTGCCATTCATTTGGGATGACAGTTGTAAGTTGCTTTCGATGAGCTGAAGGACAAGTTGACTTCAGTCCTCGCTCTGCACAGGTCAGGAGTGGAGTACTTAGTTTACACTAATGCATCCATACAGGGACTAAGGGGATTACTTCAGCAGGAGGATCAGGTTATAGCTTTTGCTTCCTACAAGCTTAAGCCTCACGAGATAAATTATCTCTCCCACGACTTAGAGCTAGTAGCAGTCGTGTTTGGCCTTTAAATTTAGAGCAATTACCTGTTAGGGGACAAGTTTCGCGAGTATTTGTTCAGTCAAAAAGAGCTAAATATGCGTCAGCGCTAGTGGCTTGAATTTATGAAGGACTACCAACTTAAAATCTAGTATCACTTGGGAGGGCCAATGTAGTGGACGATGGTTTAAGTCGTTATCCAGTGGGGGAGGTGGCCGAGGTGTGGAAAGTAACATGGAAGGAGATAGGCCATGATGATGCAGTTGCCAGATTATTCATGTCAATTACGATCGTTACACCACAGATTGTTATGAGGGTGATGTAGGCGCATTTGACGGATTCATTTTGTTAGGAGCAAATTAGGTGGCTTTTAGCCTAGGAAGTTGATTCTTACTTCATTAGTTCATGAGGGCGAGGAATTATAACACGTTGTGATGGCAGAGGCAAACGGGTCCCGATTTGCGATACATCCTAGAGGGGATAAGATGTACTAAGACATAAGACAAGAGTACTGGTGAAGTGGGATGCAGAGAGACATCGTTGAGTTCATCTTAAGGTGTACCACCCGTCAACTAGTAAAGGTAGACCACCAAAGACCAGGAGGAGTCCTACAACTGTTCGAGATTCCAATATGCAAATGGGAGAGCATTTCATGGACTTTATTACTAGTTTACCTACTTCACAAAGGGGTCGCAATTCCATATGGGTGATAGTAGATCGTTTGACTATTATATCTCACTTCCTTCCAGTTCAAATGGATTACACTACAAGACAGTACGCTCATATTTTTATTGTTGAGATAGTGAGATTGCATGGAAACCTTTAAATATTGCGTTCGACAGGGGCAAGATTTTCATATCTCGATTTTATGAGAGTTTCTAGGAGGCTATGGGTAGCGAGTTGAGATTGAGTACAACTTATCACCCACAAACGAATGAGAAGATGGAGAGGACTAATCAGATGTTGCAAGATATGTTACGGATGTGTATCCTCGACTTCGGGGGAGGTTGGGAGCAGTATCCTATAACAACTCCTACCTATTTATTATTGGCATGACACCATTCGAGGCATTGTATGGTAGACCGAGTCATTTTATAAATTCTTGGTTTGATGTGGGAGACAACATGCTACTTGGGCCAGAGTTGATTCAGGAAACTTTAGACAAGATAGAGATGATTCGGATCCATATACGAATAGCTCAAGACAAACAGAAGAGTTGTGCCAATACTAAGTGGTCCTTTCTAAAATTTGATGTGGGGGATTAGGTTCTATTGCGTGTGTCTTCTATAAAGGGGATAATAATATTAGGGAAGAAGGGGTAAATTGGCGCCAAGGTATTTTGGGCCATTTCCTATTATCGAGCAAATTAGGCCAGTAGTGTATAGACTTGGGTTTTCGGAGCACTTGCACCGTATCTATGATGTGTTCCATATTTCTTCATTATGGCGATACTTACAGGATGAGTTTTCTTACACCCACATTCCACTGGAGGAGATAGACTTACAGCCTGATATTTCGTATTAGGAGAGACCAGTCACTATCTTAGACCATAGTGAGAGGAGATTGAGGTTGAAGGCAGTGACGCTTGTACGTGTTTAGTGGGGGAATCATAATGCCGACGAGTCTACTTGGGTACGCGAGGAAGAGATGACAGAGAGTTACCCAGAGTTGTTCATAACAGGTATTTTCTTTTTTGAATTTTGGGATGAAATTCCGCTAAAGGGGGGAAGTATGTAACACCCCGTACTTTTAATGATTAATATAATTGAGTTAATTAAAAATTAAATTGGGATTAATTAAATTATATTGGAATAATTAATTCGGGATAAAGAATATTAATTAGTGAGATAAGGATTAGTATTTATCTATATTGAATATTACTCAGTGAACAAGTAATAATAATGATATGAAAGGATTAAATTGTCGTGAGTGAACAATACGACGGTTACAAGAATTTAGTTCGGACGCAAGTGTCAGTCTTGTCGTGACTCAATTTAAGAAAATAAAAGGTAATTTATTTTTAAACCATCCATATGGTCATTTCGATTGCACCAAAGTGTCTGGAAGGGTTGAAATATTTAGAAAAGTGTACCTAGGTGGTTTAGTGTGGGTCTCGGGGCAATTTTAGGCCAAACCGACACCTAAGGAGGTTATTTTCATCATTTGTATTTTTGAAGAAGACCCATGAATTTAAGAGGTGTAAATCATATTGGGAATGGGAGAAGTTAGGGTTACGTGAATAAAACTCGGAGAGGTTATCAAGGGATGAATAAGGAGAGCCCTGAGAGAGAATCAGACCTCCATAACAAGGCAAGTATTAATCTGGCATAATTCATGTAGGATATAACATTCAAGTTATAATAGGATGTTCATTATATTAAATCCATGAGTTTTTATGATTAAATTGAATAATTAAATTGTGATTTGGTGTAAATTAAGGTTAAGGTTGAATCCTTTATGTAGCACGAAAAAATTAGATGATATTCTGAGAATATAACATGAAGAAATTTGGGTTTGTAGAGGTTCGTGTGTATATAAGATGAACTAGGATTTTTAAGAGATAATCTTGAAATAATTTGATTTTTGGAGTAACTTTGATTATTTAATGAATCTTCTACGTTATAAATTGTTTATATATGTTTGTATAAGGTTTAATATGATTTCTTGGGAGTTTGCGAGTGATTAATGGAGTTTTGGATGTGTGAAAATAGTTAAACCCGTAACTGTTCAAAGGTAGAAGACGAGACCTATAGGGGCGAATCGATTCAGCTACTTGACCGAAGCGATTCAGCTGTCCAACATTTGATAATTTTACCCTTTTTGTATTAGAACTCATGGGAAATGACTGAATTAATTTTAGGAATGAATTTTAAGAATAAATATAATTAAATTAATATATTAGTGGGCCATGAGTGACCTTGAGGTTTAGTCATGTGAGAAGGATATAAGGATAATGACTAATTATGTATAACTGTGGGGTAAAACCTAGTTTGGAGAATTTTGTAGTACCTCGAGGGGCCGGGGAGAACAATGACTTGGCTCAGTAGGAGATGAGTGAGTTACCTACTAAGAAATGTTAAAGAATAATTGACACACTTAGAATGGTGAGGAATAATCGGAAATATGCAATGATAAGTATCATTAATGATTAGTCATATGTGGGATATTCGAGGGATATATATGTACTACGTATGGGATATTTAATATAGGTCGGGAGTATGCCTATAATGAGGATACAAATATATAGTTTGTGTGTATACATGTTGTATTATTCTTATGTGCATAACATACCTACGTTGCTTGGTATCGGGGGAGGTTTCGCGTCGTGGACGGTCTTATCCTGACGAGACCATTGGGCTGATTTTAGACTTTTACATAGAGCATAGGACCTTGGGCACGTTCTATATGAAAGTATAATAGTTTCGACGGTGGAATATGAGCGTAGGTATGTGCATGAACCATTTATCTTGGGACTATGTTCGCCTCCAATATATGTGATTTGTATTTATGGTTAGAGAGAAATACAAAACGAATAGTCCTTTATACAGTGCGTGATGTACCAGGACATGATAGCAGAGTGTGCATGCATCGCAGGTCTCAGCCTATGGATGTTATATTAGTATATATGCAATTATAGTGACTTGTATATATATACTTGTGATTTAAATCTAATATATGTGCTTAATAGATGAGAAAGATTGTTATATCTAAATTAATTTAAATATGTGAAAGATAAATCTAAATTCAGGAATTTATAAATGCCAAATCGGTATGGAACATCAATAGCTATTTCATGGTTAATACAGAAAAGCACCAAGAGTTAGTCGGTGGGGCGATAGATTCAATTCGAACTAGTTAAGGAGTAGAAAAACTAGGGTGGGTTAAGAGTATACATTAGGCGTGCCCACTAGATGAGGGGTGAGGACCTCAAGTGAGAGCCGTGAGCCTAACATGCATCTAATATATTTTAATTATGCATTTTAAATACTTTCTATATTTTTAAATGTTTTTACTCGGGCTCTGACCCGTTTTCCAAATCTATTTCTTGTTGTAAAAAAAAATTTAGGTGCCCAACCATAGGGAGGTCCTAGCTTAGGAGTTCATTTCCATTTCCGATTTCTGCAGTTGCTATTGTATATTGCGGTACTTATTCGGTACACGCCTCCATTCCTTTCAAATATGATGCATTCTTTATTTTATCTCAGTCGGCCATGTCGCCCATCTTCTTTTAGCAGTGGTTTCCAAAGACATCGTATTTCTTTTTTTATTCAGTTGTGGATTTAGTTTTTGCGTGGATTATTGTTTTAGAGTTCCTAACTGGGATGTTTACTCCTTCATATCTTATTTGATTCGGTATTTTCGTATTTGTGGTGTTGATTAATTTTGCACAGTGAATGTGATATTTACTTCATTGAAATTTTTAAATCATTGCATGTTAATAAAAAGATAAAATTTAACACCAGCTTTTCAAATACTAGGTGGTTAGTATATATTAAAAAGTTTTTTTGACAGTGATGCTAAGAATGAACCAATCTGGATATTCTGTTTTAATTTAATAAAGGCTTGATAACTCGGTATTTAATTAAGCGGGGTGGCACATACTTCCTGGACATATTTGACTTCATTTTCTCCCTCATGAGATGAAGTCTTTTCTAAATTTAACAGATTCAGACCCCATGGTCATGTTCGCCAATGAGAGGTTTAGTTTCCCACTATGACATTGAATGACTGCATCAGAAGTGTCCAAAAAGGGATGACATGTGATGATTGGAATTTGCGTGGACGAGTTTAGTACATATAGAGTGTCTTTGACTATAAACTCTATCGAAAAGACAAATTCACCCACTATAATGAATACATCCTCTACAACACCTCTAGGCACCATAATGGATCGATTGAGTAAGGATAAGGTCATCTAAGTGGGATTTAACTGCCCGAACCTAGTTTCTCGTTCACAGTTTACGACACAAGATTCGCACTTGCTCTCAAGTCTAAGAGTGTTTTCTTGTAGTGATGATCCACTATCTTGATAGAGATAGTCGGTGTTCCGGGATCCATATACTTGATGAGAGCTTTATCGAAAATAATTGAGCTTGCTTGGTCGTTGAAAAAATCTTTCTTGGGAACGCTGGTGACTCTATTAAAGGTACAAAGAACCTTAAAAAAATTGGCGTAGCATGGAACTTATTGTATAGGATAAAGTAAGATATTAATTTGTACTTTCTTCAATACTTCCAACATATCCACTTGTTCCTTCTTCTTTTATTGAGCCAAAACGTTAGGGAAATAGAGATTTTGGAACATAGGTCTATACATGAGGTTCAAAAGATGATGGTCCAGAGTAATTTGGATCTACAGGTGGATCTTGCTTCTCTTTACATTTATCAGGTTCACTCTCAGGGGATGGTGATGAATTCTTTTTAAATTATTTACCCAACCTAAGTGTGATGATAGGTTTGACATCCTCTCGGGTTTCTGATGAATCGACATTATCTTAAATAAAATATAAAACTTTTGGGAATGTTAACTTTAGGACTGGGCCCAGGTTACTCAGGAATTTTCTCTTATTTCTCTCACTCAATCATACGCTAATTAGTACACTTGAACATCGAGTTTGTCTATGGATTGTGTTCTCTCATGCAAGCTCTTTTGGGTGGATTGGAGGACATTTTAAGTAAACTTCTAGAATTGGACGGTACTTTGAGCAAGCGAATTCAACGTATATTCAAAAGATTGAATCTTTTGTGATGAAGGATACAATGGTGAAGGAGCATTCTTTTATAAACTCAGGGGTTGATTACTTGAATATTGACCAACACCTTCTTGGTACTGACCTATATACCATAAAAGATCGGGGTGGTCTCACCACCCTGGATTGTATGCATTGGAATATGGGTCTTACTTCAACCTACTTTGGTAGAGGGAATTGTCTTTCTCGGTGAGTGTCTTGTGGGCTGGAAGGGATGGGAAATTCTCGACTAAGTTGTCAAATGTGTCGCAAAGTATACACATAGGTGAACCTACCTGTGCATGGTCGGAGGTGTTGTTCGACACCACTTTGCTCTTCCATAAAGCTTGTAAACGTTGGGCCAATTTGTCCACTTTGTCATTTAAATCATAAATTTGTTCGACATGGTGAGCGAAACCCTCATAGGACATGGTCGAATTAGATTCTCTACTGGGTACCCCTTATCGGGACTTTTTGGCTATAGGTTCTAAAAATTCCCATGATTCGAACTCGGTTTTCTTAGTAAAATAACCATTACAAAGTTACTCAGGCATAGTTACAGTATTAAAACATAACCCCTCATACAAAATTTGGACATTACATCCCATCTCAATCCCATGGTGGGAACATTGCGGTAGAAAGTCCTTGAATCGCTCCAAATGCATCCACAAGGCTTCTCCCTCCTTTTGGCTAAATGCGTTGACGATATGACATATCGACACCATATTTTAGTTAGGGAAGAATGATTCAATGTGGTGATGGATTCAAGTTCTAGCGAGTTAAACCAACTTTTCACTTTGTGTTTCAATGAGAACAGGAAAAATTTAATTTTAACAATCTCATCGGTGAGTTGTTGGTGCTTAATGGTCTCAAAAATATCTTCAAACTCACGCATGTGGAGGTAAAGATCCACTTTTTTGGTTGGTCTAAACACGGATAACCATTGGATTGTTCCCAAATGGAATTAGGAATTGTTTGCGTTGTTCTCGGGTAGAAATATACATGAAGGTTGACTAGTCCTAGATAAAAGTAATTTTTAAGTTCATGTGGTGCTAATCATCTCCTATCTAGTTGAATATAAAAAATCGATCGATGTAAGTATCGATAATGCTAGACTCCATACTCAACAAACGACCAGTATGATCTCGACACCAACATTGCATACACTGAGCTCACTCAAATTTCATTATTTCTCTCTCTCATTCTTTTTCTTTTTAATTTTTTTTTATTTTTTAAGTTTTTAAGCAAACAAAAGCAAACACTTCAACTCAAAACCACATAAATCCTAAACTAACATAAAGTAATTTGAATTATCTAATTTAGGTGAGGGGGATTTCAATTTTAAAAACTAGTTTTCTCGGGATTAATTGACGACAATGGGGGTTTCCGAATTAATCTCCTTAATTAGACAACTCTTACTCTTTGACAAGGGAGAGTTTAAAAGATAAGATACTACATTTGTTGGCTAAAATTCCTATTTTACCTCCAAATAAAGAGAAAGAGGAAAATGAAGGCCCTCCCCCACCTGGGTGGTAATCAGAAGTTCATTTCGACATAAACATGGAATGTGAACAAGATGACATCACAAACCAAGAAGGGCACCCTCCCGGGTGGCATTCCATGCCTCCACCACAGTAATAGCTGTCAACACCATTATTAACACCATTTATAGTTCCTTCAGATAATGAAATGGAATGTGAAAAAGATGACGTTGAAAATGAATAATTCCCCCATCTGGATGGCATTTCATGCCTCCACCACAACCGCAACCATAGCCACAACTGTACCTATCAACTACACCATTGCCACCACCTATAGCTTCTTCAAATAACGAAATGGAAAGTGAACTTGATGACCCTGAAAACAAAGAAGGTCCCTTATGTGGATGGCATTCCATACCTCCACCATAATCAAAGCTATCAACACCACCATTACCACCATCTACTGCTCCTTCAGATAACGAGATAAAGATTGAACAATATGACGTTGGCAATGAAGAGGGCCCCCCACCCGTGGGGCCTTCCATGCCTCCACCCTAACTACAAACGCAATCGCAATGTCAATCGCAACCTTCACCACCACCATTGACACCATCTATAGTTCCTTCAGATAACAAAATGAAGAGCGAATAATAAGAACTTGAAAATGAAGAGGGCATATGGAGCCCAATCAGTTAGGGGTTCATCTTGCCATTTTATGATAGAAATTGGAGTGAACAACAGGCGACCTCTTCTATCTCAGTAACAGGGTCATCCACAGCCTCCTTCGAATTCTATTTACTAGACTTCATTATATTAGGTTAAAAGCTGGGGATTCAAATTTGTAACTTCAACATTTTTCGAAGTTATCTTTACCTTCTTGGTCATGAACTACCTAATTACATTAGAGGGAATGCATGTTTCTTGTTGTGGTGTTACATAAAAAAAAGTGTTCGGTATAAAGACTTATTAAACCAACAATCTTATACAAGGTAAAATGGAACCGATTCAACCAATTCGTATTGGAGAAACTTTTAATTTTAGAATTGTTAAAATGTTTCCTATTAGCTATTTAATATCCTAAGGCCAACATCTACTTGATTTTAAATTAAATGTGATGGCTCAGGATGTGCAAATACTTAGTCGGGCTAAGAAACGGTGATGAAATCTCCACCTTATCATTCACACAAGTTTTTTCCTTAAGTCAATTTATGGAACGTGCTGATTTAAATGTAAAATTTAATCACATAGGAGCAAACAATAATGTACCTTTGGCATGGACATTTCACGGTCACTTGTTCACACTGGGATGAAGTTTAAGTTAACGCCGATCGAGGAATGTCACCTATGTTTCAGTCATGCCAGAGAGGTCATTGTGCTCATGGTAAGATTGCACAAGTATTCTTTAGTTTCTCTCATTGTTGCACATTTTCTACGAATTTTTCTTCACTTTTGCTCCTTTTTTGTTTTCTTTTTCTTCTTATATTTTCTTGAATGTTCTACTAAAAAATAACACAAATTAAACTACACCAAGCGTAAAGTGAGGCACAAAAAAATATAATTAAAAATAAAAAATAACATGACATACATAGTAGTGGTGTATTTAACAAGAAACAAAAATAACAAAGCGCACTTATCAAATACATTTTTATTTATTTTTTATTTTATCTTCGGGAAATAACAAAGTTACTAGTAGAGATACAAATTATTTTTTTTGAATTTTTATATTTTGAGGGACTACTTACTAAAAAAACTAATCTGGATATTTTTAGGAAAAAAATATTTTTTTTTTAATTTTTTCAGATTTTAAAGATAACTAGTGTTAAAACTGCTATTTATTAAAAAAAGATTGGATCTGATTTTTTAACTAACTAAAGAAAAGCATATGCCATATGTAAAAAAGTAGAGAGACTAGAGTTGTGGGATGATCTTGATCACTTGTCTAAACTAAGAGATATGAATTGGGTAGTGGGAGGGGATTTTAATATTGCTGCTTACAATGAAGAAAAAATTGGTGGGAGTGAAGTTAATTGGGAAGGAGTGTTGGATTAGAAGAAATTCCTTATAAAGGCTCTAGATTTACATGGTGTAATAATTGAGAAGGTAACGACCGAATTTGGGCCCGCCTTGATTGGGTGTTGGGTAATATGGAATGGATTAACCGGGTGTTTGAAAGTTTGGTGGAGCATCAACATAGGACACACTCTGATCACAGTCCTCTACTTTTAAAAATTAAAGTAGAAAAAAACACTTTTCAAGATCTTTCAAAATTTTGTCCTTTTAGTCTAAAAGTGATGATTTCTTTAAAGTGGTGGAGCAAGAGTGGAATTTTGAAGTTAAGAGTATACCTCTCAATGTTTTTGTGAAAAAAGTAAAAAGAGTCAAATATTTCCTCAAAATTTGGTCAAAAACGAATTTTCGGGACATTTTTTAGATGTCGAGAAAGGCTGAAGACGATATGCTAGAAATTGAAAATAAATTTTATGTGGATCCTTCTCTAGAAAATAGGATGGAATTTCACAAAGTTCAAGTTGAGTACATAGAAACTCTAATAAAAGAGGAAGAATACTGGAAACAGAAGTCTAGAGCTAAATGGGCCAAAGACGAGGATGCTAACACGGATTTTTTTTCACGCTATCCCGAAGAAGAAGAGGGCCAATCTTAAGTTAAATAGAATTTAGAACGAAAATGGGTAGTGGGTAATGAATGAGCAAGAAGTTAAGAAGTAGATTGTTGGTTGGTTTCTAATATGTTAAACACGGAAAAGGCTACTGAAAATAGAAGCTGCAGGTGTAACAGTTCTGGACAACAATAATTGTCAACTTCCATCTTGGCATATCCATCAACCACACCATCAGATAACAACCGTACCAATCTTAACCTTTACAAAAATTACCAAAGGTCATCCATCTCTAGCAATTACTTTACATGTCGTGGTACCTGCTTAGAAGAAATATGTGATATGTGTTGATTTGGGTTCTCCTATTTTTCAGTTTTGGTTTATTTACAAATTTGCCATTTTGGCTCAAATCTATAAATACAAGTGTTATTTCTAGGTTTTGAGAGAGGACAAGTTTGAGAGCTATTTTGTGAGTTATCAAAGCTAAAGAGAGATAGAGCTCCCATTTGAGGGTTGAGTTCTTGTGAGGTTGTGAGTGACTTTCTAAGAGAGATAAATTGTGTGTGTGTATAACTTTTGGGTTCCTCCATTTATCTATAGAAAGAAGAAATCCTCCTTGGTGGATGTAGCGCAAATTTGGGTGAACCACGGTATATCGTTGTTGTTTTGCTTTGATGATTGCTTGTATGTTCTTATTGTCTCTTCATTGATGCTTGGTTGAATTGATTGGGAGTTTGCACACTAGTTCATTTTGGGAACAAGGTCTTGGGTGTTTTCCGCACACCAAGTGTTTAATAAAATTCCCAAGTGAGTTTTATGGTCTTGGTTGCTTAACATAGGACTGTTTTAGCGCAACAAGTGGTATCAGAGCTTTGGTTGCATTGTTTGCCCGGTATTTTGGTTCGAGGTTGAATCAATTTTGGCATAGCTTTTGTTTTTGTTCCAAATGACGGAAAATGTGGAGAGTACTCGAGAATCAACCTCTACGAGCAGAGGCTCTAAGAGATGGGATCCGAGTTATGGATCGAGTGGCTCTATGAAGACGGACATGAAGGCTTTTGATGAGAAGATCAATTTCGGGTTATGGCAAAGACGAATGCGAGGCGTTCTTGTCCAACAGAGGTTGCAATTAGCATTGTTGGGGGTAGAGGGACGACCGGTAGGCATGACCGATGCCGAGTGGATTGACATTGATCAAAGAGCGGCTTCGTGTATTGAGATGCTTATCACGGATGATGTGTTGAATAACGTGATAGCGGAGACCACGGCTAAAGGCATGTGGGATAAGCTTGAAGAGATTTATTTGGGAAAGTCGTTGTCAAATAAATTGTTCCTCAAGAAGAAACTCTTCAAGCTTGAGATGAAGGAGGGTGAGGATATGATGAAGCATATCAACGTTTTTAATGCCTTGATAAATGACTTGAATCGGATAGACGTTCAATTCATTGAGGAGGATCGAGCATTGTTGTTGCTTGCATCATTACCCGATTCATACGAGCATTTTGTGACCACGCTCATGTTTGGGAAGTCTACGCTCCGGTGCAACGAGGTTGTGCAAGATATTCAATCTCATGTCACGATGAGAAAGAAAGAAGGTGGAGGTGATGGGTATTCCCATAATGAAGGCCTTATGGCGAGAGACGGAGGTGGGCAAAATGGCGGGAGGAACTCCAACCGAGGATTTAATGATGGTAGTAGGTCTAGATCGAGAGGTGTTGGTGGTAAAGGGCCGAAATGCTACAAGTGCCGGGAATGGGGTCATATGATCCGAGAATTTCCTTTGTGGAACGACAAGGTTAAGGGCAAGGTTGATTCCGAGAGGGCAACGGTAGCGAGTACGAATTATGAAGATGAACTTGGAGAACTTCTCACAATCTCCAAGGTTAACTCTCTTTCCCAAGATGATTGGATATTAGATTCGGGATCGTCGGATCACGTTTGCTCCAAGAGGGAATATTTTGAGACTTTCACAGAAAATGGAAAAGGTTCCATGTCTTTGGCTAACGGAGAGAAGGTTTCCGTTGAGGGTGTCGGGACGGTGAAACTCAAGATGTTCGATGGGGTGGAACGCACTTTGGGTGGTGTGGCCTATGTCCCAAAGTTGCGAAAGAATTTGATATCCATTAGCCGTTTGGATTCCAAGGGTTGCCGGGTGTCGGTGGCGAGTGGAGTCTTGAAAGTCACACGTGGTTGTATGGTCCTAGCGAGGGGAGAGGAGAGAGAGGGGTTGTATCGTCTAAATCAGACTTCGAGAAAGATGGGGAAGCGGTGTGCACAAGTGATCGAACGTTCGAGGCATGTCTCGTTTGTGAACAAAGCGGAGACATTGAGTGCTAGCTTTCTGAGAGTATACGGTAGTGATGGGAGAATACCTACTAGTGGAGGGGATGGATCGAAGTCCCCCTCTAGGGCCAACGGGTGATGTTGACCCGGTTTAGTTGCACACATGCATTGGTCGATTCGAATCGAGGAGGTGTAGGACTGTGATGGATTCGAGGTGTGTGTAGCTAGTTCAAGGAAGGCCGATGAGTTATTGTTTGCGAGCATTGGCAAACGGGAGTTTTTCATGACAAAGACTTGGTATATCTTTCGAGGGTGAGATTTGGAGGGTATGAGAGGTGAGGAATTTTCCCTCTCATCCGTGGTTATTTCTCAAGGTGGAAGATGGTGTTGATGTGTTTGAATGTTTCGTGTAAAGAAGGTGTATGCTTTATGTATTGTGTGGGGGTGTACTCACCGGGTTACATGAGGAGCGAGCTTCACCGTATGGTTACATGGGAAGCATTCAGGAGAGTTCTTAGTTTAGAACTTGGTTCCTCGGCGGGTGGAGTCGTTTGGAGTCTTGGAGTGAAGACTTGCGGTATCTCACTTCATGGTTGAAGTTTGAGGTGGCTTAGCGTCGGGTGGAGCGTATTGGCTTGTTAGATGTCGGGATGATCTTAGAGCGGATTTGATGTTTGCATTCCGAGTTCGGTTGGATCGTGAGGATCGCCTGGGGGAATCGCATTAGCTTGGTAGATGGTGGGACAGTCTTCAAGCGGGTTCAATTTCAGCATTCTAGAGATTGGTTGGATCGTCAGGATCGCCAAGGTGGAGTTTGTTGATTTGGGCTCTCCTATTTTTCAGTTTTGGTTTATTTACAAATTTTCCATTTTGGCTCAAATCTATAAATACAAGTGTTATTTCTAGGTTTTGAGAGAGGACAAGTTTGAGAGCTATTTTGTGAGTTATCAAAGCTAAAGAGAGATAGAGCTCCCATTTGAGGGTTGAGTTCTTGTGAGGTTGTGAGTGACTTTCTAAGAGAGATAAATTGTGTGTGTGTATAACCTTTGGGTTCCTCCATTTATCTATAGAAAGAAGAAATCCTCCTTGGTGGATGTAGCGCAAATTTGGGTGAACCACGGTATATCGTTGTTGTTTTGCTTTGATGATTGCTTGTATGTTCTTATTGTCTCTTCATTGATGCTTGGTTGAATTGATTGGGAGTTTGCACACTAGTTCATTTTGGGAACAAGGTCTTGGGTGTTTTCCGCACACCAAGTGTTTGATAAAATTCCCAAGTGAGTTTTGTCGTCTTGGTCGCTAGAGATAGTCTTGCTTTAGCGCAACAATATGAACAAAGATGGTGCATCAGGTCCAAACGGTTTCATTGGTAATTTTTTCCTGCTTGCTGGCACATTATAAAATTTAATATCCACAAAGCTATAGGCTCTTTTTTTGTTGGTGAAGAATTTCGAGTTAGTTGGACTCCCACTAATGTGGTATTAATCCCCAAAACTGATAAGCCTAAAATGTATGGGGTTCTATGTCCCAGAAGTCTTTGCAATTTTTTGTCTAATATTATTTCAAAAATTTTAGCGAAAAGAATGGGAATTTTTTTTCCTAACATTATCTCTCCATCTCAATCCAGATTTATGAAGGACATATCTATATTAGAAAATGTCCTGTTAGCTCAAGCGATTATGTCTTCTTATAAAAATGAATTGAGGGTGGTCAAACCTTATCATTAAGCTGGGTATGTTGAAAGCGTATGATAGGATTTCATGGTCTTTTATCATCAAAACGCTCAGGAAATTTGGCTTTCGAGAAACAATGATCAACTTAATTTGGAGATTGAACTCCAATTGTTGGTACTCTATAGTGATTAACCGTAAGGCATTTGGTTTTTTAAATCAAAAAATTGGGTGAGACAAGGAGATCCTCTATCCCCGGCCTTAATTGTGTTAGCATCGAAAGTGTTGAGCCGGGGAATTCAGAATATGATGGAAAGTGGAAAAATGAATCATTTTTCTCTAACACTGGGTTGACCAATTATTTGTTGTCTTTCTTTTCTAGATGACACTCTTATTTTTGCCAATGGTGAAAGACGTTCCTTAAAGCACATCATGGAATTTTTAAAATCATATGAATAAGAATCGGGACGAGACGTAAATTCCAAAAAATCATCTTTTTATCTGCAAGAAATTGAGTCATATGGAAGGAAAGAAGTAGTAGAAAATGTCAGCGGATTTAAATGAAAAAAAAATCTCTCAATTACCTATTTACGGATTCCTTTATTAGGAGGAAGGAAAAAGAAACCATACTTTGCTCTCTATATTGAAAAAGTGGTTTGGAAGCTTTATTATTGGAATCACCATAATATATCTCAGGTGGTGAGAGCACCTCTTATGAAATCAGTGGCAGAATCCATGCACCTCCATCTTCTTGTTGCAATTAACCCTCCGGTGAATGTTTTCAATCATATTAGTAACTAGTTTTAAACCCCGCGCGATGCGCGAGCGTAGCATAATTTTATTCGTAAAATATATGCCACATAAATAATATTATCATTACATTTAAACTAATGTTAATATGAGATGAAAAAATGAATAAAAAATTTGGGACATATGAACATGCCTTTATTTTAAAATTACAAATTAACTATATATTTATATTTTTTAGTACAGATGGTAGTTCTATGATTAGTATACACTAAACACCGAGATACTTTTTTTATTTAAGACATAATTATATTTTTATGTCTATTTGACACATTATATAAGTATTAATTAATAATAGATGGAGAGAAAATGGACATTCATATATAATCACGATAATTACTATCATATATATATATATATTTCAAAATATTTTACTCAGGCACTTAATCAACTTTACATAAATTATACTTTAACCCCTAATTTTTAAAAAATATAATGAATAGTATCATGGATATGATAGACAGAAATGATAAACAATTAGAACTTGTGTGTTAAGAAAATAAAGCATAAAGAGTATAATTTGTATAAAAAAATCTAAAAATAAGTCAAAATAAAAATATCAAACCTTATAACAAAGCACATAAATAATTGTGCAATCACAATATAAAAAGAGAAAAATCCAAAAAGGAATATTATATATTTTATTTAAAAAACAATGTTATTAAACATGGAAGTATACCTCACTTCCTTTAAAATAGAGCAACATACACCATATGCTTCTAACTAACTAAATTCACATCATATGCTTCTAACTAATTAAACTCACATTTCTATATAAAGATTCAATCGAAATTATCTTAAGAAAAACACTATTTCAATCTTCACATAACACATTCTACTTAAACAAAATCACAGTCTATTCTATGGCTCCTTGTCAATTTTGTAAGGATTTTTTACTATTTGGGGTCCAATAGTTATTTAGAGTTTTATTCCATTTGTTTACATTCTACTCGTTTGGAATTCAAAATCGACAAAAAACGTTAGTTAGCTAGTTTGATGGTCAGTTGACTCATTTTTCAATCAAAAATACTATTTTACCCGGTAGTATAAGTATTTATTAGTGTATTAAAACAAAATTTACATTATATCTTATTGTTTTAAATATTAAAACTTTTTTTACTAACACTTTTTTATAAAATGAGAAAATTTTATAAAATGAAAAAGTTTTATACACTTTTTTTATTAAGTATTTTTTTTTTAAATCAAAAAGTTTTACAAAATCAAAAGTTTTTTTTATAAACTTTTTTTAGCACTTTTTTTTACAAACATTAAAAAATATTGTTTTTAACTGTTTTTATAAACGTTGAAAAAACTTTATATAAAAACAATCTTATAAAAAACAGTTTATGAATGTCAAAAGTTTTTTTGTAAATTGTTTTCAACTTTTTTCACAAAACCAATTCTTTATATGAGTAAATTAAAAACGTAAAAAACACTTAATATAAAAACATTAAAAACACTGTTTTTTTAACAGTTTTTTGTATAAACGTTAAAAAAAATTATGTAAAAACACTGTTCTTAAAAAAAAAAAAAAGAACTCTATTAAAAAAATATTAAAAAATGGTTTATATAAAAACAACATTTTTTTAAAGAGAATTATAAAACTGTTTTTGAATGTTTTTAAAAAACAGTTAAAAATTCAGTGTTTTGTAACGTTTTTTAAAAACAGTGTTTTTTCCTTAAAAAAATAATGGTTTATATAAACAGTTTTTTAACATTTATAAAAAATAGTATTTTTAACATTTTTATATCAACTGTTTTTGAATGTTTTACGTAAAAAAATAATTTTATAAAAAAAGTAGAAAAAATTGTTTATAAAAAAACCGTTTAACGATTATAAATTGATTTTTTTTTAAAAACATTGATTTTATATAAATTGTTTTTTGATGTTTATAAAAAACAATTTTTTTTTAACGTTTAAAAAAAGTGTTAAAAAAATAATCCAAAAAAGAGAGAAAGTAAGAATAAGAGAGAGAAAAGCTCTTATAGTTTATATAAAAACCCTTTTTGTTAAAAACACTGTTTTTTAAAAAGGTTAAAAAAACACTATTTTTTTATTGTTTTTTATATACGTTAAAAAATTGCTTATACAAAAACCTTTTTTTTAAACAGTTATAAACATCAAAAGGTTTTCTAATAAACTCTTTTTAACTGTTTTTTATAAAATCAATTTTTTTTTTATAAAAAGACATCAAAAATGTTAAAAAAAAATTTTTATCAACTATTAAAAACAACTTTTTATATGAATAGTTTTCATATAAAATGTTAAAAACGTTAAAAAAACAGTATTTTTCAACGTTATTATATAAACTGCTTTTTAATTGCTTTTGACTTAGTTTCCTAGTTGGATTAAATTGAAGGAGAGAGAGAGAAAACTCAATAGTTCAATGCATCTATTAAATTACTTGTATAGTATTTTATAGAAATATAAAATATAGAGTGCCATGTGGACACTCTCAATGAGGAGGAGTCTTAAATGCCTTGTTTTGCATTTTATAGTATATAGTTTTAAACCCTGCGCGATGCGCGAGCGTTGTATAATTTTATTCGTAAAATATATGCCACATAAATAATATTATCATTACATTTAAACTAATGTTAATATGAGATGAAAAAATGAATAAAAAATTTGGGACATATGAACATGCGTTTATTTTAAAATTACAAATTAACTATATATTTATATTTTTTAGTACAGATGGTAGTTCTATGATTAGTATACACTAAACACCAAGATACTTTTTTTATTTAAGACATAATTATATTTTTATGTCTATTTGACACATTATATAAGTATTAATTAATAATAGATGGAGAGAAAATGGACACTCATATATAATCACTATAATTACTATCATATATATATATATATATATATATTCAAAATATTTTACTTAGGCACTTAATCAACTTTACATAAATTATACTTTAACCCCTAATTTTTAAAAAATATAATGAATAGTATCATGAATATGATAGACAGAAATGACAAACAATTAGAACTTGTGTGTTAAGAAAATAAAGCATAAAGGGTGTAATTTGTATAAAAAAATCTGAAAATGAGTCAAAATAAAAATATCAAACCTTATAACAAAGCACAAAATTAATTGTGCAATCACAATATAAAAAGAGAAAAATCCAAAAAGGAATATTATATATTTTATTTAAAAAACAATGTTATTAAACATGGAAGTATACCTCACTTCCTTTAAAATATAGCAGCATACACCATACGCTTCTAACTAACTAAATTCACATCATATGCTTCTAACTAATTAAACTCACATTTCTATATAAAGATTCAATCGAAATTATCTTAAGAAAAACACTATTTCAATCTTCACATAACACATTCTACTTAAACAAAATCACAGTCTATTCTATGGCTCCTTGTCAATTTTGTAAGGATGTTTTACTATTTGGGGTCCAATAGTTATTTAGAGTTTTATTCCATTTGTTTACATTCTACTCGTTTGGAATTCAAAATAAAAAAAAAAACGTTAGTTAGCTAGTTTGATGGTCAGCTGACTCATTTTTCAATCAAAAAGATTATTTTACCCATTAGTATAAGTATTTATTAGTGTATTAAAACAAATTTTACATTATATCTTATTGTTTTAAATAGTAAAACTTTTTTTACTAACGTCGGCAACTTCGTCCGGTTCCGGCAAGATTGGTTCTCGGGAGTTGGTGTGCATAGGGGATCGAAGTGGAGGCGGCGTGGTTAACTGCACTGCTGTGCAGGCTATTTCTCCGCCGAACTGCGTGCAAAATGATGTACGAGGTATTGCGGATGGTAGGGTGGCGGACAAGTCAGGGTTTCGTGATAGACAAGTCTTGATTGTTGCAGTGGGTGACAGCGACGTTGTGAACAGGTCTGAGGAGGGTGGTGAGGTAGTCAAGCGCGTGGGTAATGTCTGCATGGCTCAAGTGGGTAGCATGTGCGGGAAGGAGGTGATTAGTGAATTTGATTGCCATAAGGATGGGCCCCCTCCTTTGACTTCAGATGGTGTGAATAAAGGTAATGTGGCTAAAGATGCCATTACCCTTATTCCTATTATCAGGAACAAAAACGCTATCCCTCTTGCTAGAAATAGCAAACAGTGGTATTTTTTTAATAAATTTGGTCCGTGCCTTAATTCCGGAAAAGTTTTGAAACAGGGGGTATTTAATAGAAAATGTAAACATAGAGGGGATATTAAAGGAAAAATGGTGGTTGAGGGGACAGCTTTATGTTCTGACACGCGCGAGGGCAGCCTACCGGATTGTTCGTCCGACTCCCTTGGCACAATTGTGGAGGAGGGTGGAGGAGAGGCGGAGGGGGGGGACCATATGCAAGGCTCGTTTGGAGTCCCTGGGGTATCGTTGAGTGGGAAGGATAATTTGGGTAACATGGTGGACCTGTGCCCTAGACTGTGGGTGGAGCTTGGGAATTTAGAGGGGGGTGGGGAGGCGACCGGATGCAGGAATGGTGAGAGGATACGAGAGACTGAGGCGGAGGAATGGGTTACTAGTGTTATAGGAGGGTTTAGTAAATTCTTAGGGATTGAGTTTGTGGGGCATGAGGTAGAGGCACTTACGTTGTTCAATGCCATTGAGGAGCGACGGAAGGAGAGAGTAGAAGGGGTAGGGAAGGGGGTGGGTGGGGCTACAAACAGTTTCAAATGAAGTTACGACTTATCTCGTGGAATGTACGGGGTTTGAATGACCTCGGGAAAAGAGGAGTTGTGAGTGGGGCTATAGCGAGGTGGAGGCCGGATATTGTCTGCCTCCAAGAGACAAAGCTGGAGTGTGTGGATAGGGAGTTGGCACGGTCTATATGGGGTGGGCGCAGGGTAGAGTGGTGCTGCCTGGATTCTGAAGGGGCATCAGGAGGGATTATGATTTTGTGGGATAATAAAGTGGTGGAAAAAATTGATGTTCTAGTAGGGGGGTGGTCTCTTTCATGCCTATTTAGAAATGTGGAGGACGGATTCACTTGGAGCTTTTCGGGGGTTTATGGGCCAGTGGTGGACTCGGATCGATGGGAGTTGTGGGAGGAGTTGGCAGGGGCAAGGAGTGTCTGGGGTGTTCCATGGTGCACTGGAGGGGATTATAACATCGTTCGTTTCCCCTCGGAAAGGAGTGGAGGGGGGAGGTCGAATTCCTTTATGAGGGACTTCTCGGACTTCATCGACGAGTTGGAGCTGATTGACCTCCCTTTGGAGGGAGGGGTTTTCACTTGGTCTAACCTTAGAGAAGAGCCATCACTGTCTCGATTGGACCGATTTTTTCTCTCTAATGAGTGGGAGGAGCATTTTAGTGGGTTAGTTCAGTCTTGTCTTCCTCGAGTGACTTCTGATCACTCTCCTATTTTGCTGGAGTGCGGTGGAGGGGGAAGGGGGAGGGCCCCTTTTCACTTTGAGAATATGTGGCTGAAGGAGGAGGACTTTTTGAGGAGGGTTCAGGAGTGGTGGCAGGGGTATGAGGTGGAGGGGAATGCGAGCTTCAGACTGGCGATTAAATTGCGCTACCTCAAGGGGGACATCATTCGGTGGAACAGAGATATTTTTGGCTTTGTGGGAGGTGTGATCGAGCAGGCCCTGGAGGATATTCAGGCTCTCGACGTAAAAGAGGGGGACGGCGGTTTGTCAAAGGCGGAAAGAGTGGCAAGGGTAGAGAAAAAAAGGGAGGTGGGGAAACGACTGATTCAAGAGGAGGTGAGTTGGAGGCAAAAGTCTAGGGCGCTCTGGCTTAGGGAAGGGGACGAAAACACGAAAATTTTTCATAAAGTGGCTAATTCCCATGGCCGCTTCAATCACATCGGGAAGGTGGTGGTTGGTGGAGTGGAGTTCACGGAGGAGGGGGAGGTTCGTAGGGAGATCAGTCAGTTCTATGAAAGGTTGTTTACAGAGGAGGAGTCCTGGCGGCCTAAGATAGATGGAATGCCGATGGCGAGCATTTCAGGGGACGAGGCGACTCAGTTGGAACAGATGTTTACAGAGGAGGAGGTTACCCAGGTTTTGAGGTCGATGTGCGGGGATAAGGCGCCGGGTCCGGATGGGTTCACTATGGCTTTTTTCCAGCACTGTTGGGAGGTTGTCAGGATGGATGTGATGGCTGTGTTCAGGGAGTTTTTTGATAGGGGGTACTTTCTGAGGAGTCTGAACGCCACTTTTATTACTTTGATCCCTAAAGTAGGGGGGGCGACGGAAGTGCGTGATTTCAGACCTATTAGTTTAATCGGCAGTGTGTACAAGCTCCTTTCTAAGGTCCTATCGGTTAGACTTAGGAAGGTGATTGATCCTCTTATCTCGGATGCTCAGAGCGCTTTTGTTGGTGGGCGTCAGATCCTTGATGCCGCGCTGGTAGCGAACGAGTGCATTGAGTCCAGATTGAAAAGTGGGGATCCTGGCATCATATGTAAGCTCGACATTGAGAAGGCTTATGATCATGTGAACTGGGAGTTTCTTCTGTATCTGCTTAGAAGGATGGGGTTTGGGGAGCGGTGGTGCAGATGGATCAAGAGGTGCATTTCGTCTGTCAGGTACTCTGTTCTCATTAATGGGGTGCCTGAAGGTTTCTTCTCGAGTTCGCGTGGTCTTCGTCAGGGTGACCCGTTGTCCCCTTTCCTCTTTATTCTAGTTATGGAGGTGTTCTCCCGGATGATGAGGCGTACGGTGGAGGGTGGTCTTGTCTCTGGCTTTTTAATCGGGAGCTCAGTTCCCCACCCAGTTGAGGTCACGCACCTTCTCTTTGCGGATGATACTATCCTCTTTTGCGGGGCGTCGGAGGATGAGGTGAGGTCAGTGCGGTTGTTGTTGGTTTGTTTTGAAGCTGTGTCGGGGTTACGTATTAATGTTAGTAAGAGTGAGATCATTGCCGTTGGTGAGGTGGGTAATGTGGGTCTTCTGGCCAGTGTTCTCGGTTGTCAGGTCGGATTTCTCCCTTCTACTTATCTTGGTCTCCCATTAGGGGCTAAGTTTAAGTCTTGCTCGATTTGGGATCCGGTCCTTGAAAGAGTTCAGAGGAGGTTAGCAGGGTGGAAGCATAGCTACTTGTCCAAAGGTGGTAGGTTGACGTTGATTAGAAGCGTTCTATCTAGTCTCCCCACTTATTTTATGTCTGTTCTTCCTTTACCTGGGTCCGTTGGCAAAAGAATTGATAAGCTGATGAGGGATTTTTTATGGAGAGGGAATGATGATCAGAGTAAATATTGCTTGGTGAGTTGGGATGAGGTGTGCAGGCCGCTGGGGGAGGGTGGGGCTGGGGTGAGGACCTTGGTCCAGTTCAATGAGGCTTTATTAGGGAAGTGGTTGTGGCGCTTTAACAGGGATGGAGATAGATTGTGGAGGAAAGTGGTGGTCGCTAGGCATGGGGAGGGCCCATATGGGTGGGGTCCTACTAGAGGGAGATCTGCTCATGGGGTAGGGTGGTGGAGGTATATTGCGCTTAGGTGGGGGAGATTCTCTCTGCTCACTTCCTTCAAGTTAGGGAGGGGGAATCGTATCAGGTTCTGGAAGGATAAATGGGGGGAAGGGGGATCTTTAGAGGATCTCTTCCCGGGAATGTATCGTCTTGGGAGAGAAAAAGATGGACTGGTCGAGGATCATAGGCGGAGGGTAGGGGATCGTGCTATTTGGGATCCGAAGTTTAGGAGGGACCTCAGGGATTGGGAGCAGGAGGAGGCGGAGGTGTTCTTTGAATGGCTGAGGTTGGCTCCGACTCCGAATTTGGGGGCCGATGAGTTGAGGTGGTCGTGCTCCCAGGATGGTATGTTTTCTGTTAAGAGCCTTTACAATGTGTTAAGGGGTCGTGGGGATACTCATTTTCCGTGGAAGGCCATTTGGAAGAGTCATGCGCCTCCCAAGGTTCGCTTTTTTGTGTGGACCGCTGTTAGACAAGCCATCTTGACAATTGAAGGGCTGCAGAGAAGGGGTAGGAGGATGGCCAGTAGATGTTGGTTATGTAAGAAGGAGGAGGAGACGACTAATCACCTGCTCCTTCACTGTCAGGTGACTAGGGGACTTTGGGACTTGATGTTCTCTATGTGCCAGATGATCTGGGTTATGCCTCATTCGGTGTGCGAGGTGATGGCGGCTTGGAGGTGGCCTAGGGGGTGGGCTGGCCCGCGTGTGGTCTGGAAGATGATCCCCCATTGTATTTTTTGGACAATTTGGCAGGAGAGGAACAGGAGATGCTTCGAGGGGATAGAGATCGATCCTTCTCGAATTCGATACAATTTTCTGAGCCTTCTTCTCACTTGGTACAAGAAACGGCATGATTCGTCGTTGTCTATTTTCCTTGAATTTTTGGAGGAGTTTTAGGGGCTTGTCTGTCCTGTGTTGGGATTGACTCTTTGTATCTTTATTTTGTATACTCCTTGTGTACGGGTTTCCGCCCCCTCTGGCGGGTTGATTATCTATGCAACATTTACTTATAAAAAAAAAAAAAAAAAACTTTTTTTACTAACACTTTTTTATAAAATGAGAAAGTTTTATAAAATGAAAAAGTTTTTATACACTTTTTTTATTAAGTATTTTTTTTTAAATCAAAAAGTTTTACAAAATCAAAAGTTTTTTTTAGAAACTTTTTTTAGCACTTTTTTTTTTACAAACATTAAAAAATATTGTTTTTAACTGTTTTTATAAACGTTGAAAAAACTTTATATAAAAACAATCTTATAAAAAACAGTTTATGAATGTCAAAAGTTTTTTTGTAAATTGTTTTCAACCTTTTTCATAAACCAATTCTTTATATGAATAAATTAAAAACGTAAAAAACACTTAATATAAAAACATTAAAAACACTGTTTTTTAACAGTTTTTTGTATAAACGTTAAAAAAAATTATGTAAAAACACTGTTCTTAAAAAAAAAGAACTCTTTTAAAAAAATATTAAAAAATGGTTTATATAAAAACAACATTTTTTTAAAGAGAATTATAAAATTGTTTTTGAATGTTTATAAAAAACAGTTAAAAATTCAGTGTTTTGTAACGTTTTTTAAAAACAGTGTTTTTTCCTTAAAAAAATAGTGCTTTATATAAACAGTTTTTTAACATTTATAAAAAATAGTATTTTTAACATTTTTATATCAACTATTTTTGAATGTTTTACGTAAAAAAATAATTTTATAAAAAAAGTAGAAAAAATTGTTTATAAAAAAACCGTTTAACGATTATAAACTGATTTTTTTTTAAAACATTGATTTTATATAAATTGTTTTTTGATGTTTATAAAAAAACAATTTTTTTTAACGTTTAAAAAAAGTGTTAAAAAAATAATCCAAAAAAGAAAGAAAGTAAGAATAAGAGAGAGAAAAGCTCTTATAGTTTATATAAAAACACTTTTTGTTAAAAACACTGTTTTTTAAAAAGGTTAGAAAAACACTATTTTTTTTTTTATGTTTTTTATATATGTTAAAAAATTGCTTATACAAAAACCTTTTTTTTAAACAGTTATAAACATAAAAAGGTTTTCTAATAAACTCTTTTTAACTGTTTTTTATAAAATCAATTTTTTTTATAAAAAGACATCAAAAATGTTAATTTTTTTTTTATCAACTATTAAAAACAACTTTTTATATGATGAGTTTTCATATAAAATGTTAAAAACGTTAAAAAAACAGTATTTTCCAACGTTATTATATAAACTGTTTTTTAATTGCTTTTGACTTAGTTTCGTAGTTGGATTAAATTGAAGGAGAGAGAGAGAAAACTCAATAGTTCAATGCATCTATTAAATTGCTTGTATAATATTTTATAGAAATATAAAATATAGAGTGCCACGTGGACACTCTCAATGAGGAGGAATCTTAAATGCTCATAAATGCCTTGTTTTGCATTTTATAGTATATAGAGATTTGCTATCTCGGTTTCTATGGGGATAAGAAGAAGAGAAGATGAAATTCCAATGGGTGAAATGGAACGACATTTGCACAACAAAGTAAGAGGGTGGGCTATACCTTAGATCGTTGATTGATTTATCCCTTGCTTATACTCATAATTTGTGGTGGAAATTTTTTAACTCCAACTCATTATGGTCCCGATTCATGCATATTAAATATTAAAAATTGGAAGATCAAAATTTCAGAGGAACAATATCGATATCATCACACGTATGGAAACGAATGCAAAATGATTAGGAAGAATTTTCAGAATGTTTTGATTTCAGTACCAGGAAGTGGATTTTGACAAAAAATGGATTTTTTTCAGTTAAATTAGCTTTGCACTTGGTGAGACACAAAGGTTTTATCCAACACTCTTTCTCCTTAATTTCGGATAAGAGAATTTCTGTAAAAAATTCATTATTTATGTGGCGTCTTCTTCATAAAGGTATTGCCATAGACTACAACATCAAAAGAATTCATATACCTTATGCTTCGAAATGTAGATGTTGTAAGGAGGCCTATGAGGAGGACAAAAATCATATTTTTTTTTGGGCAATCCTGTGACTCGAGCCATTTGGCATCGTTTCTATAATACTCTTGGGTTGAGGTTTATATCTTCAAATTTTAGTGGCAATCTGATGATTTGGTGGATTAACTCCAAAGCTGATAAAATTAGAGGAATACTATGTCGAATTATACCACCTTACATTTGTTGGTATTTATGGTGTGCGAGGAATAAATGCATGTACGAAGGTGTGGCAATAAGGTAAGATTCTATTCTCATTTTGATTTATGCGGAGTTAGAAAAAGCATTTAGAAATTTTCCATTTACAGGAAAGAAAACTAGATTTTGTAATGATATTTTAGAGTCTCTGTCACTTATAGGGGCTCACATTGCACGTTTTTTTTGTAAGCTGCTGATGCGGGCTTTTCCACATTTTATTTCCTAATAAAAAATTTCTATTTCGTTTAAAAAAAATTGCGAATGATCTTTTTTTTTGTATTGTCATGAAATTTTTACTATAAAAAATCAAAAAAGTAAAATAAAAACTAGTCTGAAAGTCACAACTTCTTCTTTAAAAAAAATTAAACAAATCCCCCGCAACGGTGTCAAAAACATGTTGTCAATTTATAAAATGCCACAAGTGCACGGAATATTATAAAATAGGGACTATAAGTACGGGTCGAACCAACAGAGATTTGTCAAATTTTTATTTAAAATAATTATCCTGTCCTACAAGAGGAAATGGGGAAAGTGATGAGGTGAAATATTAACAAAGCTGACATAAATGAAAAGTACAAATATGAATTAAATAATTAGATGTGCGAGAAAACTGGGACGTTGGATCCATTTATCACATTTAATTAATACTATAAATTAATTTTAACTCATCGTTCCCGATTTTAAACCGACAATTCACTTTTAAATTTTAAGGTATAGCGTTTAAGCATAAGATATCAATTAATTTAATAGAAGTATAACACATAAAAAAGTACTCACACTAAAAAAAATAAGAGAAATAATTTTTAACAAAGCCGAAGGTTTAAAATGAACTCTTGTGTCGTTTTAAATGAATACCAATTTTTTAATGAAATTAAAAGAAGACATGAATAAAAATGAATTTAAATCACTGTTCTAAAAAACCCGCCTAGGCTTGAGGCTTGGGAGAAACGCCCCACCTTAAGATTATGACGCCTTATGCTTGGTAAAACCCTTAAGGCGTACTTTTCCTCTAAAAACAACAATGCTTTAGTGAAATGATATCGCCTTTTAAAGATTTTTTTACAAACCGGACCATTATCTCATCCAAAATAATCAAATAGTATTTTTATTTGTAAATATTCAGACATATTTTTAGGATATGTACAAGTTTAGTATTTTAATAGCCTTGTTATGGTTAAAAAATATTAAAATATATTAAACAGACCTAAACGCCTTTTCACGCCTTTTTACGCCAAGGCCCGCCTAGGCTTCTAAGGCTTAAGGCTTGGCCTCCACGCCTCGATCACGCCCCGCGTTTTTTAGAACCTTGATTTAAATTAAACGTAGTATTATTTAAATATAATAAACTTTACCTAGTCATAGTAAAGAGCTTAACCAAGCATCATTGAAGACAAAATAAAAGTGTAAGAATGAATACTAATTTTCATTAATAACTCAACTTACAAAATAATAGTGTCTTACAATTGATCTTGACAAAATTTCTCCCAAAAAAGAATAACTCTTGGCCCTAAAAATTAAACTTTCGACCCAATAATTGTATCTAAATGATCTCTAAAATTTTCTATGAAAGTTAACGAGCCCAAGGGTCCTATTTATAGGTTAAGGAATGAGGTAGTTGATTTGGGTCATAATATTATTTTGTTGGTTGTACTTAGTTGGTAATTATTCTAAATACAATCACTAAAAATATACTCACATTGTTTGGGTGTGTTACGCAAAATTAGACTATTTTTTATACAAATCTGATAAGGATTTGCATCCAAACCTAGGCATCGACCTATTTGGAATGCACCTGCTTGTTGAATCTTTACTCAAACGATATGTGGTCGGGGGGGTCAAACCCATAACTTCTTTCTCTCTTGCTCGTGTCTTGACCATGATATTAGGAAACATTTCAATTATATTACTGCAACCAATTGTGTTTAAACTCTTCTTCAAGTTGAATTTCATGTAGTCCCATTTTGAACTTCATAACTTCATAACTTTATCAAATGACCTTAAATATTTCTCAAGCATCATGGGTACCTATAAAAATATAAATACCTTATATTAATTCAAAGTCAGTACCATAAAGTTTAAAAATTATCGATTTATCCTTATTTGTATTTTAGAATCGAATTTGTACAAATTTTATGTTTAACTCCGAATTGAACAAAATTTTAGAGAGAATTTTATTAGGCATCGAAAAACATTTAAAATTTATTTTTAGGCCTTAAAATTGATACAATTATGGTTTCATCCATCGAGGTTACTAAAATTGCATTTTAACTCGAATTTTATTCAAACATGGATTTTTTTGTTTACGAAAATGACTCTAAAACTCATTATTTATTTAATCACAAGCCTAAAACGGCCTAAATTTGGGTATAATTTATACAAAATAATGTAATAATCAATTTGAATATATGTAAAATAATCATTTAGTCCCTTATACGAGGATTTGATAACAACCGATGAAGGTGGGCAATTTTAGTCAGTGGTCTTAACTATTAAATTGTTTTCGCTAACAACCCCAAATGTACTGTGCTAGATGATTGTGTTTGCTGCATAGTACATATAGCGAGAAGATGAGTACATGTAAAGGTTGATAATCTTGTCTACTTTAGAGGATTGTGTGTGTTACATAGTTTGATGACTTTTATATTTTAGTTCTCTAGTTTATGTATTTCCAACACAGATTCATGGACAATCAACCTTTTTAATAAAGGTTACTAAGATTTCGTACTCAGTTGTATTGTTACTAATATTTCGTACATAGTCCACAAGGTTTTGAAATTGTTTGGGAGACAAAATGTTAGGCAAAAGTTAGTTCACTACTTTAAGATGTTTATTTTAAAACTGTTTGAATAATTCACTGTTTCATATATTCCCTTGGGTAACACTATTAGCACTCCAAATATTCTTTTTGCACTCCATTTGGAAATATACAAATAATAAATGACAATTTAACTCTTTTAACGTTAGATCTGTTCCTTTGTTTTTTTATAAACCATCTCTTCCTTCATTATGGGAACTAACCATCAAGGGAGGGAAGGGAAGGGAAGAAAATGTTGATAGAAATTAAGGATAGTTTATTTTTTAATTTAATAATTAAATAAAGTTTAAGCATAAAAAAGAAATTCACACTCCGGATAACAGCAATTCACAACTTACTCATTAATTAATTTATACTTTAGTACTCAGTTATTTTTTTATCCAACACAAACACGATCTAATTACAAGGTTACACGATACGACATGATATGTAATTTTATTTTTTACCTAATACAAACACGATCCAAATAAAAGCGACACGATACAACGCATTTTTTTTATAATCAAACATGAACACGATCAATTAAAACGCGACACGACACATCACAATGGGAAATCTTTTTTTTTAACAAGACACGACCCAAATAAAAGCGACACGATATGCCCCGACGCAAAATATTATTTTTGAACTAACACAACACGACATGAAATCCTTTTTTATAATTAGATTGTGTTCGTGGCATGGAGTCATATTTTTTTCAATACCGACTCGGACCTTTTTTTATTATTTTAAAAATAATCTTTTTACAATTTAGAAAAAATGGTCCGCGCCAGCGATATGTATAGGTAGACCGACCACCTATACATACCGCTATCGCAGAGCATTTCATTCTCATATGTTGATTCGCACCAGCAGTTAGTATGAATTAATCGTGTTTTATTCTTGGATTTATTTGGGTCGCATTTTATTTGGCCCACGCCACGTTTTATTTGGGGTGTGATCATGTTACTTGAAAAATAAAAAGAGTCATAATCGCATTGTGTAATTTTTTAAAACAACCGCGTCTCTAAAATATCAAATTTTCAAAAACCACATATGTAAAGAAAAGAGCACATACTGAACATATTTTTTAACGACAAAAATAAAAACGAGAGCTTACATTAAATATAATAAAAATCATAACTTTTAAAATAGTCTAAAACTCTCTTAAAAGATAAAAAAAATTAAAATAGATTGTCGGATCGCTAACGCAGACCATTTTTTTTAAATAGCAAAAAAAAAAATTTTTAATTTAGTTTTTTGTGTGAAATTTAAACATTTTAGGGGATACATAAAAACTTAATTTTTAATTGATTTTTTTTAAAAGCAGTATAATTTTTTTATAGAAAAAAATTTATGTTTATTTTTTTTAGAAAATGACTTTTGTTTGGGATTTTTTTTGGTAGAAATTTTATTTGTGTCATATTTTAGCTATTCGCATCCGACACAAATTCGGCAAAAATTATTGTTCTTGTATAATTAATATTAGAGTCATTAAATAAATAAAAGTTTTCATTTAGTTTTTTGAAGGGGTCCAATTTTATTAGGCTCGGTATAAAAAACAAAAAATAAATATTTAAAAAATACATTTATAAGAATAAAAATGGTTTAGAGTTATCTTCCATTAAAAAAAATAATAGTGAAATATCATTTGTACTTCCAAATTTAAAATATTTATAAAAAAAGGTGGTTTAAAAATAATTTTAATTTGCATTTGGATTATAATGGAGTAAGAGGGTTCGCACATAATGATATATATAAATATATTGGATGACTTGGCTTTAGTGGGTTTGATAAGAGGGAGCTTAATGTTTTAGAAGGGTAATTATGTCTTATGAAAAAAGATTGGAGTGCAAACAAACTTTGTTGGAGCGTGTATAGCCCCACCCTATTCCCTTTTCTATTTTATACAGTAGACAAACTAGAGAGGTAAGATTGATTAAATGATATTTGCCATTGCTCATTTTTTCTATATTTATATTGATTTACCTCACGGACTTCTTGTTTGATCTTTATGTGGAGTGCACGATAAATATGAATTTAACCACTATTGAGCCTCACAAAATTATGATTATTTTTAGTTCAAATTTTTGTAATACCCCATATTTTTGAGGGATTTTATTTTAATTATGGAATTAGGATTAATTAAATTAAATGGAGAAAATTTATTTATAATTAATCCGAATTTAAATGTAATAATTACTAGCGTGACGAGAGTTAGTATTTATTGATGATAATTATGTTGAATATTACTTAGTGAGTAAAGCAATATATGATTAAGAAAATATTATTATGGTTGGGAGTGAAAACTACGGCAGTTACACTATACTTAATTGGGACGCGCATGTGAATCGGGTCGGTATTACTTTATTGGATTAAAAAGATAATTTATTTTTAAGTAACTCGTATGACCATTTAGAGTGCACCGATGAGTCCGTAAGGGTCGAGATAGTCAGAAAACTCTACTCGAGTGTTTTATTTGGGCTTCGGGGCAATTTAGGCGAAACCGACACCCCAGAGAGGTATTTTAGTCTTTTTAGATTTTTGGGAATGAAAATGGACGAAAATAAAAAAAATTAAAAAGGAAGAGTATGTGGGTAATAGTCTATCTGTGAGTTTACAAACCTACGTGAGAGAGAGAGAGAGAACCAAAGAGGAAGAAAAACTCCAAAGGAGGCCAAGGATAACGACTCAAGCTCCAACACCAAAAATTACACCAACGCGTAAATCGTGAAGATAGGATCACCACTACAGCAATTTCATCCAGCGAATCAGAAGTTCACAAAGGCAAGTGTTTATCTCGCTGATTTTTTAGAGCATATATGATGCATGTTAATGTAGTTGATGGAATAACCATGATATTATGAATTTAGGTATTAATCTTTAATTGGAGTATAGGTTTGAATGTAGTTGAATAACCAAGTTCTCGGTATGATAAATCTGGGTTTTATGTGTTGATTTCACGAAATTAAATATGGGATTAAATTGTTGTTAAAGAGGTCATGTGAAATTAGGGCTTGTAGAAGATTTGAGAAATAAATCGATATTTATGTCATAATTTTAGGGATTTGATGTTCAAAACGGATGGGAAAGTGTTCTAATACTAGAGGATATGGTTTAGAGTTGTTAAATTTGGATTAGAATGAGTTTGAAGTGATTTTCATTGAAAAAAATGAAATTTTAGGAAGACTGGAAGCTCTCAGAATTCTCGTCGAAGACCTGCCGAGGTCGCTCGAACGACCTCGTTCGAATGAGAATTCCAACCAGATTACTAACGAGATTTTAGAGTTCGTTCGAAGTGAGAAACTCGTTCGAATGACCTCGTTCAAACGAGAATCCCCAGGTTCTAACGAGATTTCAGAAACTCCAATTTTTGCCCAAATGAGTTAAAAATCCTTCTAGGTTCCTTTAAGTGAGATGTAACAACCCGTACTCTTGGAGACAATTAAATTCCATAATTGAGTATAAATTGGAATTTGGAGAATTTCTCGGAATAGTGATTTTTGGGATTTTCAAGGATTTGATGATTGTCGATGGGTGAAATATTTACTTTTGGGATTAAGTAAATATGTCGAGGTATTTTAATCACATGTCACCATTGAGTAAAGCGACAAAAGGTAAGGTTTTAATTAGAAAATCCGCAGCGAGATGGATTGGGTTAAAATAGTGATTTGCAGTCAAGTACCTCGGATGGAAATTTTGACTGCGCCGTGAGTCTCGGAATGGCTGAGATAGTCGGAAAAGAGTGTCCGATTGTCGAAATTGAGTTTCGGGAAATTTAAGAGTTAAAAGGGCTCGTAATTGAGTAAACGAGTCATTTTTGGGTTTTAAGGGGTATAAACCCTTTTCTCCCTATATAAGGAGGGATAGAGGGAGAGAAGAGAAGGAAAAGAAAGAAGAGAGAGAGGAAGGAAGAAAGAGCAGAAAATGGGAGATTTCGACCAAACTCCGCGGGATTCGACTCGGGATCGTCGGATTTTATCCACGAGGTAAGTGTTTACTTGCTTTATTTATTTTTGAGAATAAATCTCATATCGTAGTTTGGTAATAACAAACCCTAAATATTTTGGGTTGGGTTTTCGGGAGTTAAAATGAATAAACCCCAATAATATTTCAATTCGAGGAACTTAGGATTAATTGAAATTAATTGGTGATTTTGGATTCTAGGACGTTTAGAACCCTTATTATATGTGTATTTGTAGTTGGTTGAGGTTGTAGTATGTTGGGAGTGGCGACAAAAGATTAGGAGAAGCTTTAATGGCTGAAACAGCTTCTTAGAGAAGAAGCTGCCCATCATGATCGATCGATCGATCATGGGGGATCGATCGATCGAACCATCGATCGATCGAGGGCCATGGGTCGATCGATCGATCCCTTCTGAAAGTTAGGCAATTTTCGTACGGTGAATTGGATGGGATGAATTCCAATTCAAATTGATTTGAGGTTAATTATGGGATAACACAAGAGACCTTTTAGGAGTATAGAGTCCTCCAATTGAGGAAATTTAGGAGGGCAAGGTGAGGGTTTTAATGTGTAACCCTTAAATTATATTTTCGAGGAAAATAGAGAAATTATTGAATTTGAAGGTTTATGGTTCCTAAGTTAGGGTGGGGACCTCTAAGGGATTATATGGACGAGATGTAGTCCTTAGGTTGTGGAAATGGGATCCACGACCTACTAAGTTTAAGGTTGATCGGGGAAGGATAATCCCCGGGGATATTTCAGTGGGCATTTAGGCCTATGTAATTATGCGTGTAGGAAACATAATTATAATCGATTGTGGATTGAGTATATCCTGTGAGATAATTAGGATAAATTGGGAATATAAATATATATTCATTTAGTGTGGAGTGTTATAATTGGAGATATCCAATAAATCCGTACATGGGATTAAGGTATGTATTATTTATTAGAATGAAGAAATACTTTGGGTATAGTATCATGCGTATATGAATGCATGATTATGATTCTTTGAGAGAATCTTTAGGATTGTTGGTCATCGCTAGATGTGATTGGCAATTATGGCCATTTATATATATTCGAGGAGGAAAATATAGTATGTATACTATGTGATTAAAGTATATATAAAATATGATACGGATGTGTATTATATAGTATATTCCTTGTGCATGAGAACAAGGTAATATATATGTCTGTAAGAATAAGACATGCATGGTTTAAAACTTGGTACTTAATGAATAAGTATAAATGGTTTTATAAATGTAAAAATGAATGTTTTCAAAATGGAAAAGAAATGATTTTCATAAATGATAATTTATGTATACACACCTCTCTAAATCGTTATCATAAGAGAAGTTGCGCGCGTGAGGTGAAGTCCCCTGGCTAATGAATGCGGGGTGGATATAGTCCTAGGCCATATAAGCGATTATTGTATGTTTTTTGCGCTGGTGAGGTAATTCTGGGTGTGGTTATGACTCTCTCGCAGGCATATGACCGCTTCCCGACGTTTCGTTAGGATCTCAGGTTGTCTTGGTGATAGGCCCTGGAAGATAATAGCTATTTAGGGATGCGCATAGTGGGGAAACTCGGACGGGCAGTCTTAGAAGCGTTATATGATATGTAATATAACTATTTTCAATAATGTGGGACATTATTGATGTTAAAGCATTTTATGATAATAAAATGGCTTTAAATACATTTCCTGGATGGAAGAAGGAAAATGTGATAAATGAATTGGTTTTATAAACATTTCCTGGATGGAAGAAGGGAAATGGGAGCATATAAGATGAAAAAGCATTTTTATGATAATAAAATTGGTTTTAAATACATTTCCTGGATAGAAGAAAGGAAATGGAAAGTTTTGAGATAAAAAAAGAAAATGAAAATGAAATTGGTTAACATTTTGTAAATGACTTCTCATTCCGGGAGATATATCCGAAAGTGTAACATGATACGTATATAAAAGATTAATATAATGTAAACCGTGGTCCGGGATATATTATCCGGATGTATGTTGAATTATGTATATTAGAGTAAGTATGTTATATATGTTATTATATAGTATGTATATACGTTGTGTACTTAGGGTCTAATGGATCTCGACGATCGACCTTGCCACGTAGTAGTGTATCGGGGGGGTCACTTGTTTGGATTTCGCTCTGCGAGATACCCCACGCACGAACATGGCTTAGTGTTGAGACTGGGAAGAAGTTTATCCCTTAGTACTTGGAAATAGCTAGGGTGGTTAGAAGATGTGTGACGAATTAGTTAGGCATCGTAGCTTGACTAGGATGTATAGAGGGATGCAATAGGTATGCACTATTAGAATAGAGATGAGGGGTATCTCATGGGAGTGCGATACCAAATTTAAATATGAGATAAAATATTTTTTAAAAATAGAGCATTTATGCACTTGCTAAATATTTTCACAACTCGGGCTTTGACCCGTTTATCTACTTTTCCCTCTCTTTCTATATATATATATATATATATATATATATATATATATATATATATATATATATATATATATATATATATATATATATATATATATATTATATAGGTGTCCAGACACAGGGATGCCTGGATGACACTTCCTTCGAGTCAGACGTCAGCTGCAACAGCTGTGGATGCATGCAGGTTCTCGATAGACGCTTCCATTCTTATAATCTAGATAGGAGGTATTGTGTACACATTCGGGTTAATAACCCAACAACATTTATTTATTCTTTTACTGCCTTTTAGTGTGGCATTCAATTTGGTTGAATCATATTTGAACCGAGTGTTTGGTTATTTTATTTCATATCAGTTTCATTCATATATACTGTGTGGATGTTTTAATTTAGTAGTTTTTTAAAAAGAGTAGTTAAGTAAAATTATGACGCCAGCCTAATAGGTTATTAGTAATTAAAATGAATTTTCGACAGTGATGCTAAGAATGATCCATATGCGACTCCTGTTTTAATTTTGGTATAGGAGTGATCGCCCGATATTTTATTCGGAGGGGTGTCATAGGTATCAGAGCATAAGGTTCTATTGTCCTTAGGAATCTGTGCGGACGTACTAGTCTTTCAGCGTTGCTTATAAAGCCTCATGATTAGGATTGTTGATTTCTATTGTGAGATTTCGTTCTCCTGCTATAGTATAAGATTATGGAAATATTTTGCGCGCTCGTTCTAGGTTCGTGTTCCAATCGAGGAAGGGCGACCAAGGAGGGCCGTGATGAGGACAACAGGAAGCGAGGCTTAGCTGGGGCGACTGGTAGAAATTGGGGGATTAGGACCGCCGTAGAAATCACTCCCCTTATGGCAATTGTTAAGGATTGTTGCAACGACTACTAAAGTATAGTAGTTATGAGTACCGCAGTACCGCTGTAGTAGAGAGTGGTACTAAAGTTGAATTTCCTAGTGACGATAGAGATTCGAAAGGGATCTTACGGATAGTTTTAACCGTGAGTCCCATGATTTAGCAGGAATGAGAAGAATGGAGTTAAGGAAATTTTTGGTTCAGTTTGGGCAAATGTACCAGGTCCAAGATCCATTTGGAGTAGCTAGAGAGATTGGCAAAGTTATCATTATGAGTTTCACCTCAGAAGGAAGAGGTATAATTGGCGTGGCTAGATAAAGTCGCGGTGTTTCGTTAGCCCTAGACTCGTGTGTGTAATTTGAGTTTTGTGGCGGTCTCGACAACATTATATAATGTAGGTCTATGTGTTTTCCGCGGTAGCGGAGTTATATTTTTCTTTCATTCTCTATAAAAGCGGGTGTTGATATTTTGAATATATATATATGTTTGACTTGTGATACTCGTCTTATATGTATCATACGAGTATGGTAATATTATGAGTATATTATATTCTTCGTTGTTCGGAGCGATAGCAGGCTAATGATGGAAAGACTATCATGTCCGCAGTTCCAGGGTGGAACGGGTTATTGTTGCGATATCTCACCTGGATACAGGTTGAGTTCGCCTTTATTGTGCGCATAGATGGAACTTATATGAGCAGAGGTTTCATTATCACGATTTGAGTATGTGGAGACCTTATAGATATGATTTAAGGCCCGGAGAACTTAATTGTTGAGTTGTGAGTTTAAGCTCATTATTGATTGCGCAGAGACTGAGTGGGGTGCGAGCGCTTAGTGGTACGGCTCCTATTTAGAGATGGGAGTTCAGACCGCATTTGGTTGAAAGAGGGGATAGGATTATCCCGATTGCATGTTCAAAAATAACGGACCTCCATGACCGACAAAGTTAATTAGTAGTGTGTGGAGGGGTTCCTTATTTGGATTTCGCTTTGCGAGATGCTCCACGCATGAACCTTAACGGCGTCGGGAGTGGGGATATTTTATAGGATGCAAGGATGTGGGTTTTGTTGATAAGTCATATAGTGTGGATGAAACACTATAGACTATGAGCCATGTGATGATGGCATGCTTAAGGAAATGTTGTGTTATGGAAAAGCGCTATAGTTGTCCTCTCACCATAAGTGGGTGGGTGAAGTTGGACTTAGAAAAATTGATTCGAGGATTATAGCCATGCCTTAATAAAAAGGAAGATTTTGAGGAAATATGTTTTGGATATGATGTTCGTAACGCTTTTACGGAGAGTTGGCACTTCGATTAGTTAGATTTTGCCTTCTCGCTCAGGTGGAAAGCTAGAATAGTAGAAATGCGTTCGTAAGTTAGTGAGGTAGGATTTAGGACGTCCCGTGGATGTGCCTTAGGTCACTATATCTCGATGACCGATAACGCGAGGGAGTAGTGTAACGGGAGGGTTCCTTGTTTGGATTTCACTTTGCGAGACGTCCCACGCATGAAACCAAGCAAATATCGGAAGTTGAGAGAGGCCTTGGGCACTAGGGATATACTTAGGATTATATTTGTTTCGCGTAGGTAGGGTGACGTTTAGACCGTAGCATTTTTAGGATGTAAGTTCAATGGAGCTAGTGGCACCGATGTAAGGAGAATTGAATTTCGCGGGTTGGGAGGACCCATGCGTGAGTATTACACCGAGGAAAGGATACCCTTATTTAGAGAGAGTGTTATGTTTCGAGTGTTTACAATGTATGTGCCGATGTGCATGGGATAAAAAGGTGTATGGGCACCTTAGTGAGTTGGTTTTATATACTGCCTGAAATAGAAGGGGCGTAGTATATAAAGTTGAAGTTTATGTCGTGAGACACTAGAAATGATGGGTGCAATGTGACGCTATTGGAGTCACTTTACGAACGTGGTAGCCGTATAGTGTATGATTGGGAACCATTGGGTTAGTATCGTTCCCCTTGAAATATTAGGATTTGGAGCGATTCTAAGATTAGCGGTGTAGGTTGTATCTGAATTTCGAGGACGAAATTCCATTGTAAGGGGGGAAGTATGTAACAACCCGTACTCTTGGAGACAATTAAATTCCATAATTGAGTATAAATTGGAATTTGGAGAATTTCCCGGAATAGTGATTTTTGGGATTTTCAAGGATTTTATGATTGTCGATTGGTGAAATATTTACTTTTGGGATTAAGTAAATATGTCGAGGTATTTTAATCATATGTCTCCGTTGAGTAAAGCGACAAAAGGTAAGGTTTTAATTAGAAAACCCGCGGTGAGATGTATTGGGTTAAAATAGTGATTTGCGGTCAAGTACCTCGGATGGAAATTTTGACTGCGCCGTGAGTCTCGGAATGGACTAGATAGTCGAAAATGAGTGTCCGATTGTCGAAATTGAGTTTCAGGAAATTTCAGAGTTAAAAGGGCTCGTAATTGAGTAAACGATTCATTTTTGGGTTTCAAGGGGTATAAACCCTTTTCTCCCTATATAAGGAGGGAGGGAGGGAGAGAATAAAAGGAAAAGAGAGAAGAGAGAGAGGAAGGAAGAAAGAGGAGAAAAGGGGAGATTCCAACCAAAGTTCGCGGGATTCGACTCAGGATCGTCGGATTTTATCCACGAGGCAAGTGTTTACTTGCTTTATTTATTTTTTAGAATAAATCTCATATCGTAGTTTGGTAATAACAAACCCTAAAGATTTTGGGTTGGGTTTTCGTGGATAAAACGGGTTTTCAGGACTTCAAACGAATAAGCCCCTATAATATTTCAATTCGAGGAACTTAGGATTTAATTGAAATTAATTGGTGATTTCGGATTTTAGGACGTTTAGAACCCTTATTATATGTACATTTGTAGTTGGTTGAGGTTGTAGGATGTCGGGAGAGGCGATAAAAGCTTGCGAGAAGCTTTAATAGCCGAAACAGCTTCTTGGAGAAGAAGTTGCCCGTCATGATTGATCGATCGATAATGGGGGATCGATCGATCGAACCATCGATCGATCGAGGGCCATAGGTCGATTGATTGACCCCTTCTGAAAGTTAGGCAATTTTCCTAGGGTGAATTGGATAGGATGAATTCCAATTCAAATTGATTCGAGGTTAATTATGGGATAACATAAGGGACCTTTTTGGAGTATAGAGTCCTCCAATTGAGGAAATTTAGGAGGGCGAGGTGAGAGTTTTAATGTGTAACCCTTATATTATATTTTCGAGTAAAGTAGAGAAATTATAGAATTTAAAGGTTTATGATTCCTAAGTTAGGGTGGGGACCTCTAAGGGATTATATGGACGAGATGTAGTCCTTGGGTTGTGGAAATGGGATCCACGACCTACTAAGTTTAAGGTTGATCGGGGAAGGATAATCCCCGGGGATATTTCAGTGGGCATTTAGGCCTATGTAATTATGCGTGTAGGAAACATAATTATAATCGATTGTGCATTGAGTATATCCTATGAGATAATTTGGATAAATTGGGAATATAAATATATACTCACTTAGTGTGGAGTGTTATAATTGGAGATATCCAATAAATCCTTAGATGGGATTAAGGTATGTATTATTTAATAGAGTGAAGAAATACTTTGGGTATAGTATCATGCGTATATGAATGCATGATTATGATTCTTTGAGAGAATCTTTGGGATTATTGGTCATCGCTAGATGTGATTGGCAATTATGGCCATTTATATATATTCGAGGAGGAAAATATAGTATGTATACTATGTGATTAAAGTATATATAAAATATGATACGGGTGTGTATTATATAGTATATTCCTTGTGCATGAGAATAAGGTAATATATATGTCTATAAGAATAAGACATGCATGGTTTAAAACTTGGTACAAAATGAATAAGTATAAAAGGTCTTATAAATGTAAAAATGAATGTTTTCAAAATGGAAAAGAAATGATTTTCATGAATGATAATTTATGTATACACACCTCTCTAAATCTCTATCATAAGGGAAGTTGCACTCGTGAGGTGAAGCCCCCTGGCTAATGAATGCAGGGTGGATATAGTCCTAGGCCATATGAGCGATTATTGTATATTTTCTGCGCTGGTGAGGTAATTATGGGTATGGTTATGACTCTCCCGCATGCATATGGCCGCTTCCCGATGTTTCGTTAGGATTCCAGGTTATCTTGGTGAAAGGCCCTGGAAGATGATAGCCATTTAGGGGCGCACACAGTGGGGAAACCCGGACGGGCGGTCTTAGAAGCGTTATATGATATGTAATATAACTATTTTCAATAATGTGGGACATTATTGATGTTAAATCATTTTATGATGATAAAATGGCTTTAAATACATTTCCTGGATAGAAGAAGGGAAATGGGAGAAATGAATTGGTTTTATAAACATTTCCTGGATGGAAGAAGGGAAATGGGAGCATATAAGATGAAAAAGCATTTTTATGATAATAAAATTGCCTTTTAAATACATTTCCTAGATATAAGAAATGAAATGGAAAGTTTTGAGATAAAAAATGAAAATGAAAATGAAATTGGTAAACATTTTGTAAATGACTTCTCATTCCGGTAGATATATCCGGAAGTGTAACATGATATGTATATAAAAGATGAATGTAAAGTAAACCTCAGTCCGGGAGATATTATCCGGATGTATGTTGAATTATGTATATTAGAGTAAGTATGTTATATATGTCATTGTCGATGTAAAAAACTAGACCACTCTAATTATTCAATCACAAATAAATAAATGAGACAAAGAATTTTAAAGTGGTTCAGCCTTATAAGAATGGCCTACGTCCACTGTTGTTTTATTGCTGAATGTATGGGAATTCTCGATTTACAAATTCTATCAAGAAATTTTGGTCCGGATTTTGATCCCCCTACAATGAGGATTGTACAATGTATTTATAGCCCTGAGGCTGTAATATGAAAGGGTAATACATTAAATGATGTACATATAAAAGGGTAATACATTCAATGCTCCTTATACATGTGCGTCTGAATGATAAGCATTTAATGAATTAGTTGAACTATTGGTTATCCATCTATTAATGCTTTGTTCGAGGTGAAGCTCGACCGCCTGAGTTGCTCGGACCGCCTAAGCTTCTCGGTACTCAAGAATTCCTCGGAGAGGTATTGTTCCTCGGAGCGTACGACTTCCTCGGAGAGATCTTGTTCCTCAGAGAGGTATTATTCCTCGAAGCGTGTGAGTTCCTCGGAAATGCTTGTTGTTGCCATGTAGATTGCCACATGTCTTCATATGATTGGTCCATGTCAGTAGATTAAATTTGGTATCAACAGTCATTATATAGTATGTATATACATTATGTACTGAGGGTCTAATGGATCTCGACGATCGACCTTGCCGCGTAGTAGTGTATCGGGGGTGGGGGTCCTTGTTTGGATTTCGTTATGCGAGACACACCACAAACGAACATGTCTTAGTGTTGAGACTGGGGATAAGTTTAGACCTTAGTACTTGGAAATAACTAGGGTGGTTAGAAGATGGGTGACAGATTAGTTAGGCAGCTTAGCTTGACTAGGATGTACAGAGGGATGCAATAGGTGTGCACTATTTGAAAAAAGGTGAGGGGTATCTCATGGGAGTGCGAAACCAAATTTAAATATGAGATAAAATATTTTTTAAAAATAGAGCATTTGTGCACTTGCTAAATATTTTCACAACTCGGGCTCTGACCCGTTTATCTACTTTTCCCTCTCTTTCTCTCTCTCTCTCTCTCTCTCTCTCTCTCTCTCTCTCTCTATATATATATATATATATATATATATATATATATATATATATATATATATATATAAGTGTTCAGACACAGGGACGCCTGGATGACACTTCCTTCGAGTCAGACGTCAGCTGTAGCAGCTGTGGATGCATGCAGGTTCTGGATAAACGCTTCCATTATTGTAATCTAGATAGGAGGTATTGTGTACACATTCGGGTTAATAACCCAACATCATTCATTTATTCTTTTACCGCCTTTTAGCGCGACATTCGATTTGGTTGTATCATCTTTGAACCGAGTGTTTGATTATTTTATTTCATTTCAGTTTCATTCATATATATTGTGTGGATGTTTTAGTTTAGTACACTACACCAAAATGGGCAAATTGTCACCTTTTAGCCGGCCAGCCTTGTCAAGGTCTTGACCGTGATAAAAAAACACGCGTTTTATGTCACGGTTATTGACCTTGACACGACCGTGACAACGAATTGTCACGGTCATTGACCGTGACAAGCCCGTGACAATTCAATTTGTCACGGACTTGTCATGGTCAATGACCTTGACACGACCGTGACAACTTTTCCAGCAAAAACCCTTCCCCCCTTCTTTTTTCCCTCCCACCGTTCCCTCCCTCTCTCTCTCTCTCTCTCTCTCTCTCTCTCTACTTTCAGGTCCAATTTCTCTCTCTCTCTCTTCCATTTATATATATATTTGTGTGTATATTTATGTGTGTATGTGTATATATATATATGTGTGTATGTGTGTGCGTGTGTGGGGGGTGGGGCGAGGTGGGGCAGGGTGGGGGTGGGGGTGGTGGAGGGGGGCAGGAGGTGGGGTGGGGTGCTGTGTGTGTGTGCGTGGTGGTGTGTTTTGGAGGAGAGGGTGGTGGAGGGGGGGAGGGGGTGGTGGAGGGGGCAGGGGTGGGGTGGGGTGTGTGTGTGTGTGTGGTGGTGTGTGGTGGGGGAGGGGGTGGGGTGGGGTGCGGTGTGTGTGTGTGTGTGTGGTGGTGTGTTTTGGGGGAGGGAGTGGTGGAGGGGGGGGAGGGGGTGGTGGAGGGGGCAGGGGGTGGGCTGGGGTGTGTGTGTGTGTGTGTGGTGGTGTGTGGTGGGGGAGGGGGTGGTGGAGGGGGGCAGGGGGTGGGATGGGGTGTGTGTGTGTGTGTGTGTGTGGTGGGGGAGGGGGTGGTGGAGTCCACTTTTGGTGTGTGTGTGTGTGTGGTGGTGTCAACAATTTTTTTACAATAATCAAATACTGTAGAGTCCACTTTTGCTATTGTTTGTCAATTTATAAAATATTGCACATCCACGGACTATTATAGAATAGTGAGTGTAAATACGAGTCTAACCCATGAAAATTTATTAATTTTTCATTCAAAATAGTTGTGATTGTCCAACTAAACGAAATGAGTTTAAAGAAGAGATGAAATATTCCTAAGCTAAAACAAATAAAAATGCAAATACGAAAGACATAATCAAGTGTGCGAGTAAAAAACTGACGTTCGATTCATTATCCACATTTTACTAATAGTGTACAATAATTTAAATTTGTCGTTCCTGATTTAATAACTCAAATAAAATGACCCCATGTTTAATTCGAAAAATAATACGATTAAGTTCACAATAACATTTAACGTCTCTAAATTTAGACACCTAAAATTTCTAATACCTTAGAAAGTTCATTTTGAAATTTCAAAGTACACTCTTTAAGTATGGACTATCAATTAATTCAATAAAAGTATAACGCATCGAAAAGTACTCACGCTCAAAATAAGAAAAATAAGTTTTCAAACACAGTCGAAGGTTTAAAACACCCTCATGCCATTTTAAATGAATGTCGAATTTCTAAAGCTCTTAGGAAATATTGAAAAATAAAAACGAATTTAAACTACACACAATATTAATCAAAAACAATAAACTTCACATGGTCCTACTAAATAAATTAAGCTAGTATAATTAAAGAGAAAATAAAAAAATGCAAGAATGAATAAAAACTTTTATTAAACAAACTTACAATTAAATATGTATTGATGTAAAAAAACTAGACTTGATCTAATTTTATAATCACTGATAAAATATATAATGGTAATGGTAAATACAAGAGAAAGTGATTTTTTTAAGTGCTTCGGCTATGTAAGAAAGCCTACGTCCACTGTTGTTGTATTGATTTAAGAGGTTACAAAATGCTAGGTACTCTTACAAATACGAATATCCCAAAATCCGTTCTACCTTGCCCTTGATGAAAAGGATAAAACATAGTTATAGTGATCCGGAGGTCAAGGGTTGGAATTCCAAGATATGTAATGCTTTTATACATTTATAATCACGATTCATTCCACTAAATAATCATAATTGCACTCAAAATTAATTATTTATAAATCACTCGAAAGAATGTGTTCTTATTATTAAAGTTGATTACGGTATATTATGATTCCCCACGTTATGTTTTTGATACCCTCTTGGTTAAATAAATTTTCTACTAACCGATTTTAATGAATATCTGATCAATTCCTTGATTCTAAAACTTAATTCTATAGGATTATAAAATAGTTCATCGGTCGGGTAAACAAAACATATAAGTCTATCAAGGGGTATCACAATCCAAATTATTTCTTGGACGTGAATTCCTCCAAATTATGATCTCATACCTATTCACACAATGATTGACCAACTTGCGAGGATCTATTGTTCTAACATATAATTGAACTTCAGCCATCGCAATCGAAGAAATAATTGTGAAAGAAATTTAATATCCATAACCCTAGGGATTAAGAATCTATGAACTTTTTGCAAACGATATGAGATTTCCCATGTTTAATCAAGAACATCCTTAGACTTGTAGGGGGTGGGGTGGGGTGGGGTGTGTGTGTGTGTGTGGTGGTGTGTGGTGGGGGAGGGGGTGGGGTGTGTGTGTGTGTGTGTGTGCGTAGGTGTGCGTGTGTGTGTGGCAGTGGGTGGGGGTGGGGGTGGGGCACCCATTTAATAACTCTTTATTTGGAAAAAACATAATATTACAAAATTGAAACGAAATGGTATTGACGGAACTTACACATACGTTATAATATAGATGGAACATTTTTTTATCTGTACTATTAATTCAATTAATTCAATTAGGTAAAACGAAATGTGTACTATTAACATTTTTTTTTATCTGTACTAATAACATTTTTTTTACAGCAAAAATGTCTCCTTCAGATGTTAAGGCGAAGATGATGATGCTGTTTATGATGATGTCGTCTGGGTTCGGTGGTAGCGGAGGCGACGAGGGCTCCTCCGCCGCTAGGCTCCCCAAATATGGAAAATTTGGGATTACCGTCGAAAACAAGTCGGAGCTTTTAGCGAGATCCCTCGAGCTGCTAAAGACGGTCATTGTCCCGGGGTTTATGAGTTGGAAGGAGGTGCCGTATGAGCTCAAGTTAGCTATTTGGGCGGCACTACAGGTAATATTTATATGAATATTTCAATTTCAATTTATATTTATATTTATTCGCAACTAACATTGTATTTGTTGGACAGGAACAATTCAACTTGGATCCAAAGTTACGCGATTCCGTCTTGGAGCAGTTGAGGGAGAAACACAAGACGTGGAAGAAAAATATGCGGTCACAGTACTTTGGAAAAACACGAGAGTCCATTTTACAATGGCGCGGATCCGTCCCGCCCAAGGAGCCGATCTCATTGGCACAATGGCAAAAGTTCATTGACAATGAGATCGAGGATCGACAATTGGCATCTCGCCAATCAGGAAGGGAAAATCGGGCTAAAAAGACGGACGTGCACTACTCCGGCCGGACCTCTTACGCTGAGGTGGAGCATAGGATGCAGGTAAGATTTAATTTATCTATAACTACAGAAATATATTATTGGATATTAATTTTACTAATTTTACTAATTTTACTTTACTCTATTTTATTTCAGGGGGTAGGGAGTGGGCCAGGGGGTAAGCCACATAGGCTCGATACTTATGTGGCTCTTCGGACGAAGAAGGGGAAGGAAAAGGAGGTGTCCCCGAGCGTCGCGGCCACGATTGTAAGTAATCCGACAGTTTAATTATTGTTAATTACGTTATAATTTTTTAGTTTACATATTTTACTAATCATGTGCTTTTTGTCGTTTCAAGCAAAGCTTAAAGAAGTGCATGAGTCGCAGTCTGATGCCGACAAGGCATCTTTGTCAACAGACGCACTCAGCCAAGTGCTTGGCTCTGATCGCAAAGGGAGGACAAGGGGAGTGAGCTCGCGGGTGGCCAAATCGAGGATCATCGGATTGGAGACGAGCGACACCGGGTTGGCTCGAACGGTGGATTCACACGACGCGAAGCTGTCCCGTTTGGAGGCGACGGTCCAAGATATGTACGCATTCATGAAGTGTACGTTGGGTGGAGACCGTAAAGGGAAAGGGAAAGGGAAGGAGAAGGCGGTGGAGGAGGAGGTGCGGGAGGACGAGGCGCAGGATGACGAGGATGTGGTCCTCGCTGCTTCATCATCGACACGTTCGTACTTCGACGATCCACTTCCCTATTTCACGCCCTCCAACAGACCATTGTCAACAATTGGTTGGCCGAGCATGTTCATATTGGACGTATTTGATGGCCAGCGGATAGGGCGGGGGTTGAGGGACCCTAATATCGTCGAGGGTGGAATAGTCCATGGACGTGTGCTTCAAGAGATGGAGTCCAGGGTGCTCGTCATGCATGTCATACCCGGGAAGGAGAACTCCCTATTGTGGTTACGCGAACAATGCGGCACGACGTATATTAGTGGGTGCGTCAATTCGTATGTCGTGTGACCTACTCACCTCCTCAATTTTATCCAAGACATGTAGTAACATTATTTTTAAGTTTGTCCATTTTAATTAAATTTGGATTATATCGTCATGTATATTATTTTTACTTTGAATATTTGGATTATATCGTCATGAATATATATTTGCATTATCTTTAGTTTGTGTTGGATATATGATGTTTGGAACAGGTACAACGTTGCTATAACAGGTACAAATATACTGTTGGGCAGTGGCGGTGGCCATACTGCCCAGCAGATTTTTTTTAAATTCTGTCCAGAATTGTCACGGTCATTGACCGTGACAAGTCCGCGATAAAAGTTGTCACGGACGTATCACGGTCAATGACCGTGACAATTTTGGGCAAGAGGGGTCACGGTTATGTCACGGTTTAGAACCGTGACAAACGTGTCATGGTCATTGACCTTGACACGACCGTGACACAAAACGCGAGTTTTTTATCAAGGTCAATGACCGTGACACGACCGTGACAAAAAAGTTGTCTCGCCTCGAAATGTCACGGTCATTGACCTTGACAAGGTTAATTTGTCAAGGTCAATGACCTTGACAAATGGGCAGATTTGGTGTAGTGGTAGTTGTTTAAAAAGAGTAGTTAAGTAAAATTTTGACGCCAGCCTAATAGGTTATTAGTAATTAAAATAGATTTTCTACAGTGATGCTAAGAATGATCCATATGCGACTCCTGTTTTAATTTAGTACAGGAGTGATCGCCCGGTATTTTATTAGGCGGGGTGTCACATGAGAGAATATAATCTACAATGTTCTAGAGTAGCTTCTTTTCAAACTTTAGTAGTGAGAGGAATTGTGTAACTACTAAGGGACTGGGTTCGAATGAGAGAACCTTAAAGAGTATATACGATAGAGAGGTAAATCGTACAGTTAAAGTATTGTGGGTAGTAGGGACGAATATACTACATATAAATTTGACGACTTTGGTTGCGTGAATACCTAATGAATATAATAAGTTGTGTGTATGCTTATTGATTGAACTATTATGTGTACGACATACCTACGCTGCTTGCTATCGAGCGGAGGTTGAGCGTTGTGGACAATCTTTCCTTGAGGAGCCTTCAGGTGGGATTTTGATTTGTACCACTAGAGCATAGAACCTAGGTACGGGCTATCTATGAGAATGATAGTGATGACTGTCATATGGGTTCATAGGTATGTGCGTAGGCCATCGTCTTGGAACTATGTTCACCTCCAGTATGTTTGTTTGTTTTGATAGTTCACGAGAGATTGAACCTTTAGTCTTTTATGCAATGAGTGATGCACCAGGACATGATAGTAGAGTATGTATGCACCGCAGCTATGTCTTGGGGTATGGTATTGAATATATATATTTGTGTTACTATCTACTGTGTGAATTAAGTAGACATGTATAATAATGAAATATGAAATGAACTGAATTGGGAACACTTTACCTATATTAAATTGAAAGGGAGCTTATGCATCTTAAAGAGAAGTTAATTGTATGTATTATGTATATTGTGTGGGAAATACATGGGAACGATATTGGTCTATGATTAGATATTAAAAGGGAAAGAACTAGTTATCATGGGCATAGAAACTAGTAGGGTTTTGATGGAACGTTAGGCGTGCACATTATATGAGAGGTGAGCATCTCAAGTGAGTACGATAACCTAACATGATTAATATATGTGCTATAAACTCATTTTAAACACTTGCTGATTTTTAAACTGTTTTCAACTCGGGCTCTGACCCGTTTTCTACAAATCTCCTTTTCTTGTCAAATTATTTTAAGTGACCAGCCACAGGGACACCAAGCATAGGAGTTCCATTCACTCGACGAGCTGTAGCTACTGTGGAAGTTATAATACCTTGGTAGTAAACGCCTTTATGTGTATCATTTCCTACTTTTGAGTTATTTCATCAGTTCAAACATGTTGCCCCTCTTTTATTCATATATTCAGAGAATTTGGATTTAGTGATTTACTTTATTCAGTTGTTGAGTTTATTTCTATTGGATTATTGTATTTGGGACTTTGACTGGAAATGTGTTCTCCAGTTTCATTTATTATTGTTTTTATTTCCCATCATATGAGATTAATGTGCATGATGAATATTTAATTATTCGTAACTTAGTTTTATATGAATTAAAAGATAAAATTTTGACATCAACCTTTTTAAATATTAGGTGGTTAGTATTTAATAATAAAGTTTTCGACAATGCGGCATAATCTGAACGAACTGGATATTCTGATTTAATTTAATAAAGGACTGATCACCTGATATTTAATTAGGCGGGGCGTCACAGGTGGTATTAGAGAATGAATAATTCTCCCAAGATAAGTTGTTGGGCTTTGTTGTATTTGAGACGATATAGTTTCATTCTTGCTACATTTGGTGTCTGAATTTTTCAGTTTGCTGGTTTGTTTGGATTTGTATATTGTGTTTTGTCCCCGCGCATGAGCTTGTTGTATGTATGTTTTTTATCTAGTTTTATTTTATATGTAACAAAAAACATATTAGTGGGAGTGTTGTTTTATATCTTGGTAACATAATAAAATTTATAATTTATCTACTATAATATTGAATGAGGAATAAATTATCATACATCTTTTTATTTGTGTTTTGGTTTATTTGTCAACCATGATTTGAATTATAAAATTTATTTATGACAATTTAGGAAAAACCTTTATAATATGAACTATTTTAAATGACTATTTTTTTAAAATCATACATTACATTTTATAGATCATAAACGACCATTTTTAATGTATTAAATGGTTCATCATGACAGTTTTTAATCATATATGATAGTTTTCCAAGTAATTGTAAACATACATGGTAATTTAATTGGTTTATGCAATCTGTAATTAAGGTAGGTGTAATTAACAAGTGCAAGGTTAAAACACATCGGGATTGGGTTAATTATAGTGAGTAATAAATGGTTAACAACGTATGGTTTTGGTATATCCTTAGCGACGAACTCCTATTAGAGTTGCGTTATTCTTTACATGAACTATGTACGATCTGAGTTAGGATATTGATCGAACATTGCATGATTGTGTTTTGGATCTATATGTGGGGATGATAGAGTGTATTATTTATGTGAATACTCTAGACTATGGCGTAGTAGGTTTAAGATAGACTTTACGAGTTGGGTAATAACTATTTATTATGGCCGGTTCAGGATGGTTGATTTCTCTACATGACGTGTTATATGTATATTTATGGATTATGAATATATTGAATCTTAGGGTATTTCTCTAAGGATTCTCATCCCATTGTCTCAGACGTATGAGTAGGCTAGGAAGAAGTGTATCTTGAGGTTCCTTATTAAGATTTCACTTGTGAGACATATACCACACATGAAGTCTAGTTCGGTAGTGGGTTTATATGTATTGGGTGCAACGTCCTTACAACTTGTTGTTATCGATAATGGACTTATGTGGATATTGTTGGTGAGTCTTGGGAAACGGATCTTTGTGACCATCTAAGATAAGCATAAGTCTATCGGGGTGATTCCTTATTTGGATTTCGCTTGCAAGAAATACCACATAGGCAACTTAATAAGGTTGGGAGACAGTGAGGAAGTAGACTATTAGTATTTATGTTGTTCTTATGGTGATTATTAGCTTTTATGTCACGGAATTTGATTGGTATTGGATGCAGTTAGTTAGAATTGTATGAGGATGGTGTATAGATAAGGTATGTATCTATGAATGCCAAAAAATGTTGACATGGGGCGTAAATGGGTTTCATTTTAATAGGGTTAAGCAACTTAATATTTCACGAAAATTTACAAAGCTGACCCAGATCTATAAAACCTCCTTCAAGTATTATTGTTCTGCAGGAGTACAAGGACTAAGAAGTTAGAGCTATAGATCGTTGGCGATCTAATTCATCATCCTTAGTGTAGGATTTGATTTGATTTTGTATGACACTCTCATAGCATTTTTATTCAATAGTTTCATTTATATTTTAGTTAGAGGAATTTGTATTTTGGAAATTCATATTATTTGATTAAGTTTTATTAGAGATTTATTTTATTTCATTCAGTTAAATTCAATTACTCATTTTATTATTTATTGTTTAATAACTGCCATGGATGTTTTTTATTAACTGTTATTTTTATTTATCATTGATGCTAAGAATAATATAAATTGCATAGCGCTCTTTGTGTTCGGTGTTTTATCCTAATCAATTGTGCGATGAAAAACAGGAATGTTATAGTTATAGTAACATGTAATATACTGTATTTTCATGTATTTATTTATTAATTTAATAATTGTGAGAATAAATTTGTAAATTGGAATTAATCATTACATGAGTGAATTGGTAATACTAAAAATGCACATTTAGATGATGACTAGATTTTCATGTTATGTGATTTGTTTATACCACATGATATATTAAATTGATTGGTGTAATTAATTAAGTAAGATTGATCTATATGAGGTTACATGTAAAATAAGTAAACATATATTTTATTTTACGTTGTGAGTTATTACCATGAGTTATGAGGTATTATAGTTTGAATCAGACTTTAGATTGATAGGGAGACCCAATTATATATTTTTATCATTTTATGTTGATACTAGGTATAATTGTCATAGTCGTTTTGTAAAAATCATATATATACTGTATATAAAAATTGCTAAAACTTACACGCATAAATATTTTTAACGCATATATATACTAATGATTGAGATCTTAAAGATAAATTAAATTACCAGTTTTTATATACGCTCATAAATAAATAGACACACACACGCGCGCGTGTGTGTGTGTGTGTTTGTGTGTTCCATAATAGCAATCATGCTTAGATCACCCCATATGATCCATTACCGACATCACGCATGAATGGAAAAAAAAACTTTTATTTTAGTTTAAATTTCACCTCAAATTAAAAAATAATAATTAAAAAGCACAAACATAACATATTTATTTTGTACACTAATTGTAAATATTAAAAAAAATGCTTCTTACATCTACCTATTAGATTTATTTTTAAAATAAGTACCCTCTTGTCCAAATTTTGAATCCAATATTAATAACAAAATATAATAAAGTAAAATGAGAAAAGAAAAGTAAAATAATATTATCCTACACCGCCGCTACAGATACCGGTGAAAAAAACAAGATATCTATATATCCCGGTTGACGTTTATGAAAACTCAAAAAGACAAAATCCAAGCACGGGGAAGGTTCAAGTAAGGGACACCCAAATAAGGGCTATTTACGGGATTGTATTTAAAAAATAATAATTTTAATTTTTTTGGGGGGTTTCAAACATTTCAGGGTACACCTAAAAAAATCATCCAAAAATATTTTATTTTGATATTTTTTTAAAATGGATCAATATTTGCGAGTTTTTACGGAGTTAATTTTTTTAAAATATTAAAGTAAAATATTTTAACTGCTTAAAAACTGGGAAATATTGATCCACTTTTTTAAATATCAAAATAAAATATTTTTGATTTTTTTTTAGTGGTACCCTAACATATTTACAATCCAAAAAAAAAACTTCTTTTTTTTAAAAAAATCCCAGGGGGTGGGGGGAGGGGGGGATATAATAGAACCATTTTTTTAACACATAAATCACAACATAAAAAACACATATATCACAACATAAACAAACACATATATCACAATAGAAATATCCCAAACTAAATACAACTTAGTCATTAACAACATAATAGGAAGATCAGAAGCTTATTTTAATTTATAAACAATACCCCCATACAGAACTTTACATACCCACATACAAAACTTTACAGGCCCAAGAAAATATAGTTGAAACTAATCTAAATAATTACATCTAAAATTCCAAATCCAGTCAAAAAGAAACTCAATCATTTATTATGGAATCCTCGTCCCTACAAAGGCTCGGCCATTTGCAGCCAGAGCCACCTCCGACGCTTCTCCGCAACCAAAGTCGCAACTTTATTTTTCTTCTTTCTCCTCATAGGTCCTTATTAGTAGAGCAAGGTTAGTAAATAGGTTTTCTTAGGTTCCAAGTTAGGATTGAGTAACTTCCAGTCAAGTTATTGGTAAAAACTCCAAAACACAAGCGATGATTTTTACATTACTGTATCAAAAAATTACTACACAAACATAGAGAGAGAAAGAGGGAAAAAACTCAACTTCTATCCGTGAGAAAAGACGACCCAAGATGGGTATTGGACACGCAAAAGTATCTTCCTTGAATCTTACACGGTCATCCTCGCAAACGCCACATTCGTAGTTGCCTTCAACAAATCATCAACTCACAATATCACACACACATATATGAAAACATGATCATAACTGAAATGCCTGCTGAAGAATGCAGAGTGTCTCTCTGGTATGTGTTTAGATGTGAAATGGAGAAATATATAGTTGGTAAACCTGAATTGGTAGTAGAAGAGTTCTTTACATTAAATGTAATGAGTGTAGATGAACGTATGGGAATCAAAAAATTCAGAGGAGATCAAGAGTTGGTGAAAGGGGAAATGAAAAGGGGGGAACGAAATAGAATACAACGAGAGAGAGAAACAGAGACGGTGATAGTGTCCACGTGGACACTCTAAAGGAAAAATGATCATTAATTCTTGTATAGCATTTTAGAGTATATAAAGATACCCTTGGGCTAAATTTTAGACACATGTACTGTTTGGGCTCATTTGGAGGCCCAAAATTTTCCTAATATAGACTAGAGGGTATAAGGATTTATCAAGAGAGTTAAATCTCATTAATCAATTACTTTTAACTTGAGACACAAGCCCTAACGACCATAGATCTTTGGAAGAGCTTAAGGATAATTTTGGGAGAGGAGAAAAAATGATTAACGCATAGAGATTCATCATTCTAATATATATGAGGCAATAAATCTATTACTTTATCACATATAATATGTAACTTGTTTATAATGCATGTTATGTAGTTAAATCTGAGACTTAGGCGCACGTTTAGGATTGACATTTTCTATCTTAAAGAAGTTTTGTTAGTGAATTAATTGAGATTAGCGTTGAATTAGTTCCGACTTTAAATAATTACTCCTTTTGAGCAAAAATCTTAAATTGCATCATTTTAGAATATGATTATGTGATTAAAACTCAAGTTTAGGATTGATTTTCATTTTTTTATTGAATTTCCATGGCAATTTGATGTTTGGATCTAAAATTATATGTGTAGTTGACTCCATTAATTGTAAAAGATGAACTAGGTTTAGTCTAAGGATTTTGTTTACTCCATATTGAGGTGTTGCCATGTAATAATTAAAATCAGGAGGAATAGTTGGGTTATTATTTGTGTAAATAAAAATTAGTGGGCAATAGGAATGCGTGACATGTGGAACCATCTGAGACGCGTTAATTTAAGGGTAAACTTATTACAATTTAAATTAGGGAAATAGATCACCAAAGCGGGAAAAATCAAATGGTTGATTAACCACTCAGCATTTAGATGAGAAATTACGTTACATGGGCAAGAAATACTATAGATAATAAATGAACCCAACAACAAAGAGATGACTCCCTCAGAAAATAATCATTTACATACTTTTATCCTCCTTTCCTTCTCTTTTATTTTTCTTTCTTTATTTACCGCATTTCTTTCAATTTCGCAAGTACATTATAAAGTAATTATAATGTTTTCTTTGCATGTTTATTTAAAGTTTATTATCCTTACATTTTTTGTTCTTTACTTTATGCAAATATTTACTTTACTCGCAATTTACTTTCATCAAAATCTTTTCTTTAATCCCATTTTCCTTTATTTTATTTACTAAGCTTTACTTTTTTAATTCTTGCAATTTACCATTTTTGTCCTAGTTAATCACTTAGCACTCACTATAAAGTCTTCCCTAACGGAATCATAAGTCCTCTTAATTTGGGCATCGAACGCAGCACAATCACTTATTAGGCTAAAATATTTGGTTCAAAAGACCACAAATCTTGTCTAGCACGCTCGTAAACCTAATTAACTGTCCAACTAATGAAAAATTCCAAACATATTTTTGGCACACCTAGTGGGACACCAGTGTTGTGTAAATGTTATAAATGGATAACACACATCGAAATGAAACTTTTTACTGTGAATGTTAGTGAAATTGGCTCCATTAGATAACATATTTCCACTATAGAACAATTAGTGGTCCAAACAACCCAAGAGTTAGGTCCAACGATTCATAGTCAAGAAATGAATATTCCAATGACTTCCAGAGCCAACAATATTCAAACTAGACTAGTAGTTGGTGAGCTAGAAACATCAAATATGACTTGAATAACTAACTGACCAATTTTTTTTATCATTTTTGAAATAGGGTTCAAAATTTAAATAGCATGACCATTATAGTGACCAATATATTTGCCTTACCTAATGAAATGACAACCACTACTCAGGTTTATGCACCATAATTTGGAGCGAATACCAGCCAAATTGGGAGAACATCCCTCCAAGAGGTAGGGAGGACATAAACTTATCCAAATATGACTAATGTAGGCTTCCTAGGTTCATTAAACTATGTAATCATCAATAATTCGATCTTCGAACCATAACTTGAGGGGTTGGGGAGCACTAGGAGGTTAGGCAAAGCAAATTCTCAAGTATCTCAATATATGCCTTATCGAACACAATATAATATGCCTCCACAAATTCCACCACTCTTAGTACCACGAACTCCTTTGGTGAACCAAATAACTGCCCCATAAAAAAGGCAATTTCCTAGGGGAGTGGAAAGGAATGAAATTGCCAATTTGATATATAAAATATGTGGATCATTGTCCCAGGGGGTATATACTCCAATCTATAGAAAGACATATCCTAAATGGGTAAATGGAATTAAACTGCATAAAGGCTTTAAATTCATAACTTTTTCCCTCTTCGTAGGGGATGTGAGTCACTCCACAGGGGAACACATTTCTAGGTTCACTAGCCAATGGTTGATGTTTGAACAAATTATTACTTAGGCTACGTTTATTTTTCAGTTCCCTCACAAATAAAGACTTTGTATGGTTTATAAGGTTGCCACCAAACTATGTTCAATCCTGAAAACAAATGGAGGACATGTTTCATGCTCAATCATTCGAAACATAACAAGATATTTCCGTTGGTTAATTGACCAGACTAACACAAAAGCCTAATGAAAAGGCTACCGCATTTATAAATAGGTTTGAAAGGGTTAGAAATAATTGAAAATTATAATTACCTGAGTTAAAATTTGTGAAGTTAGCTCAAGATAGTTTGGAATTTAGTCTTTGAAAGAAGTTTAACGCCACAAAATTTAAAGATCTGGTAGAATTAACAGCCAAAGTATCTAGATATGGAGCTCTTCTAAAAGAAGAGCATGATAGGAATACTTCTTCGTTTAAAAGATATTGTAAAGATCCTAATTTTGAGATAGACGTTTTCGAAATTGTAGGAATTGAAAATATAATTTTTTATCCATTGGTTCAAAAGGATACTACTGTAGAATTCTTGCCGCCAAAGTCAAAAAGAATGATTAAAAACAACCTTTTGACAATAAAAAGACTGATGAGACCATTGGCTTTATCTTAAAAGAAAAAAAATGCTGAACCACCTGATGATGCTAAAAAGCCACATGAAATTAAAGGAAATAACTACTATAAATGTAATAATGTGTTTTACCATTCCACTTATGACTGTTTTGTATTTTGTTATAGGGTAAAAGAGGTAATCAGGTGGGGGAAGATCAAATTACCTACAAAAGAAGAAAGCATAGTGGGGGTAGACAGTACCCAAGGTGAATGAGGTGCAGACTAAGGTGCAATCGGTCCATATGCCTAGTAACAAGGGGCATCTGAAATTCAATGTCAAAACCAAGTCTAAATCAAAGACTTCGAAGCGTGACACCATTAAAGATCTTGATTAGAAGGTGATGAAACACATATGCATTAGGTGCGAAGAATATTATACATAGATGTGCCAATTGATGGGTTCGAAGAAGAAATGCGATTATAAGAAGAACAAAAATAGGAATAATGACAAGACAACAAAGGCGTCGATATTCCAAGAATAAGAGGTTTAAATCAAACCCTCTGGGATAATAAGACCATACTTTGGTCCTTTTTAGTCCCTAGTGAATGCAAAGATACCAAGAAATAACAAATACATCAGACCTGGATTTTAAGTGGACAAATCTCTCGACCATAGAGGAAATTTGGGGGCAGCTAAGGTCCCAAAATTTATTCCAGTAAGGAATGGTGTACCAAAATTATTTGTGGCTCAAACTTTATAGGTCACGCAATAATTCAATTGTGCACTTAAAGAAACTAAAAGAAGTTAGGCATAAGAAAATCGCTCCTGGTATGTGGCCTGTGGTGGAAAAAAAGAAATTGAGGGATCTATAAATTATGATCGCTTGAACTTTATAATGGAGAATCCAAAGAAAATATATAGCCTGGTAAGAAAAAACTGTGCTAGTTCAAAATGGTGGATTATAAGAATTTTCTTCTTCATCCTAAATCTTTTTGCCTTTTTGCTCTTTTTTCTTATTTGCCTCTAAATTCAACCTCTTACCATATTGTCGTTCCGCCTCTTATCCACAAATATGGGTAATATGTTCTCATACAATGTTGCTCCAATTTGACTTAGATGGCGAGCGATCCCAGTTTACGATAGAGAACAAGATAGCAAGTGAGCGGACCTCTGTTATCTTCTTCATTACTAATATGTTGTTTAATAGCACGAAGTTACCTGATGTTTGCTACTACTAAAAAGGGCAGATATATTTTAACCAGTCGCTATTAGTATGCACTCCCCTAGTTTTGAGCTAATGAGATTTCTTTAGGTTGAGTTAACCCTGGGGTCTCGAGGTTCCACAGGGAACAAGATGGGAGTCAAACCCCTTCTGACCTATTAGGAGAAAGACTAAGGATGTAGAAAAGACTATGAGCAAGGATGAATAAAGTTCATCTAAAGAAAGATCTACTGATCAATAGATAAAGGACAGGTGATGGAAATTGATGCCATAATATCGTGACACCCCGTCTAATTAAATACTGGGTGAGAAGTCTTTTATCCAATTAAAATATAAATCTCATCTGAATCATTCTTAGCATCACTGTCAAACACTCTCTTAAAAATTTAACTAGCCACCTAGATTCAAAATGTTGGTGCCAAATTTTATCTTTTTATTAAACAACAACATAAGTGAAATAACCATCATAACAAAACCATCAATGCAGTAGAGTAATCTGAACTAAACATCAGATAAATAAATAAATAAAATGACACGGTACCAAATAACATTTCGGTTCTAAATATAAAATCCAAGTAAATATCCAATGGAATCAAAATGAGTCCACGAGTACAAAGTCTGGTAAAATGAATAAAATAAATAACTAAAGGGGCGACATGACCAAATAAAATAACTGACTGAATCATACACTAGGAATGAAATAACTTAAGTGTCAAAGTCTAAATCCTACAAGCATCTACATGCACTTCAGCTATGCATCCCTGGAACAGATCATCAAACTGGGCGTCCCTGTGTCTAGACACCTAAACGATTTTGGAAAAGCTTTTGCAAGTACGGGTCAGAGCCCAAGAAAAAACCAATTTAAAATATTTAGCAAGTACTTAAATTGCAATTTAAATGAATAGTTATTAATACACATGTTAGGTTGCGTACACTCCCTTGAGTTCCTCACCTGTCATCTATATTGCGCACCTAACGTCTTCTACAAATCCCACCTAGTCAAGATACCCAATCTAACTAGGTCCCAAGCCTTTAATTAACCATAATATAAGCCTAGCTCACCCGTAATTCCCATACAGTATGCTACAGTATACCGTTAATTATCATAAAGCATTTAGTTAATTTTCTCATTAACTTACCTCGTACCACCCATTCAGTACGTTACTTAACAACTAATAACTATCATTAATCTTACGTTATTACTGTTATCCTCATGTTTAGTTCTCACACTTAATTTACCTTTAGATTTGCACTATCTATCCTTTCAAGTATTTACTCTTAAGTAGATTAAGCATTGTTGTAGATAAACACTATCTTGTCTCACTACTATCACATATAAGTAAATTAAACATTGTTTAGATATACACTATCTAGTCCCCTTACTATCACACATAAGTAAATTAAACATCCATAAGTATATGTATATATATATATATATATATATAATACAGCATCTCCCGGACTAGTCATAACGATGTCCACTCACGTACTGTGCTATCAGTCCAAGTTCCTCTCGTACCAAATCATGGACTATCAGTTTGGAATGTCTACTCTAACCAACAATCAAATCACACATACTGGAGGTGAACATATCACTATGTCTTTGGGGATGTGCATGTACCTAACATACCCAAACGACTTGCCAGCATCACTATTTCCGTCACATGGTTATCCACTATCAACGTGGGATCGCCCACTGGGTGGGAACTCCGTGATAGCAAGTAGCGTAGGTATGTAAACATATACAAAAGCACATAATAGGTATACACACAGCCTAACCATATGTATATTCAATATAGGCACACACACGACCTATAATAATCAATCCGTATAGGTATAGACTCAACCTATAATTATATTCCATATAGGTACACACTCAACCTATAAGTATATTACATATAGGTATATACTCAAACTATAAATAAAACCCGTACGTAGTATTTATACCTTGAATACTTACTGTATCATTAATTCACAATATTAACTCACTATCGTATTTTTCCCGAATATTATTCTCTACCCAAAAGGCCCCTCGTTACCCCTTAAGTTAATTATGTAGTTATTACACTCATATACTACTAGTTATAGCCTTAGGTCATGGACCACTCTTCTTGAAGCCCAAATTCTAGATTGTGGATTTGTAACTCACTCCATTTACTATCGTCGATTTAAAGTTCCAATCTTACTCACATTCGGATCTAATCAAGACGTACTTAAACATATACCTACTAACCTCCTCTAAGTCTTTAATTAATTCTAGGATTGGCCCCCAAGTTCCTCATAATTCATCCCAAGAGGAAAATAACATCGAAAAGGAAAAACTACCCCATTATGGGTAGCCGAATCGATTCGCCTAGGAGGCCAAATCGATTCAAAATATAGCAGGTCTCTTCTTCCTTACGTTTTTGCGATTTCTCAACCCAATATGTTCCTCAATTCTCCATGAAACTTCACTAAATTTCAAACCAACATAACTAATCACTACATAGATGTACAGGAATGATTTCCAACGTAAATTAATCATTAATTTATCCTAAATTCAATCCAAGAATCAATTATTCTCTATTAATATATAAACCCCTAGTTTCTCATGTACACATCTTTTAATAAAGAACCCAGATTTATTCGTTATAAATCATCCCAAACCCTTTGATTTCGTGTCATTAACATAAATAAATATGATTACATGCAAACCTACTTCAATTCATGGATTATACCCACCCCTATTTAAAATTAAATCTTCCAAAAATATGTAAATCAAACCCTATTCAATATGGATATTATAGCATGCTTAATATAAACACAAGATAGAAACTTGCCTCTTAATTGAAGGTATGATTTTGTTTGTTGATGATGGATTTGTTGATCTTCCCCTTCAATTCACTCTCCAATGATGTTTGTGGTGCAAGAATCACTTGAATCTCTTTAGAGCCCTTCCTTAAGCTTAAAAAATGACTTCTCCTTCTTCTCTAATGCCCCCTTTTTGTTTTGTATCTTTCTAAACCTAACCTCTCACAACTATATACTAATAAATGATTTGTAAACTCGTAGGTCTCTTTACCCTATTTCACCAAATGACCAAAATTCCCTCCTACGGTGCCGGTTTGACCTAAAATTGCCCTAAGACCCTAACTATACCCCCAGGTAACTATTTTGACTAATTTTACCCTTTCAAAATCAACCATGACCTCTAAATCGTCATCCGAGTAAATTTGTAAACCATTTTATTTCCACCTCAAAATGTAGCACGCGTGAAATTATAATAAACTGTATTAATTTAAACTCTAAATCAACAAATTAAATAATTTCTCCAAATTAAATAAATCCCAAATCACTGATTTAAATAATTACTAAATCATCAACTTAATTAAATCCTATATCCTCATAAATATAAGGTGTTACGTACTTCCCCCCATACAAAGGAATTTCGTCCTTGTAATTCGGATAAGACTAGTACTCCAAGGTTTCTACACTACCTTAATCATGTACTCTGAAGATCACTACATATACTTCTGTCTCCCCTAATCGCGAGTAATATTAAAAAGAATTCAACGTATACCGGGTGATCAGTCCTTCATCCAATTAAAACGTGAATCTCATCTGGTTTATTCTTAGCATCACTATCGATTTTTTTAAAAATAATTAACTAACCACCTAGATTCAAAAAGTTGGTGCCAAATTTTATCATTTTATTAAACAATAACACAAGTGAAATAACCATAATAACAAAACCATCCATGTAGTAAAGTAATCAGAACTAAACACCAGATAAATAACTGAAATGAAATGGTACCAAATGAACTACTAGTTCTAAATATAAAATCCAACTGAACATCCAATGGAACCAAACTGAGTCCATAAGTATAAAGTCTGATAAAGTGAATAAAATAAACAACTAAAGGGGTGACATTCCCAAATAAAATAAATGACCGCATCCAGCTCTAGGGACGAAATAACCGAAAGATCTAAGTCCAAATCCCGCAAGCATCCACATGTGCTGCAGCTAGGCATCCCTGGAATAGATTATCAAACTGGGCATCCCTATGGCTAGACACGTAAAAGGTTTTGAAAAAGTTTTGAGAGTAGGGGTCAAAGCCTAAGTAAAAACCATTTGAAAAAAATTACCAAGTATTTAAATTTTAATTTAAATGAACAGTTATAACTCCCCTAGTTATTAGATACACATGTTAGGTTGCGTATACTCCCCTAGGTTCCTCACCTCTCATCTATAGTGCACACCTAGTGTCTTCTACTAAGCCCACCTAGTCAAGACACCCAATCTAACTAGGTCCCAAGACTCTTACTAACCATAATCTAAGCATAGATCACATGTACCTCCCATACAATACGCTACAATATACCATTAATTATCACAAAGCCTTTAGTTAATTTTCTCAATGACTTACCCCATACCGCCCATACAGTACTTTACCGAACAACTAATAACTATCATTACTCTTACGATATTGTTGTTATCCTCATGTTATGTTCTCACACTTACTTTACCTTTAGATTTGCACAATTGATCTTTTCAACTATTTACTCTTAAGTAGATTAAGCATTGTTTAAGATATATACTATCTAGTCTCACTACTATCACACACAAGTAGATTAAACATTGTTTTGATATACACTAGCCAGTCCCCTTACTATCACTAATAAGTAAATTAAGCATCCATGAATATATATATATATAATACAACATCTCCTGAACTAGTCATAATGGTGCACACTCACGTACTCTAATATCAATCTAAGTACGTCTCGTACCAAATCATGGACCATCGGTTCAGAATGTCTCCTCGAACCATCAATCAAATCACACATATTGGAGGCGAACATAACACTAAGTCTTTAGGGTTGTGCACATACCTAACGTACCCAAATGACTTTCCGTCATCACTATTTCTCTCACATAGTTATCCACTAGCAGCACTATGCTCTGGGGCACAAATCCAGACCTCACTGGAATCGTTAAGGTGGGATCGCCCACGACGCGGGACCTACGTGTAGCAAGTAGCGTAGGTATGTTAACACACACATATGCAAATATTAGGCATACACACAGCCTAACCATATGTATATTCAATATAGGCACACACATGACCTATAATAATCAGTCCATATAGGTATACATTCAACCTATAATTATACTCGATATATGTATATAGTAAACTTATAATTATATTCCATATAGGTATACGCTGAACCTATAAAACAAATCCATATGTACTATTTATCCCTTGAATGCTTACCGTATCATTAATTTAAAATGTTATCTCACTTTCGTATTTTTCTCGAGTATTTTTCTCTACCCGAAAGGCCCCTTGTTACCCCATAAGTTAATTCAGTAGTTATTTCACTCATACCCTACTGATTGTAGCCGTAGGTCATGGACCACTTTTCCCATAGGCCGAATTCCAGATTCACGATTTGTAACTCACTCCATTTACTATCTTTGATTAGAAGTTCCAATCTTACTCACATTCATATCTAATCAAGTATTAAACATATAACCACTGAGCTCCTTTAAGTCTTTAATTAATTCTAGGATTAACCGCTAAGTTCCTCATGATTCATCACAAGATGAAAATAACATTAAAAAAAGGCAAAATTGCGTAATTTTGGGAAGCTAAATCGATTCTCCCAGGAGGCTGAATTGATTTGCCTGCCGTATCGATTCTCCTTTGGGACAAATCGATTCGAAATATAAGAGGTCATTTCTTCCTTATGTTTTTGCGATTTCTCAACCCAATATCTTCCTCTATTCTCCTTAAAACTTCACCAAATTTGAAACCAACATTACTAATCACTACATAGATGTGTAGGAATGATTTTCAACTAGGAATGATTTCAACATAAATTAATCATTAATTTATCCTGAATTCAATCCGAGAATCGATTATCCTCTAACAATACATAAAAACCCTAGTTTCTCTTGTTCTTTACATATTTCAATTAAGAATCCAGATTTTTTCATTATAAATCATCCCAAACCCTCTGATTTTGTGTCACCAAGATAAATAAATATGACTACATGCAAACCTACTTCAGTTCATATATTATACCCACCCAAATTCATGTTAAATCTTCCCAAAACATGGAAATCAAGCCCTATTCAACATAGGCATTATACCATGATTCATATAAATGCAAGATAAATACTTTCATCTTAATGGAAGGTCTGATATCATTTTTTAATGATGGATTTGTTGGTCTTCCTCTTTAATCCACTCTTCAATGATGTTTGTGGTGCAAGAATCACTTTAATCTCTGAAGAGCCCTATCTTAAGCTTCAAAAATGGATTATCATTATTCTCTAATGGCCCCTTTTTGTTTTCTATCTTTCTAACCCTAGCCTCTACCAACTATATACTAATAAAGGCTTTGTAAACTAGTAGGTCTCTTTACCCTATTTTATGAAATGACCAAAATTCCCTTTTACGGTGCTGGTTTGGCCTAAAATTATCCCGGGACCGAAACTATATCCCCAGGTATACTATTTAAACTATTTTGACCCTTTTGGAATCAACTGTGACCTCTAAATCATCATCCAAGTCAGTTTATAAAATCATCTTATTTCGGCCTCAAAATACGGCATGCGTGAAATTAAAATAGACCGAATTAATTTAAACTCTAATTCACCAAATTAAATCATTTATCTGAATTAAATAAATCCCAAATCACCAATTTAAATCATTACTAAATCATAAATTTAATTAAATCTTATATCCTCATAAATACGGGGTGTTACAAACACATGTTCAATAGGTTGAACAACATAAATTCATCAAGTTTGGCTCTCTACCTTAGCAAGTGATGATTAACATAGTTGGGATCCTTCCCATGAGGTTTGAAGTTGAGGAAAACCAATAGGTGGCCACCATGGAAATCGATGAACAAGGTGAATCAGAGAAATTACATTTGATGAAGGAAAGTGGCCTTATAAAAAAGGTTAAAATTGATCCACTACCAATACATGATAGTTCTAGCCGTTTCGATGGAGGTCTTTACAAAGAAAATGTGGGGCCAGTAAAGTTAGAGGCTTTGGTACTAGATGCATTAGAAGGAGAACTCTAGGATGAGGGTTAATATGACCCAGTTTCTAGCCTAATGGGGCCAAATGATGAAGATAAAATAAGTTTTTAATGGTTGATACACCGATTAACATCAAACAGGACAATGCAATCTTATCCATTATTTTATATAGGCTTAGAGATATATAGATGAGTACCAATATTAATAAAGAAAAGACCATAAATTGGGATGATTATTTCCTCAAAGAGGATGTAAAAAATGAAATTACTCACAATAGTGGTGAATTAGTAAGTTAACCAATAGAATATAAAGAACTAATGGTGAATCAATAGGATCCCTTGATTAAAGTCAATTTTGGGACATTGCAAAGCAGTAAAATAACCTATATTAGTGCAAATTTTAGTAAAAAAGATTAAAAATTGATCATAAACCTTATACATAATTACAAAGATTTCTTTGCTTAGGATTACGATGATTTACTTAGCTAAGGCATAAAATAGAAGAACATAAACTGTTAAGTAAAGAAAGCTAAAACCTGTGAAGTAGATGCTAAGGCAAATTACTCCAGAGGGAATTACTAAAACCAAAGAGGGAATAGAAAGGTTGCTAAAGGATGAGTTAATTCGAACAAGTAGGTATGTTTAATGGATATCCAATATAGTGCAAGTACTTAAAAAGTAAAGGCAAATTTAGAATGTGCATTAATTATAGAAACCTAAATTCAGCTACTCCCAAGGATGAATATCTAATTCTTGTTATCGATCTATTAGTTGATAGATTAGTAGGTCATGATATTATGTCTATGAAGGATGGTCATTATGTCTATAAACATATTTAAATAACTGTTGAAGATTTGCATAAGACTGCGTTCAGGTGTCCTGGCAATTTGGAGACCTTCTAATGGGTTAAGATGCCATTCGGACTGATGAGTGTAAGGGACACATATAAAAGGGGAATAGACACCATTTTCCATGATATGGTTGGCACCATTTTAGTTATATTCATGACATTATTGTTAATTCAGATTCAATAGGTAATCATATAACACATAAACAAATCCTTCGAAAGGATGGTATTGTATCAACTAAAAATGAACCCTTTTAAATATGACTTTGGAGTTTCTGTCGGGATTTCCTTTGAATTTTAGTGCATAAGAAAGTGATCATGAACAAGTTTAAATCTATCATCGATAGGAAAACCCAAAATAAGAAAAACAAATTGCAAAGGATTTTGGGTCAACTCAATCTCCTAAGAGGGTTTATTTTTAATCATGCATGAAAGACTAAAGTATTTTCCCCTTTCTTGAATGTAAAAGACCAAAAGGAACTAGATTGGCAGGATGAGCATGAGAAAACTTTCCTAACACTTAAGAGGTATTTGGTCAAGACACCGTTTTGGCCCCTCCAAGAGAAAATAAGCCATTAAAATTTTGCATTTGATCCTATTGTGCATACATTGGAGTGTTATTGGCTCAATACTGTGAAGAGCACAAATAATAAGTTTCTTATTAGCTTAGTAGGTTTTTAAATGATGGTGAATGTAGATATTCTATAATGGAAAATCTACATTTAACCTTGTAGTTTGTTGCTATAAAATTAAGACACTATTTATTACCTATGGAAGTTTTTATCATTTCAAAGTTTGATCTGCTTAAATACCTATTAACCAAGTCTATCATAAGAAATAGAAATGGAAAGTGGGTGTTTGATTTGTCTTAATTATCTATGCATTATGTGCCTCAAAAGGCACTAAATGGACAAGCCTTAGCAGATTTCCTATCATACCATCCATGTGACAATGAATTCGATGGATAATATGAGATAACTTATGTACTTTTTAGCTCATGGAAATTATGGTTTGATATTTCAAAGACTAAAATTATGTCAGGAATTGAGATAGTTATTGAATCCCTTGAATGCATCAAAAGAAAACGTGGTTACATATTAAAAGAAAACTCTTATTCTAATAACCAAGGGGATAATGAAGCTATAATAACGGGGTTAAAAATTCTTCGACGACCTGATGCTTCAGTTATAAAAGTATTTATTAATTTCCAAGTGGTTATAAGATGGTTAATTAGTGAATATAAATTTTCCCATGAAGGTTTAACTCTATAGAAGTAAGTCTTATGGAATTGGTTATCCAAGTTTGATGAAATCACTTTAACTCATTTTACCATATTTTTTTTAATGAAGAATCCAATGAAATGGTTAGAAATGCATCATTTTTTACACTTGATGATGACTTCGAAGACAAATTAAAGATGTTTTCCATTTATCGCTTCTTACCTCTGCTACACAATCGATGGCTTATAGTGGAAATTGGAAATGTTGATTTTAAGAGGATTGGAGAAAACTAATTATGTAATATCTCAATGATTGAAAGAGTAAAACTGAGAGGGATGTAAGGTTGAGACTAACTAACTATTTTATGTATGCTAATAAATTATTCAAAAGGGGTGCAAATGGAATGATCCTAAAGTGCCTACGTAAAAATGGAAGCTTAACAACGATAGTACAAGTACATAAGGGTAGTTGTGGAGCTCATCAGGCTATGCCAAAGATGATATCGTTGTTAAGGAGGCATGGGTTTCATTGTCCATATATCTTAAAAGATTTCATTGAGTCTGGATGAGTATGCAAAAAGTGTCAATAACAAACTGCTTAAAAATACGTGTTTAGAGTTAACTTATAATTTATGGTGAAACCTTGGCAATTAAGATGATGGGAAATTAATGTGATTGGCAAGGTTTATCCCCCATCTTTGAAGTTACATAATTTTTTTCTTGGAGGAAATTGATCACTTCACTAACTGGGTAGAGTCTAAATTTTTGGAGTCGGTTACCCAAAATGAATTTGTAGTCTTCTTGCTGGACATTGAATATATGTTTAGGATTCCAAAAACCATAACCTCAGATAATACAATTATCTCTGAATTGAAAATGGTGTTCTAATTCACTTCAAAGTTATGTAAAACCCTAAAAAATTCACATTATACTATTCTTACTGAAATGGCCAAGCTGAAGACACCAATAAAGTAATTAAAGAGAATCTGAACAAAGTGATTCAGAAGAATCCAAGGGATTGGCATAATTTGTTGCAAAACATATTATGGAATTATAGGACTTCTAAAAGGTATGTAATTTGAATAAATCCATATGCCTTAACTTATGGGAATGATGATAGGTTATCAGTGGAAATCATTCAAAATTCACTAAACGTGGTAGCCTATAATGATCAAACTGTTGAAGGTTATGATCAATCAATGTATGTGGAATTAAAAACACAGACGAGGATAGCGTGAGAGCCTTTAACAACATATTAATCAAAAAGAAGAAAGTAGGTGATATCGATAACAAGAAAGTGAAACCGATAACTTTTAAAAAGGGGAATTTTGTTGAAAAACTATATTTACTATAGGTTTAAAAGGTCCTACTTATAGAAAATTGTCCTCAAAGTAGGAAGGGTTGTTCCACCCTAATAGGTAATTTATAATATGATCATACCACTCACTATAACATATTATGACAATGGTCACTGATATACCCATATATACCATCGGCCAGGCCGAGGGCGACCTCGCAACAAGACGAGCCCAAGATGGTCTCGTGACCCTCCAAGGGGTTGACCCTTCATCAAGCCCGGACGACCCTCCAAGGGGTCGACCCCCTCACCAGGCTCAGACGACTCTCCAAGGGGCCGACCCTCATCAGGCCCAGACGACCCTCCAAGGGGCCGACCCCTCACCAGGCTCAGACGACCCTCCAAGGGGCTGATCCACCATCAGGCCCAGATAACCCTCCAAGGGGCCGACCCTTCACTAAGCTCAGACGACCCTCCAAGGGGCCGACCCTCCATCAGGCTCAGACGACCCTCCGAGGGTACGACCCGCCATTAGACTCAGACGACCCTCTGAGGGTACGACAGTACGAGGCCAGAATGAGGCCAGACACTGACAGGTGGAACTTTTCCCTTGGCCTCATATCATAGACCGAGGGTGACATCATCACAGTACGTGGTTTGGGATACGTGTGGAACAGTGCGCGTGAGGCTCACATGGCATGTGGAAGACCGTTATAACAATATCACCCCTCACGTGAGGGAATATTATGTCATCATTATTCACAAGTGGTATCTACAGGTGTCAACAGGGGATTGGCTAGATCATCATTCACATGCACCATGCATACTTGGGGGGTACACTACACCCCCCCAAGACCTATATATACTTGTCACCTACAACCCTACAAAAGATCGATCATTTTTGGTAACCCTAGCTGAAACTCTTCTTGTAAACACAGTAGAGAGGGAAAGTGACCTTATGTGCATTGTATCCAAGGCCATTAGTGCCCATACTTAGTGGATCACACACTCACAGTGGATATAGGCCTAATTGGCTGAACCACCATACATCAGTGTCTTGTTCCTATTATACTCATCTCCTTCTACACACTAACACACATACATCTCTATGTCTACCATTATTACTATTGTTTGAGCTCATCATCTCTTATCTGGTGGTGCTAGATTTCAGCATCATCAGTTTGTCGCCGTCTGTTGGAACGAGAAGATAACTCTTCCCTTGTATATCTTGACCTCACTGAGCACTTTGGTGGTGAACCAGATCTCCCCCTGAGAGGAGATGTTTCACCATTGAAAGAGACCCATTAAGGTTCTCAAGCTCACCAGTCTTTTTTTTAGTTCAGCTGTTCATAGCTCAAACACATGGCACTAGAAATGCCACCACCACTCCCTCCACCGGATAGTGGAGTAGGACACAGTTCCAGCCAGCCACCACCTCAGTCCGAGATGGATGATGTGGCGGTAGCCTTGAAGTCTCTAGCAGCAAGCCAGCGGATCATGCAGGAGCAGTTCACAGCTCTAAGCCAGAACATACTAAGACCACCAGGGGTTTCACCTGAGATGATTACTTCGGCAGCAGCTCCAGGACAACATGAAGCCAGGGGACCACCCCCGGCACCACGCAAAGACCTGCCACCCCCTTAGAGGCGTAGGGATGTTGCTGACCCCCGACGTCTATGCCTGGGGAGGCAAGGAAACCCTTGCTCAGATGACAGGTATGGCGATCTGGAGGGAGAGGAGACCCCTATAGAATGCTGGGAACCATATGAGGTCTCCAACAATACTGTACGACCTCTCCAGGAGAGTAGAGGGAAGTGAGGGAGACCAAATCCTAACGATCGCCCAAGAGGCTCTGCTTTTGATCGCCTGAGTAGGGGGTCGGCCTTTGAGAGGCTGGGCCCAGTAAATGACCTGCGAGAAAAATTGTCCAGATCAAGGAGTGCTGCGAGGTCCAGAAGGGAGGCAGCAGATGGCCGACCTCACGGGGGCCGACCCCAAGTACGAGACGATGGCCAAGGGGAAGTGAACAGCCGACATAGGCCTATAGCGGCAGAACCCTCCGTCCACCTTAAAGAGGAGGCAGGGGATAACATCGGCCAGGCCGACCCTACGAGGCCCTGGAATTACTCGATCCACTGACTAGAGGATAAGATCGGTGATATACTGAAGAGTAGGGACCCTCTTCATAGATGATACTCCATAGGCTCACCCTTTGTGGCGAAGATAGTCAACTTTCCTACGCCATCAAAGTTCAAGCCACCTGCGGTCACCCCAAAATATGACGGGAGTACCAACCCAGTCCACCATATTAAGATGTATCAGTCAGCGGCAGACATATACTCTATCTCAGATGAGATGAGGTGTCTTACCTTCTCTAGTACTCTGACGGGGGATGCACATGTCTGGTATATGTCTCTCCCAAAAAACTCCATTGAAAACTTTAAGCATCTAACAGATCGGTTCATCCACAACTTTTTCTTTGGGGTGAGACCACAGAAGAAGACCACACACCTGCTCTATGTTAAGCAGGGGAAGAATGAGAGTCTAAGGGACTACATAGCCAGATTCAACAAAGAAAATTTAAAGGTGGAAGACTATGAGGAGAGCATAGCCATGATCGCCCTCATTGGAGGGCTCCAGAAGGGGAAGCTGCTATGGAATCTTGCTGAAGACCCTTCGAGGAAAATGGCCGAATTGCTGTTAATGGCAGGAAAGGTGATGAACGCTGAAGAGGCGATCGCCGCAAAGTACGAAGATGAGAAAGGAGCCACCAGTGGGGGTAAGTACCCTAAGAAGAACAAAGAGGGGAAGAAGAGGTCTACGGATGAAAAGTTCACTGGTTACACCCCTCTAATGGTCAGTTGCTAACATAGTCTCAATGAGATAAAGAGCGACCAATCCCTGAAGTGGCCTGAGAAATTATGGGCAGCCCCCAACAAGAGGAACAAAAATTTGTGGTGTGCATTTCACCAAGACCATGGCCACGTGACAGACAAGTGCTTTGCTCTGAAAGATGAGATTGAGAAGATGCTAAAATAAGGGAAACTCAAAAAGTACGTTGATAAAGGTGCCTTCAAGAGGGGCCGAGGGACGACCCCAAAAAAAGTGAGGCAATGCATGTAGAGAAGGTCCTCAAAAAAGAGGGTATGACCCTTCTGATGATGAGGACGACCCTGACCTCCCGCCGATAGACGACCAAGGCCCTGTCAAGAGGCTTAATATGATATCGCTCGGAGTGGGAATGATCTCTGGGGTTTTAGCAGGAGGAGGGTCAGAGGTCACTGACAGGAAGGCCCATGTGGCTAAGGCCAAGGCAGTGACGAAGACGGTACACTCAACCTCTCTGGAGGCGAAGTCAGAGAAGAGAAAGAAGGTCGACATGGACACCCTGATAGTAGGGTTCTCAAGAATGGACTTCAAAGTCCTTTTAGCCCCACATGATGACCCTCTCGTCATCACTACCAGGGTGCACGAATTCGAGGTGCCGAGGATCCTGGTAGATAGGGGCTCATCCGCAAATGTGATGTTTTGGCCATGCTTCAAAGCTTTAGGTCTCAGCCGTGCCAGAATCATCCCATACCATCACCCATTGATTGGGTTCAGTGGAGAAAAGGTTCATACCCTCAGAGTGTATGAGGTTGATGTCAGTATGGGGGACGAGTGGCTGAGATGGCTTACAAAGAAGGTCAGCTTCTTTGTGATGGATGAACATGTCTTTTCGGCCTATAATATTATACTGGGGCGTGTAGCCCTCAAGGGGTTCGAAGCTGTGCCGTCTACGGTCCATCAGATGATTAAATTTCCAACCCCTTACGGGGTGGGGGAAGTTCAGGGAGACCAGACGACAACACGAGAATGTTATTACAACTCCGCTGAAGAAATATAGGCACACAAGAAGGCTACAACCACTTACAATATTGATACCCTAGACCCCAGAGACGAGAGGAAGCTAAAGAAAGGAGAGGCCGCAGAAGAGGTAGAATCCATCATCCTCAATGAGTATAACCCGGAAAAAACTGTCCAAGTCGGCAAGTCTCTGAAGCCAAATATCAAGGAAGGTCTCATCAGGATGTTGAAGAGAAGACAGAGCGTCTTTGCATGGAGTCACACAGATATGTTGGGGATCGACCCCGAAGTTATGAGCCACAAGCTCAACGTGGTAGAGGGTGCAAAGCCAGTTAAGTAGAAGAGGAGAGTTTATTCTCGAGAAAAGTATGAGGTCATTAGGGATGAGGTCAAGAAGCTAGAAGATGCTGAGTTTATCAGAGAGGTTATCTACCCTGAATGGCTATCCAACGCTGTCATTGTCCCAAAAGCCAACGGAAAGTGGAGGATGTGTGTAGACTTCATAGACCTCAATAAGCGTTGTCCCAAAGACAGCTTCCTTCCCCCCCCGCATTGATCAGATTGTAGATGCTACCGTAAGCAACGAGCTCATGAGCTTCACGGATGCCTATTCAGGGTACAACCAGATCTTCATGAACCCTGAAGACTCGGAGAAGACAACCTTCATCACCGACAAGGGGACATAATGTTATAGGGTCATGCCCTTTGGTCTAAAAAATGCGGGGGCAATGTATCAGCGCCTCGTAAATAAGATGTTCAAAGACCAAATTGGGAAGTCTATGGAGGTCTATGTAGATGACATGCTGACTAAGAGTTTGAAGGCAGAGGATCATGTGACCGACCTTGAGAGGACCTTTAATATAATGGACAAATACCAGATGAAGCTCAACCCGACCAAGTGTGTCTTCGGGGTCAGAGCAGGGAAGTTCTTGGGGTTCATTGTCAGCCAAAGAGGCATCAAGGCCAATCCTGAAAAGATAAAGTCCCTTGTAGAGATGAAGACCCCCAAGACCATTAAAGATGTTCAGAGACTCACAGGGAGAGTTGATGCCTTGAACAGGTTCGTGTCTAGGGCCACAGACAAGTGTCTACCATTCTTCAAAATTCTCAGAAAGGCCTTTGAATGGAGTGAAGAGTGTGATGAGGCTTTAAAAAAGTTAAAGTCGTACCTAGGGTCTCCCTTGCTGTTGTCACGGCCCGTGCAGGGTGAATGACTTTATGTGTACCTCGCCGTCTCAGAGTTAGCCATTAATGCAGCCATTGTGAGAGACGAAGACGGGGTACAGAAGCCTGTGTATTTTAAGAGTAAGGCACTCCAGGGGGCAGAGCAAAGATAGCCAAAGATGGAGAAGTTAGCCTACGCCTTGATCCATGCATCAAGAAAGATGAAGCCATACTTCGAGTCCCATACAATGGTCACCCTCACTGACTCTCCTCTTAAGCAGGTCCTACACAAGCCAGAAAAAACAGGTAGGTTAATGGCTTGGGCTATAGAGCTGGGGGAGTTCGACATTGTTTATCAACCTAGGATAGCCATCAAGGGTCAAGCATTGGCAGATTTTGTGGCCGAGTTTACTTGGGAAGATGATGAAGCTGAGGATGAGAGCCTCAGGAAGACAGATACCCAACAAGACAGGCTCATCGACACACCTGCAGATAAGGCTGAGACAAGCACTGCTAAACGAAAAGTGGCTGAAAACGAAGAGGGAAGAGTCACTCACCGAGGGAAGTTTCTCAGAAGAACATATCGTGTGGAGCCTCTTCGTCGACGGGTCCTCTTGCGAAAGCGGGAGTGGGGCTGGATTAATAGTGTCAGCACCCGATGGCACAGATATTGAGTACGCCCTAAGGTTCAACTTCAAGGCCTCCAACAACGAGGCCGAATATGAGGCCTTGTTAGCAGGCCTCTCCTTGGCCAAGTCTCTTAGTGTCGGCCAAATTTTGGTTCATAGTGATTCGAGGCTAGTAGTGAATCAGATACTAGGAGCCTATGAGGCCAAGAAAGAGAGGATGGCCAGGTACCTTGAGAAGGTGAGGTCATTCCTGAAGAGCTTCAGAGAAGTAAAATTGAAGAGGATACCTAGGATCGATAATGGTCGAGTTGACGCCCTTGCTAGGTGGGCCTCGACGACTAGGACAGATATCAGGAGGACGATCCCAGTGCAAATTTTACTTCGACCAACTATCGAAGACACTGAGGGAACACTTGGAACTTGCCTGAGTATTTCCAAGGAAGCTTCATGGATGGACCCTCTAATCAGATACATTAAAGAGGGAGAGATGCCAGAAGCGAGGCAAGAAAGGAAAAAACTGAGATACAGGGCCACAAAATTCACCGTCGTCGGAGACACCTTGTACAAAAAGGGGTTCTTGCTCCCATTAATTAGGTGTGTGAACCCATCTGAAGTCCTATACTTTTTGCAAGACGTGCACGAGGTATCATGTTCAAGCCACATTGGGGGCAGATCCTTAGCGAAGAGGGTGATCACCCAAGGGTACTGGTAGCCGACCTTGGGGAAAGATGCTGCGGCACATGTAAAAAAGTGTGACAAATGTCAAAGATTTGCCACCATCCCTCACCAACCCCATCAGCCTCTTACCTCCATTACATCCTCATGGCCATTTACAGTATGGGGGATTGACCTTGTAGGACCCTTGCCTAGGGCAGTCAATAACTATCAGTTCCTCATCGTAGCAATTGACTATTTTTCAAAATGGGTGGAGGCAGAGCCGATGGTCACGATTACAGAGCAGAAGACCTTCCAATTCATCTGGAAAAATATTAGATGCAAATATGGTCTCCCCAACACCCTCATCTCAGATAACGGGACTCAATTCAAGAATACATCTCTAGAGAAGTACTGTGAAAGGGTGAGTATTAAACAATTCTTCTCTACCCCAGGTCGACCTCAGGCCAATGGGAAAACAAAAGTTACAAATAGGACAATCCTAGACGGGATCAAGAAGAGACTTGAAGAGGCAAAAGGAAAATGGGTTGAGGATTTATATGCTGTATTGTGGGCCTACAGGACGACGGCAAAGACCTCTACCGGAGAAACTCCGTTCATGCTGGCTTATGGCTTGGAAGCCCTCATCCCCACTGAGATTGGGTTTCCTACCCACGGGGTCCAAACGTATGACCCCCAGAGAAATATGGAAGAGAGGAGGCTAGACTTGGACCTAATTAAGGAAAGGAGGGAAGGCGCCGAGATAAGGCAAGCCGCCTACCAGCAGAGGACTACAAGGTTTTACAATCAGAGAGTGAAGCAGAGACCAATTGCAGTAGGGGGTTTGGTCCTCAAAAAGACTTGGCAGAAGACCAATAAGCTCCATCCTAATTGGAACGGCCCATATAGGGTCATCGACGAAGTTGTCCCAGGGACCTATAGACTAGAAAACCTAAAAGGAGAGCCCTTTTCCAACCCCTAGAATGCAGATCATTTGAAGAAATACTATCAGTAATTTTGTAAAGTCCTATCGGATGACAGTTGTAATAAATGTGTTGCTCCGACAGAACACTTAGAAAGTTAATGAGAATGTCACATTGGTCCCTCATTTCATGTTCAATTAAAGCAACTGTGATTGGGATAATGTTAACCAAAGTCCTCGGCTATAATGAGGGTCAATGGTGGGGACGACCCCACCATTTTCCTCAAGAAAGATGAGGGAATACTTTGGTTAAAACCATTAATTTGGTTATTACAACCTTCGGCTATAATGAGGGTCAATGGTGTGGACGACCCCACCACTGTCCTCAAGAAATATAAGGGAACACTTTGGTTAAAACCATTAATTGGTTATTACGACCCTCGTCTATAATGAGGGTCAATGGTGGGGATGACCCCACCACTGTCCTCAATAAAGACAAGGGAACACTTTGGTTAAAACCATTAATTTGGTTATTACAACCCTCAACTATAATGAGGGTCAACGGTGGGGACGACCCCACCATTGTCCTCAAGAATGACGAGGGAAGACTCCTTAAAACCATTAATTTGGTTATTACAACCCTCGGCTATAATGAGGGTCAATGGTGGGGACGACCCCACCATTGTCCTCAAGAAAGACGAGGGAATACATTGGTTAAAACCATTAATTTGGGTATTACAACCCTCGGCTATAATGAGGGTCAATGGTGGGGACGACCCCACCACTATCCTCAAGAAAGACGAGGGAACACTTTGGTTAAAACCATTAATTTGGTTATTCCGACCCTCGGCTATAATGAGGGTCAATGGTGGGTACGACCCCACCGCTGTCCTCAAGAAAGATGAGGGAACACTTTGGTTAAAACCATTAATTTGGTTATTACAACCCTCGGCTATAATGAGGGTCAATTGTGGGGACGACCCCACCATTGTCCTCAAGAAAGACGAGGGAGGACTTCATGAGTTCATATAAAGAATCACAATAGAAATCAAATGAGAGACAAATATGGAAGACAACAAGAGAGATGATAATATAAATGAAATATTATAAAGTGTTCTACAAAATAGAGTACAAAAATATTGATTACACTAAGAGGGTATGGGCTACAGACAGCCACCCTATTGAGCAGCATCAGAGGGTAGGGCCTCAACATCTATAAGAGGGGTTTCCTCAATGACCAAAACTGGTTGATCTTCAGACGTGCCAGTACCCTCAACATGCACTTGAGACTCCACCTGGGCCAAGGCCTCAGCAATCAGAGGTTCATCCAGTTGGACTTCTTCGATGGAAGGGCGGACCGAAGAGATGACATCACCAAACTTGAGGATGACCCATCGATAGGCCGTCCTGATCCCCCTCTCTAAGTATTCAAGGGCGAAGCCTTGAAACTCATCCGAGATTTTGTAGGCCTCCACAACATCAGCCTCGGCTTTCCTGACAACCGCCTCAAGATCGGTCTTGTGCTGAGCCCCCATGTTGGTCAAGGCCTCGTCCCTCTTCGCTATAAGCAAGTCCTTGGCTGCCATGTCTGCATCATGTTGGCTCGTCAGCTCATCCAGGATCCTCGCATGCTCAGTCCTGGTGCTCTCCAACTCAGCCCTTGTAGTCTCAAGCTCTGACTGAAGATTAGCCTCGTGCTGAATAGCCCTCTCAGCTTCATGGAATTTCCCTTGATTCTCAGCCATCCACTTAGTGGCCGAGGTAAAGGCACAGACAGACTGCATAGAAAAATGACAGACACTTGTTAAGAGGCCGAGGAAATAGTTTGTGAAACAATGAAATTAAGGTAATGAAGTAGACAAGTACCTGGGCCAGAGTGTGAAGACCATAGTCATACACCTTCACCGGAGGCATCTTGGACAGGAATTCATAATCGGCAGCCGAGGGGGAAAAAACATTGACGCTTTGGCTGCCCTCAAGTTAGCAATAAGAGAAGACGGCTCGTCCTTCAATAATGTCAAATTTTGGGACCAAAAGGCCCCCATGCTGGAAGAGGAGGCGGTCCCCTCATATGCCTCTACCCTTGCCCTCGTCCGCGAATCAGGCCGAGGGCCAACCGGGACTTCTGGCTCTTTCCTTTTGTGCCTGTCGGAGGTCGACTCATCAGGCGTCGGCCCAGCGGTCTTCGTCTTCCTCGGAGCTTGCTGAGGATCCTTCCCCTTTTTCTTTCCCAAACCAGATAGTAAGCTCGGGGCAGTCATTTCCCAGAGATGGTCTGATATACCTAGAGGACGACCTAAAAAGAGGACGACAGGTAAGAAAAATGTAGAGATAAAGATGAAACACTTGAAAAAAGTAAAGAATGGGCAAAAAATAATATAACTCACATAGCTCTGTTAGGGGGCCGACCCTCAGACCAGCTTCCTTGAGGAACCGAGGGGACATCAGATCTTCAAACTTTGCAAGGTCACCCCCTTTCCCTCGCTCCCTCAGATATTCGACTATATCCTTATCTTCCAGACTAAGTCTAGGGTCTGACCTGGCTTTCATTGAGGGGTTAGACCATCTTCTTGCGACCCTCGGACCATTGGCTAAAGGTTGAGCCTTGACCGCAAATTCCCATTCCCCAGACATGAAGAAAAATCTGTTCTTCTAGTCGTGGTTAGAGGTTTGCGCCACGTGGAGAAGTTTCTTCTCAGACCTCCTCGCCCCCAGATGATAGTACTAAGGCTGTTTAGACGAGGAGGTGATGTTATAGCAGGCCAAGAATAGATCGGCCGAGGGCTCATCAATAAAGGCATTTTTCCATAAGGAGACGTAGCCAAGGATCGTCCTCCAAGAGTTGGGAGGAAGTTGAGAGGGGGTAACACCGAGGGCTGACAAGATGTCTATAACGGAAAGATGCAGAAGGAACCTGACACCGACCTTAAACATTTGTTTGTATACCTCTATCTCTCCCTCTTCACCCTCAAAGACCCTCTCAGACTCAGAGGGAACCCTCATGGATATGTTGGGGAGGACACCATATGCATGCCCCCACAAAAGGAGGTCACGATCCCTGACTGAGGAAATATAGGACGAGGCATGAGATGTGTCAACTGGGTCAAAATCTGAGTCCTCACCATCCCCAATCCCCTCTCCCTCGGCCTCATCACCTGTCAGAGGCCCCTGAGGAAAATCCATCTGGAAGGTATGTGGGGATAGAGTTGTCACAGGGACAGCCTCAAAAGTAACCACACCCTCGGCCTGTTGGCCTGGGCTTAGTCCGAAAGTCTCTCCTCTCCCAGAAGGTCCAGTGCCAGTTGGCAACGACGCTCTCTCATCCATCTCTCCTGAATAACTCTCGGTTGGACGACAGGCTGACCCACAAGACTCAAACGGGTCAAATGGCTTTATTATGGCAAGAGGAATGGGATAAATGGGTCGTACCCAATTAGGGTCGGCCCCTCATCTCCTCTCTTCCTCTTCCTCTACCCGCCTGATCTCAACAAACAACTTCTCTCTCAGGGAAGGGAATTCCTCAGCTAAGCTGTAAAGCCTCCTAAGCATTAAGGGAAAGACCCTACACTTAGAAGAATTTGGCTAAGCTAACTAACAAACAATCTCACAATTGACCAGGTTGGACTTTTTGATCAAAATCAAGAATTAAAGGGTTTTTATCAAGAACGATTCAAGAACAGTCTACCAGAGGATACACCGAAAAAGCTATGGAACAACCTAAGGAGAAATCTAACCCTACGAGCTTAAAACAAGAAAACAAACAGAAATGAAAATAAAGAGGGCACTAGGGTAAAGGGGTTACCTGAGAAGAAATAGCAAAGCTGCCAAACTCGGAATGTCGAAACTGTTGAAATGGCAATAAGGCTGGAAACTAGAGAGAGAGTTCAGGCGCGAAGATGATGAAGAAGAAAGAGAAACTTCAAAAAATCGTTAAATACCTTGCCAATAAGTGGGCCCACTTACCAATGCAGAGCACAGCCCACGAGGAGGACATCATTAGGGCACAAAATCCCAAACAGTGTGCACCCTCCATGCCTTGGAAATAGAAACAACAATGAGTATGTAATACCCCGTATTTTTATGCTATATTAATTTGGGGATTTATTAAATTTAATGTGAGTTAATTATTTAATAAAAATCCGGGAATTAATTATGTTATAATTATTAACGTGACGAGAGTTAGTAATTGTGGGAAATTTGTTGAATATTACTAATGAGCAAAGTAATATGTAATATTGGTTATATTGAATGTCACGAGTGAATAAAATGACAATTTTGGAAATTTGAGTCGGGACGCGCCCGTGTTGCGTCGAAACTAAATATTGATAAATAAAAGTGAATACTTTATAAGTTGTTCGTATGGTCGTTTTGAGTGCGTCAGCGCGTCCGGAAGGGTCGAGATAGTCAGAAAAGTGTACCCGGGGGTTTAGTTTGGGTCTCGGGGCATTTTTAGGCCTAATTAGTACCCCGGGAGGGCGTTTTGGACATTTCGCAATTATGGGTAATTAAACCCACGAAATTTTAAGGGTTATATCAGATGTCTAAGTTTGCCTTCTAGGTTTAGAACAACCAAAGACAAGTGACGTCCATAGGAGAGGAAAGGAGAGAGCTCTCAAGGCAATCCAAGGCCCAAAATCCATCCGTTTGCACCGCCACCGCCACCACCACCAACGCGTAGATCGCGCGACGAGGAACGCAACCACACCAAAATCATCTGCAAATCAGAACACCAAAAATCCCAGGCAAGTGTTTATCTTGCTTATTTCGTTGGTGCATCTTTCATATTAGTTTAGGAGTAATTAGAATGAGTTTTTATGGAAGAAAATCAAAGATATGAGATAAAAATCGCATGTAGTTATGGTTTAAATGATAATCCTGGAAACCCTTCCCATGTAGAGGAATTACCCACGAAATTATGATGTTTATAAGAAGAAATTTCTGGAAATACTTGTTAGAACCATGTTTAAGAGAATTCTAGGATTCTTGATAATTATATAAATTATTGGGCTATTAATCCATGTTTAATGATAGAAATCCACATGCTTTACGTTGGAAATACCTAGTATGATGATATAATGTTCGTAGTATGAATATTTGGACGTTTGGGAATGTAAAACTTGAATTTGGATGAAGATAGGTGTTAGAACCCGTAACTGCAAAACTGCAGAAATCGAAATACCTAATTGATCGATCGATCGAGCCCAGAGCTTCGATCGATCGAATACTCGATCGATCGAACCCCAGACCTCGATCGATCGACCCCTCCTGGCAGACTCCTATTTCCCTTTTTAAATGAGTTAAATTCAATTTATGGTGAAAAATTCTTGGACATCCTCAATAAAATGTTTTGGGAGTTATGGAAGACCAGTAGGACATATGAATAATTTTGGGACTTTTAAAATGAGACGAGGATTGTATTTGTGGGATACTCACATAAGGATCAATGAATTCATGTTTTAAAGAGAGATACGCGTAAGAGAATTACGTTGGAATATAAAAAGGACACCTAATGAGTTTTATACTTGGGAGGATAGAGGCCATAAGACTTACATAATAAGTTGGAAAAATCCTTCGAATTAAGGTTAGAGACGAACCCTTATACGCGATACTAATAATGTGAAAATAAGTATAATGTCGTAACGATGGGATTGAGATATACCTAATATTGATATGGTAATATTAGTATAGTTATATGATTGTGTATGCATATAGTATCTATGTGTGAAAACATACCCACACTACTTGCTATCCCTGAGGTTACCGCGCTGGGACGATCTTATCCTGTGTTGCCTTATGGGGGATATTTATTCGTACCCTAGGAGATAGATATCCTTGGTATAGGCTATCGATTTGATAGTTCAGACGGTCCTAAGAGACGCAGGTATGTGCCATCCTCTTAGAGACTTGGAATCTATGCTTCGCCTCAATATTGTTTGTGTATGTATTTATACAGTTCGAGAGTGATTCCGAACTTGTATTCCCTTTAGTACGATTGATACGGGGATTGGATAGCAGAGTATGCCCGCACCATAATTTTTATGTGGGGTGCTGTTAGAATATATATATTATACGATTATTTAATATATATTTAAATTTCTAAAAATTTGGGAAACTGCCTACTGTGTTATGGTAAGTAAGACATGTATAATGACTCAAAATTGGAAACACTTGTTTTGAAAAGTATGATATGATATTGAAAAACTTTATGAATCAACAAAGTTAAAATGAGCGTTTTGTACTAAATGAAATTAACCTTTTTAAACCATGATGTTGTTAAATCTTAAATCTTGAGAGTCACCTAAGATAAGTTAAATCCTTGGGGAAAGATAGTGTGATATATGATAAGATAAACCATTGGGAAGGTTAGTGCGATAGGTGTGCACATTAGAAGAGAGGTGAGAATTTCTCAAGAGAGTGTCGCACTAATATGTTGTTGCATTGGCCTGTATCAATTTAAATACTTGCTAAACGAATTTTTAAATCATATACACTATCGGGCTCTGACATGTTTCTATTTCTCTTTCTCTCTTGTGTATATATGTATATATTACAGGTGCCCAGCCATAGGGGCGTCTTGCTTAGGATCCCTTGGGAGGAACGTGCTGCAGCTTAGGTGGGAGTTGCAGGCCACTTGCTTAGACGATTTCATTTACTTGATTCCTCTTATATCATTCAGTTATTGGGCATCTGTCACCCTTTCCACTATTTATCTGTTTTATTGGGACATTTATATTTCAGTTATTTCTAGTACTGTTACGTTGGGATTTATTCAGCATGAATGTTTTACTTTAAGTTTTAAATGTTGGGATTTTGAATGTGGAACGTTTAAAATTAATTGGATTATGTTCCAGGATAATTGTGGTATGATTCTTACTTATTGATAATGTTGTTAATAAATAAATAAATGATTTTCTTTAAAACTAAAATTTGGAAAGTAATGTTAAAAATTGTTTTGACACTTAGCTTAATTAATTAGGGTGTTAATTTGGAAAAATTTATTTTCACGACAGTGATGCTAAGAATGAACCAAATGTTCACCTAGATTTTAATTTAATAAAGGAGTGATCGCCCGGTATTTAATTAGGCTAGGTGTCACAGAGTATCTGCCATAGCATCACGACTGCTTGACAGGTGTCACTCATCAAACATACTATACACTTGTCTCAGAAGCAACATTATCCCTCAGCCATCTCAACAACATCTATGGCTGAGCACTGGGGGGTGATTGATATACACATATATACCCTCGGCCAGGCCGAGGGAGACCTCTCAACAAGACGAGCCAAAGATGGTCTCGTGACCCTCCAAGGGGCCGACCCCTCACTAGGCTCAGACGACCCTCCAAGGGGCCGAACCCTCATCAGGCCCAGATGACCCTCCAAGGGGCCGACCCCATCACCAGGCTCGGACAACCCTCCAAGAGGACGACCCTCATCAGGCCCAGACGACCCTCCAAGGGGCTGAACCCTCACCAGGCTCAAACGACCCTCCAAGGGGCCGACCCTCCATCAGTCCCAGACGAACCTCCAAGGGGCCGACCCCTCACCAGGCTCAGATGACCCTCCAAGGGGCTGACCCTCCATCAGGCTCAAACGACCCTCTGAGGGTACGACGGTACGAGGCCTGAATGAGGACAGACACTGCCAGGGGGAACTTTTCCCTCGGCCTCATATCATAGGCTGAGGGTGACATCATCACAGCGTGTGGTTTGGGATACGCGTGGAACAGTGCGCGTGAGGCTCACATAGCACGTGGAAGACCGTTATAACAATATCACCCCTCACGTGAGGGAATATTATGTCATCATTATTCACAAGTGGCATCTACAGGTGTCAACAGGGGATTGGCTAGATCACCATTCACATGCACCATGCATACTTGGGGGGTACACTACACCCCCCAAGACCTATATATACTTGTCACCTACAACCCTACAAAAGATCAATCATTTTTTGGTAATCCTAGTTGAAACTCTGCTTGTAAACACAGTAGAGAGGTAAAGTGAGCTTATGTGCATTGTATCCAAGGCCATTAGTGCCCATACTTAGTGGATCACACACTCACAGTGGATGTAGGCCTAATTGCCTGAACCACTATACATCAGTGTCTTATTCCTCTTATATTTATCTCCTTCTACACACTTACACACATACATATCTATGGCTACCATTATTACTATTATTTGAGCTCATCATCGCTTATCTGGTGGTGCTAGATTTGAGCATCATCAGTCACCCTAAGGGGTCGCGACCCAAAGTCGTGACTACATCAAATCTAGCATGATCATATATCTGACAATATGGGTAGTGGAACAGATCACAATTGGTCCTGAACTAAATCCTTGACAGGTATGGGTAATGGACATAGGCCGTGACCAAGTTATGACCATCATAACACCAAATTCATGCCAAAGTTCCCTCCAAGTTCGATAATGGTAGGGTCATGGACAATGGCTGTGACTAACATCACAATACACTAGCAATGGGTCATGGCTTTGAGTTGTGACCATATTTATTAGCTAAAGCTTGTGGCTCACAACTGAGGGCCATGACAAGGTGGTTGCTTATACGCTGATGTGAAAAAACATTGTGGTCATAGTGTTGGGTCTTGGCTCTAAGCTGTGACTAGGGACCTCTAAATAAAACCCTCTGCGTCCCTCTTCATTTCTTCTCGCATCAATCACTCTCTCTATCTCTTTCAGGGAATTGCGTTCTCTCTTAAACCCTAATTTTGGCAATTTTCATTCTTTGTCTCTCACTATCAAAGGTAAACCCTAATGTATTTATGTGAATGTGTGTGTATGTTTATGTCTATGTTTGTATATGTGTGTGAATGTGTTTGCATATCTGTGTTTGTGTGTGTACATGTGTGTACGTGTGCTTATATGTGTGTATATGCATGTATATGTGTGTGTATGTGCGTGTGTGTATGTATGTATGTATATTTTTTTTTTCAAGAAAAGGGATGTTTAATAATTTCATATTTTGATTTGGGTATTGTTATTTAGAATTTGAAATTAATTGAGTATTATTGGTATTGACTGAATGGGGTTACTTACGGATTAAAATAAATTGCATTATTATTTAAAGGAGTTGTCATTTAGGGTTTGAAATTTATTTATAGTTTGAAATTAATTGAGTATTATTAGTATTAATTTAATGTGGTTACATAAGGAATAAAATAAATTACATTATTTAAGGGTTGTCATTTAGGGATTGAAATTCATTTAAAGTTTGAAATTAATTGAGTTTCATTAGTATTGACTGAATGCGGTTACATATAAATTAAAATAAATTGCATTATTTAAGGGTATTGTCATTTAGGGGTCTGTATTTATTTAGAGTTTGAAATTAATTGAGTATTTTAGATTCTGCACCCATTGACTCAAAATTCTTTCCATTCTCAAAACCTTAATCAAACTAATATACCCTTATATGTTTGAATGTATCATAACCTTAATCAAACCAATATACCCTAATACTTCGAATGTTTGAATGAATAGTTATTAATTAATTAGAGCCCTCATATACCCTTATACCTTAATTGTAGGACTCATATTCATGCCCTCATATATTTTTCTCAGGAAAAATGTGGCACGATGATAATCACTCGCAACAATAGTGGGAAAAGTTGAAATTTGACCACACACTTATCTATTTTATTAGCGAGTCTCATATAGAGGGTACTTCTATTTATAGGTATGGAAATAAAAAGATAGAACAATTTAACTACCTTGTAAATCGTGGAGTTAATCTCCAGCAAGATTACCTGTTTGGTCGTATTCTATTTTTCCTAGTAAAAAACTGAGATGACATTATAGAAAATATATTTCACACACATAATCCCGACATAACCCTGACCTTAGTTACGTTATTAGAGGAGGCAAAAACAAATCCACCCGTTATTGATACAACTACGTACATAGAGCATTAACATAGATTATGATGTCTCACACTATATGCACGTTAGATTAAATCTTACCAACAAGTTGAAAAAGATGTGATCCTGATTTCATATCATGAATATCTACAAATCAATCATAAATACCCTTCCTCCTAGTTGGTCACATGAAAAAAATCATAGGTTCTTTAAAACTAATATTGAATGGATTCTAATGTCTTACTCTGAAAAGGTATATATATATATATATAGTCATAAGATTGATTAATTAGTTATAATCTCATTATTATAATTATTTAGTCACTTATGGTTTTTATTTTTGTAGATAATGTCGAGAGGAAACAACCCAAGGGTATCAAGTGCCGAGGTGACACCACAACAAGGTTCACTATCTCATGCACAACCAGAATTCTCAACACCAATGGATGAGAAATACACAACTTCACCAATGGTTCCCTCCCCCACCAAGTCCAACATCAGGTGCTCCGGCACCCCTATCCAGCACTCTCGTTACACCACCTCCCACATCCAAAACTCTTGATGCCTCTCGCTCAATCCAAAAGAAGTCCATTGGGTTCTCCCTTTTTGGGAATAACTCGAAAGGTGATAAGAATGATGTGATGAACTTTAAAGCCCAGTGTTTCTCACTGGGAAAAATGAACGTTGGATTTGGTGGACCAGACAACTGGAACCAAGTTGATTAGTCCATCAAATATGACATATACGATCAACCCTGTAAGTATTTGTCATTTCCCTATCATTCCTTGAATAAGGTTCTATCTTCGATTGCTGAATCATTGAGCACATATAGGAGAAACCTTTGCAAGAAACATTTCCTGAAGGAGGCATCAAGCTTCGATAGTTTATCTTTAAAAGAGAGAGTGCCTCAAAATATTGAAATGTCGGTGAAGCAGTGGAATAAGTTTTTAGAAAATGAGGCAAGGGAAAAAAATTTGGTCCAAAGGGAGGAAAATAAAAAAATAGGGCACAAAAAACTGATATCCACAGACTGGGATCCAAGTCATATGAGGATTTGAAGAATGAATGGGCCAGTAGGAAAGAGGATGGTCTAGATGCGGGTAAAAAACCAAGTCGATTGAAATTATTCGTTCATGCTTGGTGGTTCAAAAATAATAAATTATCCCTGCACTTGGCTGAGATGCTAGAATCAATAGAGGCCATCAGCTGTCAGTCAGGTTCGAACTCTAATGATGACTTGGACATTGAAAATGATGCCCTGACCCTGACCTTTTGAAAGTACAAAAGGGAGAGGACGGTGTTGTCTCACATATGCTAAAAATAAAATTTCAACACTACGCACCTCTCATGGACGAGTTTTCTTCGATCAAGGACCGTGTCTCGTCCAATGAGGAAAAATAGTTCAAGACTGGTGGGGAAGTTCAGGATATCAAAACTAACCTAAGAATCTTGACGAATCAAATTTGGGAACTTTTATCCCTTTTTCAAAATTATGGGCTCCTAATGATGCCTCCTCAAGGTACCCTTGCCCTCCTCCTCAAGGTTTCCTCTATCCTCCCCTTAAAGTTTCCCTTCCTAAATTCCTCCTCATTTGACATTCCCCACCCAAATATCGCCTAATCAAACATTCCCCTCCCAAATGCCGACTCCTTCAACATTCCCATTCCCCGTGCCTTATCCTATCACGGGACTTGGATTATCATCAACAACTCATGGTGACTACGGTAGAAAGTACTATATCAAAAACCTTAGAAATTAGAGGGTTGTTCGGGGTGCACACTAATCTCTATGGTTATCAAAACTCCAGTACACAACCGACCTTTGGAGAGGGGTGCGGCTCAAATAATGGTCGATGAAATATACAACGACTGCGGAGATGTACATGTGTATGTTGACAGCGAGAAGGGATGGAATTGAGGAATTATGCAAACTCTTTTATTACTTGGATAGTTTATCTGTTGGTCAAGTTGTAATAATATTTTCTTTCGTTTCAGTTGTAATAACATTTTTTTATTTCAATTGTAAGAATATTTATTTGGTTTTAGTTTTAAGGATATTGGTTTTGTTTCATCTCTAAGAATATTGGTTTTATTTTAGTTTTAATAATATTTTTTTGTTTCAGTCGTAAGAATATTTTTTTTGTTTCAGCTATAACAATATTTTTTAACCTATTACGACATGACTGAAATTTAAAGATTATTACGTAGATTTTCCACAATACAAAGAATGGATGGGAGAGACTAATTGAATTTCAATCAATCATGTAAATGGCGTTCAAGAATTTTTTAAATACGCTTCCAAAAATATTAAAAGTGATAAGATTATGTGTTCATGCACCCGTTGAATGAATGGAAAATATAAGTAATTGTAAGACGTTAAGTTGCACAAAATAAAGTAGGAAATTTGTTAAGGCTATAAAATATGGACACATCATAGTGAAAAAAATATTCCTTATGTTTCAAAAGAATTTTCGGTACCCAACCGTGTAACGGAATCCCAACCGGTGGAAGTCATACATGATTCACCAACACATTGTCCATTGACCGACTTAATTTATGATGCTTACAGAATCCACAACCTTCAAAACTACCAACCTATGGATACGAATAATGCACATTACGGCCATCTAAACGAAAATTTTGATGTTGAACTTCCATGAGATCGAGAATACATACAGTTTAAAGCTGATGCGGCTAGACCGTTGTATAAAGATTGCGATGAAGATCACTCAATAATATATGCAAGGATTGGTTTGCACAATTTGAAGAGTTAATTTGGTTTATTTGGGAACAACGTAATCAAAATTCTTAAGTGGGTTAAATATATTCTCCCAAAAGAAAACATGTTACTAAAAAATTATCCTACCATGAAGAAGAGCTTGAAGGGTTTGGGTTTGAAATAAAAATCTATATTGTAGGTATCCTTTTGAGCTCTTAATGAGAACCTTCAAAGATTACGTAAAGAATACATGGTATATTGGAGGGTCAATTGCTAAAGAATACATAATAGTGGAATCATCGTTATACGCGAGGGAATATATATCGGAACAAGAGGTGAGGATGTTCAATCCTCGTGGAGAACGAGTGATTGAGGAATTTAACAATTTGAAGGACGAATTGCCATTTATAAGCCCTAAAGAGGTGAAACTCACAAATATATAATATGAGCAAGTTGATCATTATGTATTCGAATCGCAAGATGAAGTCGAAGACAGGAGAGAGTGAGTATCTAATATGTTTTTTATATTTTATGATCTAAAATCTACAACTTACTCGTAGGAAGTACGAGAACAAAATTGCCCAAAATCAAAGGAGAAATTGCACGAAAACTGATTTTAGGGCATGGATGTTAAAAGAGGTAATTTTCACATCTTATGTGTGCAGTCATTTATTCGTGTGGTAAAAACATGACCTAATACAAATTCATTAATAAATGTAGCTTTTAAAAATAAGTGATGTCTCTTCAAGACTTGCACGCCTAAACAAAAGGTCCTAGTTTTTGTGAAAAAGAGTTTAAGAAATTTCGCACTAATGAATTTTATTTAATTTCATATCCATATGAGGAAAATCTTTTGGCTCAAAATACTGGAATGTCAAAATCAGCTTTGACCACCTGTATCGCTACCAAAAATGATAAAAATTCAAAGAATACGGTGCTAACCTATTATGGGATAATCCAATAAATCCTAGAAGTTGATTACTTGGATTTCACAGAAACCGTATTCTATTGTGATTGGTTAAAGGTGGAGGATATAACAAATGCTTGTAAAGTTGATACTAACTCCAAACTTATTACTTTAGATTTATTAAAGTTGAAGAGTAAAGATCACATAGTCGACGAGCTTTTTCTTTGAGTTTTTTAGAACGTAAAGAAGGTATTCTACTCAAAAAGCATAAAAGATAGAAATTGGTTTATTGTTGTGCATGCACCAGAGGGTGTGACGACTGAAGTGGATGCATTAAAGAATCCAAAAGAGTTCTAGTCAGCACTTGTTGACAACCCTAATTTGAAGGATCTTATAGTTTATTTAGAGGAAGATTGAATATCAAAATAATATGTTATACTTGTCAATATTATTTGTATCATATTATGATATTGACATTGTATTAGCAGTTTACTTTGATGTATGAATGTTTAGTTACTTTTACTAATGTTTATTATGATTTATGTAAGTTGACTTTCGATAATATGTTATGTTCAATCGAATGTTTAGTTACTTTCACAAGACGCTCGGTTTGAGAATAGATTCATTTGATTTTGTTCTTGGATCAAATTGAACTAGATCAATTTTCACGTGTTCCTATACATATACATTTGTTCATAAGTTTCATTGATGCAGTCTTCATAAAATGAAGTTAAATTAGCTTCATTTTATGAAGATTATATTAAAGAAACTAATCAAATGTTCATGCAAGAGCGTACATTGGGGATCCAGGATCAATTTGGTCTAATTACACATTTAGAACACTATTTAATGACCTTGTTGGATCGCAGGAACCAGGTACTTTTGACATTAACTGAAGTAGTTACATAATTGATATTCATTATCTTTTAAGTGTTTTAGATGATATAAGGAGTGCGGAATAATTATTGGTTTTATTTGGTTTGGATGTTGGATAATTATTGGTTGTTGGCTTGTTATTGGATAATATGTTAGAAGGATTATAGGATAATTATTGGTTGTTGGCTTGTTTTTTATTTTTGGCTGTTGCATAATCACGGGATCTTTGGTTTGAGAACACGACTGTTGATACCAAAAATTATCCATCTACATGGTCCATTCTGATAATCCTAATCATTAAGGATTAAATACCGACCAACTCTAGGAATGCCGACCAACTCTTAGAATACCGATTAACTCCAGGAATGCCGACCAACACGACATGCAAATACCAACAGTTTTATATATTATTGATTGTACAGATGTAAATGTCAACTATATAAGGGCATTCCATCACTTGATATTCCATCTCTTATACAACCCCTAAGGATTATAAATACATTATAATCCCTACAAACAAAGGGAAACGAAAAGAGAGGCAATTGAGCAATCCCAAGGCGATACACAGCAGTGGACGCAGACTTTTTCCTTAAGTCGAACCACTTTAAAATCCCTTGTCTCTTATTTTCTATTTATCTATTATCAATTAATTAGCCACGTCTATTTTTTTTCATCAACAGATTGGCACCGTCTACTGGAACGATATTTCTAATAAATCTCACTCAATCAAACACCTAAATGGCTGAAATTCCTGAATCAAGTCTCGAGAATGAAGGTATTCTTCCTGCTCCTTTTGCTCCTCCATCTGTAAATGATTTACTAGTATTCTGGCCAATTTTCTAAGAGGCCATGCAAGATACAATCAGGAAACTTGCACAAACCCTCCAAGCCGGAGTACCTATTCTATCTTATTAAGGAAATATTCCACCACTACCACGAAGAGGTGGTCGGCGCAGCCATTCGATATCATAAAGATATGTCTCCTATCATCCTAGTTTAGCTTAATTACTCAAAACATAGAATCTTTTCATACGTAGTCTTATTCTCCAGAAAGGCCAAGCGCCTTAGAGAGATTAAGTCATGCATCTCCCCTTGATCGTTTGGGTCTCAGGGAGAATAGAAATGTTCCTAGGCAAAGATCAGGTAATATTAGATAACCATCTTATCAAACGAAAAGCACAACTCAATCTAGATCAAACGTCCGACGAACTGTTGCTCGAACCGAGCAACGGGTTCAAGAAGAAAGCTCAACAACTAACGAAGTTGAAACACATAAATTCGGTGCTACCAATGATGAAAGGAAAGGCTCCATACAAAGATTGGAAGATACATTAGGAGAAATGGTGAAGAGTGTGCTTTTGTTCAAATAAAGGAATTATTTAATTAAACACAGTTTTTCAATTAAATCCTAAAAACATGCGACTAGATGACTTATCAATTAAAATAAATATAGCATGTGACACAACATATTAGGAAAAATCCCTATAGGGAAAAACCATATTATTTTCACTATAATTTGTAAAGAACGGTTACACGGATTATAATGAAAATAAGTATGACATACGAAAATACCCGTAGGTGTCGGTTGCGATGTCGTCGGCTGAAATCTCCCGCAAGAATTCTAAATGGGCAGCAATGAAGAAGACACCGGCTTCTCCACAAAATACTCCAATTGAGTGCATAAGACCTCTTGAAGGTTTATAAATGTGAAAGAGTTAAAGGGGAATGAAGTGTGTATTTATAAGGGCATAAAGTCTTAAAATAATGAAGACAATGAAATAGCGTTGCCAAAGCCGTTTATGAAAATAAACTATTTAAGCAACTCCGAAAGTTTGTTGAAGAAACTCTTTACTTAAATCAAAACGATTTTGAACACAAGATGTGTTAACAAAATTATGTACGAGATATGGACAAGATTTGATAACAAGTTTTAGTAAACAGTTTAAAATGTTTTAAACTCAGCACACAATCAGAATGAGATGAGAAGATGTAGAAATATTGATACTCAGGATTTTTTACGTGGTAAAACCTCAACCTTGAGGAAACATCCACGACTCCCTCTACGGAGTAAAACAAAAACAATCACTAAAACAAATATATGAGTTACAACCTATTTAACTAACATGCACACAAAAACAAATCTATACAAGTTCAGGATTGTACCCTCTGGCGTCCTTAACTTTTCTGCAGATCTTGTTTGTTGATGTAGTTGTCTCAGTTTGTCAACTCTTCTTTGTTTCAGCACTTTACGTCGACTTATTGTTCACCAAATCTTATAGCCAACACTTTGAGTGTTTGTAGTGTGAAGATGTTTGTGAATGGTGTTCTAAAACCCATGCATGCACACACACACACTTATTAGTTACAGACGATCCTAACAAATCACATATAAAGTCTATATGCAGTGTATTTGTTATTTTTCTTTCTTACAAAACCAAGAACCTTTTTGACCTTTCAAAATAACCCAGATTCCACGGAGATCTTGCTTAAGAAATCGGTCAAGACCTTTCTCAATCACTTTTGAAAATATTATGGGGATTGAGAACCCTCCAAGTGCGAATCCCACTAGGTCAGGTTAGGTTTTGTAAAAACAGAAATAGAAAAACATCTATTGTTGATTCTGAAGTAAGAAAATGTTTTATCAGAAAACAATCAACAACGAAATTCTCAAGATGAGAAATAAATGCAACTAAGTGTGCTGTGACATGAAAAACTTCAGATCTATGATTTCTATTGAAAGAGAAACAAGATCTGAGTCTATGTCTAAGTTGGAAATAAGATTTATGAACACAAGGATTTCAGCAACCCAGAAATCACTCAACTCGAACTCTCATAATCTCAGGAAACACTAAGGATGGTGTTTATCTGGTTATGGTGTTTATGGAGAGGTGAGTGGTTTAGGTTTAGAGGTATTTGGACGAAGTTAGGGTTTCTAACTAGGGTTTGGTTTCTCTCTCTAACTTCTCTCTTCTCTCTTCTCTCTCCTCTCTCTATTCTCTGAGACTTTTCAAAATGGCAAAAGCTTTCGAAGGCTGAGATGAGAGGCCTTTAAATAGGAAGAGAAGAAGATTACAGAGCTTCGTTCAAAAACAAGGGCTGTGATTGAGTCAAGCTCCTTTGACTACAATCTAAGGGTTCACAGCAGGCGATGGATTAAACAGGCTGTGATTGGTTAAAAGGTTTACACTGGGATTCACTCAAAAGACATGCAGGCCATCGATAAGGGTTGATCTAATGGCTGAAAGCACGCGATGGTTTGTCTCAGTAAAGAAACACAGTTCAGGCCAATCAGAGGACAGCAGGTGTAGGCCTGAGGATGAATGTAAACGCGCGTCCCAAAATAATTACAAAGCCAACCCTAGAGTCTCTAGCGCTTTCGGTTTCTACCCAGAGTAACTTTAGGCCAATAATCACAACAATCCATATTTATACATTAACCCCAAGACCTTTTAAATCAAGTTTTAATTAAATAAAACCTTGTTTAAAATAATTTTTAAATTCCCAAAAAATTATTAAAAATCAAATTGAGGGATTTAAACACACTCACAACATTAATACACATAGTGGTGCAATATGAAATGCAAGAATGAAATTCTAAGTGTGTGAGTGATGGCTATAGTCTCAGGATCATCACAAGATGGATAGAAGAAGAAGCAACCCAATCTCTGAAGCTCTTTGGTTTCTAGGATGGACACTATTTTGTCACAATTTCCAAACTAGATGAGCTCTTATACAGTCTAGACTCAAATGAGTCAAAAGCATAAGGGCTTCAATCTCCCCCTTTGGAAATATGAGACAAAATCTCCTTTGAGTCATCTCAACTCGTAGGGCGACAACAAATAAGAAAATCCTATTCCTATAAAAGATCTATCTACCCAAATCCTAGAAATCAAAAATTACATAACTCAACTATATACAGTTTAACATCCTATTATTACAAACAAGAATGACTATACAAGAAGAATACCTGCAAAAAATTACTAAGATCAAGCTTTTTAGTATATGCAGTAGAAGTAGACTCAAATTTCTCCCCCATTTTGTCTCAAATGGACAAAGGGAAAGAACTTGGCAAATATAACAGGTATTTACTCAACACAAATCATACCAATAGATTTACGTAAAGAAATGAATCTATTATAATCAAGAGGTTTGGTAAATAAATCTGCAAGTTGTAGATCAGTAGAAAGATAATTGATTTCTAATTCCTTGGTTTCAACTAATTCACGAATAAAATGATGTCTTATTTTAATGTGCTTAGTTCGCGAGTGTTGAACTGGGTTCTTAGAAATGTTAATCGCACTTTGATTATCACAATAGAGATGAAGTGAGGGTTCTAAAATACCATAATCACTTAGCATTTGTTTAAGCCACAACAATTGGGCACAACAGCTACCGGCGGCTATGTATTCAGATTCAGCAGTCGAGAGAGATGTGCAGTTCTGTTTTTTACTACTCCATCCTACCAAGTTATTACCAATATAACAACATGCGCCTGAAGTGCTTTTACTATCATCAGTACACCCAGCCCAATCAGCATCAGTGTACCCAATAATAGTGTTAGGTGTGTCATTCGTGTACCAAATTCCTAAATTTAGAGTGCCTTTAACATATTTAATTATGCGTTTAACAGCGTTTAAATGGCTCTCCTTGGGGTTGTTTTGATAACGCGCACAAACACAAACAGCATACATGATATCAGGACGCGAGGCAGTCAGATAGAGTAATGTGCCAATCATACTACGATATAAGGTAGAGTCTACAGATTTTCCATTTTCATCTTTAGATAATTTCTCAGTAGTACTCATAGGCGTTTTAGCACTTTTAGCACTCTCGAGGCCAAATTTCTTAACGATCTCTAATGCGTACTTAGTCTGCGAAAGAAACAAGCCATCTGGTTGTTGTTTGACTTGGAGACCTAGGAAGAATTGTAACTCCCCCATAAGGGACATCTGAAATTCCTTACTCATAATTTCAGCAAAAGATTTTACTTCTGAGGTAGAAGTGGATCCAAATATGATATCGTCTACATAGACTTGAGAGATAGTAATGTGTTTGCCAAAATGTTTGACAAATAAGGTTTGGTCATTTCCACCTCTTTTGAAACCTTTGTTCAGCAGAAAACTGGACAGGCGCTCATACCAACTCTAGGAGCTTGCTTAAGACCATATAAAGCCTTTTTCAACCGAAATACATGATTAGGATAATTAGGGTCAATGAACCCTTTAGGTTGTTCTACATAGGTTTCCTCGGCAAGTATTCCATTAAGGAACGCAGATTTAACATCCATTTGATATAATGTAAAATGCATGTGACAAGCTATAGCAAGAAGCAGACGAACTGATTCTAAACGAGTAACAGGAGCAAACGTCTCATTAAAATCAAGTCCTTCTATTTGGGAGTAACCTTGAGCAACTAGTCTAGCTTTATTTCTAATTATCATCCCATTTTCATCAGTTTTATTTTTGAAAATCCAACGTGTACCAATAACCTTTTTGTGATCAGGACGTGGAACAAGAAACCAAACATCATGAATGACAAATTGTAAAAGTTCATCCTGCATAGCAGATATCCAGTGAGTGTCATTCAATGCCTCATTTACATTCTTTGGTTCCAAGAGAGAAACAAAGCATGCATAGAGAGCATAATTTCTAAGTTGGGATCTTGTACGTACTGGTTCACTAGGGTTACCAACTATGTTGTTTATGGGATGATCTTTAGAGACCTAGTTAGGTACTTCAGGTGACTCAATAGGTAATGAATTATCTATTTCAGAAGAGTCATTTTCTAAAATATTTGACGATTCTTCTTCTATAGTTAATTCACTAGTCTTGCTTTCTACAGTAGTGTCACTAACAATTACATTTATGGATTCCATTAAGGTCTTAGTGCGAAGATTATACACTCGATAAGCTCTACTGTTAGGTGAATAACCTAAGAATATGGCTTTATCTCCTCTACTCTCAAATTTAGATAAGTGTTCCCTATCTTTGCAAACATAGCAGGTACTACCAAAGGTTCTAAGGTACTTAAGATTAGGCTTTTTATTGTACCAAAGTTCATAAGAGGTTTGTTTCGAATTCTTTCTAAGATAGACCCTATTAATAAGATGGCAGGCTGTACGAATAGATTCTACCCAAAAATACTTAGGTAAATTCTTAGCATGGAGCATGACACGTGCCATCTCTTGAAGAGTTCGATTCTTTCTCTTAGCTATTCCATTTTGTTGAGGGGTCTTAGGAGCACTGAACTCATGTTTGTAACCATTATAGTCACAATATTCTACAATACCAGTGTCTTTGAATTCACCACCTCTATCACTTCGGATTCTATTCACTTGAGTGTCTTTCTCATTCTCAATCCGTAAAAGAATCTTTAAAAAAGTTTGAAAAGTATCGGATTTTTGTTTTAAGAAAGCTACCCAAGTGAATCTGGTGAAGTCATCAACCATAACTAGAATATAACTGTGTCCACAAAGACTAACAGTTTAAGAAGGACCCATTAGGTCCATATGGATGAGTTCTAAGGGATTAGAGGTAAGGATATCTTTAACCCTTTTATGAGGTGCTTTAACAATTTTTCCTTCTTGACAGGGACCACAGACAATGTTATGAATAGGTTTAATTTTTGGTATTCCTCTAACTATTTGTTGAGAAGACAATTTACTCAAATTTTCATAATTAATGTGACCCATTCTGTTATGGCATATCTCGTTGTCATCCATTCTGGCAACATTACAGATTTCAGAACTAGACATGACAGCATAACAATTGTCAGGGGTCCTGAATCCTGTAATTAAGCATTCTCCCTTTTCATTTAAAATCTTGCAATTGTTCTTTGAAAAGGTAACAGTGTAGTTTGAGTCACAGAATTGCGAAATGCTAAGTAAATTAGCCTTAAGACCTTTAACTAAGAGGACATTTTCAAGAACAGGAAGACCTTTTTCTTTAAGGGTTCCTTTGCCTATGATCTGGGATGATATACCATCACTAAAAACAACTTTTCCACCATCAAAGTGGGTTTTATTTAAAAGTTTTGTATCATCACCTGTCATATGTTTGGAACAACCAGAATCCAGATACCAACCAGAAGTAGTAAGTTCAGCTTTTAGAGCAGAAACAACAATATTACACTTCATCTGGGGTACTAGATCATCTTTTCTAACCCAAATTGCTCTGGTTTTCTGTTTGCGCTGATTTGCTCTTATTTGATAAAATTTGCGAGCAGTAGATTTTTGTTGAAAAACATTTTGCGCATGATTTTGGGTAAAATTAAATACCTGAGCATTTGATTTAGAAAATTTTCTGGGAATCCTTCTAGTAAATGTCCTTTTAGGTTTAGTCTTTCTATTCCTATAGTTAGAGTTTTTGTCTGGTGGCCTGGGAAGGACATAATTGTTACGACTCCTCCTAGAATAGTTAAAGTTATGATACATAGGAGTGTTGTAGATAGGCTTAATTAGTCTCCTAGCATAGCAATTATCGAAAGAGTGACCATATATATCACAATAGGAGCAATAAAGATTGCTCAGAATAGGGTTTTCCTTAGGAAAATCTCTATACAAAGGTTTTGAGAAATTTTGAGGCTGAACTTTATTCCTAGGTAGCACAGATTTGAAGGCAGGTTCACTTTTCCTAATTGGGGGGCAGACATATTTTCCCTTTGGTAAACTTTCATGCTTAGAGCAACTTGCATTTTCAGTGTTAGTGTTTTGATGATCAAACTTAATTTTTAGAGAATGAAAGTCTGGACATGTTTCAATAGGTCTTTTGCCTCCTGACACAAATTTGATAGGTTCAACATGTTTAGTTTGTGTCTTCAAATTGGGGCAAAACCCTATTCCAGTTCTATCATCAGAATTGGTTTTAGATTCAGCAACGAATTCCTCAAAACATTTAGAATTGTTTTCAAATTTGGTAAATTTTTTGAAAACAGTTGCTGTCTTTTCTTTTGTTTGTTCCAATTCTAATAATGTCCCTTTGTATTTTTTCTCCAGAATTTCATTAGCTTCAGTTAAAGTTTTCAGTTTTTCATCAAACACTTTAACTTCACTTTCATGAGACATGCATTGTGTAGTATACTCTTCAGCATTCAGTTTTACCATTAGGCTTAGATCCTCTAGCTTTTTGGTAAGATCTTTCACAATCTTTTCTAGTCTAGTGCTTTTCTTAAGAGTCTTAGCATATAGAGTGTGAATGTCTGGGAGATCATCATTGTCTGAGTCACTAAGTGAAGTGTGTGAAGTGACCCCTAAGGTTTCATTTCTTATACTCACGCACCCATTGACATCAGCAGTATCGATTCCCCTTTGACTCACACAACCCGAAGAAGAAGTATTAATGTTCTCAGTAAGTAAAGCATCTAAACCAGTTAAAGCATGATTCACAGCAACAGAACTAGTATTACTAGACTCATCCTCACTATCAAGCATAGGCATATCATCATTATATATGATTTTGGCAAAGAAGGATAAACAAGGATCAAAACCATCAGATGTCTCAGGTTCCTCATTTTCAGAGTCACTTGAGTCATCCCAGGTTTTGCATATGTTGGCTCTAGAGTGTTTGTTTTGGGTATTTAAGTTAACTCTACAGTCTTGAGCAATGTGTCCTAGTTTACCACATCTATAGCATTCAGTCTTCTTGAGGTCTCTGAGAGGTCTTGTGTTGTCCTTGTTCTGTTTGTCATGAGGTTTCTCATGAGGCTTGTGATTTGAAGGAGTAGAATAATTAGACTTGCCCTGTCTATTTGCAACACTGTTTCTAAATTTAACAATTTTCTTAAATTGTTTTGTCATTAGGGCAATCTGATTATCTAGACTTTCTAAGTCACAGTCCTCATCAGAATCATTACTAGGGGTGTTTAACTCAGGCTTGGTCATCTTAGAAGTAAAGCTAAGGTTGGAATTGGTATGTTTCCTATGAGTGTGGGTTAATTGTTTCTTAAATTCTAATTCCATTTCCACAGTTCTTAATTTTCTACTGAGTAATTCAGGAGTTAGATTTATATCACACATCTCCTCAATAGCATATCTTTTATTGTCAAATTTCTGTGGTAATGATCTCAGAATTTTAGAGACAATTTCTTGTCTATCATAAGTTATACCATTGGCATGAAGTTTAGTGACAATATCAGTAAGATTCATATAAAAATCATCGAAAGACTCAGATTCAGACATGATTAAGGTATTATACTGTTGGATTAACATCTGAGTCTTAGCAGCTTTTACCCTAGAGTCTCCTTCATGGGCAGTAATCAAGGTATCCCATGCTTCCTTGGAAGTGGTACAGGATGAGATTCTCTTGAACTCGTGTTCGTTAATAGACATAAATATAGCGTTCTTGCCTTTGTTGTTATTTCGAGAAACCTGTTTCTCTTCTTGAGTAAACTCACTCAATATTTTCTTAATCCTTTCATTGTTTCCATCAGTGGCTGGTTTAGTTGGATAAGAGTATCCATTTTCAATAATATCCCAGACATCATCTCCCAGAGTGCCTTGAATGAAAGCAATCATTCTTACTTTCCAGTAAGAAAAATTGGTTCCATCAAAGACTGGAGGTCTGGTCAAGTTACCATATCTTTCGTTTTTCTCGTCCATAATTGATTTTGAGAAAACAGTTTCAGAAACTCAGGATCTTTTTGAAAAAAGTTCACCAAACGCTCTGATACCAATTGAAATAGCGTTGCCAAAGCCGTTTATGAAAATAAACTATTTAAGCAACTCCGAAAGTTTGTTGAAGAAACTCTTTACTTAAATCAAAACGATTTTGAACACAAGATGTGTTAACAAAATTATGTACGAGATATGGACAAGATTTGATAACAAGTTTTAGTAAACAGTTTAAAATGTTTTAAACTCAGCACACAATCAGAATGAGATGAGAAGATGTAGAAATATTGATACTCAGGATTTTTTACGTGGTAAAACCTCAACCTTGAGGAAACATCCACGACTCCCTCTACGGAGTAAAACAAAAACAATCACTAAAACAAATATATGAGTTACAACCTATTTAACTAACATGCACACAAAAACAAATCTATACAAGTTCAGGATTGTACCCTCTGGCGTCCTTAACTTTTCTGCAGATCTTGTTTGTTGATGTAGTTGTCTCAGTTTGTCAACTCTTCTTTGTTTCAGCACTTTACGTCGACTTATTGTTCACCAAATCTTATAGCCAACACTTTGAGTGTTTGTAGTGTGAAGATGTTTGTGAATGGTGTTCTAAAACCCATGCATGCACACACACACACTTATTAGTTACAGACGATCCTAACAAATCACATATAAAGTCTATATGCAGTGTATTTGTTATTTTTCTTTCTTACAAAACCAAGAACCTTTTTGACCTTTCAAAATAACCCAGATTCCACGGAGATCTTGCTTAAGAAATCGGTCAAGACCTTTCTCAATCACTTTTGAAAATATTATGGGGATTGAGAACCCTCCAAGTGCGAATCCCACTAGGTCAGGTTAGGTTTTGTAAAAACAGAAATAGAAAAACATCTATTGTTGATTCTGAAGTAAGAAAATGTTTTATCAGAAAACAATCAACAACGAAATTCTCAAGATGAGAAATAAATGCAACTAAGTGTGCTGTGACATGAAAAACTTCAGATCTATGATTTCTATTGAAAGAGAAACAAGATCTGAGTCTATGTCTAAGTTGGAAATAAGATTTATGAACACAAGGATTTCAGCAACCCAGAAATCACTCAACTCGAACTCTCATAATCTCAGGAAACACTAAGGATGGTGTTTATCTGGTTATGGTGTTTATGGAGAGGTGAGTGGTTTAGGTTTAGAGGTATTTGGACGAAGTTAGGGTTTCTAACTAGGGTTTGGTTTCTCTCTCTAACTTCTCTCTTCTCTCTTCTCTCTCCTCTCTCTATTCTCTGAGACTTTTCAAAATGGCAAAAGCTTTCGAAGGCTGAGATGAGAGGCCTTTAAATAGGAAGAGAAGAAGATTACAGAGCTTCGTTCAAAAACAAGGGCTGTGATTGAGTCAAGCTCCTTTGACTACAATCTAAGGGTTCACAGCAGGCGATGGATTAAACAGGCTGTGATTGGTTAAAAGGTTTACACTGGGATTCACTCAAAAGACATGCAGGCCATCGATAAGGGTTGATCTAATGGCTGAAAGCACGCGATGGTTTGTCTCAGTAAAGAAACACAGTTCAGGCCAATCAGAGGACAGCAGGTGTAGGCCTGAGGATGAATGTAAACGCGCGTCCCAAAATAATTACAAAGCCAACCCTAGAGTATCTAGCGCTTTCGGTTTCTACCCAGAGTAACTTTAGGCCAATAATCACAACAATCCATATTTATACATTAACCCCAAGACCTTTTAAATCAAGTTTTAATTAAATAAAACCTTGTTTAAAATAATTTTTAAATTCCCAAAAAATTATTAAAAATCAAATTGAGGGATTTAAACACACTCACAACATTAATACACATAGTGGTGCAATATGAAATGCAAGAATGAAATTCTAAGTGTGTGAGTGATGGCTATAGTCTCAGGATCATCACAAGATGGATAGAAGAAGAAGCAACCCAATCTCTGAAGCTCTTTGGTTTCTAGGATGGACACTATTTTGTCACAATTTCCAAACTAGATGAGCTCTTATACAGTCTAGACTCAAATGAGTCAAAAGCATAAGGGCTTCAATCTCCCCCTTTGGAAATATGAGACAAAATCTCCTTTGAGTCATCTCAACTCGTAGGGCGACAACAAATAAGAAAATCCTATTCCTATAAAAGATCTATCTACCCAAATCCTAGAAATCAAAAATTACATAACTCAACTATATACAGTTTAACATCCTATTATTACAAACAAGAATGACTATACAAGAAGAATACCTGCAAAAAATTACTAAGATCAAGCTTTTTAGTATATGCAGTAGAAGTAGACTCAAATTTCTCCCCCATTTTGTCTCAAATGGACAAAGGGAAAAAACTTGGCAAATATAACAGGTATTTACTCAACACAAATCATACCAATAGATTTACGTAAAGAAATGAATCTATTATAATCAAGAGGTTTGGTAAATAAATCTGCAAGTTGTAGATCAGTAGAAAGATAATTGATTTCTAATTCCTTGGTTTCAACTAATTCACGAATAAAATGATGTCTTATTTTAATGTGCTTAGTTCGCGAGTGTTGAACTGGGTTCTTAGAAATGTTAATCGCACTTTGATTATCACAATAGAGATGAAGTGAGGGTTCTAAAATACCATAATCACTTAGCATTTGTTTAAGCCACAACAATTGGGCACAACAGCTACCGGCGGCTATGTATTCAGATTCAGCAGTCGAGAGAGATGTGCAGTTCTGTTTTTTACTACTCCATCCTACCAAGTTATTACCAATATAACAACATGCGCCTGAAGTGCTTTTACTATCATCAGTACACCCAGCCCAATCAGCATCAGTGTACCCAATAATAGTGTTAGGTGTGTCATTCGTGTACCAAATTCCTAAATTTAGAGTGCCTTTAACATATTTAATTATGCGTTTAACAGCGTTTAAATGGCTCTCCTTGGGGTTGTTTTGATAACGCGCACAAACACAAACAGCATACATGATATCAGGACGCGAGGCAGTCAGATAGAGTAATGTGCCAATCATACTACGATATAAGGTAGAGTCTACAGATTTTCCATTTTCATCTTTAGATAATTTCTCAGTAGTACTCATAGGCGTTTTAGCACTTTTAGCACTCTCGAGGCCAAATTTCTTAACGATCTCTAATGCGTACTTAGTCTGCGAAAGAAACAAGCCATCTGGTTGTTGTTTGACTTGGAGACCTAGGAAGAATTGTAACTCCCCCATAAGGGACATCTGAAATTCCTTACTCATAATTTCAGCAAAAGATTTTACTTCTGAGGTAGAAGTGGATCCAAATATGATATCGTCTACATAGACTTGAGAGATAGTAATGTGTTTGCCAAAATGTTTGACAAATAAGGTTTGGTCATTTCCACCTCTTTTGAAACCTTTGTTCAGCAGAAAACTGGACAGGCGCTCATACCAACTCTAGGAGCTTGCTTAAGACCATATAAAGCCTTTTTCAACCGAAATACATGATTAGGATAATTAGGGTCAATGAACCCTTTAGGTTGTTCTACATAGGTTTCCTCGGCAAGTATTCCATTAAGGAACGCAGATTTAACATCCATTTGATATAATGTAAAATGCATGTGACAAGCTATAGCAAGAAGCAGACGAACTGATTCTAAACGAGTAACAGGAGCAAACGTCTCATTAAAATCAAGTCCTTCTATTTGGGAGTAACCTTGAGCAACTAGTCTAGCTTTATTTCTAATTATCATCCCATTTTCATCAGTTTTATTTTTGAAAATCCAACGTGTACCAATAACCTTTTTGTGATCAGGACGTGGAACAAGAAACCAAACATCATGAATGACAAATTGTAAAAGTTCATCCTGCATAGCAGATATCCAGTGAGTGTCATTCAATGCCTCATTTACATTCTTTGGTTCCAAGAGAGAAACAAAGCATGCATAGAGAGCATAATTTCTAAGTTGGGATCTTGTACGTACTGGTTCACTAGGGTTACCAACTATGTTGTTTATGGGATGATCTTTAGAGACCTAGTTAGGTACTTCAGGTGACTCAATAGGTAATGAATTATCTATTTCAGAAGAGTCATTTTCTAAAATATTTGACGATTCTTCTTCTATAGTTAATTCACTAGTCTTGCTTTCTACAGTAGTGTCACTAACAATTACATTTATGGATTCCATTAAGGTCTTAGTGCGAAGATTATACACTCGATAAGCTCTACTGTTAGGTGAATAACCTAAGAATATGGCTTTATCTCCTCTACTCTCAAATTTAGATAAGTGTTCCCTATCTTTGCAAACATAGCAGGTACTACCAAAGGTTCTAAGGTACTTAAGATTAGGCTTTTTATTGTACCAAAGTTCATAAGAGGTTTGTTTCGAATTCTTTCTAAGATAGACCCTATTAATAAGATGGCAGGCTGTACGAATAGATTCTACCCAAAAATACTTAGGTAAATTCTTAGCATGGAGCATGACACGTGCCATCTCTTGAAGAGTTCGATTCTTTCTCTTAGCTATTCCATTTTGTTGAGGGGTCTTAGGAGCACTGAACTCATGTTTGTAACCATTATAGTCACAATATTCTACAATACCAGTGTCTTTGAATTCACCACCTCTATCACTTCGGATTCTATTCACTTGAGTGTCTTTCTCATTCTCAATCCGTAAAAGAATCTTTAAAAAAGTTTGAAAAGTATCGGATTTTTGTTTTAAGAAAGCTACCCAAGTGAATCTGGTGAAGTCATCAACCATAACTAGAATATAACTGTGTCCACAAAGACTAACAGTTTAAGAAGGACCCATTAGGTCCATATGGATGAGTTCTAAGGGATTAGAGGTAAGGATATCTTTAACCCTTTTATGAGGTGCTTTAACAATTTTTCCTTCTTGACAGGGACCACAGACAATGTTATGAATAGGTTTAATTTTTGGTATTCCTCTAACTATTTGTTGAGAAGACAATTTACTCAAATTTTCATAATTAATGTGACCCATTCTGTTATGGCATATCTCGTTGTCATCCATTCTGGCAACATTACAGATTTCAGAACTAGACATGACAGCATAACAATTGTCAGGGGTCCTGAATCCTGTAATTAAGCATTCTCCCTTTTCATTTAAAATCTTGCAATTGTTCTTTGAAAAGGTAACAGTGTAGTTTGAGTCACAGAATTGCGAAATGCTAAGTAAATTAGCCTTAAGACCTTTAACTAAGAGGACATTTTCAAGAACAGGAAGACCTTTTTCTTTAAGGGTTCCTTTGCCTATGATCTGGGATGATATACCATCACCAAAAACAACTTTTCCACCATCAAAGTGGGTTTTATTTAAAAGTTTTGTATCATCACCTGTCATATGTTTGGAACAACCAGAATCCAGATACCAACCAGAAGTAGTAAGTTCAGCTTTTAGAGCAGAAACAACAATATTACACTTCATCTGGGGTACTAGATCATCTTTTCTAACCCAAATTGCTCTGGTTTTCTGTTTGCGCTGATTTGCTCTTATTTGATAAAATTTGCGAGCAGTAGATTTTTGTTGAAAAACATTTTGCGCATGATTTTGGGTAAAATTAAATACCTGAGCATTTGATTTAGAAAATTTTCTGGGAATCCTTCTAGTAAATGTCCTTTTAGGTTTAGTCTTTCTATTCCTATAGTTAGAGTTTTTGTCTGGTGGCCTGGGAAGGACATAATTGTTACGACTCCTCCTAGAATAGTTAAAGTTATGATACATAGGAGTGTTGTAGATAGGCTTAATTAGTCTCCTAGCATAGCAATTATCGAAAGAGTGACCATATATATCACAATAGGAGCAATAAAGATTGCTCAGAATAGGGTTTTCCTTAGGAAAATCTCTATACAAAGGTTTTGAGAAATTTTGAGGCTGAACTTTATTCCTAGGTAGCACAGATTTGAAGGCAGGTTCACTTTTCCTAATTGGGGGGCAGACATATTTTCCCTTTGGTAAACTTTCATGCTTAGAGCAACTTGCATTTTCAGTGTTAGTGTTTTGATGATCAAACTTAATTTTTAGAGAATGAAAGTCTGGACATGTTTCAATAGGTCTTTTGCCTCCTGACACAAATTTGATAGGTTCAACATGTTTAGTTTGTGTCTTCAAATTGGGGCAAAACCCTATTCCAGTTCTATCATCAGAATTGGTTTTAGATTCAGCAACGAATTCCTCAAAACATTTAGAATTGTTTTCAAATTTGGTAAATTTTTTGAAAACAGTTGCTGTCTTTTCTTTTGTTTGTTCCAATTCTAATAATGTCCCTTTGTATTTTTTCTCCAGAATTTCATTAGCTTCAGTTAAAGTTTTCAGTTTTTCATCAAACACTTTAACTTCACTTTCATGAGACATGCATTGTGTAGTATACTCTTCAGCATTCAGTTTTACCATTAGGCTTAGATCCTCTAGCTTTTTGGTAAGATCTTTCACAATCTTTTCTAGTCTAGTGCTTTTCTTAAGAGTCTTAGCATATAGAGTGTGAATGTCTGGGAGATCATCATTGTCTGAGTCACTAAGTGAAGTGTGTGAAGTGACCCCTAAGGTTTCATTTCTTATACTCACGCACCCATTGACATCAGCAGTATCGATTCCCCTTTGACTCACACACCCCGAAGAAGAAGTATTAATGTTCTCAGTAAGTAAAGCATCTAAACCAGTTAAAGCATGATTCACAGCAACAGAACTAGTATTACTAGACTCATCCTCACTATCAAGCATAGGCATATCATCATTATATATGATTTTGGCAAAGAAGGATAAACAAGGATCAAAACCATCAGATGTCTCAGGTTCCTCATTTTCAGAGTCACTTGAGTCATCCCAGGTTTTGCATATGTTGGCTCTAGAGTGTTTGTTTTGGGTATTTAAGTTAACTCTACAGTCTTGAGCAATGTGTCCTAGTTTACCACATCTATAGCATTCAGTCTTCTTGAGGTCTCTGAGAGGTCTTGTGTTGTCCTTGTTCTGTTTGTCATGAGGTTTCTCATGAGGCTTGTGATTTGAAGGAGTAGAATAATTAGACTTGCCCTGTCTATTTGCAACACTGTTTCTAAATTTAACAATTTTCTTAAATTGTTTTGTCATTAGGGCAATCTGATTATCTAGACTTTCTAAGTCACAGTCCTCATCAGAATCATTACTAGGGGTGTTTAAATCAGGCTTGGTCATCTTAGAAGTAAAGCTAAGGTTGGAATTGGTATGTTTCCTATGAGTGTGGGTTAATTGTTTCTTAAATTCTAATTCCATTTCCACAGTTCTTAATTTTCTACTGAGTAATTCAGGAGTTAGATTTATATCACACATCTCCTCAATAGCATATCTTTTATTGTCAAATTTCTGTGGTAATGATCTCAGAATTTTAGAGACAATTTCTTGTCTATCATAAGTTATACCATTGGCATGAAGTTTAGTGACAATATCAGTAAGATTCATATAAAAATCATCGAAAGACTCAGATTCAGACATGATTAAGGTATTATACTGTTGGATTAACATCTGAGTCTTAGCAGCTTTTACCCTAGAGTCTCCTTCATGGGCAGTAATCAAGGTATCCCATGCTTCCTTGGAAGTGGTACAGGATGAGATTCTCTTGAACTCGTGTTCGTTAATAGACATAAATATAGCGTTCTTGCCTTTGTTGTTATTTCGAGAAACCTGTTTCTCTTCTTGAGTAAACTCACTCAATATTTTCTTAATCCTTTCATTGTTTCCATCAGTGGCTGGTTTAGTTGGATAAGAGTATCCATTTTCAATAATATCCCAGACATCATCTCCCAGAGTGCCTTGAATGAAAGCAATCATTCTTACTTTCCAGTAAGAAAAATTGGTTCCATCAAAGACTGGAGGTCTGGTCAAGTTACCATATCTTTCGTTTTTCTCGTCCATAATTGATTTTGAGAAAACAGTTTCAGAAACTCAGGATCTTTTTGAAAAAAGTTCACCAAACGCTCTGATACCAATTGAAATAGCGTTGCCAAAGCCGTTTATGAAAATAAACTATTTAAGCAACTCCGAAAGTTTGTTGAAGAAACTCTTTACTTAAATCAAAACGATTTTGAACACAAGATGTGTTAACAAAATTATGTACGAGATATGGACAAGATTTGATAACAAGTTTTAGTAAACAGTTTAAAATGTTTTAAACTCAGCACACAATCAGAATGAGATGAGAAGATGTAGAAATATTGATACTCAGGATTTTTTACGTGGTAAAACCTCAACCTTGAGGAAACATCCACGACTCCCTCTACGGAGTAAAACAAAAACAATCACTAAAACAAATATATGAGTTACAACCTATTTAACTAACATGCACACAAAAACAAATCTATACAAGTTCAGGATTGTACCCTCTGGCGTCCTTAACTTTTCTGCAGATCTTGTTTGTTGATGTAGTTGTCTCAGTTTGTCAACTCTTCTTTGTTTCAGCACTTTACGTCGACTTATTGTTCACCAAATCTTATAGCCAACACTTTGAGTGTTTGTAGTGTGAAGATGTTTGTGAATGGTGTTCTAAAACCCATGCATGCACACACACACACTTATTAGTTACAGACGATCCTAACAAATCACATATAAAGTCTATATGCAGTGTATTTGTTATTTTTCTTTCTTACAAAACCAAGAACCTTTTTGACCTTTCAAAATAACCCAGATTCCACGGAGATCTTGCTTAAGAAATCGGTCAAGACCTTTCTCAATCACTTTTGAAAATATTATGGGGATTGAGAACCCTCCAAGTGCGAATCCCACTAGGTCAGGTTAGGTTTTGTAAAAACAAAAATAGAAAAACATCTATTGTTGATTCTGAAGTAAGAAAATGTTTTATCAGAAAACAATCAACAACGAAATTCTCAAGATGAGAAATAAATGCAACTAAGTGTGCTGTGACATGAAAAACTTCAGATCTATGATTTCTATTGAAAGAGAAACAAGATCTGAGTCTATGTCTAAGTTGGAAATAAGATTTATGAACACAAGGATTTCAGCAACCCAGAAATCACTCAACTCGAACTCTCATAATCTCAGGAAACACTAAGGATGGTGTTTATCTGGTTATGGTGTTTATGGAGAGGTGAGTGGTTTAGGTTTAGAGGTATTTGGACGAAGTTAGGGTTTCTAACTAGGGTTTGGTTTCTCTCTCTAACTTCTCTCTTCTCTCTTCTCTCTCCTCTCTCTATTCTCTGAGACTTTTCAAAATGGCAAAAGCTTTCGAAGGCTGAGATGAGAGGCCTTTAAATAGGAAGAGAAGAAGATTCCAGAGCTTCGTTCAAAAACAAGGGCTGTGATTGAGTCAAGCTCCTTTGACTACAATCTAAGGGTTCACAGCAGGCGGTGGATTAAACAGGCTGTGATTGGTTAAAGGGTTTACACTGGGATTCACTCAAAAGACATGCAGGCCATCGATAAGGGTTGATCTAATGGCTGAAAGCACGCGATGGTTTGTCTCAGTAAAGAAACACAGTTCAGGCCAATCAGAGGACAGCAGGTGTAGGCCTGAGGATGAATGTAAACGCGCGTCCCAAAATAATTACAAAGCCAACCCTAGAGTCTCTAGCGCTTTCGGTTTCTACCCAGAGTAACTTTAGGCCAATAATCACAACAATCCATATTTATACATTAACCCCAAGACCTTTTAAATCAAGTTTTAATTAAATAAAACCTTGTTTAAAATAAGTTTTAAATTCCCAAAAAATTATTAAAAATCAAATTGAGGGATTTAAACACACTCACAACATTAATACACATAGTGGTGCAATATGAAATGCAAGAATGAAATTCTAAGTGTGTGAGTGATGGCTATAGTCTCAGGATCATCACAAGATGGATAAAAGAAGAAGCAACCCAATCTCTGAAGCTCTTTGGTTTCTAGGATGGACACTATTTTGTCACAATTTCCAAACTAGATGAGCTCTTATACAGTCTAGACTCAAATGAGTCAAAAGCATAAGGGCTTCAGACAAATGTCGTAAAATGATGAAGACAAAAGCCTTAAAATTATGAAGACATGACCCTTAAAATGATGAAGACAAAACCCTTAAAATGAAGAAGGCAAAGGCCTTAAAATGATGAAGAAAAGACCCTTAAAATGATGAAGACAAAGGCCTTAAAATGATGAAGACAAGACCCTTAAAATGAGGAAGACAAAAAAAATAATGAAGACTAAAAAGAGATTTGCGTCACTCCATTATTATTTTTCTTCTCCATTTTCAAAAGTCCATAACTTCTTCACCGTATCTCGGATTGAAGTTCTATTTCTTCCAGTAACTTCGGGGCGTCGAGCTCTTCAACTTTCCAGTTGACCAGGCATCCGAATGGTGACTGTAAGAATTACCAAAATGCCCTTGAACTTTCATATCGTGCCTTCTTCACTGTTTTGACTTCTCTTGCATACCACTTGCATAAAGTGCCTAAAATCATGGAACGTGAAGTCATTGAGGCCGATGTGGGACACATGATGGAGATGTAGAATGCTTGATTCCCAAAATTCGAATGGATATCGACGTGTGAGATCGTGTAGAGACGTGTCGAATGTAGCGGTTTTAGACATATAAACTGTAATCTAGGAAAATAGAAAATTACTAGATACAACCCGGACAATTATAAAATTATGTCCTTACAAATATCCCCCTATGTCTACGCCGGAACATACATAAAAAATCTGAATTATGCAAACTCCCCAAAACAAATGACATGTCGTAAAACAGACTTCAACATCTTCAATTCATCAACTCTTTAGAAACTCCCAAAGCTTTTCTCATCAGGGTGTGCAATCCAATAGATATCAACTTTGTACCTACACACATGAGAAAGAGAAAATACCCGTGACACGCAACAGTTTGAAATATAGATTAATTCAGCTTAAGCAAATCTTTTATAAATCAAACTAAATTTTCTCCCCCATAATTCATTCTCCCCCTTTTTATGATGTCCCCAAATAGACAGATATGAGAAGCATAAACATGGAAAATGTCACAAAAAATGTTAAATTTTTATTTAATATTTTTAAATTTTTGCTCAAAATATACAACAAAGAATCAAAGAATGTTCTATTTTTTTATTTTTTTTTTAAATTTTTACACAAACTATACAACAAAGAATCAAACAATGTTCTATTTTTTTTTTGAATTTTTTCAAATTTTTACACAAACTATACAACAAAGAATCACACCATGAAAGAGCACAAAAAGAACCAAGTCGATGATAGCGTAAATGTACGGGTGTGAACACATTCGATAGGGTGTGACCCCCTGTCTCCTAGCTTGTTTATTATAGCTGCTAAATGCTTAAGTAGAAATATAGATAATTTGTTCAAGAATGGTAAAGCTACTCCTTTTTCCCATCCAAGGAATTGTAATTTGATTTCTCACTTGGCTTATGCTGATGATATTATAATCTTTGCTAATGGGAATAAGAAAAGTTTACTTGTTATTACTAAATTGCTTAAAACCTATGAAAAAACCTCCGGTCAGTCTATAAACATATCTAGAAGATCTATTTTTATTAATCAAAATCTCTCCCCGTCTATTAGAACTAAGATGGGAACCAATTCTGGTTTATCTATAAAAACTTTGCCCATGAAGTATTTAGGTTGCAACATTAATAAAGGGAGAATTAAGTTGTCTCAATTTTCTGATCTTATGAACTCTATTAGAGAGAAGCTTAATTCTTGGTCGTCTAAGTTAATATCTCAAGATGGTAGGGCTACTCTGACTAGAAGTGTTCTTTTATCCATCCCTATTCACATCATTTCTGTTATTAGCCCCCCTAAAACTATTATTAAAAGATTGCATAATATCTTTTCTAAATTTTATTGGGGTGATGTTAATAAAGATAAACCTTACCAATGGTCTAAGTGGTATGATATGTGTTTTCCGTTTGAAGAAGGAGGATTAAATTTTAGAAGAATGGAAGATATCATTAATGCTTCTAGCATGAAATTGTATTGGACATTTTTATTTGGTAAAGGTATTTGGGCTTCTTTTATGAGATCTAAATATCGAAGTAGAATGTTTTTGAAGTCTGGATCCTTTACTATTAGAAGAATTAAATTTATATCTAGCATAGCTGATGATCATATTGATGTTGACAATCAAATATGGATTCCTTCATACTCTGGTGATTTCTCTTTGAAAGAAGAATTTCAAATATGTAGAAAAAATAATCCAATTTATCTCACTTGGAAAATAAATTAGTCTATAGAATGTCCCATAAAAATTTCTAATTTCATTTGGAAATTACTGAATAATTCTGCGCCTTTTGAGACTGAAATCCAAAAAATTGGTATAAGACTTGCTCCGGTTTGCAGGGAATGTTTAGCTAATGAAGATAGCGACAAACATGTTTTGCTAGATTGTAATTTAGCTAAAAAAGTATGGCAATATTTTGTCATCTTTTCAAAGTTACTCCTAAAAATACTTCTTGCAGGGCTATGATTTTATCTTGGTGGATGATTAAAAATAACAAAGATTTTCTTAAAATTCTTTTTTGCCATAACTCCTAAAATTATTTTTTGGGAATTATGGAAGGCTAGAAATAGATTGGTTTTTGAACATTCTAAGTCTTCTGTTAATTTTATAATAAATCAAATTATTTTTTTAGCTTCTTCCATTCTACAAAATCTAAAAATCTATGATACTCCTAACTCTGAAGATTTTCAAATCATAAACCTATTTCAAGTTCACATTAGTCCTAAAGTTGTTCAGATAATAAAATGCGTTTGGTCTAATCCCCGAAGTGGTGTTTTTAAATTAAATATTGATGGAGCTTCTAAAGGAAATCCTGGAAATAGTGGTATTGGAGGGGTGATTAGAGATTCCAACGGGAACTTCATTGTTGGGTTTGAAAAATCTATAGGAGTACAATCCTCGTTTTTTGCTGAAAGTTTGGCCTTCGTTGAAGGAATGAAATTGGTTTCTCAATTAAATATTCAAAAAGTGATAGTGGAATCTGATTGCAAGCTCTTAATAGATGTGATATTGAAAAAGTCTAAACCTCCTTGGCAAGCTAGAAAGATTCTTCAAGACTTCCAATGCTCCGATGAAGTGATTTTCAATCATATATGGAGACAATCAAACTCAGTCGCTGATCATTTAGCCTCGCGGGCTTCTCTTTTCAACACGAACTCTATATATTGGGATCAAAGCTCTCTCCCTAGGTTGGTTAAAGGTTTACTTAAGCTGGATAGTCTGCATACTCCGCAAATAAGGCATAGAATTTTTAAGATGTAAATGTGGATAAGATAAATCCCCATATATTCTTTCAAGTTTTCTCTATGTAATGGGGTTATTATAAAATCCCATATTTATTGCTTTCTTTCTAGAGTATTGGGACCAACCTCTAGATTTTCAAGTTTGCTTGGGTTTGTAAGCTTCGAAGAGGCTTTTTCTCCTTATTATTATTTATAAAACGTGTCGGGGTCCCGTCCCTCTTTGCTAAAAAAACAAAGTGTGCACGATGCATACGTGTACCCCTAACAAATGAACATCAAAAGTATCCTTATATGTAAAAATTGTTGAATTTAGATGACATCGTCTTAATCAAATCAAAAAATCAAAGTTATAGTGATTTCCACACCAATATCGTCCAAAACAATTTAGCGCTTTTTCAAGATTTTCAAGGACGTGCAAACCCGTTTAAAATTTCCAACCAAAATCCCTCAAATATATTTTCTTTTAGAGGTGTTAAACTAAATTCTCAAACTTTGGAGAATTGATGGTGAAACCTAATGGCCCATTTTTGGCATGTATTTCTTTTTATCTCCTTTAAATTTTTTGGGCTCTTTTAACCTCTTTGGACCTCGGATAATAAAATTCCTTAATTTTTTAGGTCCATTTTTAACGGTGGCTTTTACACAAAGGATAGATATTTACCTTTCGTATCCCCTCCCCGTTTTTAAAATACCACACCATCTCACAAAACGGTTTTTACAGGCACACCTTTCTTATCAAGTTTTATCACGCTTGGTTCATTTTAAGGACAGGATTGAAGTGAAAACACCCAACCAACATGTGATAAGACAAGTACAATAACCAAACAAATCCGTGCATGTGTGAAATAAAGGAAATCATGAGTCAAACATGTAGGAAGTAACACTTAATTACATCTTAATGACTCCAAGCATTATAAAGCACAAAGATGACAAGAGATATTGTCTCAAAACACTATCAAATAGTCACATGAATAAATGAAATGAAATGAAATTGTGACTTGGCTAGCTTAAAAAGCTCATTCATAAAAGGTGCAAAACAAAAATCTTTTTGTTCTTTTCAAAACAATTTTTATAAAAAGAAAATCTTTTTGTTCTTTTCTAAATTTTTATAAAAAGAAGATATTTTTGTTCTTTTCTAAATTTTTTATAAAAATAAAATCTTTTTGTTTATTTCATTTTTTTTAAAATAATAACAAATAATAATAATAATACACAAAAAACAGTCCAGTAATAGGAATCATATGATATAAGCATGAAAAATCATCATATCCTAGATACGGACCATCCTCTCAGTCAATTGTGAAAATTCCTAAAGATTTCCTAACACACTCGAATCTAAGGGCATCTAAAGGTTTCGTGAAAATATCAGCTAACTGACGGTCGGTGGGAACGTAACTCAGGGATACGACTTTTTCCTCAACAAGCTGTCGTATAAAGTGCTCGCGTATCCTGATGTGCTTTGTGCGTGAATACTAGACTGGATTGCGGGATATGTGTATCGCGCTCGTGTTATTACAGGAAATGGTCATGGTGTCCTGTGAAATCCCATAATCCTCCAGCATCTGTTTCATCCACAAGAGTTGCGTGCAACAACTCCCGACGGCGATGTACTCAGCCTCCGCAGTGGATAAAGAGATGGAGTTTTGCTTCTTGCTCAACCAGGAGACAAGAGCAGAACCAAAATAAAAACACCCACCAGAAGTGCTCTTACATCCATCTACATCCTCGACCCAATCGGCATCTAAATAGGAAGACAAACGGTCATTGGTATCAAGGGAATACCAAATACGATATGAGACAGTCCCACTCACGTATTTGATGATACATTTTAGAGCAAGTAAGTGTGACTCTTTTGGGGATGCCTGATATCATGCACAAACTCCTACACTAAAGGTAATGTCGGGACGACTAGTATTTTAAAAAGTATCCTTCCCTACTTGACTACGTCCTTTCCTGAAGTGCTCTACGTCCTTTCCTGAAGTGCCCTTACTAATCTTGATAGAAGTACTCATAGGTGTACGAGCATGCTTTGCGGAATCTAAACCAAATTTCTTCACTAGGTCTCTAGCATACTTGGATTAAGAGATGAACATCCCATCCTCTAGCTGACGAACCTGGAGACCAAGGAAAAATGTAAGGTCACCTATTATGCTCATCTCAAACTGACTTTTCATTTCCTCCTCTAAGTGGTGAGCATGCTGGGAGCATGTGGATCCAAATACTATGTCGTCCACATAGACCTGAGCAACCAAAATAGCATCGTCATCTCTCCTGACGAATAACGTCAAATCAACTCCCCCTCTCTTAAAGCCACGGGCTAAGAGATAGGAAGTAAGCCTCTCGTACCAAGCACGGGGTTCTTGCTTCAAACCATACAAGGATTTCCTTAGATAGTATACGTGTTCCGGGTGCATGGGGTCTTCAAACCCTTTTGGTTGAACCACATAAACCTCTTCCTGTAGAATGCCATTTAGAAAGGCACTCTTGACATCCATCTGATATAACTTTAAGCGCAGATGACATGCGATGGCGAGTAGTAAGCGGACGGACTCAAGCCTTGCAACAGGAGCAAATGTCTCCCCAAAGTCTACACCCTCAATCTGTGTGTATCCTTGAGTAGGGGTGGCAATTCGGGTCAACGGGCCATGTTTTGGCCCGACACGACCCGACACGACAAGGTTTTTCGGACACGAACACGACACGACACGACACGAATTCGTGTTTTTTTTAGCTGACATGAACACGACCCGAATAAAAAATAACATGACACGACATGACATGACAACCATAATTTCTTAAATTTCAGGCTTAAAAAAACACGATAACACGATATAACACGACTCATAATTAAGGCACGAACATGACACGACACGACTTCGTGTAAAAAAACACGACACGAACATGAAATATCGTGTCAATTTTGGATCAATTTCGTGTCGTTCCGTGTCGTTTTTTCGTGTCGTTTCTAAAATTGCCAGCCCTATCCTTGAGCAACCAACCTAGCTTTATTTCTGATTATGGTACCATTTTTATCCATTTTATTCTTGAAAATCCACTTGGTACCTATCACATTAGTCTCACTAGGTCGGGGGACTAGTTCCCAAACATTATTATTTTTAAATTGAAACAACTCATCCTGTATAGCAGATATCCAGTGTTCATCCTTGAGTGCTTCTTTGTAATTCTTGGGCTCGATTGAGGACGTGTAGAAGAAATGGTCAACAACGTTCTCTAGCTGAGCACGAGTCTTGATCCCAAAGGTGGGATCGCCAACAATGGCAGAAGGATCATGACACTTTCGAACCCAAGAAGGTGTGTCCCCTAATACAGGAGTAGGATCCACAGAGTGTGGGTGAGGGATAGGTAAATCACTGTCAGAAAAGTCCTCATCCTCACATTGAAGGCTAGAATCAATAAACGCAGAAGGTTCGTCATCTTGCACGGTGACATTTATTGACTCCATAACCTTGGAGCTCTTCAGGTTAAAAACCCGGTATGCTCTACTATTTGATGAATATCCTAGCAATATTCCCTCGTTGCTTCGGGAGTCAAACTTTCCTAATTGCTCTCTGTCCCGTAGGATGTTGCATTTACTCCCAAAGACACGGAAATATGCAAGGTTGAGTTTCTTACCAGTCCACAATTCATAAGGCGTTTTAAGTGTGTGTGGACGTAAGTAGACCCTATTCACCGTATGGCATGCAGTAGACACTGTCTCTGCCCAAAATCTCCTAGCAACCTTACGACCTAGAAGCATAGATCTAGCAATTTCTTAAATCGTTCTATTCTTTCTTTCAACAATCCCATTTTGCTGAGGATTCTTCACAGAAGAAAATTCATGTTTGATTCCAAGACTGTCACAGTAAAGATCAACTTTTGCTTCTTTAAATTCTATGCCGTTGTCACTACGTATCCTGTTAATAGTGACACCATGATGATTTTGCAGGACACGACACTTGGTCGTTAAAAACTCAGCAGCATCAGATTTCTCTCTCAGAAAACCAACAATCGAATATCTGGAGAAATCGTCTACTATCACGAGGATATACATGTTACCACCAAGACTCTCAGTGCGAGTAGGACCCATAACATCCATATGAATTAACTCAAGCACACGGGAGGTGGTAATGGAATGCATCTTCCGATGGGGACTACGAATTTGTTTTCCCATCTGACAGGGTCCACAAATCGTGGAAGTTGGCTTTCCAAGAGATGGTAAGCTACGTAGTAGGTCCTTTTTAGCTAAACGTGACAAGTCTCTTATGTTCACGTGACCTAGACGCTGGTACCACAAATCCATAGGAGTGATCGTGGCGCTGTTGCAGACAAGTGAGGATGTGGGTAAAATCCCATAGAAATTATCTTCTATCCTCACCCCTTTCACTAAAAGTTTACCGGATTGATTATAGACATTATATACGTCCCGATCAAACTTTACGGCAAAGTCGTCGTCACACAGCTGGCTAATGATGAGAAGGTTTTCCTTCAAACCTCTGACATACAAAACATTCTCTAGTTTAGGAAATCCAGGTAACACTATTGTACCTCGTCCTACAATGCTAGATTTGCTCCCGTCTCCAAAGGTGACTCTTCCATCCTTATAATCCTCTAGGTGGGTAAAAAATGAGACATCACTAGTCATATGTCTGGAGCAACGACTATCAAAATACCACTGTGAGGTATTATGTGCTTTGAGAGCAACATGAACAACAAGGGATTTTTCGCCTTTCTTAAGAACCCAAGACGTGGTAATATTTTGTATACCCTTGTTATTATTGGTTTTAGCCGGGGTGCGAGAAGCATTCACTGACGGTAAAGATATCCGTCAAAATACCTCCATTAAACTCTGTGATGTGGCAGCTAAAAACTCAACACGCTCTCTCAGATTGGAAAAATCATAAGAATAAAGTGGTGGAGCAGTAGTACGTCGTGTTCGACCCAAACTATAACAAAACTCCCTGTGGTGGCCATTTCTTTTGCAATAAGTGCAAAAGAACACAGTATTAGGCGTACCTTGGTTTGCTTTTCTTGGTCGAACTCTCCTACGTGGTTTTTGACGATGGCCATATGGAGTCGTAGTAAACTCGGGAATTGGTCCAGGTGCAATTTGGGATGTGGTGACACCGTCATAACCTATTCCTTGCCTATCACCAAAACCTAAAGCGGGGCCGAGGAGCATCTTTCCAGATCGGTCCTCGATTTTTACCTTGACTTCCCGTGCTCTTTCAAGATCATGAGTAAGTTGGGTAATAAGGGCTTCAACTTTCTTCCGAGTTTTCATTAAGGAATGGAGCTCACTCGTAAGACTAGCCACTTGATTAGTCAAGTCCCCTATATATTTCTTAAAACCATTGTCTCTCTCTCTAAACAAATTCTCTTTCTCAATAAAGGCATACTCTTTTTCTCTCAAGGTAGTGCAGGTGGAGGATTTTTTCTCTGTCGCTTCTTCTAAATATTCTTTTAGAGTGGTGATCCTAAGAACTAGCGCTGTGTTACACTTTTTGGTTTTAAATAATTCATTATATAATTCAGCGTAGGCGCGTGGAAGATTACACTCACTATCACTTGCATCATCCTCCCCCTCACTCACATCGTTCTCACTATCGAGGAGTCCCTGTGAAGTAGCATCCTCATCGTCGTAAGGAACACTAGACGTATGACTAGCCATGAATGTGGTGAAGTTATATTCATGCGGTGACTCATCTCCAGAGTCCACCGACTCGACCTCACTGTCGTCACTAAGGGTAGCATTTATGACAGCTTTATTTTTTTTCTTTTGCAAGTCTATTCAGTCTAGTGGCACACTCAAAAGCTATATGTCCCTTTGCGTCGCACTCATAGCATCTCTCACCATCTTTAGGAGGGTATTTAAAATCTTTTTCATTTTTCATATTTTTCTCAAAAATCTGTTTATCTTTGAAATTTTCATTTTTCTTGAATTTGAGAATTTTCTTGAAATTTATTGCAAATAGAGCTAAATCATCTAAATCAAAATCACACTCAGAATCTGACGTTTCTATCTCTCTTTTTCTGATGATTCAAGTCTCTTTCTTACCGAACCCTCACTTTTTCTAGATTGAGCATTAAGTGCAATACCCTTATCTTTTGGTTTGAAGGTTTTAGGAAACATATCAATTTCATAAGTCTGTAAGTCTCCTACAAGTTCCTCCAATTTAAGCGTGTTTAAATTTCCTATAGAATTTAGCACAGTGACTTTAGGGATAAAACGCTTAGGAAGTGATCTTAGAATCTTCTTAACAACTCTAGCATTAGGAATGTGTTCAGCAAGATTAAAACTTGTGTTAACAATATCAGACAACCTAGCATAAAATTCATCAAAACATTCAGTCTCAAGCATGGTGATAGTTTCGAATTGACTTGTTAAATTTTGCAGTTTAGATTCTTTTACAGCATTAGTTCCTTCATGGGTGAGTTGCAAAACATCCCATGCCTCTTTTGATGTGGAGCACGTCATAATTCGTCGGAACTCATCAGGAGTGACAGATCCGGAAATAGCACTTAAACCCTTAGAATTAAACGATAACCATTTAAAATCTTCTTCAGTCCAATCAGTCACAGATTTTAGATCAGTCACGTTATTAGCAGTGACGGAGGAAGGTGTCCACCTTTTTCTACTAAAATCCAAAGACGTTCATCTATGTCTTTTAAGGTAGATTTCATGCGGGCTTTCCAGTAAGCATAGTTTGTCCCGTCAAAAACTAACATTTTATTATATAATTTCTCCATTGTACATGCCCTTTTTCAAAAATCAATTTTTCAGAAAATTGATATCTTAGAAAAATTTTGCGAAAAATTACACGGTATAATTGTGTAATTGGCTCTGATACCAATTTGAAGAGTGCGTTTTTGTTGAAATAAAGAAATTATTTAATTAAACATAGTTTTTCAATTAAATCCTAAAAACGTGCGACTAGATGATTTATCAATTAAAATAAATATAGCATGTGATAAAACATATTAGGAAAAATCCCAGCAGGGCAAAACCATATCATTTTCACTATAATTTGTAAAGAACGGTTACACGGATTATAATGAAAATAAGTGCGACATACAAAAATACCCGTAGGTGTCGGTTCCGATGTCATCGGCTGAAATCTCCCGCAAGAATTCCAGATGGGCAGCAATGAAGAAGATACCGACTTCTCCACAAAATACCCAATTGAATGTATAAGACCTCTTGACGGTTTATAAATGTGCAAGAGTTAAAGGGGAATGAAGTGTGTATTTATAGGGGCATAAAGTCTTAAAATAATGAAGACAAATGCCTTAAAATGATGAAGACAAAAGCCTTAAAATGATGAAGACAAGACCCTTAAAATAATGTAGACAAAGGCCTTAAAATTATGAAGACAAAGGCCTTAAAATGATGAAGACAGGACCCTTAAAATTAAGAAGACAAAGGCCTTACAATGATGAAGACAAGACCCTTAAAATGAGGAAGACAAAAAAATAATGAAGACTAAAAACAGATTTGCGTCACTCCATTATTATTTTCCTTCTCCATTTTTAAAAGGCCATAACTTCTTCACCGTAGCTCAGATTGAGGTGTCGTTTCTTCCAGTAACTTTGGGGCGTAGATCTCTTCAACTTTCCAGTTGAACAGTCCTCCGAATGATGACTGTAAGAATTACCAAAATTCCCTTGAACTTTCATATCGTGCCTTCTTTCACTATTTTGACTTCTCTTGTATACCACTTGCATAAAGTGCCTAAAATCATGGAACGTGAAGTCATTGAGGCCGATGTGGGACACATGATGGAGATGTAGAATGCTTGATTCCCGAAATTCGGATTGAGACCGTCGTATGAGATCGTGTAGAGACGTGTCGAATGTAGCGATTTTTGACATACAAACTGTAATCTAGGAAAATAGAAAATTACTAGATACAACCCGGACATTTATAAAATTATGTCCTTACAAATCTCCCCCTATGTCTATGCCGGAACATACATAAAAAATACGAATTATGCAAACTCCCCAAAACTAATGACATGTCGTAAAACAGACTTCAACATCTTCAATTCATCAACTCTTTAGAAACTCCCAAATCTTTTCTCATCAGGGTGTGCAATCCAATAGATATCAACTTTGTACCTACACACATGAGAAAGAGCAAATACCCATGACACGCAACACTTTGAAATATAGATTAATTCAGCTTAAGCAAATCATAGATAAATCAAACTAAATTTTCTCCCCATAATTCATTCTCCACCTTTTTATGATGTCCCCAAATAGACAAATATGAGAATCATAAACATGGAAAATGTCACAAAAAATGTTAAATTTTTCTTTAATATTTTTAAATTTTTGCTCAAAATATACAACAAAGAATCAAAGAATTTTCTATTTTTTGAATTTTTTTTTAAAATTTTTACACAAACTATACAACAAAGAATCAAAGATTGTTCTATTTTTTTTTTGAATTTTTTCAAATTTTTACACAAAATATACAACAAAGAATCACACCATAAAAGAACACAAAAACAACCAAGTTGATGATAGCGTAAATGTAGGGGTGTGAACAAATTCGATAGGTAAATAAACTCAATCAATCATATGTACATGATGCATACGTGTACCCATAATAAATGAACATCAAAATTATCCTTAGGTGTAAAAATTGTTGAATTTAGATGATATCGTCTTAATCAAATCAACAAATAAAAGTTAAAGTGATTTCCACACCAATAGCGTCCAAAACTATCTAGAGCTTTTTCAAGATCTTCAAGGACGTGCAAACCCATTTGAAATTTCCAACCAAACTCCCTCAGATATATTTTCTTTTAGAGGTGTTAAAATAAATTCTCAAACTTTGGAGAATTGATGGTGAAACCTAATGGCCCATTTTTGGCATGTATTTCTTTTTATCGCCTTTAAATTTTTTGGGCTCTTTTAACCTCTTTGGACCTCGGATAATAAAATTCCTCAATTTTTTGGGTCCATTTTTTAACAGTGGCTTTTACGCAAAGGATAGATATTTACCTTTCGTAGCCCCTCCCCGTTTTTAAAATACAACACCATCTCATAAAACGGTTTTTACAGGCACACCTTTATTATCAAGTTTTATCACGCTTGGTTCGTTTTAAAGACAGGATTGAAGTGAAAACACCCAACCAACATGTGATAAGACAAGTACAATAACCAAACAAATTCGTGCATGTGTGAAATAAAGGAAATCATGAGTCAAACATGTAGGAAGTAACACTTAATTACATCTTAATGACTCCAAGCATTATAAAGCACAAAGATGACAAGATATATTGTCTCAAAACACTATCAAATGGTGACATGAATAAATGAAATGAAATTGTGACTTGGCTATCTTAAAAAGCTCATTCATAATAGGTGCAAAACTAAAATCTTTTTGTTGTTTTCAAAACAATTTTTATAAAAAGAAAATCTTTTTGTTCTTTTCTAAATTTTATAAAATGAAAATATTTTTTTTCTTTTCTAAAATTTTTATAAAAATAAAATCTTTTTGTTTATTTCATTTTTTTTTTAAAACAATAACAAATAATAATAATACACAAGAAACAGTCCAGTAATAGGAATCATGTGATATAAACATGACAAATCATCCTATCCTAGACACGGACCATCCCCTTAGACAATTGTGCAAATTCCTAAAGATTTCCTAAGACACTCGAATCTAAGGGCATCTAAAGGTTTCGTGAAAATATCAGCTAACTGACGGTCGGTGGGAACGTAACTCAGGGATACGACTTTTTCCTCAACAAGCTGTCGTATAAAGTGCTCGCGTATCCTGATGTGCTTTGTGCGTGAATACTGGACTGGATTGCGGGATATGTGTATCGCGCTCATGTTATTACAGGAAATGGTCATGGTGTCCTGTGAAATTCCATAATCCTCCAGCATCTGTTTCATCCACAAGAGTTGCGTGCAACAACTCCCGGCGGCGATGTACTCAGCCTCCACAGTGGATAAAGATATGGAGTTTTGCTTCTTACTCAACCAGGAGACAAGAACAGAACCAAAATAAAAACACCCACCAGAAGTGCTCTTACATACATCTACATCCTCGACCCAATCTGCATCTGAATAGACAGACAAACGGTCATTGGTATCAAAGGAATACCAAGTCATTGAGGCCGATGTGGGACACATGATGGAGATATAGAATTCTTGATTACCGAAATTCGGATTTAGGCCGTCGTATGAGATCGTGCAGAGATGTGCCGAATGTAGCGGTATTAGACATACAAACTGTAGTATAGGAAAATAGAAAATTACTAGATACAACCCGAACATTTATAAAATTATGTCCTTACAAATAGCAAAGGCAAAAAACCCACTGCAAAGAAGTTTTGTAAAAGGATCTCCATTTATGCAAGAAATTATGGATTTCCTACTCCAGCAAAGTTCAAGGGTCTAGTAGTAACGCCCAAAAATGATGGAAAACTGATATAGTCCTCCATATAGAACAATACCAGGCAGCTGTTGATATTTATGTCATCCCCAATGAGATGAGATGTAGAGCATTTTCTGGAACCATTACCGAATCTCCCCAAATTTGGTACAATGGTCTTCCTCGAGGACAAATTTCTAGCTTAAACCAACTGGCTGAGCTATTAATTAACAAATTTTGCTTTGGAGCAAAGCCTGTGAAAAGGGTGGCACATTTACTTAGTGTGAGATAGAAATACGGAGAGAGCACAAGAGATTACATCACTCATTTTAATAACGAGAAAATTGAAGTAGTAGATTATGAGGAGAAGATTGCCATAACTGCCTAAAAAATTATATTACACCCTTGTTAAGGATCCTACGAAGACAATCACAGAATTGATGGATAAAGAAGCAAAGATTATGAATGCCGAGGAAGTAATGGAAGCTAAGCATAGTTCGAGCTAAAACATTAATGGAAAAAATGACAAGAAAGATCATAAAGAACCTAGAGAACATAGGGAATCAAGACATAAAGGGGTTTTGGAGAGACTCAAGAATTACAATGACTACACTCCGTTAACTATGGGAATTCACCATGTTTGGGAGGAAATCAAGCATAATAAAGATGTGCGCTAGCCTGATAAGTTGAGAAGTTCCCCGACCAAGAGAGACAAAACTAAGCACTGCGAATTTCACAAGGATCACGGTCAGACAACGGAACATTGCATAGCTCTTCAAAATGAGATTGAAACTCTCATTCGAAGAGGAAAACTGAATCATTACATTGATCAGCAGAATAATGAGCGTGGATCAAAATCTCCTTGCAAGCCTAGAAAGGATAAGAAAAGAACTCATGAAGATTATCAGGATGACAATGCTGATCTCCCTAAAAAACCTCGATAAATAGAATGTGAGGTATTCTGTATCAATTTTAGTTCTTTTGATTGACAAATGATTACAAGTGGAGACGCATGAGGAGGTGATCATACAGTAGAGTGAAAAGTTTACCTCCATGAGGCACAAGCTTGCTCGTACATACAAAGGATCAACCTCGTAGAGGAGGATCGACCAAGTAAGGTTAACAAAGATAAACTAGTAATTGGTTTCTCTAAAAATGACCTTTCAGGAGTACTATATCCTCATGATGACCCACTAGTAATCAAAGTCAAAAACGAAGAAATCATTGTCTCTAGAGAATTAGTAGATAATGGTAGCTCGACGAATATCACGTTCTATCCTTATTTCAGCAACTTGGATTTTAAACTTAGCCAGTTAGAACCTTATCATCGACCACTAATAGGCTTTGCAGGTGAGAAAGTCTTCCCATTAAGAACTATTAAAATGGATATGATGATAGGTACTTAGCCACCTAGCCGAACAGAGAAGATCCGTTTCTTTGTAATGGATAAAAATGCCCATTCAACTTACAATATAATCATGGGGAGAGTAGGGCTAAAGAAGTTCGAAGTAGTACAATCCTCTGTTCATCAGTGCCTAAAATTTCCTACTAATTTTGGTGTGGGAATTGTGAAAGGTGATCCGAAAGTATCTCGCGAGTGTTACTATTCCTATGTCGAGAAAGAAGACTTGGAAGAAATAAAAAAGAAAACCACTACCTACCTAGTAGATACTCCTGAACTTGATGAAGAGTGTGAGGTTGAAACCTTAGATCCAAGAGATGAAGCAGAGCTAGTAAAGGGACAGATTGTGGAAGAAACTGAAAGCAATGTGTTAGATGATGATAAACCATAATGCTCCTCTCAAATAGGGATAACATTGGATCCTATTCTTAAACAGGAACTAGTGAGATTCCTTAAAAAGAGAAAGCATGCATTTTCCTGGAGTCATGAAAACATGCCTGGGATAGATCCTAATTTCCTTTGCCATGAGCTCAATGTAAATAAAGAAGTTAAACCATTCAAACAAAGGCGAAGAGTGTTCAGCCCCGAGAAGAACCAAGCCATATAGGAAGAGGTCGAAAAGATTCAGAAAGCACCTTTTATTAATGAAGTGAAATACCCACACTGATTTGCTAATGCAGTTATGGTTAAAAAGAAAAACAACAAGTGGAGAATGTGTGTAAGCTTCACGAATTTGAATAAAGTATACCTAAAGGATCACTTTACTTTTCCCTGAATAGATCAGCTCATGGATGTTACATAAGGACATGAGCTTCTCAGCTTTATGGATGCTTACTCTGGTTATAACCGGATAAAAATGAAGCCCAAGGACATGGAAAGAAATTCTTTCATCACTCCCCGAGGAACATACGGTTATAATATTATGCCTTTTGGTTTGAAAAATGCAGGTGCTACATATCAAAAGTTGGTCAATAAGGTATTCGAGGAACAGATAGGCAAGAATATGGAAGTCCACGTAGATGATATACTTATAAAAAAGCAAAAAGGCATCCGATCACGTTGTTGACCTCAGCCAGACTTTTAATCAACTTGAGAAGCACCAGATAAAGCTGAATCCGACCAAATGTATTTTTAGAGTGCAAGAGGAAATGTTCATCGGGTACATTGTAAATCAAAGTGGTATTAAAGCAAATCGAGAAACATCAAAGCACTCATTGAAATGCAATATTTGACTTACAAGAAGGATGTCCAAAGAGTAACTAGACGAGTACCAGCCTTGAACAGATTTGTGTCTCGAGCTATAGATAGATGTCTGCCATTCTTCAATATGCTTAGAAAAAGCTTCGAATGGAATGAATAATGTGAAAAAGCTTTTGAGGATTTGAAAGAGTATTTGAGATTACCTCCATTACTCTCCCGACCAATTACAGGTGAAAAGATTTACCTTCACTTAGTTGTTTCTGAATCAACTGTGAGTGATGAATTGATTCGAGAGGAGAATGGAGTTCAAAAACCCATCTACTATACCAGTAAGGCTTTTCAAGGAGAAGAAATCAGATGTCATCGCTTGGAGAAATTGGCATTGGCATTGATTGAAGCATCTAGACATGTGAAACCCTATTTCCAAGTCAATACAATCATAGTTTACACTCATATGCCTATAAGGATACTGATAAACTCCAAGAATACTGACAAACTCTAGGAATGCTGACCAACTCTTAGAATACCGACAAACTCCAAGAATGACGACCAACATGACTGGCAAATACCAACAGTTGTATATATTATCGAATGTACAGATCTAAATGTCTAATATATAAAGACATTCCATTTCTTGATATTACATCTCTTGTACACCCCCTGAGGACTATAAATACATTGTAAACCCTACAAACAAAGGGACACGAAAATGGAGGCAATTGAATAATCCCAAGGAAATACACAATAGTGGTCGTAGGCTCTTTCCTTCAGCCGAACCACTTTGAAAATCTCTTGTCTCTTATTTATATTTCTCTGTTATCAATTAATTAGCCACGACTAGTTTTTTACATCAACAACGATGTTAATTTCAAAATATATAGACTTAGGCTTAATATGATGCATTTCCTCGTTTGGAGTTTGATAGAGTATTACAAATACGACTCCTCTCGTTATGGGGAGTCTGGCTCTCATCAAGAACCACCAATCCAGGACACTCCAATTGCATTTTCACCCATTATTGATATTTCACATTTAAAACACTCCTTTTTCCCTTTCTTTGAGTGTCCTTTCGCTATGATTTTCTCTCCTGCAAGCTTCTCAAACAAATTACAGCTTACTCCTAAGAGACTTTTGTCTTTCTGCGATGAATACACCTTCGTCACATGTACAACTTCTTTACTTGAAAACCTAATCTCTTGAAGAAGCTTAAGATCTATATTTTCATTTCCAAATTTTTTAGGATTGTAAAGAAGTTATAAACATGACGAAGGTGTAATCATGGCAGAATGACCAAAGCGTCCTGGGAGTAAGCAATAATTTATATGGGAAGATTACCGGATAGAAAATTACAGCGAAGGAACACTCAAAGAAAAGGAAAAGGAGTGTTGTAAATGATAAACATCAACCATGGGGGAAAATACTATTAGAGTGTCCTGAATTGGTGATTCTTGATGAAGACCACACCACCTAAACGGCCCCAAGAGAGGCACCCATAACTCGCACGGGACCAATGTAACTCTTATGAACTGACTGCGTGGTCACAGAACCCCCGATTTGATAGCACGACAATAATTTGAGAATATAAATAATTGGGCTTAAAAACATGGCGTTGCGGGGTGAAACCATGAAACACCCCTCAAACGACCCCGTGAGAGACACCCACACCTCGCAGGACCAATGTAACTCCCAGGAACTGACCGCGTGATTTTGGGGCCCCTTGTTCGAGAATACGATGATAATTTGAAAATATCTAGACTTAGGCTTAAAAATGTGCCTTTAGAGGGTGAAAACCCAAAGCACCCCTCAAATATCCCCGTGAGAGGCAAGATCACCTCACACGAGACTAATGTAACTCGTAAAACTGATGTAAGGACCAAATTTCCAATTGAGTCTTAATGTAGTTTTGACTTATTCTCGGAACAAAAAATGTTTGAGTCATAGATAGATTTTCTATTGTCTAATCCCACGAGTCTATGACGTATTGAAGAATGATTGAAGACGTTGTGGCAAAGCTACAAGATTTAATCATGCAAAGTTTAATTGGTGCAATTTCGCATCTTCAAGGTTTAATTGCATTTCAAGATCACACACGTATGAATGCATAATTTTAATGAAACTCAGAATTTATTTTATAAAATTAAGGATGTTATTTTCTTTAAAGAAGATGTTTTTAAAAAAAGTTTAATTATTTACACTTCGTTTATGTCAGATAAGGACAGATGAGAATTGGATAAGAATTGGTTTTAATCAAAACTCTGTTTAAATTAAAAACTCTATCTGACAGCGTCGTTCAAACGACATTTGATGTCATTCGAACGAGATCCGTTGTTGTTCAAATGATGTGGCATCTCGTTTGAACGAGATTCTGACACCGAATTAATTTTATTATAAATAGAGGTGTCCAGTTTTCTCGAAGTGTGTGCATTCTGGAAAAAATAGTTTTTACGATCTAGAAACCTGTTTGCACGTGTTTTCTAAGGTTTCAAAGGCTTAAACACATCCTTAGAGTTTGCAAAGATACGAGATTTCATTAGCATAATGTTAATGTGATCCTTGCTGCACCAAGTTGAGTTTTGTTCATTATTGAACACCTATGATTGATGGTTTTATGGTGGAGAAGTGACAGACATCATGTTCAACATCGTAGACATCTCAAGCCGTATCGGTGGACACCGAGACTTCATGGAGTCAAGTATTGTGGACGAGCATCGTGGAAGACGAAATTTGTGCATGGGCACTATTGAAGAACAGTAGAAGATCGGAAGGAGCGTCAAGACCCGTGAGGATCGAGTCATTGAGTAAGGCTAATATGTCTTTGTAAAACCATTATTCATAGTGATAGTCTGTCTTAGGTCGTCCGAGGTTTTTATCCATTTTGGGTTTTTCCTCATACATCCTATGTTATGAGTATCCTTACTTTATTTTACTTGCCTCTGACCTAGATGCATGTTTAGGACATAAGCAAGATAAAATTGGCATAGTAAATTTGTTCACAACTTGGTTTGATAAAATTGAAAAGGAGTTTTTCAAAAAGAGAAAGTTGATTTGCATTCATCCTTAACTTAATTCCACTCAAGCAAAAAGTTCTTTTTGTTAAAAGTTATATTCTGGGGACCTACAAATTGGTATCAAAGCCTGTTGCACTATCTTATTGTGTTGGATTCTTTTTTTTTTTTCTTTTTGGGTGATTTCTTATTTATCTCTCTTGGTTTGTTTCTTTTCCTCTCAATGGATTCTTAAAGTTTCAACGAATTAAATCTGTTGAATTTAATGTTTGCAAAATGAATTAAAGTTTTGGAGGAAGAAAATTCTCATTTTAAAAATATGATTAAATATTTGCAAACGTTTCAAATTCAAAGAGATGTGATTTGTGAGAAGTTTGGAGCTTTATATAGTAATTTTGACTCTTTAAAAGTTTCCAAAAAGGAGAGTGATGATAGAATTCTTGTTTTAGAGAGAGAGTTCGAGAATTTGAAAAAATCAAATGTTTGTGCCATTAATGAAAATAGTTTGATTAATGAATTTAAGGCACACAAGAAGACTCTTAGGGATAAGTTTGATCATATTGAAGAGGAGTAAGATAACCTTCTAGGGGTAGTTGAAAATTTAAAGAAGGAGTCCCAAAAGTTTGAGGAGTCTAATCGTTTACTTGAGTCAAAAGTTTTGAAGTTAAAAAATGATTTAAATGACTCGAGTAGTGATGGTAACGTCTTATCTTGTTCTAGTTGTTCGAATGTAAAATTCAAAACCATAGTTTGTTTTAGAGCGTCAACCACATCCGAGGGTGTTAGAAAATGTCAATCTAAAGGTCCCGTTCCTCGTCATGTTTTCACATGTTCGCATTGTGGTAGGAAAGGTCACCTTAGGAGTTTTTGTTTTAATCTTAGAAAAGACCCTAGGAAGCTTAAACGTAGTGTCCCATTGGTTCCCAATACTCATTTTTTTAGGTATACACCTGTTTGGGTTAGGAAGTCTGTTTTGGAGATCCTAAATGCTTCGTTGGTTGATTCTCACATGCATGCACATGATTCATCTCTTGCTATTTCTTATGGATAGTTGCTTGCATGTTTGTCATATGCTAGTCTTTGCATTCATGATATATACTTTGCTAGTATTATGACATGTTTATCTTTTGTATTATATTTTTCACTTGTTTGAATCTTAATGAAAAATAAAAAAAGATTTTGTTTTTGATAAACCATTTGAAAAACCAAAAAGGATTTTAGATTTTTGTTTTTGAGTTAACATGTTTGATGTGGCATATTGGTGTGCTTGGACCCCCCTTCCTTCCATTATCCATGTATCTAGGACATTTATTCATTATTATCGATGCTTAGAATGATTTTAACCATTGTATTATGGGTTTGTTTCGAAGTTGATATGCGTTTTGATTCGACTTTGTATATATGCCATATTTGCACACATGCACGAGTTTATATGAATGTTTGGCTACTCTTGCATATTTGATTTGGGTGAGACGTTCTTATCTCAATTTTGTCATCTAGGCATAAGTAGAATTATGGAGGAAGTGTGCATTTAAAAATCGTTTACCCGTGAGCTTTTTAATTTGAAAATATGATGAGTGTACGGAAAAGGGTTGCGAGAATGTAACATTGACTCGTCATGAAAGCCACCGTTTAAAATATCCTAAAAAAATTAAAAAGGCAATAAAAAGAATCATATGCCAAAAATGGGCCAAATTATTTTAGTTCATTCAAAAGAAAATATGATATATTTGAGGGAGTTTGGATGGATTAATAATTTAAATGGGTTTGCACAAAGAATCCTATAGTTGAAAAATCGTGCCATGACGCTATTATTTGTAGAATCATCAAAATTTCAGATTCGTGTGTGTAATGTTTGTTTAGTTCATTAAGCTCATTCTTTAATTGTCACATATGGCTATGATAAAGTGTGATGATAGATTGCAATCAATTAGAGCTTCTTGATCCTTTCGATGTGTTGGAATTGTGATTCATTTGTTTTAGTTCACGTAACTACATTCCGTGTTCATGTTTAGGCACATCAATACTATGTTAGCATGTTACTCATATTTGTTTATTTTTTAGTTTTCTTAGTTTTGCTACTGTTTCGCAGTTTTGAGCCCCTTCCAGTTTGAATTTTCTGATATTTTTTCTACTGGGCAACGCTGTTTAATTTTCTGGGGAGATTGAAAAATTTGTCAATGTCGTTCTAATGACATACAATTTTGTTTGATCGATGTCATGTTTCGTTCAAACGACGTCCCTGGCTCGTTCGAACGGTAGCCTTGTTTTGACCAGTTTTTGACTTTTTTTTAGTTGTGTTCTGTTGCAGTACCCTGCTACATATTAATTCATATTTAGGTACTGGGTTTTTGTTTATGTAGTTTTAAAAAATTTTACTGCATTGGTTCGTTTATCACGCATGCTTAGATTGGTATATTTTCTGTGTGATTCATTATTTTCTAGCTACTGCTTTGACATTGCTTTATAATTTTTAGTTGGTCATTTCATGTTTATCTAGCATATTATGAGTTAATGTAATCATATTGGTTTTTCACATGCTAGTTTTGTTTATCTTTTCACCGAATTGTCTATTCGAGATAAAAAGGTGGAGAGATGCCTGTGATGTAGAGGGGGAGTTTTGTGAGTTTTTATGTTGTTAGTTTTGTGATTTTTTATGTTGTTCACATATTGGTATCACGTTTACTCACATAACAAATTATTCGGATTTAAATCTTCATATCAATTTATATCATTTGTTCCTCAATACTTCACTGGGTATTTGTCTGTTTCATATGTGTAGGATATGCTGAAAGAGATACGAGATTTCAAGTCTACATCACATTCAGACACTCGAGACAGTTTCATGTTTGCCGGTCTTTTGTTAAAGAACCTTATCCTATACTAATCATGCATTTTTCATTTTTGGGTTCTATGAGATGGGACTTAGGCGTCATACGTCTTGATGGCCCGGCTTAGGCATTTCACTATTGGTTTGTAACGGAATTGTCAAAAGGGGAGATTTGTAAGGACCAAATTTCCAATTGAATCTTAATGTAATTTTGACTTATTCTCAGAACAAAACATGTGTGAGTCGTAGATAGATTTTCTATTGTCTAATCCCATGAGTCTATGATGTATTGAAGAATGATTGAAGACGTTGCGGGACATCTACAAAGATTTAATCATGCCGAAGTTTAATTGGGCCAATTTCGCGTCTTTAAGGTTTAATTGCATTTCGAGATCACACAGGTATAAATGCATAATGTTAATGAAACTCGAAATTCATTTTATAAAAATAAGGATGTCATTTTCTTTAAAGAAAATGTTTTTAAAAGAGGTTTAATTGTTTACACTTCGTTTATGTCAGATAAAGACAGATGAGAATTGGATAAGAGTTGGTTTTAATCAAAACTCTATTTAAATTAAAAACTATATCTGACAACGTCGTTCAAACGACATTTGATGTCGTTCGAACGAGATCCAGTTCGAACGATGTGGCATCTCATTCGAATGAGCTTCTGACATCGTCTCAATTTTATTATAAATATAGGTGTCTAGTTTCTTCGAAGTGTGTGCATTATGGAAATTATAGTTTTTACGATCCAGAAATCTGTTTGCACATGTTTTCTAAGGTTTCAAAGGCTTAAACACATCCTTATAGTTTGCAAAGATCTGAGCTTTCATTAGCACAATATTTATGTTATCCTTGCTTCACCAAGTTGAGTTTTGTTAATCATTGAACACTTTTGATTGTTTGGTTTACTGAGGAGAAGTGATGGACATTGTGCTCAACATCGTAGACATCTCAAGCTGTATCGGTGGACATCGAAACTTTTGTGGAGACGAGTGTTGTGGATAAGGATCGTGGAAGATGAAATTTCTACATGGGCACTATTAAAGAATGGTAGAAGATTAGAAGGAGTGTCAAGACACGTGAGGATCGATTCATTGAGTAAGGCTAATCTATCTTTGTAAAACCATTATTCATAGTGATAGTCTGGCTTGGGTCGTCCGAGGTTTTTTCCCGTTTTGAGTTTTTCCTCATACATCCAGCGTTGTGAGTATCCTTACTTTATTTTACTTTACTATCACCTACATTCATGTTTAGGACTTAAGCAAGATAAAATTGGCATAGTAAATTTGTTCACAACTTGGTTTGATAAAATTGAAAAAGAGTTTTTCAAAAGGAGAAATTTGATTTGCATTCATCCTTAACTTAATTCCGCTCAAGCAAAAAGTTATTTTTGTTAAAAGTTATATTTTGAGGACCTGCAACTGACTGCGTGGTCGCGGGACCCCAGATTTGAGAATAAGACAATAATTTGAAAATATCTTAACTTAAGTTTAAAAACATATTGTTAGAGGGAGAAAAGAAAAAACACCCCCAGACGATCCCGTGAGAGGCACGAACACCTTTCACCGGACCAATGTTCGATTGTTGGATAGTTATTCGTTGTGTAGCATGTATGATTCCCAATTTCTCCAACCATCTCTCTACAATTAATGTCCTATTTGTAAAAATATTGAGCTCTAAAATTTTACAAACCCTTTAGCTCTAAACAGTTTTTCACGAGGTGTTCATGCCACTTGCGATGTTGTTTGGGTGTCGCTGGGGGTGCCCCCCCCCCCCCCCCCCCCCCGCGATACATTTTCAAGCCTAAGTATGCTTAATTTTGAATTTTGTTGTATTTCACACACACATCACACTACTTTAGACAAACACTACACTATATGGAAATAATTCGTCCATACAAGTAATAGTAAGAAATTCCAATATACATCGATACTTGTATGCACAAACTGTTTCCAATCGGTGATTCTTTTGATTATTTTGGAGCAGTGGTTGTCCTGTAGTTGTCTGGATACAAGTCTGAACCTCTGACAAAAGTCATCAATGGCTTGCGAGGTTTTCAAATGGTGGGCACTGAATCTCTCTTCGCAATAGTTGGGGAAGTTTAAGAGCAACATGGTCAGATATTGATCATGGTAAATTAGTTGAGAGGTGTAACAGGCTTCGTCGGCGGCGGCTTTTTACAACACCTCATATTCGGGATTAAAAATTTTAGGTATGGCATTGGAAACTTGGGAAAGTTTCAAAGTTAGTGTAATCTTTGTATAGGGTAGTATGGTGTGTGTATGAAATATAATAAAATTCAAAAATAGGAACACTTCGGCTTGGAAATGTGCCGCGAGGGGTGGGCACCCATAGCGGAACCCAATCGGCACCGTGTGTGGCACGAACACCTCGTGCGCAAATGTTTAGAGCTCAAGAGTTTTACAACTTTTTAGATATCACGAGTCTTATGAAAATGACATTAATTGGAGAGATATGGTGGGAGAAATTTGAAATCCTACGTTCTACCTAAGATACCACAGGAACCCTAGTTTGGCGTTAGAGGGCGAAACCCCAAAACACCCCCAAATGGCCCCTTGAGCAGCGCTAACACCTCCCAATGTAACTTATAGGACCTTATTGCATGGTCACAAGACCCACGGTTTGAGAGCATGACGATAATTTGAGAATATCTGCACTTAGGATTGGAAACATGGCGTTGGAGGGAGAAATCCAAAACACCCCCCAAACGATCCCGTGAGAGGCGCCAAAACCTCGTATAGGACCAATGTAACTAGTAGGAACTGACTGTGTGGTCATGAGATCCCCAGTTTTAGAGCACGACGTTAATTTGAGAATATCTGTACTTAGGCGTGAAAAAATGCATTGGAGGGCGAAACCCCGAAATACCCACCAAATGGCCTCGTCAGCAGTGGCAACACCACGGGCTTGTCCAATGAAACTTGTAAGAACTAACCGTGTGGTCATGGGAACCCTAATTTGAGAGCACGGTGATAAATTGAGAATATCTTTACGTAGGCTTGAAAATATGGCGTTGGAGGGCGAAACCCTGAAACACCCCCCAAACAGCCTCGTGAGAGTCCCCGACATCTCGTACAGGACCAATGTAACTTGTAAGAATGGATCGCGTTATGACACCCTGCCTATTAGAATATCAGGTGATCAGCCCTTTATTAAATTAAATCAAAGTGTCCAGTTGGTTCATTCTTACCATCACTATCGAAAAACATTTTTTTCTTTATTAATCACCTAATAAATAATTAAGCCAAGTGTCAAAACGTTTAATTTTTATAGATTAAGTCATATTGTTATGATTTAATATAAGAAACCACTTTTACGAAAACATAAAATAATAATGAATACCAAACCATCCAAGTAAAATAAACAGACTAGATTAATCAATCCAAACAAAATATCCCAAATCGGATGACAATGAATTAATTAAAACAATCCCAACTAAAACTGAATACTGAAATAATAAAAAATACAAGTCTCTGCGAACGAAATAAAAAAAGTCAAAATGGGCGACACATGCCCCATATAAAATGACCAAGTGAAGAGCTGGGATGACAAGGAAGAAGTCGTATAAAAGCAACGACCTGCAACTTCCACACTAGCTACAGCACGTCAACAGTCCAAAGATCTAAGTCTCATGCCCCTTTGGCTGGGCACTTGTAAATACATATATATACAAGAGAAAGGAGAGATTACAGGAAATGGGTCAGAGCCCGAGTGTAAAATAGATTTAAAATAGTTTAGCAAGTATTTAAAATTCTTACCAGTTGATATAACATACATGTTAGTCCCTCGACACTCACTTGAGAATTCTGACCTCTCAATTAGTGTGCACGCCTAACGTACTACTCAATTAATCTTGATAAAGCTACCCCGGGTAACTAGTCTAACCCAATCTCCCCTCATCAATCCTGATTCACGTGATCGTATGACTATAGTTCATATATGATAACCTTTTCTTATGAATTTACCTAGCCAACTTTGTACATCTCAATACATCCTTAAGTTCTCAACCACTTAATTTATTTAATATTAATTATTCAATTTATTTTACTTACACGGACAGTATATGAATCATAGGTACATAAATTTATCACTCATATTATATATACTAATAGGGCACCCCACATAAATCTATGGTGCTGGCATATTCTGCTATCAAGTCACCGTATCTCTCATACAAATGGTAATACTAGTTCGGAATCACTCTAGAACTTTATTAACACAAAACACACATATTGGAGGCGAAGCATAGTTTCAGGTCACTAAGAGGTCAGCACATACCCTCACGTCTCTTAGGACCGTCTGAACTATCAATATCAGATAGCTTGTACCATGGATATTATGTTATAGGCTACAAGTCAATATCCCCCATAAAGGTCCCATCGAGATAACATTGTCCCTGTGTGGAAACCTCCGTGATAACAAGTAGCGCGGGTATGATTAAGCACGGATATTCATAATATATCTATATACATGAACTCGTATATGTACGTTCACATTATTCAAATAGGTACACCCACGACCCATAACATATTCTAACCATACGTGGTACGTAGCGCCCGAGTCCTGTGCATAATTAATTCATTCTTTTATTTTCTCAATTATTGTAAATTCTTAGGTACTTCTCGACTCTCGAAGTGTATCATTTTGATAAATATAAAATCAGTAGGTGCACACTCTCTACCCCACTGGTACAAGTCATACTTAATTCTCATAAGGCTTAATTTAGCATACGAATAATCTTCACCCCAGTCTATACCCGCGTGAACCCTCAGTTTAAATATCATACAAAATTATATTGTCCGAACCTTACTGGTCATTCCCATGTCCCCTCATAGTATTTGAGTTATGTCTAAGTGTCCTTACGCATTGGGGTTGGATTAACATTAAAAAGGAAAGAAAATTCAAATTCTAGGAGGAGCTGATCGATCGAAGGAAAGGGTCGATCGATCGACCTATTCGTTCGATCGATAATCAAGGTCGATCAATCGATCGATCAGTTATTGGCTAAGAAATTCTGCAAATAATGCCTATGGGTTTCTTCCATTTTAATCATCAAAACCTCCCTTAAAATGTCCCAAACTCCCAACCAAACATCACAAACATTATATAAACAGGTATGGATGACTTCTAACGTAGAACATTCATTAATTCTCCAAGAATCATCGTTAAATGGTTACAATTCATGATTTGGTCTCTAACCCTATTTTACCATATTAATTTAAGAATCCACATGATATTTCCATATATCCTTCTCTAATCATCATTCAAATTCGTGATAAATACTCTACATATGATAAGAATATCAGCCCAACATTATTTCCATTGAAACATATGAATTATAATCTTCCAATTACATTAATTCTCCATAAAAACTTATAATTATCTTTCTTACTCTAACATGGATGAAATAACAACTCAAGAACAGTAAGATAGATACTTTCATGGAAATTAAAGTTCTGAGTTGTAGAAGATGATGGATATATCTACTCTCCTCGTTCTTCGATCTACGCATTGGTGGTGAAATTGAGGGAAACAGCATAGGATTGATGGTTCTCATCCTTAGAAACCGTATCTCTTCTCTTTTCCTTAACCTTTCTGTAACTCAAGTGTTTATAACTCTCGAGGACTCCAACTTCTATCAGATATAACCATTTAATTTTCGTTATTAATTAAGACTCAAAATTATAAATTACTAAAATGCCCTCCCAGGTTGCTGGTTAGGCCTAAAATCGTCCCGAGACCCAAACTAAAGCTCCGGGTACACTTTTCACTAAAGCTTCGGGTACACTTTTCTGACTATCTCGACCCTTTCGGATTCATTGGCACACTCTAAATGACCATATGGGAAACTTAGAATTAATTTACTTTTTATCCCATTAATTTAGTCCCGACGCAACTAACATGCGCGTCCCGGCATAATTTTTATAATTGTGGTACTATACACTCGCGATAATTTTTAATAAATTCAATATCATATATAACTTTACTCATTAAGTAATATTCAACATAATTCTTATCAATAATTACTAACTCTCTTCACGATAGTAAATATTCAATTTAAAATCTGAATTAATATTAAATTAATTTATCCCAATTTAATTTAATAAATCCCATAATTAAAGGCCATAAAATTACGGGGTGTTACATACTCCCCCCTAATAACAAAATTTTGTCCCGAAATTCGAAAAATAAGGCATACCTGGTAAAAACAAATCTGGATACTTTTTGCTCAATTCTCGCGCTCCCAAGTGGACTCCTCAACATTATGATGTTCCCACTAGACCCGTACAAGTGGGATTACCTTCAACCTTAATCTCCTCTCACTATGGTCTAGGATATCCACTGGTCTTTCCTCATAAGAAATATTAGGTTGTAAGTCAATATCCTCTATCGCGATGTGAGTGTGGACCAAATCATCCCGAAGATACCGCCTCAATGACGAAATGTGGAACACATCATGAATACAGTGCAAGTGATCCGGCAACCCAAGTCTGTATTCCACTAGTCCAATCCTCTTAGATAATGGGGAATGTTCCTACCTACCTCAGAGTCAATTTCCCTTTCTTCCCGAACCTCATCACTCCTTCATAGGAGACACTCGTAATAGTACCTGGTCCACCATGCTAAACTCCCTGAAGAACTGATTTGCATCGATGTAGCTTTTCTGCCTGTCCTGAGGTACCTGAATGAGACTCTTGATTAACTCAATCTTGGTTGACATGTCCTGAATCACCTCTGGCCCGAGTAAGTTGTTGTCCCTAACCTCTAGCCAACAAGTGGGAGAATGATAAGGTATGTCGTACAATGCCTCAAATAGGGTCATGCCAATCGTAAATCGATAAGAGTTATTATAGGCGATCTCTAGCAGTGGAAGGTAATGTTCCCACCGCCTCCAAAACCAAGGACACACATGCATAACATATCCTTCAGCATCTGATTAGTATGCTCAGTCTACCCATCTATTTGCTGGTGATACGCCATACTCAACTGCAGCTCGATACCCATAGCCTCCTAAAAGCTCTCCCAGAAGCGTGACAAAAAAAATTTATATGTGTCGAACACAATATCCTGGGGCACCCTATGCAACCTTACTATCTCTGCAATAAATAACTGGGCATACTATCCCGTAGTGTAGTCTATCCGCAATGGCAAAAAATTTTCTACCTTGGTCAACTAATCCACGACTACCAATATAAAATCATGATCCCGCTGTGACGTAGGCAACCCAGTGATGAAATCTATGGAAATGCTCTCCCATTTACACATAGGGATTTCTAGCGACTGAAGTAACCCTGGAGGATTATGTTGATCCATCTTTACCATCTTACAGGTGGTAGACTTGGACACAAACTCCGCAATGTCCTTCTTTATCCCACTCCACCAGTATTGTCGCCTCATATCCCGATACATCTTATCCCCTTTGGGATGTATAGAAAATCGAGTTCCATGTGACTCTGTCATCACTACATGACATAATTCCTCCACCTCTGGGACCACTAATCTCCCATTAAATCGTAAACCCCCATCTGAACTCACTAAGTAGGATTATGCGCCTTAGTTAAAAGTCATACAATCCGATCTTGGCAGAACGAATCATCGGCTTGGGCTTAGATCACCCTTGTAACAATCTTTGGTGTGACTGTCATGATGGACATAAAGGATCGGGCCACTGCATCTTGATGTCCCAACTCTTTACATTTCACCTTCCACGTTTCGACCACCTCACCTACTGGCCTATGGCTCAACGCATTAGCAACTACGTTAGCATTCCCTGGGTCGTACCGTATCTCAAACTGATAATCTTTCACAAACTCCAGCCACCTGTGCTGATGCATGTTCAACTCTCGCTGAGTGAACAAGTATTGAAGTGACTTGTGGTCTATGAATAGGCAAAATTTATCTCCCAACAAGTAATGTCTCCAAATCTGCAAGGCAAATACGACTACTGCTAGATCCAAGTCGTGGGTGGGGTAATTCTTCTTATGAGTCTTGAGCTTGTGAGAGACATAATCTATAGCCTTATCCTCCTACTGAAGTACTTCACCAAGTCCATGTTGGGAAGTGCCAGTATACACTGGTACTCCACTCCTAGCTTGGGTAAAGCAAGAATTGGCATCGAAGTCAACATATCATTTAGCTCATCGAAAGCCAACTGACAAGCATCATCCCATATGTACAGTACCCCCTTGTGAGTCATATTAGTCAATGGACTGGCTATCTTCAAGAATCCTGGAATGAACCGCCTCTAGTACCCTGCCAATCCCAAAAAACTAGGGCTCTCTGTTGGTGTTGTGGGTTCCCCCCACTCCCTGACTATCGACACCTACCCTGGATCTACGGATATTCCCCTGGAAAAAATAATGTGCCCCGAGAACTGGACCTCGCGTAGACAAAACCCATACTTCTCATACTTAGAATATAATTGATGCTCTTGAAGAGTCTAAAGAACCCGTCTCAAATGTTCAGCATGCTCCTCCTCGGTCTGGGAAAAAATCAGAATGTCATCTATGAAGATAATGACAAACTGATCAAGAAACTCTCTGAACACCTATTCATTAAGTCCATGAACATGGATGGAGCGTTGGTTAGCCCAAACGGCATAAATCGAAATTCATAGGATCCATATCGTGTCAAGTAAGCAGTCTTCGACACATCCTTCTCCGTAATTTATAACTGATGATATCCCGATCTCAAGGCTATCTTTGAGAAGAAGGCAGCTCCTCTTAACTGGTAAAACAAGTCATCGATTTAGGGCAATGGATACTTATTCCGTATCGTGACTTTGTTCAACTATCGGTAGTCCACACACAACCTCAATGTCCCATCTCTTTTCTTAACGAACAACACAGGATCACCCCAAGGCGAGGTACTCCTCTAATTAAATCCCTGCCCCAACAGCTGCTCAATATGATCCCATAATACTCCTATCTTAACTGGGGGCCATTCGGTAAGGTGCACGGGCTATCGTCTTTAGATACTATTATAACCATTTCTTAATGACACAAAAATCAGGACTAAGGTACAAAATCTATGTACTAACGGCCGAAAATTCGTATCTACTGTCGATTTCTAAGTTTCATGCGCGGGATGTCTCACAAAGAGAAATCCAAGCGAGGAACCCTCCCAATACACTACTAATTAATGTTGTCGGTCAACGAGATTCAGAGGCCCTCCATACTTGACTCGTACCTCCCATCTCCATTTCTTGACATAATGCTTTACCCTTCTTTCACGAAATATGATGTACTAACCAGCGTTCTCACTATCGTTAGGCATTCAGCGCTAATTAATAACAAGTTAAACTCCATGCTAGAGAGAAATTTGACCCCTCCTTGGGTGAATTAGAGACATTCTTATACTCCGAAATTGAACATAATTAGACAACGTACTCTTCGTAGTCTACTATCTTGTATATACATGTATGAATGCATATATGTCCTAACCCTTTTTCGAGTAATATCTTACAAGGTCCATTCTATTTTGGACATTGAATATGATGTCGTCATTAACTATTTGTCGTTACTCAATCAATCACTAAGCAATGTGAAATTCTTCATGGTAATACACTCTATCCTTCTATCCCTCCAAAGTGATAAGAATTAGGATATATACACTTTAAGTTTTCTATTTGTGCCCACATTCACTATCCTGTAGGCGACGTTAAACAGCCTGCTACTCACGATCACTGATCTTAGTAGTTACACAATTAATACATTTAGTATGTTTATAAACAACCGTAATGCATCTTAGTCACAAGAAAATTTTCATCACTACTCATAGAAGATAATCATAATTAAAGTATTGTACCTACAATTACTGGTGGTGCCTGTGGCACCCATGGCATATGCGCATATTTTCCATTATAGGCACGCACATCTGAAGCTTCCCTTTGCGATTGTGGATACAGTGTTGCTGGAATACATGTCCCTACTGTCTCATGTTGGGCATTATATGGTTCCAGGAAAGCTCCATGTGGTTGTTGCGGAGCTCTGCTTTTCTGAGGACAATCTCAATGCTTGTGGCCCCGTTTGCCACAACTAAAACACTTACCCATCAAGCCTCCCTTATTCTGGCCCCGATGGACTTGCTGACTTGACCGGGGTTGTCCCTCGGCCTATTGCATTCACGCTTGATGTCTATAACCATTTCTTCCACACTTAAAACACCTTTTTGTAACACATTTTTTTCCTTTTTTATTAACATTGACGGTTTTGGTCCTTCCCGTAATTTCCTTTGTCCTCTCGGTCTTGACGACTCTGAAGAACTTGTCGTCGTTGTAACGGTGTTTCCCCCTTATTGTTATCCCTTTCCCCGCCAGAGGGTCTAACCCCCATTGTGATTTTACATCCTGTAAGTTGTACACAACGATCTTGAACAGCAATATTGCGATGGTAACCGCTTGTGCCACAATACCTGTTATCTCATTCCTAGCCACCCTCCCCTGGGGTACGTGAGGTACTTGTTGGCCTTGTCCAACATTCAGTTCTAGGGCGGTACAAATTTGATTTTCCCTCTGACGCTACATCTGAGATTGAAATGAATTATATAAGTCCACAGTTAACATAAAGTTTAATAGTAGCAGTACATAATCGTTAGTACATAAAGATGAAGTAACATTCCTAATAAGTGGGCTCTAAGTCAAAGAACGCTACGCTGAAACGTAATAAGTCGCACAGATCCAAAAGACTCTAGAACCTTATGCTCTGATACCACTTGTGACACCCCGCCTAATTGAATATCAGGTGATTAGTACTTCATTAAATTAAATCAAAGTATCCGATTGGTTCATTCTTAGCATCACTGTTGAAAAATAATTTTTCTTTATTAATCACCTACTAATAATTAAGTTAAGTGTCAAACCATTTAATTTGTATAGATTAAGTCCTATTGTTATGATTTAATATACGAAACCAATTTTACGAACACAGGTAATAATAATTAATACCAAACCATCCAAGTAAAATAAACAGACTAGATTAATTAATCCAAACAAAATATCCCAAATCGGATGACAATGAATTAATTAAAACAATCCCAACTAAAACTGAATACTAAAATAATAAAGAGTACAAGTCTCTCTAAACTAAATAAAAAAAAAGCGAAAAATGGACGACACGGGCCCCATAAAAAAATGACTAAGTGAAGAGATGAGATGATAAGGATGAAGTCGTCTAAAGGCAAAGACCTGCAACACCCACACTAGCTGCAGCACGTTAACAGTCCAAAAATCTAAGTCTGACACCCTTGTGGTTGGGCACCTGTGAATACATATATATATATACAAGAGAAAGAGGAGATGACAAGAAACGGGTCAGAGCCCGAGTGTAAAATAGTTTTGAAATAGTTTAGCAAGTATTTAAAAAGCTTACCAGTTGATATAACATACATGTTAGTGCCTCGACACTCACTTGAGAATAAAAAATATTTAATAAAAAAGTGCGGGGTAAAAATGTGATCTATAAATTAGACATATCAAAGGCATATGATCGGCTTTCATGGCACTTTATTATTAAAACTCTTCGATCATTTGATTTTTATGAACTAATCATTGATTGGATCTGGAGGTGTATTTCAGGTTGTTGGTATTCTATAGCCATTAATGGGAAGCTATGTGATTTTTTCAATTCTAAAAGAGGAATTCGGCAAGGAGACCCTCTGTCACCCACTTTGTTCGTCATAGCAGCTGAAGTGCTATCTCGTGGCCAGCATAATCTGATGAAAAGGGAGATATTCAACACTTTGGTCATCCCCTATCCTGTCCAATCATTTCTTCCTTATCATTTGCTGATGACATCCTTATTTTTGCTACTGGTGGAAAAAAAAAAGTACCAAAAAACTCCTGCAATTTCTCACAAAGTATGAAACAAATTTGGGGTAGCTAGTGAATCACGACAAAAGCTTTTTCTTGTTGCCAAATAATACCTCCAAGGAAAAGATCCAAGAAATGACTATATCGACGGGGTTCAAATACAAAAGGCCCCCTTTTAAATATCTGGGATTTTTAATCTATCAAGGCAGGAAGAAGAGGATCCATTTTCAATCTTTGGCGGAATCAATTAAAAAAAGAATTGCAGGTTTGGCATCCAAGTCTCTAACTCAAGCTGGAAGAAATATTCTTATTAAGAGTGTTTCTCATTCGATGACTTTCAACTACTTGGCCGCCAATGATCCGCCAAAGAAGACATTTCATGACATCAATACGACCTGTGCAAATTTTCTATAGGGCTCCGAGGAAGGTAAGTTTAAAAAACACTGGATTAGTTAGGATAAAGTATGTTTACCAAAAAATGAAGGTGGCCTTGGTATTAGATCTTTAGAAGATGTGTGTAAGGCATACACTTGCAAATTATGGTACTCATTAGTTAACAAAGATGGTTTATGGTTATTCATGAAAGCAAAATATAGAAAACTACAAATTCACGAATTTAGTAGTACTCCATCTTTTTCCAGTCACACTTGGAAAAGAATGCAAAATGTTCTTACTACTTACAACGAACTGGAAATGAGGGATAATTTCAATGTTAAGCTTACTTGGTATTACATTAGGAAAAAATTGTGTTCAACTTTCTTTCTCGTCCATTTGGGATAAACGCATCGACCCTAAAGTTTCCACTTTCATGTGGAGAATCCTACATGATGGTTTACCCCTTGATGAGAATATCAATAAACTAAAAATCCCCCTTCCATCGAGATGTAGATGTTATCAAGTACCAAATGAGGAAAATCGGGACCATCTCTTTGCTAATGGTGAAATTGCTCTAGAAGTTTGGATTTTTTTTTCAGAAAAGGATGGTCTTAACATTTAATTTTAATACCGTGTGATGATGCTAGAATTAGCACCACCAGATAAGGTGTTTTCAAGCTCAATCTAAGAACAACAATGGCAGCATAGTTATGTAAAAGGTAAGAGAATGAGATGAGGAGAAGAGGAGAGAGCGCCAGAATATAAGTGGTTCAGCCTAAATTGGCCTACGTCCACTGTGTGTGTGAATAACCTCACTGTAATAAGGCACTGATGGCCAAGGATACAATCTCTCAAGTTTTCTCTCTCTATTGTGTATCTAGACAGAGTTTCAGCTAGGGTTGTATTTTTGGATCCTTTGCAAGGTAGATGATGACCTCTATATATAGTACATGGGGGGTGTAATGTACCCCCTATGCATGCAATGAGCATATGTGTGTTTGACTCACCAATATGGGAAAGCCAGCTGTCACATGTAGAGAATGATGATGAAATATTCTCCCCACGTGAGGGGAACAATCTTGTTATAACTGATATGTGTCCACGTACCCTTATCCAAATGTCAATAGATGCTCGGCTACCGTGCTTGGTACATGACCTCGGCCAGGGAGAGGCCGAGGTTAACAAGTCTAGTTGCTCGTTCAATTCGAGATGATCCATGGGGGCCTCGGCTTAATCCTGACCGAGACAATGGACAAGGTCGGCCTGAGCTGAGGTTGAGTTGGCTTATGCTTGGAGCATCGACTGATGTCTTGATGAGGTTACTGGTAAGGCTTTTTGCGAGCTCGACCTATATCTGGCCGAGGTTTCCATTCCAAGGTATACGAGAGTGTTGTTGATCCTTATGATGTATGCAATGTCCCTTCGAGAGGCTGGTGGTAGTGTCGGCCTAGGCCGACCTTACTATGGCCGAGGGTTGATGCCGCATGCCCAAGGCTTATCCAACGTCGACCATGATCTCGGTCGAGGTTGTTGTCTCCGAGCCGAGGTCACACTTGGGGCATATCAATCACCTCCAGCCCTTAGTTACATGTGAGAGCAGGTGACTATGGGATTTACACATCTCCGAGACCTTTCTAATATGAGCCAATATTTGTTTGACACTTGTCCAGTGTTGAAGTATAGCTTGCTTGGCAAGCGTGTGTTGTCATCTTCCCTTTGGGGCTCCCAAGGCAATGATGGGCCTTGGGAATCGCGCCTTTATATTTAAGGGTTTCGAACCCTCATTTTCCCCTCCATCCTCAATTCTCTCTTCTGCGTAATTGCACTCCAATAATTTCTCTCTCTAAAGGCGCTCTTCGCGATTCCTCTACAGAGGTCTTTGGTGGTGCTTTCTTGAGTTTTCTTCGCTTCCTTCTACTATTTCTTCCTCAGGTATTCTCTGCCATCTTTTTCCCTTCGTTTTGTCCTATTTTTCCCTGTTTTGTGTGTTTTTCGATGAGATTCTGAGTTTTTCGGTGAGTCCACCATAGTTTAAGGCGAACTGTATTTGCCTTAAGTTTCTTGGTTTGATCTTTAAATTGTCTTACTTCATTAGCTAATCTTGTTTGTAGTTTAGGAAGTCTCCCAAGTGTAGTGTCTACCTCTGATGCTCAAACCCCTATACCAACTTCTTGAGGAGTTCCCCTCCCTTAAGGAGAAGACTTTAGAAAAAATCAGACAAATAGAAAGATCACAGGAGGAGGCTCATAGGTCACAAGAATTCCCTATTAGACCCATCTTTCCACCACCCCTGAAGGTGATATATCCTGATCCCTCGGAGTCTTTCAATCAGGCAGAGGTTCCTGTTGATCCTATACCAATGTCTGAGTCTGAGTCTTCCACCTCAAACCCCATGTCCATGGATTCCATTCAGGAGGCCATGGACTTCTCAATTCGGGAAGATCAGGTCCCTGATCAAGCCGAGGTCTCCAGCGGGTCCTCATCTCATAATAACTCAAGCACCTCACCCTCCTCCTCAGAGGTTAAGATTATTGAGCTGAGTGTGGCCATTCTACCACCACTTGACGCCATTCCTTTGTCGGCCTTCACCGGTGCCGAGTTCGCTCAGAGGTTCTCGGGTAACCCATCAACATCTGCTCCGGCCGACGTTGAGCTAGATGATGATGACGTTGAAAGTGATGTCGACGCCTCTGAGGCGGCCGAGATCGAGAGTACTGTAACTGAGGTAAACCTCCTTTGCTTCAGATATTTGTACTCCATTAGTCCCTCCATAAAGCTAAGAAGACCTCTGAGGGAAGAGAGGGCTTTTCATGGCCGAGATGGTGAGATCTGCTTGTACGAGCAGATGTTCAAGTTGGGGTTTCATCTGCCCATCCATCCCATTATCAAATCTATCCTTTCCTATATCAATTTTGCCCCCTCTAAACTATCCCCTAATGCCTGGAGGGTCATAATAGGGGCCATAGTCTTATGGAAGGCTGTCCACCACTCAGACCCCCCAGTTCAGGTCTTTGTAGGTTACTATGTCCCTTACTCAGCCAAAAATCATCCGAGCTACTATCATTTTGTATCTCGGAAGGCTGAAAAAAACATGCTTCAAATAACTCAAACTTCCAACCACAACTGGAAGCCACGATAGTTTTTTGCTTCTGGACCATGGGAATTTGGCCCATGTGATCCCTCGTCCATTCTAGAGCCGAGGATGCCCCTGAGGTGGGGTAAGGTCATAATGTCTACGAGGGCTGACCCTGGCCTGAGCCCGCAAAGCCTTCAGAAGGTGAAAGCCCTTCAAGATCAGGGGGTACATGGTCTGTTCGTTAGGTTCCAACACTTGATGACCCCCCACTACCTCTCTGAGACAGGTCTAGGTGGAAGTCCTCTTTCCGAGCTTGGTAAGCGCTTTCTATTTGAAGTTGAACCTCTAAGTTTATTTATGTCTGATCTTCTAACTTAGATCTATTAATTTTTGTAGAGCGTCCAAAGGATATCTCAGACGAACTCTGGGAAATGGCTGCTCCTAGCTTGATGAGACTTGCAAAAAAAGCACGCCTTAATGCTCCTCCCCCAGCTCCCTCTGCCTCAAATCCCCAAGTCACAAAGAAGAGGGCTTCAACTAAACATGCCCCTGAGGATCAGAAGCAGAAGAAAAATAGTGTTGATACTGCCATCCCCATCTCTTCAGCAGACGCCTTGTCAGCTCTTCTAGAGAAGTTGAAGATTACTGATAGCATCGTCGGCCATAGTCTGCAGGCCCTAGATGCCTTCGGCTCTATAATAACCGAGGCTGACAAGCGTTTCTTCCAGTCACTTGATACTCCCGTGCTGGTTGAGTTCGACATCCACATATCCATTCAGGTATGACCTCATATTTCTTTGTAATTTCTAAGTGTAACCTATGATTTGTCTTTGACTCATTCATTATCATAAAATCTGCAGGGCCTGACAGCTATGCACCACCTCTCCAATTGGACTCTGAGGAAGTTGCCCCTCATCCAGAAGGGTCAAGAGGCCGAGAAGGTCCAAAGTACTTTGAACACAGAAATTGACCGCCTGAAGTTTGAGTTGGGTGAGTCTGACAAGAAGGTGAAGGGGTTGGAGAGGGACATCTCTCGGCTTAACAAGGACCATGCTGTGGCTCTGAAGGCCAAGGATGATGTTCTGCAGCAGAAGGTCAGCGCAGCCGTGAAGGCAGCCCTCGATGATGCCTCTGAGGGGATAATAGCCGAGTACAAAGGTTCTGATCAGTTTATGGGATTTGGCTTTGAATGCCTCAAGAGAGGTATCAAGGCTACCACCAAGTGGGCGGCTGTCAAGGAGAAGGAGGCTGGCACTTTGAAAGCCTCTGACTTTATAGACCTTGGCTTTGCTAATCCTCAACTTGCCCAGGCCCTTCAGGAGGTTGAGGAGGAGGCTTTCGCGCCTGCCGAGACTGTCACGTTGAATGGCATAGAGGTTTGAGGGGCAGACCAACATGATGACATTGTCGAGGTGACCAACGTCATCCAGCTTAACCAAACCGAAGACACCAGCATTCCTCCCTCAAACCCTTAAAGAAAATCTCTGAATATTTGTTTGTAACCCCTGACATTGTGAAGCTTGTTTGTAATCCCTGAACATTTATAATTTCTGAATGAGCATGGTTCTTACTTTTCCATTCTTTGTGACCTCTGAATATTTATAATCTCTGAATGTGTTATTCTCTGAAGAGGATCATCTTCTTTTGTTGAATGTATGTCGTGATGTTTTTGCTCTGAAGCTTATGCAATGGTGTTTTTTTAAACCAAATTAGTAGTTTGAGCTCAGGCCTCGTTACCATTGAAGGGTGTTATGAGGGTCTGAGGCCATCACCCAAGGTGTTATCCCCATAATTAATCTCACCAAATTAATGATGTTAAGAGTCTGAGGTCATCCCATTATGGTGTCTGACCTCAGACCTCGTCACCACTGAATGGTGTTACGAAGGTCTGAGGTCATCACCCAAGGTGTTATCCCCATTAATGAATCTCATTAAATTAATGATGTTAAGGGTCTGAGGTCATCCCATTGTGGTGTTTGCGCTCAGACCTCGTCACCACTGAATGGTGTTATGAAGGTCTGAGGTAATCACCTAAGATGTTATCCCTATAATTAATCTCACCAAATTAGTGATGTTAAGGGTATGAGGTCATCCCTTTATGGTGTCTGACCTCAGACCTCGTCACCACTGAATGGTGTTATGAAGGTCTGAGGTCATCACCCAAGGTGTTATCCCCATTAATGAATCTCACCAAATTAATGATGTTAAGGGTCTGAGGTCATCCTATTATAGTGTCTGAGCTCAGACCTCGTCACCACTGAATGGCGTTATGAAGGTCTGAGGTCATCACCTAAGATGTTATCCCCATAATTAATCTCGCCAAATTAATGATGTTAAGGGTCTGAGGTCATCCCTTTATGGTGTATGACCTCAGACCTCGTCACCACTGAATGGTGTTATGAAGGTCTGAGGTCATCACCCAAGGTGTTATCCCCATTAATGAATCTCATCAAATTAATGATGTTAAGGGTCTGAGGTCATCCCATTGTGGTGTTTGCGCTCAGACCTCGTCACCACTGAATGGTGTTATGAAGGTCTGAGGTAATCACCTAAGATGTTATCCTTATAAATTTCTAACATGAGTGCAAAATGAAGCAAGTACCGCCATAGGATTTGATCTTTTATTAATAACCTCTTCATGACAAGATGGTACATTTACACAACTTTATGCAACATCATATGTAATACTTCTTTAGGTGATCAGCATTCCCTGGATTAGCGAAAGGTTCTCCTTCTAGATTTTCTAGCCTGTAAGTGCCAGGCACAACCTCTTCTATCACTTTATAGGGACCGTGCCAGTTTGGGTGGAGTTTGTTTTCTTTCTGTAAGGTCTTCTTTAGCACTAGGTCTCCCACTGTAATGGGTCTTGACTTCACCCTCTGGTTGTAGAATTTTGTTGCCCTCTGTTGGTAGGCTGCTTGTCTGACCTCTACGTCCTCTCTTCTTTCTTCGATAAGATCTAGGTCTAGCCTCCTCTCTTCCCCATTATTATCAGGGTCATAGGTCTGAATCCTATGAGTTGGGAGCCCTACTTCCGTTGGTATGACGGCCTCTGAGCCATGTGCCAATATGAATGGGGTTTCTCCTGTCGGTATCCTTGCCGTGGTTTTGTAGGCCCATAACACAGCGTAGACCTCTTCAGTCCATCTTCCTTTCGCATATTCTAACCTCTTCTTGATTCCATCGAGAATTATTCTGTTTATGACCTCGGTCTGACCGTTTGCCTGAGGTCGGCCAGGAGATGAGAAGAACTGCTTTATTCCCACTCTTAGGCAATACTTTTCTAAAGAAGAGTTCTTGAACTGGGTCCCATTGTTCGAGATGAGAGTGTTTGGGAGGACGTATTTGCATATGATATTCCTCCAAATAAATTGGAAGGTATTCTACTCTGTGATCGTTATCATCGGCTCTGCCTCCACCCACTTTAAAAAGTAGTCGATGGCAACTATCATGAATCTATAATTATTGGCAGCTCTTGGCAGGGGTCCTACTAAGTCAATTCCCCATACTGCAAATGGCCATGGAGAAGTGATTGACGTCATAGGTTGATGAGGTTGATGAGGGATGGCGGAGAATCTCTGACATTTATCACATTTCCTCACATAGGCTGCAGCGTCCTTGGACAGGGTTGGCCACCAGTACCCCTAGGTGATGATTCTTTTGGCCAAGGGTCTTCCCCCTATGTAGCTAGAGCAAGAACCCTCATGGACTTCCTGTAATACCCGGGTAACTTCCATGGGGTGCACACATCTGAGGAGAGTAGCAGGAATCCTTTCTTGTACAGGACTTCTCCTACTACCGAGAACTTGGCAGCCTTATATCTCAATTTTCGCCTTTCTAACTTGGATTCAGGTAGCTCTACCTCTCTAATATATCTGAAGAGGGGGTCCATCCGTGAGTCTCCTAAGTTCAAATTATGACAAGGGTTACATACCTCTTCTTGCTCAATGGTTGCCTTCCCCAAGACCTCGATCGGAATGGTTCTTCTAACATTTGTCTTCGTTGTCGAGGTCAACCTCGCCAATGCATCTGCGTGGCTGTTACTTTGTCGAGGCACTCTCTTCAGTCTTGCCTCTTCAAAATGTTTTAACATCGTTCTCATCCTTTTCAGATATTTGGCCATCCTTTCATCTCTGGCCTCATAGATTCCCAATACTTGATTGATAACTAACCTTGAGTCGCTGTGGAGTAGGAGTCGCTTTACGCGAAGAGTCTTTGCCAATGAGAGACCTGTTATCATGGCCTCATACTCAGACTCATTATTAGAAGCTCGGAAGTTGAATCTCAAATCGTATTCAATGTTGGCACCATCTGGAGCTGAGAGTATTAACCCCGCACCGCTTCGATTGTCGCAGGAAGAGCCATCAACGAAGAGGCTCCAAATATTTATACCTAATGAGAAGACCCCTTCTTTCATGACTCCTTTTTTGAAGAGGTACCGATTTTCCTCATTCTCCGCAACTCGGTTCCTGGCCCCGTTGGATGCAATCTCTTCCTGATCTTGGAAGATGTTTGGTGTCGTCTCTTTTGAATTTCGGAAGACACCATGGTTTTCAACACCCTCTAGGCCATTCTCTGCCTCGGCCTCTTCCCATGTGAACTCAACGACAAAGTCTGCGAGGGCTTGCCCCTTGATGTCCGTCCTAGGTTAGTAGGTAAGATCGTACTCCCCCAAATCAATGGACCATGTCATCAATCGCCAGAACTTCTCAGGTTTATGTAGGACCTGTCTTAGTGGGGAGTCAGTGAGGATAACCATGGAGTGGGTCTGGAAGTAAGGCTTCATCTTCCTCAAAGCATGTATCTGGGCGTAAGCTAGATTTTCCATGTGAGAGTAATTTTGTTCGGCCCCTTGAAGGGCCTTACTGTTGAAATATACAGGCCTTTGGATTCTAGTGTCGTCCCGTATTATGGCTACACTGATGGATGATTCGGAGACTGCCAAATACACGTACAATTTCTCCCCTGCTACAGGCCGAGACAGCAATAAGGGAGACCCTAAATAAGACTTGAGTTGGTTGAAGGCTTTTTCGCACTCTTCATCCTATTAGAAGGCCTTTCTCAGCACCTTAAAGAATGGAAGGAACTTATCTGTCGCCTTAGAAATAAACCTGTTAAGGGCAGCCACTCTCCCCGTAAGTCTTTGAACATCTTTGATACTCCTCGGTGTCTTCATGTCAAGCAAAGCCTTGATTTTTTTAGGGTTCGCTTCAATCCCTCTCGGGTTGACGATAAACCTTAAGAACTTCCCAGCTCCTACTCCGAAGACACACTTCGCGGGGTTGAGTTTCATTATGTATGAGTCCATAATGTCGAAGGTCTTCTCGATATCCGTTACATGAGTGCAAGCTTTCAAGCTCTTTGTTAACATATCATCTACATACACCTCCATAGTCTTACCTATTTGCTCTTCGAACATCTTATTAATAAGACGTTGGTATGTCGCCCCTGTATTTTTCAAGCCGAAGGGCATCACTTTGTAGCAGTACGTCCCTTTGTCGGTAATGAAGGTTATCTTCTCTGAGTCTTCAGCATCCATGAAGATCTGGTTGTAACCTGAATACGCGTCCATGAAGCTCATGAGCTCATATCCCGCTGTAGTATCCACCATCTGATCTATCCGAGGTAAGGGGTAGCTGTCTTTTGGACAAGATCTGTTCAGGTCAGTGAAACCAACACACATTCTCCACTTCCCATTGGCCTTGGGCACGATGACCGCATTTGATAACCATTCCGGATATGTGACTTCTCTTATAAACTCAGCCTCTTCCAATTTTTTAACCTCTTCTCGGATGACGTCGTACTTCTCCCTAGAATAGACTCTCCGTCTCTGTTTGATTGGCCAGGCATCTTTGGTCACGTTGAGCTTGTGACTTATAACTTTAGGGTCGATGTCGGGCATGTTTGCGTGACTCCATGCGAAGACACTTTGTCTCCTCCTGAGGAAGTTTATCAGCTCTTCCTTGATTTCTGCCTTTAGGGCCTTACCGACCTGTATGGTTTTTTTCAGCTCGTCCTCATTGAGGACGATGGATTCTACCTCTTCTGCGGCCTCTCCCTTCTTCAACTTTGTCTCATCTCTTGGGTCAAGCGTATCAAAGCTATAAGTGGTGGTTGCCCTCTTATGGGCCTCTCTCTCTTCGGCCGAGTTGAAGTAACATTCTCGCGTTGTGGTCTGGTCACCTTGCACTTCCCCTACCCCATAGGGAGTCAGAAATTTTAGCATCTGATGGACCGTCGACGGCACAGCTTCAAACTCTTTAAGGGCCACCCTTCCTATGATGAGGTTATAGGCCGAAAATACGTTCTCGTCCATGACAAAAAAATTTATCTTCTTGGTCAGCCTCTTAGGCCACTCGCCACCCATCCGTACGTCCATCTCATACATGCCCAAGGGGTGGACCTTTTCACCACTGAAGCCTATCAAGGGGTGATGATAGGGTACCAGCCTTGCTCTGCTAAGACCTAAGCTCTTGAAGCAAGGCCAAAACATCACGTCTGCCGAGCTCCCCCCGTCTACGAGGATCCTCTGCACCTCGCACCCATTCACCCTTGTTGTTATGACCAGAGGGTCATCATGGGGGGCTATGATACCTTTGAAGTCAAGTCTGGAGAACCCAACTACAAGGGTGTCCATATCTACTTTCTTCCTCTGCTGCACTGTATCGGAAGACGTTAGATTCACAACTTCAAGATTGGCCACTAACCTGGCCTCTGCTACATGAGCCTTCCTATCAGCTACTTCAGATCCACCTCCTGCAAATCCTCCTCATATGGTGTCAATACCAAACGAGATCATACCAACCCTCTTCACCGGGGTGTTGTCATCTTTCGGCGGAAGATTCGGATCATCTTCATCATCACCTTCTGAATCATCATCTCTTCTGGCCAGGACATTGTCACGGTATCTGTCATTTCTCCTTTTCTTAGGGTCATCTCTTCCACCATTAGGAGCCTTACCGTCCACATACTTCCTCAACTTTCCAGATTTTAGCATCTTTTCAATCTCATCCTTTAAGGCGAAGCATCTATCCGTGACATGGCCATGATCCTGATGGAACTCGCACCATAGGTTTTTGTTCATCTTATGTGGTGGGGCTTTTAGTTTCTCTGGCCATCTCAGAGTCCTGTCATTCTTAATCTCGTTGAGGATGTGCTCGCAGCTTACAGTCAAAGGAGTATATTGAGCGAACTTGTCATCACCCGACCTCTTCTTCCCATCTTTCTTATTTTGGGACTTTCCACTGCCATTGCGGTTCTCATCCTCATACTTGGCGGCCATCACCTCTTCCGCATTCATTACTTTCCATGCGGTTGTCAGGAGCTCCGCCATAGACCTAGGGGGGTCTTCCGTAAGTTTCCACAACAGCTTCCCTTTCTGTAGACCCCCTATGAGGGCGGTCATGGCTATTTTCTCTTCATAATCTTTGACCTCCAACTTCTCTTTGTTGAATCTCGCTATGTAGTCTCTTAGGCTCTCATCCTTGCCCTGCTTGACATACAGCAGGTGAGTAGTCTTCTTTTGAGGTCTCACCCCAAAGCAGAAGTTGTGGATGAATCGTTCAGCCAAGCCTTTGAAGTTCTAAATTGAGTTTTTCGGAAGGGAGGTGAACCAGCTGTGTACTGCCCCTGTTAAGGTCCCAGAGAAGGCCCTACACTTCATTTCATCGGGTATTGAGTAGATGTCTGCTACCGACTGGTACATCTCGATGTGATGTACAGGGTTAGTGCTGCCATCATTCTTGGGAGACACTGTAGGAGGATTGAACTTAGCTGGGGTTGGGAAGCCCACTATCCTAGCCACAAATGGAGAGCCCTCTGAATAACCCCTTTGTAATGGGTCCCTGCTTTTAATGAGGTCTCCTATCTTCTCCTCAAGGCACTGGATAGATTCATTCCACGGTCTTCTTCCATCAACCTGGCCGAGGTTGTCCCCAACCACCTCCATGGGGTGGACCGAGGGTTCCCCTGCCGCGGCACGTCGGTTGTTGACCTCTTCCTGTTCCCTGCCTCTTCTTTCACAGTGTCGGCCTTGGTCTGTCCGACCCTGCCTGTTTCCTCTCTGAGATCCTGCTGCGCTCCTCGATCTTGACAATCTCTATCTTAGGTCATTCATCGGGCCCAATCTCTCAAAGGCTGACCCTCTGCTCAACCGATCAAAGGCTGACCCTCTTTGCTGAGCCTCTTCACCTCTTCGGCCGGCACAACCTTGACTTTACTAAAGAGGTCGCACAGTATTATTCGACACCTCATACGGCTCCCAGCAGTCTTCCGGGGCCTCTTTCGCCTCTAGATCGTTATACCTGTCCTCTGGGAAAGGGTTTCCTTGCCTCCCCAGGCGTAAGCGCCTAGGGTCAGCAACGTCCCTTCTCCACTGGGGTGCGGGCTAGTCCTTTATTGGTGCCTGGGGTGGTCCCCTGGCGTCAGGATGAGGCTGAACAGCCGTCGGAGTGACCATATCCGGTGAGACTCCAGGTGGCCTCATCATAGTTTGGCTGAGCTGTGCAAATTGTTCCTGTATAGCTTGTTGTGTTGCAGCTAAAAACCTCAAGGCTGCAGCTACCTCTGCCATTTCGGACTGGGGCGGTGCCTGACTGGAACTAGGCCCTCCACCTGCAGGTGCCGGAAGAGGCGGTGGTAATTCTGGTTCCATATGTTAACACTATAGAGCTTGAGTAGCAAATGAGCTTAGTACCTCAAAGGACCTCTTTCAATGGTGAAGCAGCTCCACGCAAGGGGTAGTGCCTGGCTCACCACTAGAGTCTCCGGTGAGGTTAAGCTGAAGAAGAGGAAGAGATAGTTTCTCTCTTTCCCACAGACGGCGCCAAAATGATGATGCTAGAATTAGCACCACCAGATAAGGTGTTTTCAAGCTCAATCTAAGAACAACAATGGCAGCATCGTTATGTAGAAGGTAAGAGAATGAGATAAGGAGAAGAGGAGAGAGCACCGGAATATAAGTGGTTCAGCCTAAATTGGCCTACGTCCACTGTGTGTGTGAATAGCCTCACTGTAATAAGGCACTGATGGCCAAGGATACAATCTCTCAAGTTTTCTCTCTCTACTGTGTATCTAGGCAGAGTTTCATCTAGGATTGTATTTTTGGATCCTTTGCAAGGTAGAGGATGACCTCTATAAATAGTACCTGGGGGGTGTAATGTACCCCCTATGCATGCAATGAGCATGTGTGTGTTTGCCTCACCAATATGGGAAAGCCATCTGTCACTGTCACATGTAGAGAATGATGATGAAATATTCTCCCCACGTGAGGGGAACAATCTTGTTATAACTGATATGTGTCCACATACCCTTATCCAAATGTCAACAGATGCTCGGCTACCGTGCTTGGTGCATGACCTCGACCAGGGAGAGGCTGAGGTTAATAAGTCTAGTTGCTCGTTCAATCCGATATGAGCCATGGGGGCCTCGGCTTAATCCTAGCCGAGGCAATGGACAAGGTCGGCCTGAGCCGAGGTTGAGCTGGCTTATGCTTGGAGCATTGACTGATGTCTTGATGAGGTTGCTGGTAAGGCTTTTTGAGAGCTCGGCCTATATCTGGCCGAGGTTGCCATTCCAAGGTATATGAGAGTGCTGTTGATCCTTATGATGTATGCAATGTCCCTTCGAGAGGATGGTGGTAGTGTCGGCCTAGGCCGACCTTACTATGGCCAAGGGACGCATGCCCAAGGCTTGTCCAACGTCGGCCATGATCTCGGCCGAGGTTGGTGTCTCCGAGACGAGGTCACACTTGGGGCATATCACCGTGAAAGGAGGTCTTATGAATTGGTGGTTATGCACTAGGGGAAAATCGATCAAGTTCACTCTTTGTAATATGATCCCTGCTTTCATTTGTTGGAGAATTTGGTGTGCTAGAAACAAAATGGAGTTTGAGAATGTTGCGATGAATGCCCGGAATATCATAGGATTGATATATGATGACATTGACGTGGACTTCCAAGCGAGACCTTTAAAATTCTCCCCATGTCCTTTTTACATTGACTTATTCAAAGAATTTCAAATTTCATATGTTTAGATTGTTCATTTTCTTTAGTTTGTATCTTTAAATTTTTTAGCCTATATTTTCTTGTAATGCCACCTTGAGAGGGCTTTTCTCTCAAACCTTGAATAAATTCAATTTTCCCTAAAAAAAATAATTATCACCTCTCAACTAGTGTGCACGCCTAACGTAGTACTGAATTAATCTAGATAACGCTAACCCGATTAACTAGTCTAACCCAATCTCCCCTCATCAATCCTGATTCACGTGATCGCATGACTATAGTTAATATATGATAACCTTTTCGTATGAATTTACCAAGCCAGCTATGTACATCTCAATACAGCCTTAAGTTCTCAACCACTTCATTTATTTAATATTAATTATTCAATTTATTCTACTTGCAAGCACAGTAGATGAATGGCAGGTATATATATTTATCACCAATATTATATATACTAATAGGGCACCCCACATAAATCTATGGTGCTAGCATACTCTGTTATCAAGTCCTCGTATCTCTCGTATAAAGGGAAATACTAGTTCGTAATCACTCTCGAACTGTATTAACACAAAACACACATATTGGAGGCGAAGCATAGTTCCAGATCACTAAGAGGTCAGCACATACCCTCACGTCTCTTAGGACCGTCTGAACTATCAATCTCAGATAGCATGTACCATGGATACTAAGTTCTAGGGTACAAGTCAATATCCCCCATAAAGGTCCCATCGAGATAAGACTGTCCCGGCGTGGAATTCTCCGTGATAGCATGTAACGCGGGTATTATTAAACACACACACACACACACACACACACACACACACACACACACACATATATATATATATATATATATATATATATATATGTTCACATGACTCAGATAGGTACACTCACGACCCATAACATCTTCTAACCATACGTGGCATGTAGCGCCCGAGTCCTACGTATAATTAATTCATTCTTTTATTTTCTCATTTACTTTAAATTCTTAGGTACTTCTCGACTCTCAAAGTTTATCATTTTGATAAATATAAAATCAGTAGGTGCACACTCTCTACCCCACTGGTCTAAGTCATACTTAATTCTCACAAGGCCTAATTTAGCATACGAATTATCTTCACTCCAGTTTATACCCACGTCAAGCCTCGGTTTAAATCTCATAAAAAATCGTACTATCCGAACCTTGTCTACAACCCTACTGGTCATTAAAAAGTCCCCTCATAGTATTTGAGTTATGTCTAAGGGTCCTTATGCATTGGAGTTGGATTAACATTAAAAAGGAAAAAAGATTCAAATTCCAGGAGGTCGATCGATCGATCCGTTATTGGCCCGAAAATTCTGCAAATAATGCCTGCGGGTTTCTTTCATTTTAATCATTAAAACCTCAATTAAAATGTCCCACACTCCCAACCAAACATCACAAACATTATATAAACAAGTATGGATGATTTATAACATAGAACATTCATTAATTCTCCAAGAATCATAATTAAGTGGTTACAATTCATGATTTGGTCTCGAACCCTAGTTTACCATATTAATTCAAGAATCCACATGATATTTCCAGATTTTCTTCTCTAATCATCATTCAAATTCGTGATAAATACTCTATATATGATAAGAATATCAGCCTAACATGATTTCCATTCAAATATATGAATTTTGTCTTCCAATTACATTAATTCTTCATAAAAACTTATAATTATCTTTCCTACTCTAACATGGATGAAATATCAACTCAAGAACAGCAAGATAGATAATTCCTCCAAAATCAAAGGTCTGAGTTGAATAATATGATGGATATATCTACACTCCTCGTTCTCTGGTCTACGCATTGGTGGTGAAATTGATAGAAACGGTGTAGGATTGATGGTTCTCCTCCTTGGAAACCTTCTCTCTTCTCTCTTCCTTAACTTGTCTGCAACTCAAGTGTTTCTAACCCTCGAGGATTCCAACTTCCATCACATATATCCCTTTAATTTTCGTCATTAATTAATGCCCAAAATTAGAAATTACTAAAAAGCCTTCCTGGGTTCCCGGTTAGGTCTAAAATCGTCCCAAGACCCAAACTAAAGCCCCAAGTATGCTTTTCTGACTATCTTGACCCTCCCGGACCCACTGGGGCACCCAAAATGACCCTACGGGTTACTTAGAATTAATTTACCTTTTATCCCATTAATTTAGTCCCGACGCGACTGACACGCGAGTCCCAACTTAATTTCTATAACTGTCGTATTATTCACTCGTGACATTTTTTAATAAATTCAATTTCATATATTACTTTACTCATTAAGTAATATTCAACATGATTCTTATCAATAATTACTAACTTTTGTCATGCTTGTAAATATTCAATTTAAAATCCGGATTAATATTAAATTAATTTATCCTAATTTAATTTAATAAATCCCATAATTAAAGGCCATAAAAATACGGGGTATTACACGCGTCATAACGGGACCAGTGGTTTCAAAGCACGATGATAATATGAGAATATCTTCACTTAGGCTTGAAAACATGGCGTTGGAGGGCCCTGAAACACCCCCCAAACGGCCTCGTGAACGGCACCAACACCTCGCACGAGACCAATGTAACTCATAGGAACTGACCGCATGGTCACGGGACCCATAATTTGAGAGCACAATAATAATTTAAGAATATCGGTACTTAGGCTTGAAAACATGGCATTGGAGGGCAAAATCCCCAAATGGCCTCATGAGCATCCGTAACACCTCGCACGGGACCATTGTAACTCGAAGTAACTGACCAATTGATCACGGGATTCTAATTTGATCATGGAGATAATTTGAGAAATATCCACACTTACTCTTGAAAACATGGCATTCGAGGGAGAAATCCCAAAACACCATCCAAACGGTCCCATGAGTGGCGCCAACATCTCACACGAGACCAATGTAACTCGTAGGAACTAACCGCATGGTCACGGGACCCTTGATTTGAGAGCATGATGATAATGTGAGAATCTCTTCACTTATGCTTGAACACATGGCGTTGGTGGGTGAAACCCCTAAACGACCCAGTGAGCATCTCCAAAACTCTGCACGGGACCAATGTACCTTATAGTAACTGACCGCATGGTCACGGGACTCCCGATTTGAGAGCACGATAATAATTTGAGAATACTTTCACTTAGGCTTAAGCATGGAGTTCGAGGGATAAACTCTAAAATACCCCCAAAATAGCCCCGTGAGTGGTACCAACACCTCGTACGAGACCAATGTAACTCTTAGGATCTGATCGCATGGTCACGGGAACCCTGGTTTGAGAGCATAATGATAATTTGAGAATATTTGCATTTAGCCGTGAAAACAAGGCGTTGGGAGTGAAACAATAAAATATCCCCCAAATGACCCTTTAAGCGATTCCTACACCTCGCACGGGACCAATGTAACTCATAAGAACTGATTGCGTTGTCACGTGACCCCCGATTTGAGAGCACGGTGATAATTTAATAATATCTTCACTTAGGCTTGAAAATATGGTGTTGGAGGGCGAAACCTCAAAACACCCCCAAAACGACCCCCTGAGAAACTCCAACACCTTGCATGGGACTAATGTAACTCGTAGGAATTGACCACCTGGTCACGGGACTCTCAATTTGAGAGCACAAAGATAATTTGAGAATATCTTCAGCTAGGGTTGAAAAAATGGTGTTGGAGGGCTTAAACTTGAAACACCCCCAAACGTCCCTACGAGTGTGCCCAACACCTCGTACGGGACTAATGTAGCTCGTAGGAACTGAGTGCGTGGTCACAGGACCCCCAGATTAAGAGAACGAAAATAATTTGAGAATATCTGCACTTAGGCTTGAAAACTTGGCATTGGGGGGAGAAATCTCACAACATCGCTAAACTTCCCCGTGAGCATCCCCAACACCTCGCATGGGACCAATGTAACTCATAGGAACTGATCGCTTGATCATGGGACCCCAGTTTTAGAGCACGATGATAATTTGATAATATCTCCACCTAGACTTGAAAACATGGAGTTTGAGGGCGAAACCCTGAAACACTATTCAAACAGAGTCGTGAGCAACCCTGACACCTCGCACGGGACCAATGTAACTCGTTGGAACTGACCACGTGGTCACGGGACCCCCCAGTTTTAGATCACGATGATAATTTAAGAATATCTACACTTAGGCTTGAAAACATGGTATTGGATGGATAAACCCCGAAACACCACCCAAACGGCCCCATAAGTGTCCCCAACACGTTGAACGGGACCAATGAAACTCATAGGAACTGACCATGTGGTCACGAGACCTCCGATTTGAGAGCACAGTGTTAATTTGAGAATATATGCACTTAGGCTTGAAAATATGGCGTAGGAGGGCGAAACCCCAAAATACCCACCAAACGGCCTCGTGAGGGGCGACAAAACCACACACGGGACCAATGTTACCCATAGGAACTGATCGTGTGGTCATGGGACCCCCAGTTTGAGAGGAAGGTGATAATTGAGAATATCTTCACTTAGGCTTAAAAATATGGCGTTGGAGGGCGAAACCCTAAAACACGCCACAAATGGCCCTGTGAATGTCCTCAACACCTCGCGCGGGACCAATGTAACTTACACGAACGAACCGCGTCATCACGGGACCCATGGTTTCAGAGCATGACCATAATTTGAGAATTTCTTCACTTAGGCTTGCAAATATGGCGTTGGAGGGAGAATCCCCAAAGCGGCCCCATGAGCGGTGCCACCTCCTCATTTGAGACTAATGTAACTCGTATGAATGGAATGTGTGGTCACGGGACCCCTCATTTGAGAGCAAGATGATAATTTGAGAATATCTTCACTTAGGCTTGAAAACATGGCATTAGAAGACCAAATCCCAAAACACCCCCCAAACGACCCCCTGAGCATCCGCAACACCTCGCATGGGATCAATGTAACTCGAAAAAACTGATCGAGTGGTCACGGGACTCCCAGTTTGGATCATTGCGATAATTTGAGAATATCAACACTTAGGCTTGAAAACATGGCGTTTGAGGGAGAAATCCCAAAACACCACCCCAACGGCCCTGTGAGTGGCGCCAACGTCTCGCATAGGACCAATGTAACTCATAGGAACTGACCAAATGATCATAAGACCTCTGTTTGAGAGCATGACGCTAAGTTGAGAATATATGCACTTATGCTTAAAAACATGGCGTTTGAGGGCAAAACACCCCCAAATGGTCCCATGAGCATTCCTAAAACCTCACACGGGACCAATGTAACTTATAAAAACTGACCGCGTGTTCACGGTACTCTCTATTTGAGAGCACGACGGTAATTTAAGAATATCTGCACTTAGTCTTGAAAACATGGCGTTGGAGGGGAAAACTCTGAAACACCCCCCAAGTGTCCACGTGAGCATCCCTAACACCTCGCACAAGACAAATATATCTCGTCAATCTGACTGCATGGTTATGGGACCCCCAGTTTGAGAGTACGCCAATAATTTAAGAATATCTTCACTTTGTCTTGAAAACATGGCGTTGGAGGGAAAAACCCCGAACACCACCCAAACAGTACTATGAGAATCATCAACACCTATAATGAGACCAATGTATCTCATATGAATTGACCATATGTTAACGGGATTACCAGTTTGACAGCTCGAGGATAATTTGAGAATATCTGCACTTAGGCTTAAAACCATGACATTAGATTACAAATACCCAAACGGCCCTATGAGCGACGCCAACACCTTGCACGGGACCATTGTAACTCGTAGGAACTTATCGTGTGTTCACCGGGCCCCCGGTTTGAGCGCACAATGATAATTTGAGAATATCTGTACTTAAATTTGAACACATGGCGTTGGAGGGTGAAAGCCCCAAACACCACCCAAACGGCGCCTTAACATCCCCAACACCAATCACGGGACAAATGTAATACCTAGGAACTTATCGTGTGGTCATAGGACCCTCAGTTTAAGAGCATGAAAACATACCGTTAGAGGGAGAAACCCCAAAACACCACCCAAATGGCCCCGTGAGCTCCCCAACACCTCTCACGGGACTAATGTAACGTGTAGAAATAAATCGTGCAATTACGGGACCTTCGGTTTGAGAGAATAATGATAATTTGAGAACATCAACACTTAGGCTTGAAAACATGGCGTTGGAGGGTGGAACCTCAAAACACCCCCCAACCGGCCCCATGAGCATCCCCAACACCTCGCACATGACAAACGAAACTCGTAGGAACTGATTGAGTTGTAACGAGACCCCCGATATGAGAGCACGATGATAATTTCATAATATCGATACATAGGCTTGAAAACATAGCGTTGGAGGTAAAAACCCTTAAGCACACCCAAAAAGTCCCGGTGAGCTTACCCAAGACTCGCTTGTGACGAATGTTACTCGTAGGAACCGACCATGTGGTCAAGAACCCCTTGTTTGAGTTCACAACGATAATTTGAGAATATCTGCAGTTTGGCTTAGAAACAAGGCGTTGGAGGGTGGAACCCGAAACACCCTCCAAACGGCCCTGTGAGCATCCCCAACACCTCGTTAGGAAGAATGTAACTCAAAGGAACTGACCATGTGGTCATGGGACCCCTGTATTGAGAGCACGGTGATAATTTGAGAATATCTGAACTTAGGTTTGAAAACTTAGCGTTGGAGGGTGAAACCCTGAAGCACACCCTAAAAGTCCCAATGAGCATCTCCAACAACTTGTACGTGACCAATGTAGCTCATAGTAACTGACCACATAGTCACGGGACCCCCGGTTTGAGATCATGATGATAATTTGAGAACATTTGCACTTAGGCTTGAAAACATGGTGTTGGAGATGACACCATAAAATACCCCATAAATGGCCTCGTGAGCATCCCCAACACCTCGCACGAGACCAATATAACTCGTAAGAACTGATCACGTAGTCATGGGACCCCCATTTTGTGAGTACGCCAATAATTTGAGAATATCTGTAATTTGTCTTGAAAACATAGCGTTGGAGGTAGAAACCCCAAACTAATACCCAAACGGCGCAATGAGCATCCCAAACACGTCGCACGAGACCAATGTAACTCTTAAAAACTGACCACGTGGTCACGGGATTCTCGTTTTAAGAGCACAATGACATTTTGAGAATCTCGGCACTTAAGCACGAAAACATGGCATTGGAGGGAAAATCCTTGCCCCCCCCCCAACGGCCCCGTAAATGGCGCCAACACCTCGCACGGGATGAATGTAACTCTTAGAAACTTACCGAATGGTCGCAGTACCCCTGATTGGAGCACACGATGATAATTTAAGAATATCTACATTTAATCTTGAAAACATGGCGTTGGAGGGAGAAACCCAGAAACACCACCCAAATGGCGTTGTTAGCATCCCCAACACCTCCCGCTTGACCAATGTAACTCGTAGGAACTGACTGCATGGTCATGAGACCCCCAATTTGAGAGCATAAAAACATGGTGTTGGGGGAGAAACCCTAAAAAACCACCCAAACGGCCCCGTGAGCAACCCCAACACCTCTCATGGGACTAATGTAACTTGTAGGAACTAACCGCATGGGCATGGGACCTTCGGTTTGAGATCACGCTGATAATTTGAGAATATTTTCACTTTGGCTTGAAAACATGGCATTGGAGGGAAAAACCCCAAAACACCCCCCAAACGGCCTCATGAGTATCCCTGACACCTCGTACGAGACCAATGTAACTCATAGGAACTGATCACATTATCACAGGACCCTCAATTTGAGAGCAGGACGATAATTTAAGAATATTTGCACTTAGGGTTGAAAACGTAGCATTGGAGAGCAAAACCCTAAACCTCCCCCCCCCCCCCCCACCCCAAAGGCCTGATAAGCATCCCCAACACTCGCACAGGACCAATGTAAGTCGTAGAACTGATCGGATGGTCACGGGACCCCCGATTTGAGAGCACAAAGATAATTGGGAATATATGCACTTAGGCTTAAAAATAAGGTATAGAAGGGAGAAACCTCAAAACACCCTTCAAACGGCCCCGGGAGCATCCCCAACACCTCGCACGAGACTAGTATAACTCCTAGGAAGCGACCACGTGGTCATGGGACCTCCAATTTGTGAGTACGCCAATAGTTTGAGAATATCTGCACTTTTGGCATGAAAACATGGCGTTGGAAGGCGAAACCCTAAAACACCACCCAAACGGCACAGTGAGCATCCCAAACACCTCACACGGGACTAATGTAACTCGTAGGAACTGATCGCGTGGTCACGGGATGCTCGGTTTGAGAGCACGATGATAATTTGAGAATATTTGCACTTAAGCTTCAAAACATGACGTTGGAGGGCAAACCCCTAACCCTCCACCCTCCCCCCCAAGGGGACCCGTGAACGGAGCCAACACCTCCCATGGGACCAATGCAACTCGTAGGAACTTACCTCATGGTCGCAAGACCCCTAGTATGAGTCCTCAATGATAATTTGAGAATATCTGCCTTTAAGCTTGAAAACATGGCCTTGGAGGATGAAATCTTGAAACTCCATCCAAACGACGTCGTTAGCATCCCTAACACCTCGTACGGGATCAATGTAACTCATAGGATGACAGCGTGGTCACATGACCCCCAGTTTGAGAGCATGAAAATATGGCGTTGGAGGGAGAAACTCCGAAAACCCCACCCAAACGGCCCCGTGAGCACCCCTAACACCTCTCACAGGACTAATGTAACTTGTAGGAACTGACCGCGTGGTTATGGAACCTTTGGTTTAAGATCACAGTGATTATTTGAGAATATCTACACTTTGGCTTGAAAACATGGCATTGGAGGGCGAAACCTCAAAACACCACCCAAACGGCCCAGTGAGCATCCCCAACACCTCGCACAGGACCAATGTAACTCATAAGAACTGATCGCGTTGTCACGGGACCCCTGATTTGAGAGGACGATGATAAATTGAGAATATCAACACTTAGGCTTGAAAACATAGCATTGGATGGAGAAGCCATGAAGAACCCCAAAAAGGCCCGATCAGCATCCCCAACATTTGCACGAGATCAATGTCACTCATAAGAACTGACCACGTGGTCATGAGACTCCCGATTTGAGAACGACGATAATTTGAGAATATCTTCACTTAGGCTTGAAAGTAAGGCGTTGGAGGGCAAGACCCCAAAACACCCCCCAAACAACCCCGTGGCCACCCCCAACACCTCGAACAGGACTAATGTAACTCATAAGAACTAGCCATGTGGTCACGGGACCCTAAATTTTAAGAGCATGACAATAATTTGAGAATATCTTCACTTTGGCCTGAAAAAGCAGCGTTGGAGGGTGAAACCCTGAAGTACCCCCCAAAAAGCCCAATGAGCATCCCTAATGCCACCCAAGGGACTAATGTAACTTATAGGAACTGATCGCGTGGTCATGCGACCCTTAGCTTGAGAGCAAAAAGATAATTCGAGAATATCTGCATTTAGGCTTGAAAACATGGCATTGGATGGCAAAACCCCGAAACACCCCACAAATGGCCTCGTGAGTGCCCCCAACGCCTCGCACGGGACTAATTTAACTCGTAGGACTTGATTGTGTGGTCACAGAACCTTCGGTTTGAGAGAACAGTGATAATTTGAGAATACCTATACTTACGCTTGAAAATATGGCATTGGAGGGCGAAACCCCGAAACATATCCCAAACGGCCTCGTGAGCAGCCCTAACACCTCGCACGGGAACCCCCCCCCCCAAAAGGCCCTGTGAGCATCCCCAACACCTCACACGGGACCAATGTAACTCATAAGAACTTTTCGTGTGGTCACGGGATCCCCAGTTTGAGAGAACGATGATAATTTGAGAATATCTTCCCCTATGCTTGAAAACATAGCATTGGAAGGCGAAACCCTGAAACACCCCCCAAACGAGCCCGTGAGCATCCCTAACACCTCGCACAGGATCAATGTAACTCGTTGGAACTCATCGCATGGTCACGGAACCCCCTATTTGAGAGAACGGTGATAATTTTTTTATTATGGTTAAAAATGGTCACGGCCAAAGTCCATAACCATCTCTATTTTATTCTTACGCTTAAAAAGGATCACGGCCTAGGGCCATGTCTATTTTTATGGTGTCAAGGTATGGGTCACGACCTTGATCCATGACTAGACCCGTGACCATTTTGATATTCTGAAGGATGGGTCACGGACTAGAGCCGTGACTATTTTCATATTTCGAGGCATGTGTCATGGACTTGGGTCGTGACCATTTTAAGAGTTCAAAGGGTGGGTCACAGACTTGGTGTCGTGACTAGTGCCGTGACCAAAATCATATATTAAAGTATGGGTCATCGCCTTTGGCTGTGACCATCTCTGTGATGGGTCACGACTATAGTTTTCGATGATTTGTGACCTTCGTTTGGTTAGGGATTTCGGTCGTGACCCTCAAAATTGGTCACATTAAAAAGGTCACAACCCATGGCCACGACCCACTGTTTTGGTCAGGGATTTTGGCCATGACCATATGCCTAATATGGTGTAGTTATTTAATAAACACTGATGGTAATGTTCACATAAGAAAAACAAGTGCTGGATTCTTAAACCATGATTATCCAACTATTTAGGAAGTAAGTCTACATGAACAAAATGCATAATTTCATTAAGATATTGGAAAAATTACATTTTATGAAAAGTTTTCAACACAAAATATCTAAAGTCGATCAAACAATTCCCATAATAAAGATTTTGGGATTGTATTTGATATTTTCTCACTTCGAATTGATCAACTTCATTAGTAGAGACTTGCATTTATCCTACCATTTGTACAATTCTTTGCGGACAATCTCATTCTATTAATAGGGTTGCATCCAATTCAACATTCACACTAGTCAACTATCTCTCTAACTCCTCATTCTTGATAAAAGGGAAGACTTCTTAATTCGAAGGGCTCTCAAGCCTTGCAGGTCCTTGGCAGCTTCAATTTTTTGGCTTGAAAAGTGGGATTTATATATAGTTAGAGTACTATCTTCAGCCTCTGCCTAAGACATAGTTAAACTGTGATAGGTATGTGAATAAATCACAGTGTGTATGTCATTTACAACATCTACCCTAAGTCTTCTATCTGAGGAAAATAAGATCAAGCTACTCTAAGCCCACCAGGAAAAGTGAAATCAGCCAGCTCTTTAAATGTCAACCTAACAAAGCTTCGAGGAAAATTTAAGGCTTATGAGGATTCTAATTTCCAAGAATGTGGATGGGGATAAGCTTGAAGGAGGCTACCAATTGATGTTCCACATTACTATCCTCAATTTTCGAAGTCTGGACTGAGGATTTAGCCATAATCTCCTCCAACTACTTACCAAAAATAAACGCCTCATTTGGGCTCATCAAGCTTGGGATTGTCTTAACCATAAGATCTTCCTCTAGTATAGGAGTTCATTCTTCAGTGGAAAAGTGTTCGAAGTAACAACATCTCCATGATAGGAGAATTTAATAAGAGTTGAAGAATCAACAATAGGAGATTGGGGATCCTTTAATAATTTTGTCTCTTTTGAGACTGAGTCTTCACTTGCCTCCCCTTAGGTCAATAGAAAAGGTATAAAAATATCCACTGCTTCAGATCCTGTATCCTAATCCAAAATAGGATTTGAATAAGGCACATCCCGAGAAATAAATATACTAATGGGTTCAACAACATGCACATCGTTTGGGGATGTTAGTGGTGGTTTCGTAGGATTCATATAAGGGTCTTCCTCCCTTTTATCTACAAAAATCATTATCTAGAACTATAACAAATGAAAAAAGAATTTTAAATTCAAGTTTACTAGTGAGACCAACACAAAGGGCTTTGAAATAATTATATAAGAAAAATTTGTCTTAATTTCCACTAAAGTTATAGGGATAGTCCTCTTGGCTATAGTTTTCTTTCATGTCCCTACTGGGATGATAAGCATGGTAGAAATGGTCAGCTTAACCACATTCAAAAAGTCACTACTATTATTGTCAGAAGAGGATTTTGCCTTTTTATCCTCACAAGAGGAATACATTCTTATGCTTCAACCTCCCTAGCATATCTAGAAATCTCCTCTTCTAAATATTCCCCCACCTCAAGATTGAATTTCCTTATTAAGAGGAGATTTTCCAAGGAAATTAAATTGTTTATTCAAAGCCAATGTAAGCCAAAAACAAAGATATAAAAGATAGTTAAAGACTTACTAGAAGAAGAAGTCTTATAAGGTTCAATGGTTATTAGCAATGGTATCAAGAAGAATTCAAGGTACCTAGACCACCAATCCTTAAAAAATCGTCACTCGATCAGTAAAATTAAATTCTATGATTTTGAAGGTACTTCGAAGCCTTTGTCACTTATCCAAGTTGCGTTAAATTATTTCCTTGGGAAGTTAAAAACTCTTGGAAAACACATGGGGTTGACTTCTCATAAGAGCTGGAATGGATTGGTAAAATCCAAATTTCCTCACATACTAGGTAGGCAAGTATATTTACCCAAAAATTTTAGAATTGGATAGAGTGGGAGGTGAGGTTCCATAGCAGAAAATCCTTAAGTATTAAAAAACTTCCCCAACATAGATAAGCCTATGATGCCTTGCGATGATCCCGTATATTTGGAATCAACCAAAGTTTTTATTTTTTGGGTTCTAATAATGGGTACAAAAAAAACCTTAGTAAATCACTAGACAACCTTCTAAACATAGTGATAAGAGAATCAAAGCTCTTGTTTTTCTAGCCTACAATGATAATAAGAACAATAATGACTAAGAATAGAGTCATATTTAATATGGTCGATCTCTAAAAAGTATGCATGTAGAGACATTTAGAGAACTCATAGTGGTCCATCTTGTTTGCCATTCAATGGATCCTCCACAATCTCAACACAAATCTGTTAATGGAGCCCAATAGATAAGGGGAAAGAGCAATTTATTTACCAACCATGAAATTATCGGCCAAAAAAGAGATTCCAACATTACTTTTTCAGATTTAACATGAATATGTGCCTTCATAACCTGAATAATATAAAGAAATAATACTTCGAGTCAAGTACGGTAAGAGTATTTTTCCTATGGACATGCACGAAAGTTGAATAAGCTAAGTAAGAATTCTTGCGCTTCATATTTAAAGGGAAGTCATCTGATGGCATGAACGGGCATATTGCTTTCCCCAAAGATTTGAAGACAATCAACTCGAAAATGTCCAAAATAGTGGGACCACCCATTCCAAAATTAAACTCGAAGTAGTTGAATCCCTCATTCTATAAGAAAATGGTTCTTGGCATAACAAAGGGGGCGAATTCAATATTACGCAAGCTTATATTCATGGCGTCAAATATGACAATCTTCTCCATAGAACTACCTTTGAGGGAGACCATCATGTTCACCCATACTTGCCAATCTTATTCAAAGATTATGGGGAAAATCTAAACCAGAAAGTATGATGTATTTTGAGTTCATTAAATCTTTTGACATAAATATTTTGGTCACCATATATTAGGTAATAAGGAGAAAAAGGTATTAAATGTTCTTGGCTGAAATAAGGTGCCATAATGGTAAGTGTTATCATGCTTGAGGATTTAATGGGACAATCAATGCTCCCGATGATAATAAAATTATTAGTCATGTGTCGCTTGAGGGTTTCACAAACTAAGAGATACTCATTTAAAACTATTGAGATGGACACCGTTTTTTGAGAAAGGTTGAGAAAAAGTTAAGAGTATATTGGGAGATTAAGGGTTTCACTCAAAAAAATGAATGGTGAAAACGAAAGAGTGAAAATGACACGAGCATTATAACTTAAAACCATTTAAAATACAAAAATTAGCTTAGAGTGCCTCAACACGCCGTTTTATAAAAGTTTCCGTCCAAAAAGTAGAGTGGGGAGACACCTATCATGTTTGGTTGCTACCTAATCCTTAAATTTTCTCATGACTGGTTATTATTGCACAAAAAATAGCTCAGAAAATCAGATGGTAATTGTCCCAAGACAAGCCAAATGTATTGGCTGAAAAAAATTTACAAAATTTGTCCATATTTTAATTGATAATCCATTTTGGAAATCGAAAGTCATCAATTGGAAAGTATTACATGTGCTCTGAGATTTGGTGATGCTACTGCCAATAAAATTTATGCATCAGAATAAACTTTGAGAAATAACAAGTTTAATGGTTTTCAAGGTTACAAATTAATGTACCGTGGTTGGATATCGATTCGAGGTGGCTAAAATTATTATCTACGCCATAATTAATTAAACTTGATTAAATCTCATATAACAACAGTCTAAAATAATAAATTCAAAGAGGAATTGGTTGGATCAAAATAAAACCACAAATTAGCAATCGGAGTAAGAAACATCCTTCTGTTAACAACCAAAAAAGAGAAATCTACAAAAGATGGAAGAACAAAACTGAAAAGGAAATTTTAGCCTCTTCGAACTATACAATCATAAGGAAAATCATAAGTGATATGGTTGTGAAAGGTACCCCATAAGTAATGAATATCATCTTTCTCTACATCCAAGTACACTTGCTCTAGAGCAATTATTAAAAAGAAAGGATAGGATCCTCTGAACCTTTGAACAAATCCTTTTGCATCCTTATATTGTGTCTCAAAATTAAGGAATATTTCCTTAAAAGAGAGATCATCATGACTATGGTCTTTTGGGTAGCTCTCTTGATGAAAGAGAAAGAAGGATAACCACTTCAAATCCTCTATGGGACAATTGTCTTTTGGAAAAAGGTCTATTTGGACTCCCATCTTGTGATCATGATCTTCAAAATCAGCCTAACATTGCCTCAACCTCTCCCAAAATAAGCATAAATTAAAGGAAGAAGGAAAATTGGGCCTGAGGAATGGGGAGCACATCTTCGAATAGTTGGATAGTCATGATGGACGAAAAAAATTATCGAAAGCATGGCCCTTCAACAAAACTAAGGGGAAAATGAGAAAAAACTATAAAAGGTCTAAAGCCCTATCAGCATCACTTGTAGAAGAAATTGTGGAAGGGAGATATAAGAAATATCTAGATTATTTTGGACAAGGCTCCCAAATTCTATCAAGGGATCCCCTGACATAGTGTTGTAATAGACGACCATTTGTGAAAGGAAAACATTATAGAATTGAGTCTCCATAATGTGACCTTTTGACTCTAAAGTGTCAAAATGAGCCATAACCAAGACATGGGAAAAAATAAGCTCATCACTGAAGTGGTAATGTGTTTCACGCATGTAGTGATGCTGAGGAAATGAGTCTTCTCTTCTTATTAGTAAAGGTTATAGGGTTGAGCTAGTCATGACCACACACAAGCACTGGGAGGATGAGCTGTAAGAGTGGAAAAAACCACTCGAGTATGGTAATCAAGTTGAAAATAGGGATGACTGATCGAGGGTGAAAAGAGACGCACGTCAAGTGCCGGCCGTTATTTTCGTTCCACATCCTCAATACAAAAACCTAAATTATGATTGCACTTGCGATACAAGTGTAGCGGTAAGTCGGGTATCAAAAATCCACAGAGACGAATTGCTTGAATTTAATTGATTTAATATTCCTAAATAAAAGTGTAAAAAGGTAATTACAAGCTAAAAAGTAAAAGATGCATAAAAGGGAAATATTAATCTAGGCATGGGAAAATAAAGCTAGAGTAAGAAAGCAAGTAAAAACTATAGGTTGGGTGGAATATCCCTCACCCGAGTTAGTTAGTATAAAATGGTTACAAGGGTCGACGAGTTATTACAAATGCATCTCATTTCGACAGTTAATTGAACCAAAGGTTGTCATGCCCCTAAATGCGCATAAATGCCTAATTCAATTTTGGCGTCAACAAATACCCCAAAAATTACGCATGCAAGGTCGTAAGCACGAAACATACATGATATGCCCCGTCAAATCTCCTAAGCGTAATAACTAGGAAAATGCATCCGAAATAGACCCGTAAACTCCATCACCAAAGCAAAGCAACATGTCAACCCAGAATGAGTTCAATCCGGCACAACTTAGACTAATTTAGCTAGAAAGCATATTAAAAATGTGGTAAAGGAAAGCGGTAAATAAACGCGATAAATCTACACTAGAAAGCAACTAAATCAAAGCATGTAAATAAAGCATGGAAACCTAATTACAAATAAAGAAATAAGGAAACACAACTATATTAAAGGAGAGGGAAGATGAATAGTGCAACTTACAACCCAATTGGATGTCAAACCAAGAAGAATTGAAGAAGAACTCTCCAAAACCCTCAAACCCTAAGCTAAACTAACCTAAAAAAGATTTATATTTGATATTTACAACAAAATTCCTTTATATAGTAAGTGAAATTAAATTAGAAAAGAAAAGGAAAAAGAAAAGAAAAGGCAAAATATTTGCAGAAAACAGGGGATCGATCGATCGATCAAAAGGATCGATCGATCAATGGTAAAAATATAGCCCACGGTCTCCCCACGATGGACAAAACTAAAGGATCGATCGATCGATCCTTTTGATCGATCGATCGATCAAGCATGGCAGCAGCTATTTCCTCCTCTTTTGGTTAGTTTGTTTTTCTCTTCCGCTAGAAATTCCGTAACTTCTTCATACGGACTCGAATTCGCGCACTATTCACAACTAGGTGAAGCTTGCGAGGAGGGATACAACTTCCGTGAATATGATGGGCCAGGTGTGATGATGCTGGAAATAACACTACCCTTCAAGGTGTTTGTAAGCTCAAATTAGTGATAGCAATGGCATCTTAAGTATATACTAAATATAAGAGATTGAGATGAGGAGAAGAGGATGAACACCAATATATAAGTGGTTCAGCCAATTAGGCCTACATCCACTGTGCAAGTGAGTGAATAAGGTAACCGAAATAAGGCATTAATGGCCATGGATACAATCTCTCAAGATCTCTCTCTCTACTGTATGATTTGACAGATTTTCAGCTAGGGTTGTAATTTCGGATCCTTCTCAAGGTAGGAGAAGATAAGTATATATAGTGTTTGGGCCCCCCCACCATGCATGCAATGAGCTTGTGTGTGTTGATCTATCCAATCTTATGAAGACATCTGTCACTGTTACATGTAGAAAATGATGATAAAATATTCCCCCACGTGAGGGGATTGATTCGATTACAATTGATTTTATCCATGTGTTCCTATCCTTGCATATGCTTAAAAATGCTCGGCCCTATCCCTTACTGGTGCAACCTCGGACTGGAAGAGTACGAGGTTGGTGAAGTCTTACTGTTATTTTATTCGAGGTTATTCATGATGATCTCAGCCAGGTAGGCCAGCCGAGGTAAGACATGAGGAGTTAAAACGTCGGTCTGGGCCGGGGTTAGGCAAGTATAGTTGGAATATCAGCCTGGGCCGATGATGACGATGTAGGGTGGTTGAACCCATGAGTCCTTGCTGGCCACGGTTGATGTAAGAGGTATATGTGATGCCGGTTGTGGACGACCTGATGGATAGCTGACCCCATGAGTTATGAGGACCTCAGCTGATGCCTGATGGTGGGGTAACTAGTAACGTCATCCGTAGCCGACCTTACATTGGAGGAGATTGTTGGTCATCAGTCTTGAGCCCTTGTTACCTCGACCGTCCTGCTGGACGAGGTTGGTGCCTCCGAGATGTCAGGTACACTTTGGGAATATCAATCACCACGTAACCCTTAGTTACCTATGTAAAATAGGTGACTAAGGGGTATGCAACTCCGAGGTTGTTCTTCCTTTTGTGGCAACCTTTCTTTGACAAGTGTCAACTACTGAAGTGGATTGCATATTGGGCAAGTGCAATGATGATGGCCTTTTAGGCTCCCAAGGCAATGATGGACCTTGAGATTTGTGCCAGCGTGGTTAGGATGTTTAAACCCCTTTTCTCTCTCTTTCCTCCTCATTTTTTTTCCATTTTCCCGCCTTGGTTATCTCTACAACTCTCTCTCTTCAAGAGTTCCAACGCTGCTGGGTTTTAGGATCTTTCTTAGTTTCTGATCTTCCTCTTTTTCATTTCTCATTCAGACAGGTATCACCTTCACCCCATATTTCCATTTTCAGCCTAAGTTTTCTATTTCTCATATTTTTCGGTGATTGTTTAAATTTTCCAACGGTCGTATGATTTTTTCGGTGGCTCCTTGAGTTTTTTGGTGACCTTTATTCTTGGCTTGAACTTGATCAAAACCATGTTTTAATCCTTATTTTATCTTGCATCTAGTTGTTTATTTTTGGTTTAGGGTCCCAAGTGTAAGGTCGTCTTCCTATGCTCAGAACTCTTTATAAACTTATTGAGGATTTCCCTTATCTTAGAGAGACGACTTTGGTAAAAATTAGGCATATAGAGCTAGCCCAAGAGGAAGCTCGTAGGGATGAGGCCTTTCCCCTCAGACCTATCTTTCCCCCACCTCTGAAAGTAATATACCCTGAGTTAGCCGAGCCTGTTGAGCCAACAGAGGATCCAATAGACCCTTCTCCAATGTATGAGTCTGAGTCATCAGACCCTATGTCTATAGATTCGTTCCAGGAGGCCATGGATTTCACCATTAGACAAGATCAGGTCCCTGATCAGGCCGAGGTTAAAAGTCGTGCCTCATCCCATAACGATTATAGCACTTCATGAACTTCTTCTGATGTTGAAGTTGTAGGGCCGAGTGTGGTTGTTCCCCCAATCATTGATGCTATTCCCCTGTCTGTTGCCACAGGGGATGAGTTCGCTCAGAGATTCCCTGGAGGTGTTCCTACACCTACCCAGGCTGATGTTGCTAGGGATGAGGATGACGATCATGGGAGTGGCGTTAATACCTCGGAGATAGCTGGGATAGATTACTGTCACTGAGTTCGACCTGTTAGACTTTTAGTACCTTTATTCCATAGGTCCGTCTATCAAACTTAGGAGACCTCTAAGGGATGAGAGGGCCTTCGGTGGCCGAGATGGGGAAATCTGTGTATATGAGCATATGTTCAAGATAGGATTTCGTCTCCCCATCCATCCAATAATTAGATCCATATTATCCCATATTGACCTGGCCCCTTCCCAATTATCTCGCAATGTCTGGAGGGTGATTATTGGAGCCATCGTCCTATAGAGGGGAGTCCATCATTCAGACCTTCCTGTCAGGGTCTTCACAGGGTGCTATGTGCCATCCTCTGCCAGGAACCATTCGAGTTACTATCACTTCTCGGCTAGGAAGTCTGATAAGAAGATGTTGTTGGTCACCCAAACCTCAAATCATAACTGGAAACCACGATACTTCTTCGTCTCAGGGGTGTGGGAATTTGGTACTTGTTCCCCCTTTTCATCACTAGAGCCGAGGACCCATATAAGGTGGGGAAAATTGTCATTGGATGCCAAAATCGACCCTGGGTTAAGCCAGGATAACCTTCAAAAGGTTAAAGACCTTCAAGATCAGGGGGAGCTTGGCTGGTTATTCCAGTACGAGCATCTGATGACCCCCTACTACCTCTCTGAGATGGGCTTGGGGGAAGTCCTTTAGCCAAGCTTCGTAAGTGTTTATTTTGCTAAGTTGTACTTATGATATTCAATGTCTCTGATTTATTAACTCAGACCTTGGCCATTTACAGAATGCCCAGAACGTATACCAGATGACCTGTGGGAGATATCTGCACCGAGCCTGATCAAGTTAGTGAAGAAAGCTGGGCTCAATATACCTCCTCCTCCCTAACCAAAGCATAATGTTGTCACTTCTAAGGTCGATGCTATAAAGAAGAGGATATCCACCGCTGCTGCCCCTAAGGATCAGAGACAGAGCAAAGCCCAAAAGGGGGATCGCGCCGTCCTCATTTCGTCTGATGATGCACTGGCTGCTCATCTGGAGAAGTTAAAGATTAGTGACAGCCTGATTGGTCATAGTGTGAAGGTAATGGATGCCTTTGGCTCTGTGATGACTGATGCTGACAAGCGCTTTTTACGCTCTATGGATACCCCTCTGCTGGTCGAGTTTTGCCTTCATAGGTCCATTCAGGTAGAGATTTTAGCTTTTTTAGTACCAAGTGTAACCTCGTCCTTGATTTTGGTTGCCTTGATCTCATACATCTGACTTTGTGTAGCAGGGTGTCCTATCCATGCACCAGTTTGTTAACTGGACCCTGAGGAAACTGCCCCTTATTAAAAATGGAAGAGAATCCCAGAAGGTGGAGGCCTCTCTAAATGGTGAGGTCGAGCGTCTGAAGACAGCATTGGCAGAATCTGAGAACAAAGTGAAGCATAGGGACAAGGACATTTCTAAGATCCAGAAGGACCACACCTCTGCCCTGAAGGCCAAGGACGGTGTTCTTCAACAAAAAGTTGATGTTGTAGTGAAATTTTCCCTTGAAGATGCCTCTGAGAAGATCTTGGCCGACTAGAAGGTCTCTGATGAATTTATAAGCTTCGGCTTTGAATACCTTGAAAGAGGTGTTAAAGCTACTAGTAAATGGGCAACCATCAAATAAAAGGAGTCAGGGAGTTTGACAGCCTCAGAATTTATTGGTCTCGGCTATGGTAACCCTCAGTTTGCCCAGGCCTTGCAAGAGGTTAAAGAAGAAGAAGGTGCTGCACCTGTAGAGACTGCATAATAGGAAGCTATAAAGACTGAGGATGTCAACCCTCAAGATGATGGGGTCGAGGTTACCAATGCCGGCCAAAATGATGGGGCCAAAGTTACCAACGCCTGCCAAAATAATGCTGATACCTAGACCATAATTTATGAAGCTTTATCCTTGTAATTTTTGCTTTTCATCTGTAATTATTTATAACCTCTGATAACATTTTCTTGCACAATTTGACTTGTAATTCTAACTTCTTCATGTTATATCATCCTCTTCAGAGGATTTTGCTTCTTTTGATGAATGCTCCTTTGAATAGTTTTATATGTCATGAAATGGTGTTTGTATTAAGGTCTGGATTCTCAATATAATGGTGTCTTCATCACTAAACTATGATGTCACCCTTTTAATTTATCACCAAATTATGAAGTTTTAAGGTCTGAGGTCATCTAACTAAGATGTTACCCTCATGAATTCCACTAAATTAATGATGTTTAAGGTCTGATGTCATCCAAACTAAGATGTTACCCTTATAAATTCCACCAAATTATTTATGTTTAAGGTCTGAGGTCATCCAAACTAAGATGTTACCCTCATAAATTTCACCAAATTAATGATGTTTAAGGTCTGAGGTCATCCAAACTAAGATGTTACCTCATAAATTTCACCAAATTAATGATGTTTAAGGTCTGAGGTCATCAAACTAAGATGTTACCATCATAAATTATGTTTAAGGTCTGGGGTCATCCAAATATGATGTTCCACCTCAAACCCTGTCAGCAAATTATGATGTTTAAGGTTTGAGGTCATCAAACTAAGATGTTTCACCTCAGACCTTGTCACGAAATTATGATGTTTTAAGGTCTGAGGTCATCTAACTAAGATGTTACCATCACAAATTTCACTAAATTAATGATGTTTAAGGTCTGAGGTCATCCAAATATGATGTTTCACCTCAGACCCTGTCACCAAATTATGATGTTTAAGGTCTGAGGTCATCAAACTAAGATGTTACCCTCATAAATTCCACCAAATTAATGATGTTTAAGGTCTGAGGTCATCCAAATATGATGTTTCACCTCAGACCCCATCACCAAATTTTGATGTTTAAGGTCTGAGGTCATCAAACTAAGATGTTTCCCTTATAAATTCTACCAAATTAATGATGTTTAAGGTCCGAGGTCATCCAAATATGATGTTGCACCTCAGACCCTGTCACCAAATTATGATGTTTTAAGGTCTGAGGTCATCTAACTAAGATGTTACCCTCATAAATTCCACCAAATTAATGATGTTTAAGGTCTGAGGTCATCCAAATATGATATTTCACCTCAGCCCCTATCACCAAATTATGATGTTTAAGGTCTGAGGTCATCAAACTAAGATGTTTCACCTTAGACCTTGTCACCAAATTAATGATGTTTAAGGTGTGAGGTCATCCAAATATGATGTTTCACCTCAGACCCTGTCACCAAATTTTGATGTTTAAGGTCTGAGGTCATCCAAATATGATGTTTCACCTCAGACCCTGTCACCAAATTATGATGTTTTAAGGTCTGAGGTCATCATATAATGATGTTACCTCATAATTTTACAATTAAAACAATCCAAACAAAGTATTGACACAAGAAGTCCTATTCCCATTAATATTCTCTTCATAACATGATACATTTACATAGAAATAATTGCAATCATCATATGTAGTACGTCTTCAGGTAATCAGCATTCCATGAATTTGAGAAAGGTTCCCCCTCGAGATTTTATAGCCGATAGGTATCGAGTGTAACCTCATCGACAACTTTATAGGGACTATGCCAATTCAGGTGAAGCTTATTTATCTTCTGCAATGTCTTCTTCAGCACTAGGTCTCCTACAGCTATGGGTCTTGATTTTACCCTTTGATTGTAGAACTTTATTGTTCTCTGTTGGTAGGTTGTCTGTCTGATCTCAGCGTCTTCCCTTCTCTCCTCAATCAAATCTAGGTCAAGCCTTCTTTCTTCTCCATTCTTCTCGGGATCGTATGCCAGAACTCTCTGAGTGGGGAGTCCTACCTCTGTAGGTATGACGGCATCTGAGGTATGTGCTAACATAAATGGGGTCTCCCCTGTTGGTGTCCTTGTCGTTGTTCTGTAGGCCCATAACATTACATAAACCTCTTTCGTCCATCTCCCCTTGGCCGCTTCCAACTTCTTCTTAATCCCTTCGAGGATTTTTTAGTTCGTGACTTTGGTCTGCCCATTTGCTTGGGGTCGGCCAAGAGAAAAGAAAAATTACTCGATCCCGACTTTCTCGCAGTATTTTTCCAAGGAATAATTCTTGAACTGGGTTCCGTTGTCTGAGATGAGGGTGTTCGGAAGATCATGCCTGCATATGATGCTCTTTTAGATAAACTGAAAGGTCTTCTTCTTTGTAATCGTGATCATCGACTCAGTCTCTACCCACTTAGAGAAGTAATCAATCACTACTATCAGAAATCGATAATTGTTCGTAGCCCTTGGCAATGGTCCCATCAAGTCAATCCCCCATATCGGAAATGGACAAGGGGAACTGATCGATGTCATAGGTTGATGAGGGATGGTGGAGAATCTCTAGCACCTGTCACACCATTTCACGTAGGATGCATCGTCTTTAGCCAAGGTCGGCCGCCAGTATCCCTGTATAATTATCCTCTTAGCCAAAGGTTCTCCTCCTATGTGACTGGATCAAGAACCCTCGTGTATATTAGGTAAGACGCGGGGGACCTCTGTGGGATGGACACATCTGAGAAGAGGCAATAGAAATCCTTTCTTATATAGGACATCTCCTATTATTGAGAACTTTGCAGCTCTCTACCTCAATTTCCTCCTTTCCAGCTTTGATTTCGGTAACTTTCCCTCTCTGACATATCTGATGAGGGGGTCCATCCATGAGTCTCCTAGGTTCAAGTTGAGGTAAGATATGGAAACCTCTTCATCCTCAATGGTCGGTTTGAGAAGGATTTCAACTGGTATTGTCCTTCTGATGCCTTTCCTTATTGCTGAAGCTAGCCTTGCCAATGCATCTACATGACTGTTGTCTTATCGAGGGACCCTTTTCATATTTACCTCTTGAATCCTTCTATCATCATTCTTACCCTCTTCAGGTATTTTGCCATCCTATCGTTCTTAGCCTCACACACTCCAAGTATCTGGTTGACAACCAACCTCGAGTCGTTGTGAAGTAAAAGTCGACCAACTCTAAAGGTTTTTTCTAAGGAGAGGCATATTATCAAGGCCTCATATTCTGACTCATTGTTTGATGCCTTGAAGTTGAACCTTAGTGCATATTCAATGTCGGTACCATCCGGAGCTGATAGTATTAGCCTTGCACCGCTTCCACTTTTGCAAGAAGACCCGTCAATGAAGAGGTTCCAAAAATCTTCATCTGATGAGAAGTGACCCTTTGACAGGGCTTCTTGCTTGAAAAGGTACCTGTCTTCCTCATTCTCATCCATTCCTCTTCTGGCTCTATCTAACACAACCTCTTTCGGGTCTCGAAGGACGTTACTGTTTGATTCCTCTACGATCTTTGTATTATTCTTAACCTCGACCTCTTCCCATGTGAACTCAGCAACAAAGTCTGTGAGTTCCTACCCTTTGATGGCCACCCTGGGTTGATAGATAAGGTCATACTCTCCCAACTCGAAGGCCCGGGTCATCAATCTTCCTAACTTCTCAGGCTTGTGGAGGACCTGCCTTAGTGGGGAGTCAGTGAGGATGACCATAGAGTGGGCTTGGAAATAGGGTTTCAATTTCTTAGAAACGTGTATCAAGGCGTAGTCCAACTTCTCCATCCAAGGATAGTTCTGTTCAGACCCTTGAAGGGCCTTACTATTGAAGTATACTGGCCTCTGTATCCCATCGTCTTCCCATACTATGGCTATTTTTATAGCTGACTCTGAAACTGCTAGATAGACATACAACTTCTCTCCCAGAATGGGCCTAGAAAAGAGCAGTGGGGATTCGAGGTAGGATTTGAGCTGTTTAAAGGCCTTATCACATTCTTCATCCCATTCGAAGGCCTTTCTAAGAACCTTAAAAAATGGAAGACACTTGTCCGTAGCTCTAGAAACAAATTTGTTGAGTGCAACGACTCTTCCAGTTAGACTTTAAACGTCTTTTATACTTCTTGGAGTCTTCATATCAAGAAGGGCCTTGATTTTCTCGGGGTTGGCCTCTGTTCCACTCTGATTGACTATGAATCCAAGAAATTTTCCAGCTCTTACCCTGAAGACACACTTGGCAGGATTGAGCTTCATCCTGTATAAGTCTATCGTGTCAAAAGTTCTCTCCGGGTCTACTATGTGGGTGTAGGCCTTCAAGCTCTTAGTTAATATATTATCTAGATATACCTCCATGGTCTTGCCAATTTGATCTTCAAATATCTTATTTATAAGACGTTGATACGTGGCCCCTGTATTCTTTAAGCCGAAGGGCATGGCCTTATAGCAATAGGTTCCTTTATCCGTGATGAGGGTTGTCTTCTCTAAGTCTTCAGAATCCATGAAGATCTGATTGTAGTCTGAATACGCATCCATGAAGCTTATAAGTTCATGCCCTGCCATAACATCTACCATATGACCAATCTGAGGTAAGGGATAACTGTCTTTCGGGTAAGACTTGTTCAGGTCAGTGAAGTATGCGCACATCCTCCATTTTCCATTGTCTTTAGGCACAATGACTGCGTATAATAACCATTCTGGGTATATGACCTCCCTGATGAATTTTGCCTCTTCCAACTTTCTGACCTCTTCCCTGATGACATCATACTTTTCCCGAGAGTAAACTCTTCGTCTTTTCTTGATTGGCTTAGCATCCTCTGCCACCTTGAATTTGTGGCACATAACCTCCGGGTTGATGCCAGGCATGTCTGTGTGGCTCCAATCGAAGACACTCTGCCTCTTCTTCAAAAATCTTATCAGCTCTTCCTTGATCCTCGGTTTTAAGGCCTTGCCTATTTGGATGGTTTTTTCTGGTTCTTCCTCATTGAGGATGATGGATTCTACCTCTTTAGCGACCTCCCCTTTCTTTAATTTTGTTTCATCCCTAGGATCAAGTGTATTAATGTTATACGTTATTGTTTCCCTCTTATGTGCCTCTCTCTCTTCCGCCGAGTTGAAGTAGCATTCTCGTGTTATGGTCTGGTCACCCTGCACTTCCCCTACCCTATATAGGGTCGAGAATTTTAGCATTTGGTGGATCGTCGATGGCACGACCTCAAACTCCTTAAGGGATACTCTTCCTATGATGAGGTTATAGGCCGAGAAGACGTTTTAATCTATAACGAAAAAATTAATCTTCCTGGTCAACCTCTTAGGACACTCGTCTCCCATTCGTACATCCATCTCATACATGCCCAATGGATGGAACTTTTCACCACTGAAGCCCATCAACGGATGATGATAGGGCACCAGTCTTGCTCTGCTGAGGTCTAGGCTCTTAAAATAGGCCAGAACATCACATCTGCTGAACTTCCTCCGTCTACGAGGATTATCTGTACCTCACATCCATGAACTCTTATTGTAATTACCAAAGGGTCATCATGCGGAGCTAAGATACCTTTGAAATCAAGCCGGGAGAACCCAACTATGAGAGTGTCCATGTCCACCTTCTTTCTCTTCTTAATAGCCTCTGAAGATGCCAGATTTACAACCTCTACTTTGTTCACTGACTTAGCCTCTGCCACATGAGCTTTACGGTATGCTATTTTAGAGCCACCCCTACTAGTCCATCACATATGGTTTTAACACTGAAGGAGATCATTCCAACCCTCTTCCCAGGGTCATTGTCATCTTTAGGTGGGAAGTCTGGATCGTCCTCGTCATCACCATCTAAGTCATCATCTCTTCCTGCTGAGGTGTCGTCACGACATCTGTCGCCTCTCTTCTTTTTAGGGTTATATCTTCCCATCTTAGGAGCCTTACCATCGACATACTTCCTTAGCTTTATGGACTTTAACATCTTCTCGATTTCATCCCTTAAAGTGAAGCACTTGTCTGTCACATGGTCGTGGTCTTGGTGGAACTCACACAACAAGATATTATTCCTCTTATGAGGACGGGCCTTCAACTTCTTCGTCCATCTCACATACCGGTCATTCTTGATCTCGTTGAGGATGTGTTCGCAGCTTACAGTTATAGGAGTATAATATGAAAACTTGCCATCTGCAGACCTCTTTTTTCCATCTTTCTTTCTTTGGAACTTCTCGCTGCCACTTATGTTCTCATCCTCATACTTCGCAGCCATAGCCTCTTCCGCATTCATGACCTTTCTCGCAGTTGCCAATAGTTCTGCCATGGACTTGGGAGGGTATTCCACAAGCTTCCATAGTAACTTTCCCTTCTGGAGTCCTCCAATGAGGGTTGTCATGGCTATATTCTCTTCGTAATCTTCAACCTCTAATTTTTCTTTGTTGAATCTAGCAATGTAGTCTCTTAGTCTCTCGTTATTGCCTTACTTGACATACAATAGATGGGTGGTCTTCTTTTGAGGTCTTACCCCAAAACAGAATTGTGAATGAAATGTTCAGCGAAGCCCTTAAAGTTCTCAATTGAGTTTTTCAGAAGAGAGATAAACCAGTTGTGTGCAGCTCCTGTCAAAGTCTCGGAGAAGGCCCGGCACTTCATCTCATCTGGGATTGAATAAATGTCAGTAGTAGACTGGTACATCTCAATATGATGTATAGGGTTGGTACTACCATCATACTTGGGAGACACCATAGGTGGCTTGAACTTGGAAGGGCTTGGGAAGCTCACTATCCTGGCCACGAATGGGGAGCCCTCTAAGAAACCTCTTTGTAATGGGTCTCGAATTTTGATGAGGTCCCCTATCTTCTCTTCGAGACATTAAATGGAATCATTCCATGGCTTTGCAACGTCGACCTGGCTGAGGTTGTCCCCAACCACCTCCAAGGGGTGGACTGAGGGTTCCCCAACCACTGCACAATGTCAGCTGTTGACCTCCTCTTGATCCCTGTCTCGAACCTGATGAGGTCTTCCATGATGGGGTCGGCCATGATGAGGCTGATGTTCCCCATCTTCCCTTTGTGACCAAGCTTCACTTATTGACCTAGATAACTTTTGCCTCAAGTCATTGACTGGTCCGAGCCTTTCAAAGGCGAACCCTCTGCTCAAGCGATCAAAAGTTGATCCTCTTCATTGGTCACCACCATCTTTTCTTCCCTCATAACCTCGGCTTTATTGGATAGGACGTACAATGTTGTTCGAAACCTCATTCGTCTCCTAGCAGTCCTCTGGATCATCTTCTGCCTCTATATCATCATACCTATCCTCAGGGCAAGCGTGTCCTTGCCTCCCCATACGTAAACGCCTAGGGTCAGCAACGTCCTTCCTCTGTTGAGGAGTAGGTTGGTCTTTTCGCGGTGCCTGGGGTGGTCCCCTGGCTTTAGGATGGGGTTGGACAGCTGTCGGAGTAATCATCTCCGGTGAGAACTCAAGTGGCCTCATCATATTTTGACTGAGTTGCGAAAATTGCTACTTCATCGCTTGGTGTGTTACAGCCAAGGACTTCAAGGTCGCCGCCACCTCAGCCATTTCAGACTGGGGTGGTGCCTGGATGGAACTAGGTCCTCCAATACCAGATGGTGGAGGGGGGTGTTGGAAACTCCGGTGCCATATGTTAAAACTAAAGAGCTTGTGAAGAAAATGAGCTTAGTACCTTAAAGGACCTCTTTCAATGGTGAAACAGCTCCACGCAAGGGGTGAGGCCTGGTTCACCACCAGAGTCTCCGGTGAGGTTAAGCTAGGAAAGGAAGAGTTATGTCTTCTCGTTCCCACAGACGGTGCTAAAATGATGATGCTGGAAATAACACCACCCTTCAAGGTGTTTGTAAGCTCAAATCAGTGATAACAATGGCAGCTCAAGTATATACTAAATATAAGAGATTGAGATGAGGAGAAGAGGATAAACACCAATATATAAGTGGTTCAGCCAATTAGGCCTACGTATACTGTGCAAGTGAGTGAATAAGGTCACCAGAATAAGGTATTAATGGCCATGGATACAATCTATCAAGCTCTCTCTCTCTACTGTATGATTTTATAGAGTTTCAGTTAGGGTTGTAATTTCGGATCCTTATCAAGGTAGGAGAAGATAAGTATATATAGTGTTTGGGGGGTATAATGTACCCCCATGCATGCAATGAGCATGTGTGTGTTGATCTAGCTAATCTGATGTAGACATATGTCGCTGTCACATGTAGAGAATTATGATGAAATATTCCTCCCACGTGAGGGGATTGATTCGGTTACAACTGATTTTATCGAAGTGTTCATATCCTTGCATATGCTTATAATTGCTCGGCCATATCCCTTACTGGTGCAACCTCGACCTGGAAGAGTACGAGGTTGGTGAAGTCTGACTGTTGTTTTATCCGAGGTTATTCATGATGATCTCGGCCAGGTAGGCCAACCTAGGTAAGACAGGAGGAGTTGAAACGTCGGCCTGGGTCGGGGTTAGGCAAGTATAGTTGGAACGTCGGTCTGGGATTATGATGACGATAAAGGGTGGTTGAACCCATGAGTTCTTACTGGCCTCGGCTGATTCACAACCGAGGTTGATATAAGAGGTAGATGTGATGCCGGCTGTGGATAACATGATGGATAGCTGACCCCATGAGTTATGAGGACCTTGGCTGATGCCTGATGGCGGGGTAACTAGTAACGTCGGTTGTAGCCGACCTTATGTTGGACGAGATCGCTGGTCTTCAGTCTTGAGCCCTTGTTACCTCAGCCGTCCTACTGGCCAAGGTTGGTGCCTCCGAGATGTCAGGTACACTTTGGGAATATCAAGGACCCCAAGCTGTGAAAAGAATAAAATGCCCTTGAACGTGCGATTGCATACGGAACATGAGCGGAATGCGTCCGAACTTCATACTTAGTACCTAAGTACCTACAAAATCCCAATTATACCTCATATAACATGTTAATAATATAAACCGAGGTTGTCTGGTTAACGAACTTAAATATAGAGATCAAGGCACCCGAGGGGGCTAAAATGCGTAGGTTCGAGGGATGAAATACGCAATATTTATGTCGTATCACACCCCCTAACTTACACATTGCTAGTCCCTAGCAATGAAATAGGATGAAACAAGAACTACAAGCAAACCAAAAGTTGGAGATAGTACAAAAGTATGGTATAAAAGCATAAGGCCACTTTCGCGGGCGATTCGATTGCATTTAGCTTATGCAATAAGCCGTTAAACCCCTAGGTTACCCTAGTGGACGAGTGTTGTCTCGTGAGGGTTTTCTGGGATGATACCCACAAACATCATAAAGTTGGCTCAAAATATGCCCAAATCAAGCATGTGAGAAACTCAACAATAACGAATAAGATTTCATACACATTATTAGCACAGTGAATGAATTCACACAAAAGTCTGAAATCATTAACATTATAGAATGCACCTCATAGAATTAAAACCTTAAAAAGTGGGAGGGGAGCGAGCACATGCAAAGTTTGATTTGGAAAAAACTTATATAAACCGGATAAGCGTTAAAGCAAGCATACATTCAATCCGCACGGGCATTAGACTCATCAAGTGAATTCACTCAAAACAGGGAGGTAACGGACGGAACATGCGAGCATAAAGAGTAAATGTAAATGGAAACTAGGTCGTACACATGTCACAAATGAAGAACACTATATAGGAAATAAAAATTGTAATCTTAATGAAAGATACCGCTCATTAAAGGAGGTGAAATGAATTTTCACAGATTATCAAAACTATTTAAACCTTTGAACTACATACTTAAGATCACATAGGACTTTAATAGGGTTGTAATATAGGCTGAGCTAGGGAATTCAAAGTGTTCGGAATGAAAACTCGGGATAATGGGGAAAATGTGGGCAATATCAAAAATTGGAAAATAACTTCCAAACAAGCATTAGATATATCATCCGGGAGAGTAATCAAAGCTTATTGAACTATATACAACATTTACATCTTTCTCTTTCTTTTCTTTTCTTCATTTTCTCATATTTTCGTTTGTTTTCTTTTGCTTTTTGCTTTCTCTTTTTCTCTTTTTTTTCTAGATCTCTTTTCTTTACTTTTCTCACTCTCATATGCCTAAATTGCAACCACAAGAAAATAACATCATTTAATCCCAAGTAACATTCCAAACAAAGGTATGTAAGGTAATAAGTATGGTTTAAAACTCCAATATGGAGTTGGTTATGGAATTTGGGCTATGAAATGAAGGGATATATTTAGTCTCAAAGGGGTTGACGAGGGTAAACATATAAGGTGAGGTCAAGGTCAATATGGGTGATATAACAAAGATGGCCTATGATCACTTCATAAAGTCTACGCAATTCTCGAATCAAAACAATATATGAAAATCATGATCAAGTAACACATTTCAAGATATAAACTCAATTAATGAATGGTCAAATGAAGGAATAGAGAGATTACCGACGAATTCAACATTTTCAAAGAGGAAAGAATCGTGTATACACTCACAAATGACGAAAGGTACAAAGCTTACTCAGTGTAAGTATATACAATGCAACAAAAGATTACCGAGTTATAAAAATCTTAAACCAAATCAATAGAACGATAAAAGTGCATGTGCTCAATGATAGAGGACTAAAATTTAACAACTTCTAAAATCGAGAACATGCATCATTGGGTTGTCTATTGGATCGGACAATTATTGAAATTTATCATCGGAAACAAAGGCAAAATGCCCAAAAAGGGAGAAAAAAGAAAGAAAATCTTTTTGAAGTTTTTCAATTTTTCTAAGAAAAGCATACTAAGTAACTAACATGTGAGCAAAAACATGGACTAAATTAAAGAAATGGGTAGAATATCCCACACCCCTTAACTTAAAACCTAACAATATCCTCAATGTGAATTAAGAACCAAGTTAAAGAGATGAAAAGAGTGATATTACCCAAAACTGGAGCGATCCCCATAAGAACAAGTCCAAAAAATCTACAAAACAAGTTAGTACCAAGCATAGCAAAAACAAGTAACAAAAAGGTAACTAATTACACTAGACTAAATTATAAAGGAAAGAAAAGATAAAAAGAAAGAAAGAATAAAAAGCTAACTATATACAATCTACTATTTAGACTTCACAGTAACTGTACACTAGAAGTCTAAATAGTTGAGGGTCCACCGCAAAAACAATTTGACTTTGGAGAATAACCGGTGTACCCTCACTCTCAAGAATGCCCTCCGACAAATATGGATTTCGTTTGAATAACGGAAGGCTTGCGTAAGTCGTAAGAAAGGAACCATTGTCAATTAAAAGTTTTGGAGGGACGATGGGAGATTTGGATTGAACGGGTGATAAAAATATGTGGGGACCAAGAAAAACCGAATATCCTCCCAAAGATTTTTATATTGGAATGGGAGGGGCCGTACATGAAGGCAAAGATGTGATTGTGGAAGGCGACTCTAGCAAGTACTCCTCATCGGTGAAAAGATTTAAAACATTAAAGTTTAAAACCGAATCATCGGGTACTTGTGACGGTGTGATAAAAGAGAATGAAAATGGGGAGGAAAGAAATTCAAACTCATGAGATGCATCATCATCGCTTGAAGATTGAGTTTTGAAAGAAATAAGATCATTTTCAATGAAATGTTCTTCTTTGGGGGCCAAAGAAGAAATCATTTCTTTGCAAATAGATAATACGTCATTTTCATCCTCACTTTCAATATCTATTATGCAATGGGCAAAGTCAAGAATGGTTTGTTCCAAAGTAGGCACAAAGTCCTCATTTGGTTCAAAACATTCCTCGACTTCAAAAGTCTCGGAAGAAAAATCGTCGTCGGACTCAAATAATAAATCCAATTCATGTTCCCACAAACGATTTTCTTCCCGATAACGATTTTCAATTTTTTCATTTTCAAGCATACGCAAACCCTCGCCGAAAGTCATAGGCCGAGGTGCGGATACTTGAAAATGGGAACTTTGAAAATTATCATCGGACTTAAACTTAAACTCATTATTATAAGAATTTTGAAAATTATTGCAATTAGTTTCAAAATTTCTATTATAAGGAGGTAAAGGCCTAAAATCATTATCATCATCATCATCAAAATTCCAATAACCCAAGTTTTGACTCTCGTTATACTCGCCCAAAGTCATATTTGAATTATTAATTTTTTGGGACTCTAAGTATTGACCAAAAGTCAAAGGAGTATGGGGATTTTGAGAATTATCATAATGATTACCGAAAGAATTGGAAAAATACATGCTTACCCCAAAAATGGCTCAAAGTGGAAAATTCCACAAAGTAAATGCGGGTGCGAGAAATTCGAGCATTTCTAAGTGCTCAAATGTAGTAGTCCTGCAAAAATATTAGAAAATAATACAAATAGAAAGAAAATATTACGAAATACTAAATCAAATAAATTCTAAAATAAACTCATCCCCGATAATGGCGCCATTTTAATCGACAGGGTTTCTCCGCGGCGCGAGAGTCACCTATGCGCCGATCGTTTTGGATTTGGCTCACCTAAACTATACAAAAACCTAAATTACTACTGCACTTGCAATACAAGTGTAGGGGTAAGTCGGGTATCGAAAATCCACAGAGACGACTTGATAGAATTTAATTGATTTAATATTCCTAAATAAAAGTATAAAAAGGTAATTACAAACTAAAAAGGAAAAGATGTATAAAAGGGAAATATTAATCTAGGCGTGAGAAAATCAAGATAGATTAAGAAAGCGAGTAAAAACTATAGGTTGCATGGAATATCCCTCATCCGAGTTAATTAGTATAAAATGGTTACATGGGTCGATGAGTTATTCACTACACCATAATGACAATTTAGCAACTAATTGATTATTTAATTTGTAAGTGTTTAAAACACTTACATAATTTACAACGGTTTTGAACACTTATAAACTTTGTAAGTGTTCAAAACCCTTGTAAAATTTGTGATAGTTACTTAATTTGTAGGCGGGCTCGTGGGATAACCTAAAAGGGTTGCATACTAAAAAAAATTACTTTTTAGTACGAAACGAAATTTCTGCCTCTAAAATGAAATTTGTAGGTGGGACCGTGGAAACGAAATTTCTGCCTCCAAAACTTCCCTCCTCCTTTTTAGTCCGACCTTCGTGCGATCTTCTCCAAACCAAACCTTCGAAATTGCGATCTCTCCTTTCTTGATTTCTCCATTTTAACGAAATTACTGATTGAAACTTTTTCCTCAAAATTTTGGTAACGAAATTACTGATTGACACTTTTTCATCAAAAGTAACGAAAATACATAACGAAATTACTGATTGAAACTTTTTCATCAAAATTTTGGTAACAAAAATACATAACGAAATTTTGGGAAAACTATCGTTATGTATTTTCATGATCAATATTGTTAAATATTGAATGTATTTTCATAAATACATTCAATATTTATTCTGTTAAATTCGAAGATAAAAAAATTTCATAAATACATAATGTATTTTTTCTGTTAAGTATTTCTAACGTTTTAACAAATCAACCGTCATAGCCTTCGCTTAGGGTTAAAGACGCAATCAATATTATTCTGTTAAATATTTTCATGCGATCATCTTTCAACGGGTTAAAGATACGATTAGGGGTTTTATTTTGTGCGTATTATTTTGTTAAAGATATGATTTAGGGTTTTATTTGGTGCGTATGTCTTATTCTGTTAAATATTTGGTGCGTATTATTCTATTAAATATACGATTTAGGGTTTCATTTGGTGCATATGTCTTATTCTGTTAAATATTTGGTGCGTATGTTTTATTTGGTGCGTATTATTCATACACGATTAAATATTTGGTGCTTATTATTCTATTTGGTGCGTATGTCTAATTTGATAACTGTCTGTTAAAAATTTGGTGCGTATTATTCATACACGATTAATGGTTTGGAATAATAGTGCGTATGTCTAATTTGTGATTTTCATCTCAAGTGGGGATTAGCAGTTAAATTAATGATTTGGGTCTCCCAAATTTGGGTTTTGAATAATTGTAAAGAGATTTGGGTCTGTCAACCACGTTTCAAAAAAATTATTAAAAAAACTTGGAGAGTCAGAGTCATTGACAAGGTAAACCTTCAATATGTACAGGGTGATACAAACTCCCTGTAAGTACTCCTCGAAACTAAAATTTGGTTTTCTTTTCTTTTTTCGAACCAAGAAGTAATGTTGAGTTGGGGTTTGACGTGTTTGGGTTTCAGGTTGGGTGTGTTTATATTATCTTTCGAATATAGAGAAGATTATTTCTGGTTTCAACCATAAAAATATTTCATTTATATTTCATTTGGTTATAAATTCAATTATATGAGATTTTAAGATCATGTTGCCTGACCCTTAGATATTAAATAGTATATATTAATTTTTTACTAACGTATCTCAACATACAGAATGTCATCGGACGTTAGTAAAGAGTGGATGAAAGAACGTGAAAGAGGAAGTGCAAAATACATTAATGGGGTTGCTACATTCATTGATTTTGTGAAGAATAATTGTGGTGGCGAAACCTTATTTTCATGTCCATGCATAAAATGTGAAAATGGAAAGTTGTTGGAGCTTGAAGATGTCCATTTTCATTTGCTTCGTTATGGTATATCTAAGTCTTACACGTTTTGGTGTTTTCATGGTGAAAAGGAAGTCGTTGAAAGAAAAGAAAAAGAACCCACTGAAAGTGTTGAATGTAATGACCCTGTCCTCGACAATCCAAGAATGGAAGAGCTTGTTTACGACGCATTCGAAATGTTTAATCGTGAAGTAGATCATTTATCAAGTGAGCATGTTAGAATGGGGGGAGGTGACAATCGTGACGAGACTAATGAGGAGTTAAAATACAAAAAGTTACGTGACAAGGCCAGTGAACCGTTGTACCCGTCAAGTCCTGAGAAACATACGACACTATATTTTCTTGTCAAATTGAATAATGTTAAGACAAGATATGGTTTGTCAGATAATAGTGTTACGGAAATTTTGGGGGTGTTTAAAGAGTTTTTGCCGAAAGGAAATACAATACCATCCAAGTATCCAGCCATGAAGAAGATAATCAAAGAAGTTGGTCTGGATTATAATATAATTCATGCATACAAAAATGATTGTATTTTATATAGAAAAGAACATTCAATGAAGGTAAAATGTCCAGTATGCAACCTACCCAGGTATAGGTTGGGAATAAATAGGGAGGGTAAAGTACCTCTGAAGACAGTTAGACATTTCCCCCTGATTCCAAGGTTGAAGAGATTATTCACCATACCATGGATTGCAAATGAGATGACTTGGCACGCTAGGGCGCAGTGTAGCACAAATATCATGCGTCATCCTGTTGATTCGTCTATATGGAAATCTGTTGATGTGATGTGGCCAGACTTTGCGGCTGAAAAACGTAATGTCCGTCTTAGTATAGCCACTGATGGTTTTAATCCATACGGCAATCTCAGATCTAATTACAGTTATTGGCCTATCATTGTTACTCCTCTTAATATGGGACCGTCTTTATGCATTAAAAGGGACTTTTCAATGATGTCAATTTTAATATCCGTCCAGAATGCTCCGAGCAAAGACATTGACATTTACCTGGCCCCCTTGCTAGATGAGTTAAAGGAATTATGGTTTCAAGGTGTAATGGCGTACGACTCATATACAAAAACTAATTTTTCTTTGATAGCGATGTTGTTGTGGGCTGTCCATGATTTTCCTGCATATGGAACTTTATCGGGTTGCACGGTTCATGATTATAAGGGGTGCCCAGTTTGTGCGGAAGAAGTTGAATCTGAACGACTTACGAGTAGTAGAAAAATTTGTTATCGTGGTCATAGAAGATTCCTTCCTCATGATCACAAGTTCAGGGAGGACAAACGTAATTTCAACAACAAGGTTGAACATCGTAAAGCTCCACGAAGGTTATCTGGTTCGGAGGTTGAGAAGAAGGTGAAATGCATCAAGATCAGAATTGGTAAACAGATTTTCGGAATAAAAAGAAAACGTAAAGGGGATAAGAATGTGGTTAGTGATGTTACCACTCCATGGTATCGAAGGTCTATTTTATTTGATTTGCCCTATTGTAAAGAGCATAGTGTTCGTCATAATCTAGATGTTATGCACATTGAGAAGAACGTCACCGATCATCTTTTGTCAACCATTCTAGACGTTAAAGACAAAACGAAAGATAGCGAAAATGCCCGTAAAGATATGAAGACCATGGGGATCAAGGAGAAGATGTGGATGGAAACAGACGAAAGTTCAGGAAAAACTGTGAAACCAAAGGCTACATTCACTCTAAACAAAAAAGAAAAAGAATGGTTTTTTCGTACTTTAAAGGAGCTAAAAGTTCCAAGAGGTTTTTCTTCTAACTTGAGTAATTGTGTGAGTTTACAACCACTTGGATTGAAGGGGCTCAAATCACATGGCTATCATGTAATTATGCAATATTTGTTGCCGTTGCTTCTTAAAAACGTTTATCCAAAACACAAGGACTTGCGAATAGCAATCCAACGGTTAAGCTTATTTTTCAATGTGTTATGTTCCAAAGTGATCAAGAGGGATGTTTTGGAGTCGGCAAGGAACGTATTATTTGATGCTATGTGTGTTTTGGAGAAATATTTTCCGCCTGGATTTTTTGTTATTACTGTCCACCTCGTTATACACTTAGCAGAGGAAGTGTTGATTTGTGGGTCGGTAAGATATAGGTGGATGTATCCTTATGAGAGGTAATTAAATAGTAAATGATTTGCTTAACCTTTTTATTTCGACAAACATTTTTTTTGTAATCAATATATTTTTTATGCGTAGGTTGATGAAAGATTACAAGAAGTACGCTAATAATAAGAGGTATGTTGAAGGGAGCATTGCAGAGAAATATATCGTAGAAGAATCGACCTTATATTGCATGGAGTACATGCCAAACCCTAGTGAAGGAAATCACAAATATACGCGTGAAGATTTTCTTGATGAAGATGAAGATAATGAATGCGTAGGTGAGGGTCCTTTAGTACAAGGGAAGAATGTGAAGTTAACTCCATTAGAATTTTCTCAAGCACGTAAGTGGGTGTTACACCAATCAAATGAAGTAGAGGAATGGCAAAAGTAAGTATATCAATATGATTTGAGATTTTTTAATTGAAAAATACCGCTTATGTAGATTTTTGCAGGAAGTAGGATGCCTAAGTGTGGGGTATTGAATTGGTGTAGGAAATATGATCTTTATTGGGAATCCACATTTGGGCGTAATCGAAGAGCGACTACATTGAAGGAAAAGGCCGAGGGTTTTATCCCATGGTTGATTAAGGAGGTTCACTTTTAATTAGACTACATAATAAAATTTTACATTTATTCAAGTGTGTGTGTGTGTATATATATATATAATCATCTTATGAAATCTTTTTTGTAGTTATTAAAAGTGGGATTGATTTATACCGCACTTTGGCGGCTAGCAAATGGGCAATTATATGATGTACAATCATATAAGAGGTATCAGGTGAATGGCATTTGTAAGTGTTTAAAACACTTACAAATCGGCTGTTTTGGTGTAGTGATTACAAATGCCTCTCGTTTCGACAGTTAATTGAACCAAGGGTTGTAACGCCCCTAAATTTGCATAAATGCCTAATATGATTTTGACGTCAACAAATACCCCAGAAATTACGCACGCAAGGTCGTAAGCACGAAACATACATGATATGCCCCGCAAAATCCCATGGGCATAATAACTAGGACGATGCACTCGAAATAGACCCGTAAACTCCATCACCAAAGCAAAGTAACATGTCAATCCGGAATGAGTTCAATCCGGCACAACCTAGACTAATTTAGTTAGAAAGCATATTAAACAAGCGGCAAAGGAAAGAGGTAAATAAATGCGATAAATCTACACTAGAAAGCAACTAAATCAAAACATGTAAATAAAGCATGGAAACCTAATTACAAAGAAAGAAATAAGGAAATACAACTATATTAAAGGAGAGGGAAGATGAATAGTGCAACTTACAACCCAATTGGGTGTCAAACTAAGAAGAATTGAAGAAGAACTCTCCAAAACCCTCAAACCCAAAGCTAAACTAACCTAAAAACGATTTATATATCATATTTACAACAAAATTCCTTTATATAGTAAGTGGAATTAAATTAGAAAAGAAAAGAAAAAAGAAAAGAAAAGGCAAAATATCTGCAGAAAACAGGGGATCGATCGATGGTAAAAATCATAGCCCACTGTCTTCCCACAATGGCCAAAACTGAAGGATCGATCGAACGATCCTTTTGATCGATCGATCGATCAAGCAGGGCAACGGTTATTTCCTCCTCTTTTGGTTGGTTTATTTTTCTCTTTCGCTAGAAATGTCGTAGCTTCTTCATACATACTTGGATTCGCGCACCGTTTGCGGCCACGCGAAGCTTACGAGGAGGGATACAACTTCTGTGAAGACGATGGGCCAGGTGCCCTAGCTGTGAAAAGACTAAAATGCCCTTGAATGTGCAATTGCGTACGGAACTTGAGTGAAATGCGTCTGAACTTCATACTTAGTACCTAAATACCTACAAAAGCCCAATTATATATCATATAACATGTTAACAATATAAACTGAGGTTGTCTGGTTAACGGGCTTAATTATAGAGATTAAGGCACCCGAGGGGGCTAAAATGCGTAGGTTTGAGTGATGAAATACACAATATTTGCATCATATCAATGACCAATAGATAGTTCGAAGTCATGGCCCGTCCTATAAAACTTGGGCTTCATTAGAACTCTCAACGAACAGTAAAAAACTATACGTGAGGGGGGATTACCAAAAACATTGGTGGGAAGAGTACGACATTCATTTGATGAATGGGGAAGAACGTAGTTGGGTTCATACTCATATGTCTCAACGAAGGCATCAATGTCAAGATCCGTTATATACCTTAGTGGTTGATTCTCCTTCTAAGGTGGAGGCTTTATCACCATGATAGATGATAAAAAGATCAGAACCATTGCAAACGGAAGGGGGTGAATAATCATAATAATCCCATATTTCCGTTTCTTTAAGGAGACAAAAATGTCAAATCATAATGACTAAGGGAGTACCCATCATCCTCAAATGAAGGGGAATAAGGAGCCCGAGGATGTTTAACGCTAATTTTTGTTGCTGCTTTGAGGATCCATAGATGAAGAAAGAGAATAATAGTGTACAATAATATGATCTCTGAGATGGTGGGGAAAATGACGATTGTTTAAAGTGTGGACATTCACTTAGCCACAAGACGTGTATATATACGTTGCAATAATGGTAAATGTGGGATTAAATCTTTGAGAAAATCAACAACCACTAATTAATATTCTTTGAAAATCATATAGTGCGAGGGGTATAATTACACCATATTAACACAACCCAATGAGTTGTTTCCATGTAATAATTAAAATTGGAAAAAATATCTGGGTTATTATGTATAAATATAAAAGAGTCGGCAGAAGGCATGCATGACACTTGAAACCATTTGAAACGTGTTAACGGAAGTGGGAACTTAGTTTAATATAAACTGGGTGGTATAGCACCAAAGAGGGAAAACTCAGATGGGTGAGTAACCACCCAGCAGATACATGAGCAGTTACATTGCATGGGCAAGAAATACTACAAGTAAGAAATGAGCCTAATAGAAAAGGGAGGACTCCCTCACCAAACACTCACCTACATTACTTGTATCCTCTTTTCCATTTCTTTATTTTTCGTTCTCTATATACTACATTTATGTCAATTCCTCAAGTGGATTTTAAGGTATTTATAACCTTCTCCTTCCAATTTTTTTTAAAGTTTCATACCTTTACTTTTGTTGTTCTTTACTTTATGTAAATCTTTACTTTACTCGTAATTTACTTTCGTGCAAATATTTACTTTAATCGCATTTTCCTTTCTTTTATTTACAAAGCTTTAATTTTATTTAATTCATAGAATTTATCATTTTTCTCCTAGTTAATCACTTAGCACCAACTTCAAACTCATTCGTAAGGGAATCGTAAGTCCTTTTAATTGAGGCACTAAACACAACACAATCACCTAATAATTGTCACTAGGCTAAAACCTTTTGTTAGTAAGACCACAAATCTTTCCTGGCACGCTCCCAATCCTAATTAACTATGAATACAATGAAAAACAACCAAACAGATTTGGTGAATACTTGTTAACATAGTAAATACATAGTTTAGATTTTGAAGGAGAATGGGAATAATGATGATTTGAGGCTTTAAGTTAGAGCCTGGGTGTATCCATGGTTGCTTTGGGTTTAAGAAGTAATAGGCATTTGCCTCCCATCTCGTTTAAATGAGATTGGTTTCTCGTTCAAACAAGAAGGGGTATCTCCTTCGAACGACTTGAGGTTTGATTTGAACATGACCAGGTTATCGATGAATTTATCGAAATAAAGGTTTCTTTTAGTTTCGGGTGTATAATTCAGTTTTGGGGTAATTTTTATGCACTTATAATATAGTCTTGATGATTATAAACTCGAGAAAATTGAGGAAAGACAATTTAGGTTTGAGAAATATAAACCTTTAATAATTGAGTGCGATCTAGTGCTGGGGATTAGGATAATTTTGGGTATATGGGAAAGCGATGCGACATCCTATGACTGAATCTATATACCTATATAAAAACTGTAGATCAAAATTCTTTGACGATGACATGTGGCAGTAATAAAGACTCCTTGATGAGACCCCTTAAACTCTCATTCTCTTTTCTCTAAAAGAGCAATTTGCTTTCGTTGAAGTCCTTTTTGGAATTCTCAAACCTTTAGTTAATATCAAAATGAATGTATCCACATAACTTTTGGAATTCCCAAAAATGGAATTCAAATAGTTGGTTACAGAAAACTAAAAGTCAAAATGTTAAATATTTTAACACCCCAAAAAACCCATGTAAAAACTTTCATCCGCCTATCTGATTTATTCCCCTTCATCTTCTCTCTTGGTATTTAACAATCTTTTCATTCACCCTCTTCCCAAACGTCTTCATCTATTCCTCACTTCATACAGACCAGCTGGGTTCAAGACTCCCGCTGAAAGAGATGTTGATGTGTGTTATATGTGGTGGTTATGAATTTGTGGTAGTGGTGAATATCTCGATCCTCTATAATCATATCAAGTATTTTGTGGGTGGTTTATTATTTGTTTTGCATTAATTTTCAAGTATTTTGTGTTACTTTGTGTTTCTTGGTATATGAAAAAAAGCTTTGTTTGTTTGTTCCAATTGGGAGTTAAAATCGTGGAAAAAACATGATTTGTTTACAAAGATGATGCACACATGACATCTCAACTAAAAAGGCACGACATCTCTTAAAGGGCTGAACCGTAAGTACTTTTTTCTCTCTAGAATATCAACATTCATCATCTTCGTCAGTTTGTGTTTTTTGGCAGATATTTTCTGTAGTTGGGGGTGAACGTAGTTGGAAAGGAAAATTTTTCGACTGTGGATGTTATATTTCACCGCCGACCCTCAAGGGAGATAGAATTGCAAAGTACAAAAGAGAGAATCTCTTCTCTCAATTTTCAGCCAAAAAAATGAGTACAATATTCTGACTAGTCTTTTGTTTCGCTTTTTTTTGTTCAAAGACAATCTGGATCTAAGTCGTTGTGTTACTTTGGAATTGATCTAGTATTTTTTATTTATTGAGTTTTTATTTTAACGAAAAAAAAACCATTCGATTCATTTAAAAAAAAATCAATCTCCTACTGTTCTTTAAAAAAAACAATCGTAAGTCTTTTTTCTAACTGATTTTTGTCTTTTTTTTTTCTCGAATTTGTTTTAAAAAAATCAATCTGCTTGATTTGGTTTAATACCGATTTCATTTTAACGAATTTCTACTTGAGTTTTACTGTTTACATAATTTACTGTTTACATAATTTACTCTTTCAACTGAAGAACATAATATGAATAATATATGTACTTGCAGGGTTAATGCTGACATTATTTGGTAGTATTTCAGCTTATTAATCATTTGGGCAAGCAAGTAAAGAAAGGAAGATTGGAGAATGATTCTTTTGATAACCTTGGCTCTCTTTCCTTTGTTTTGGTGGGGTAAGATTAGTATATGATATTATTTGGTAAGATTAGTATACGATATTGTTGCAAAAAAATAGTAATCTTAAATTTCTTAGCTACTGTTATCATGGGGTTTTATAGTTGGAATTTGTCAAAAAAAAGTATTTGATGGTTGAATTCTTAATGGACATCATGCTTTCATAATTTTTCCATTTGCATAAATCTAATGTTAAAAAAAAATTACAAGTATAAAAATATATGGAAAATGGTTAACTAAATGCATTTTATTGGAATTTAAATTAAATAGATTTGCTGGGACCAAAATATATTAGCTAATTAGAAAAAATTCTCCACTTCTTTTTAGTTTGATAATTTGTATGGAAAGAAACATTTGCTTATATTCGGTAACGCATCGCGTGGGCATCGCGTGGACGTCATGATAATATTTATTATATATCACTAATACGAAAGATTAGAAGTATAAATAGGTATTAATGATAACTACAATTGACACTCCTAGAAAATACAAATAGACGAGGAAACCCAAATTCCTAACCGGCTAAAAAATACTCTCGCTCTCCATCTCCCCTGCTCCCTTCTAGGTTGAGTTAAGCTCCCCTCTACACAATGTGTAGAAATGTTCATGAATGTAACCGATTACTGTCCCATCTTTATTCATACATACATTATTTTGGAATACGTAAAGGTTGATTTGCAACCTATATATTTGAAAGATTTCAACCTCAAAATTTTGCATTCATCTTAAGGTACTCGCATACTCTATCATACTCTTCTATGTTTCATTTTTGACAAACATTTATCATCATTTTATTTGGTGTATGAAAAAATGAACGAATGTATTTTATGTTTTGGAGCATAATTTTGCTTAGATTTGAATCGTCATTGAAACGAAGGTATTTTGCATTCCCACTGACATGACATCATCTTCATTGGAACGAAAGTGTGTTTTTAATTGTATTGTTATGTGTTTGAATAATTGAAAGGTAAAGGGTGACTTTGACTGTTGCATACTACATGTTTGTTTTTTCTACTCTTTGATTTTTCACAAAATGTGAAGTGGCGACTCCTTAGTATCAACTTAGGATGCAACTTTGTGTTTGCCCTTTGAGTGATAATATATAATATAACAGTGGATATGCTAAAATATTCAGACTAGGATATGTAGCCTTTTAATTTTATATATAATATCTATATTTATCAATCAATTCGGCATCTCCTTAGTGTCAACTTAGGATGCAACTTTGTTTTTGCCCTTTGAGTGATAGTATATAATTTAACAGTAGATATGATAAGATATTCTCACTGTGATATGCAGCCTTTTAATTTTACAGATAATACCTATATTTATCAATCAAATCTTTTAGTGAACTATTTATCTTTGGTTTAGGAGATAGTGACATTCTACTGGATAATGATGCTGTTGTTTGTAAATTTGGGAAGCAATATATAGTGTGGGAGCTAGAATTTCACTCCACCAAACACACAAACACAAAAAATTGTTTAGAACTTAGATTGATTATGCAAAACTAATACTAAAAAAGTCAGCATTTAAATAAAAATAATAATACAAAATTAAAACTAAAACAATTATTGAATACAAAAGGTTAAAGGGGTTGACAGCCTTGTTTGGTCCCATGCTATGTCATCGCATTCTTAATAGCAGGGGCGAATCTATGTGGAAGGGAGGTGGGGCAAGTGCCCCACCCTAAATCTCAAAATTGAAAATTTTACCCTACAAAAATTGTAAATTTAGAGTGGTGCCTCACCCCCAAAAAGAAAAAAATTCAAATTTTTACCACTTAAAATTTGTAACCTAAAAAAAAAATCGGGGGCTCCCGCCCCCGAACCCCCGGCAATGGTTTGTGCCCCACCCAAAATAAATTTGTGGATCCGCCTCTGCTTAATAGTATGCTACTTAAAGATTCAAATTCGAAATAGTTTTCTTCAGTATTCAACATTCAAATTGTAATATTGCTTCAGTATTCAAGATTCGAACCTATAGATTTGATCCTCATTCACTTCATTATTACTGTGTTTACTATAGCCTCAACATTTAATGTTGCCATGTCTGTTATACTTCAGGAAAGATTGGCTCTAAAGGAATCTGGAGTAGAGCTAGGACCTGCCGTATTGTTCTTCGAATGCAGAAACAGAAACTATAAGATTCGCTAAACTGTTAATTTATTCACAAACCTTCTAGAGTATTACTTTGACAGTGTAGTATTCTAAACTTTTAATCAATGAAATTTTGATTCACTACTTTCTATATTTGCGGGATTATATTTATGAGGATGAGCTAAGCAACTTTCTTGCAACTGGCGCACTTTCGGAGCTTAGTGTTGCTTTTTCACGCGACGGCCCATAGTTATTGGCTTTTTATTTGTGTTTCTTTTAGAGTGAGTGTTTTGTTATTGTTTGTAGGTGAGGTATTCATCTGAACACCATCATTTTGGTCTCAAATTTTGCATTTTGTTCATTTTGAATCTTTCATGATTGGAATTTGAATTATGTATTTTCTAGTGACATATTCATTTCCAAATTCAGTTCTTTATATTTTTAGTTAATAATAATGTATGGTTTTTGCGTTGGTTAGAGTGTTTATTGTACTCTATTTAATATCTCATATAATATTGAGTACTTTATATATATATATATGATTGAAATTCAAAACAAGTTATGTAACCTGATTTAACAGTTATTTTGTTTTATTCTGTTTGAATTCATCTTTGTTCCATGGATATACATTTTATTTCATACCCTGCCTAGCTAACCCCCTTCTTTCACTCTAAATGCATTGTTCTATTAGTTTGTTTGGTTTTAATTGAACCCCTTATACACTATGGTATGTGTCTCATTCATGAATTTGACAAATTTAATTGTTGGATACTTAGATTGTTACTGTAATCTGCATTTTAAGTTTCCATGTAATTGTTAGTGTGATATTTTCAGTTTTTATTACTTAATAATGCTTATCTTAAGTTGAGTGAAGTGTTATATACAAGTCTTCCATTAATAACGTTATGACATTCTTACGCATTGCTACTAAATCGTATGTGTGGTAGGATAACTCCCACTCCTTAAGCAACATCTAGGCTTCTTCGAGCTCACCAAGCTTAACCAACATGCCCATCATAGTTATGTACTCCCTGTTAATTTGCTTCTTACATGCAACTTTTTGGACGCCTCACAATATCATCACCTGGTCTTTATTGCCGAGGTGTGCGTACAGCGTAATTAAGTGGTTGTAGATGAGGGGATTTTTGCAAGATTCTCTTCTAGCTTCTTCAAGACAACATGTGTTTTCTCCTTGAGACCAGCTTTAATGTAAACATTGGCAACTACAGAATAAGTGGTCCAGTCCATGTATATATGAGTCTGGTTTTCAATTTCTTCTAAAAGGTTTTCCATACTGTCATAACCAGACCTTTCACTGTAAGAGTTGATGCAAATTCTGTAGCTCAAGTTATTTGAGTTGACACCTTCTTTACTCATCTCTGATAGAATATCGAGGATTTTGTCCGCTTGGCCTATGTGTAAATAGAGAACATGATATTATTGTAAGGGAGAGGAGAGGAAGCGTGGCCTCTCTTTCATCTTTTGCATGTGGGAAAGGGATTTATCGATGAGGCCTTCTCTTACATATCAGCTTAAAAGTGCTCCGTACATATCAGCCTAATTTTATCTCTTTACACTGCACTGCACTTGGTTTAGCCAAGAGTCCCCGAAGATTTCTCTACTCTATAATAAAATGGGTAACTGAACCCTTCACATCTCATCTGTCCAATTCTTCTCATTTATGACCTCTCCTCTTTATCTCCCAACTACAATTAAACATAACCCATCGCGTGAATCCAAAAATCCAACTTTGTAACATGAAATCGTACAAAAATCTCACGAGCTAACCTTTATAATAAAATTATGGAACCAATTACATACGAACCCATTTTGTTGCCTTGTTGACAAAAGTAGATCTCACATTCGGGTACGGTTCTGTTGTGATTTAGGGATTTTGAGATAAAAAGAACAATGTTAGAAACGTTTCATGTCATTCTTTGTTATATTCCAAAAAAGGTTTTGTATCTAATATGGGTTTAACTCTCTCATGTTACTTAAATCAATGCAGCCAAATCATTTCCCAGAGAATATGAAATGTCCAATTCTCTTTTGTTCTTTCATATTGTCACAACGATAACTATATCGAATCGTATTGCTCAACAACTTTTTTTATTTATAAAAAACCATGTTTCTGCGATGTATATTCATATCAGTGTAATCTAAACTTCCTTTACGAATAGGCAAATTGTGATTTTCTAATGTGTATGTTTACTTCATTCAGATGGTGACATATTCACTTTTTATGTATGATCTATATAGGTTTATTAAGGTGTGGTAACAAGAATGACTTGGATGGATTATTTTTTTAACGTAGTAGCCCTGATTATTTAAGGCTCAGATCTCATATGGTTTTAGCTGACCATTGGCAACAGATATGCTTAGAAATCATTTTTGTGTCCATGATTTGTTTATGACAATACCTGACATAATTATAGTGTTAAACATTGACAATTTATGTTTAACCAGGTTAGCATCTTATCTATAAAGAAAATCACAAGTTCTCCAAATAATTATTAAAAAAAGAATAGTTTGGTTTTCTTACTTTGGAATCATGTTGTGAGTTAGTGTGTAATCTGTGTTTTGTAAGTCAATGGAATTGTGGTCGTTGGTTCTTTTTGCTAATTCGGGTTCATGCTCTCGTGAGAGGAATTGACTCACATCTTGGTTATGTATCCTTTTCACCTCTTTATATTCATGGGAGATGCAAAGATGAGTTTTATAAGTGTGGGGGGTCTTTAGATTATTGGACTCACCTATTTGTACATATCACTATATGTAATATCTTCTCCTCGCAACTCATAATTTGAAACTTCTATATTTTCATATATATGATTATTTCTTTGGTATATGACCTTATTCTTGTATTTGAGATCACAACCTGTGTCTACAAGTAATAGGTCTTCCCTTAGCTTTACTTGGTCCCAAAAAAATAATAGCTAAGGTTTGTCAAATGACTTTAGCGTGAAGAAGAATAATTGGTTAATCCATGTTTTTAAATAGTTATCTACTTGAAATATATTGTTTTATCATTAACAATTTCTTTATTGATTCGTGTTATAAATTTTATTTATTTCTAATACTAAACGTTAAACGTGCCTTCACTAATTTTGTAATGTTATGTATGATTTATCTTCCATAAGTTTGGCTTGGTGCAATGAAATGTCAAAAACAATTAAATTGGTTTCATATACATGTATAAATCATTATAAGACAAAGTGTATGATTGTTTCATTTGTTATGTTTATTTATAGATTTAATATTCCATTACGTAGTTAAATTTTAAATTTACCCACCCCAACAATTAGATATATTATGCAATGTTCTCTGTAGTTGGTTCTTCATTTTATTTGTTATATAATTTGGTTGTATTTATACTAAACATTATAATATTCCCATGCATCATGCGGGTTTCATGCTACTATTATATAATCTTTATATACTATAAAATGTGGCACAAGACTTTATTTCTCCTTGATTTTGAAGGTGTCCACATCATCTCTAAAATGTAAGCCATATCACTTAATTCTCCTTTTTTACCTTTATTTCCTTGATAAACCTGTTGTTGATGCAAAAAACTAGACTGTCCTAATTAATTGATCACAGATAAATATGAATAAAGGAGACGAAGAATTTTTAAAGTGGTTCGGCTATAAGAAAGAGCCTGCGTCCAATGTTGTGTATTGCCTTGGGCTTGTTCAATTGCCTCTTGTCTCATTTTTTTCACGTCCCTTGGTTGTAGGGTTTACAATGTATTTATAGCCCTCAGAGGGTGTACAATAGTTAGAATATTAAAGGATGGAATGCCTTTAGAACATAGTCATTTACATCTGTACAATGTTAATAACGTTTACAACTGTTGATGATTTGCTATCATTTTTGGTCGGTCTTCTTTAACCTGTTGGTCAGTCTTCCTTCAATTGTTCGGTAACTTGCCCTTGCTTACTTTGATTAATGCCCAGATGGATGACACGTGTTTCTATATGATTGGTCCATGTAGCGGAATATTTTTTTGTTTCAACAGAAGCCCCCAATATTTCATGCGTGAGCTTTTTACAAGAATATGGAACATTTAGCTCTTGAAGTTGCTCGGGCAACAATTTTGAGGCTTGGTCGATTACAGACTTTTGATACTCATAAATTTAATCACTTTAACTATCGGCACATAATGTGGATAGTATTTTTGTAATTATCCACAACTATAACAAATCGTTTTGGGATAAATATGTCTTTTCTTTCTTTAGCCGCCAAGAGTTCAATCGATGTTTGCTTTTAATCATTACCTTTTCAATTTTCGAGGCAACCTGTAAAGGCGGGAAAAGCCACGATCGTCTCTTACCTCAAACGTTTTGAGTTTTTTTTCCATTTTGTCTTCAAGCTTTCTCTCTCACTTGTGCGATCGCTCTCTGTTCTTCAGTTCTTGCTGAATCTTTAAATTCTGTAACAATCTTTTTCCTTTTCTCATGTTCTTCATCAATCATGGTTTATCCTTTTACTTCTCTTGATGAATTCAGAAATGAATGGAATATTCCTTAATGGGTAGAACTAGAACATCCCTGTTTGCTTGCTGATCTTTTTTCATTAGCTGAGGGTCACTGGGGGGATGATATCAAAACTCCTTTTGACATGAAATTTGTCAGTATTTTGATATCATCCCATCTATAGTAGCCCCCAATACCTGGAGGATAGTTAATAGGGTTTATGGATTAAACCAACTCCATGGGACCCATCTAGGGATCCCATAAATTATGTTCTGCTATATGTGGGTAACTAGTGATACCACTTCATATTTGAAAACTAGAGGGATGTGAATAGAGAATTAGTAATTAACCTTCCTAACTCCAATAGGGATTACTTCGAACATAGAGTAGTTGTTAAATATTAGCAACATGCTCATTTGACTGGGAATGCTGAGTACTAGGGGCCTATGTTTCCACCAAGTGACAATGGGATAGGTTGCATTTCTTTATTTATCTTTATTTGCATATTATGCTAACTGCTAGTACTGATGTATACTTTATTGACTTTTACTTACAGTCGACTGAAAGAGAAAGTGCCCCAAGGAGAATGACACCAACCTTAGAGAGTTAAAGTTTATCTGGGGCATTCATTAGAAAGCTGGGGAAGATCATACTAGATCAGCTTCATACTTGCTGCATTATAGAAATACCATCACCTACTTTGTTTCTCGCCCAATTATAGTTGCACCCTTTCTTTGAATCAACCTTTGAACAAGGCCCCATCTCCACATCCTCTGCCACTGCATCTGGCAATGGTGAACTTACTACTGTTTCTTCTTGTTTAGATTCAGACCTACCTCTTGCTATTGCTATGGGGAAGAGGAAGTTTCCCAATATCTTGGGTGACATAGCAACTATTAGCTCCTCCAAATAAGCCACTGATGGAGCCAAAAATAAAGAAGATGCTGGGAAGTACCCCCATCCAATAAGGGGAATATTGGGAAGAAGTTTCTTGTTGAAGAAGCTGATGAAAGTCAGCTCAAGAGGTTGAGAAGAGGACTCCCTTCTAGGCTGGCAGAAGGGTCTTCAGCCAACACCAACCAACAAGAGTTGGTTGATTTATCTGTTTCTAGTTCACGAGTGGCACCTGGCCCTGGTTTATCCAGACAATTAATAAAGTTTGGTACTTTTATAGACCATAGGAGTGCTGCAACCGCATTGCCCCAATTAAGGACTTCTGAAAGGGTTGCTCAAAGCCTAACTTTGGTAATTTTTGTTTCTTTCTTTATCTCTTTATTTGATATTTCTGATATTAACTCGCCTTGTTTTCTTTTTGCAGTTTGTTGTTGACTTCAACAACATGCTTGAGAAGGATGAATGCTTTGCATTCAGGAGGTTAAAGAAGATTTTCATGAGCTTAAGAATTCATTGCTTGATTCCCAACAAGCATTGGACAATGAGCAGAAGAAATGATAGGAAAAATTAAAAGTTGCAGAAGAAGATACTGTGGTTTCTCGGGGCCAACTTATTTCTCTGCAGAAAGACTTGGATGTTGAAAAAGCCAAAACCACCTAGATGAAGGAGGATTTGGATGTTGAGAAGGCTCTATTATTGCTGAGAGAGCCAAGAGAACTAAGTTTAGGGAGGTTGGCTTCAACAAAGGCTGGGACAAATCCATTGGGGCTGCTTCTTTGCAAATTGACTTTGTAAAGAAAAAATGTTTCAAGGATGTTTATTTAGCAGCCCTGGTGGAGGTCGACACCCCTAAAGATTCTGAACTCTTCCCCAGACATGATCCAGGGGCTCCCCCTAACATGGATGAGGAGATTGAAGATGATGGGGGTTCAAGTGAATCCCTGATGATGTTGGATTCAGCTGACCAACATCAAATGATGATTCTTCTACTCCTCCATATAATAGCCATTTGCCCCTGCCTACTCATGCTTCTACTTCTACTGAACCTACGTTAGATATGAAGAAGGTGTAGATTTATCTGAGCATCTTTTATTTTTATTTTCTTCTACACTTGTAATTTTTCTTTTCTTTTTGATGATGTATTTTTACTTAACAATTTATTAATGAAAATAATTCTTCTTTCTATTTTGCTTATCTTTTCTCCATACTTTATACTCTGTTGTTGATTGGATATTTTTCTTGCTTTTGATATTTTATGGATACTTCTCCTCTACTGACTCTGAGATACTCAAGAGATGCAACAAGCTTTTTAAAGTTGGTTATATGTCATTAACCGAGGAAGATCTACTGAAGTTTCTTGGGTAAGGTGTGTCTGTGTAAGACAAGGAAGCCTATATTCATCTGAAATGCCTTCTTGATCGGGTTGTGGCCAACAATGTTACCTACTATGAAATGATTGAAGAGCTGCAGGAGGAGCAAAAGGAGGCCAATGCTCTTTTGCATGATAGCTATGAGAAAAAATACAAGGCTTTGAGTGAAGGCTGGGGCTTCAAACAAAAGTTGGAAAAATTTGCTTCTCACTTTCGAAGACAAGAATTTTTGCCCAATCGTGAAGTAGATGAAGCCAGAGCCATTGCTAAGCTGTTGGAGTTTAATAGCTGAGATAAATGCCTTGAAGTTTTCTTCTACTGCTGTTGCTACCACTGACGAAGGTCATTATTTCTTGGAGGCAAAAAATTATTAGATTAATGGAAGAATTGGAGGAACTTAAAAAGGCTAAGTCTGTATCTTCTTCCCGAGAAAGAATTAGACCTGGTCGAGGAACCACAGAAGAGACTAGGACTCAACAAACCCTTGCTAACCAAGATGCCCAGCTAAAGGCCAAAAACTAAGAACTTAATGAGACGTCCTTGAAGATTCAAACTTATTCTGAGAAACTTGCCACTTAGTCTTCTCAGCTGCAAGCTAGGGATGGAGTGCTGAAGAAATTGCATCACTAAGTTGAGAGACTGACCTTCCAGTTTCACCAGCAACCTAGAGATATCTAGATGGAAGGGTATAATAAATCATTGGGGCATTTTGACGCTAGGTTTAAACAGGCCCAGAATGAAGGCTGCAAATGGGGTTGGACTATTTATCTGACAGTGTTGAAGGTAGAACAAAATAGTCTTTCCTAGAAATGGCATGATCCTGGGTTGTTAGACCTTGAATATCCTCTATTTAGACTAGATGTTAACTGGATTCCTGCCAACAAGATGAGCTAGATGTTAACTGGGAGACTATGAGCAGCAAGATGAGCTAGAAATCGTCCAACCTCCTCATATGTTAGATCAGCCAAGAAGAAGCAATATAATAATGATTCGTGACCTTAATTTTATCAATTTGCCTTATAATTTAGATAATCCTCCAACTGGCATGGATCTAGTTTCCAAAGCTAAAGGGAAACGCCTTTTAGAATAATGTACTGTATTTTTTTTATAGACGCAGTTATGCAATCATTATTCAAATGAATGAAAAAGCATTTGATTAACTTACCTTGTTGATATCTGAATGTGACTGTTGGATGTGAATGACTTATTCTTTTCATTAGTTCCATTGACACACTTAGATTAAAATCTAAATTTACTATCAATTACTAATGAATACATAGGTTCTACTAGCATACTTAGATTAGAATCTAAATTTGGAGCTAGTTACTCATGTGTCTCCAAAGGTTTCACTAACACACCAAAATGGTGAGGTTTTCTATATTAATTACCAGTGGTGTGACTAGGCGTATGTGGAATATGTGCCTACATTCCTCTAGAGGAATCTTTGCAATGTCCTTATTGCACTTTGCCCAGTATGATAAAGATCTTATTTTATCCTTATATTTATTGACCATCTTGAGGTCGTAATAACTTGTTTTGTATAATGATGATCAAGGTTTTCTTGTGTCGAACAACTTATTGCTTATGTCGACCAACATTAGGCTTCTTTTGAGAAGACTAATCTCATGCCGAGCAACATTTTGAAGTTTTTTTTTGGCAACTTTTAGCTTATTTAAGATCAAGTATATAGTATATATGTAGTGTATAGCATTAATACTCCGAAACAAAATTTAGAAAAACAGAAATTGGAGGAAAGATCATTTTTTAATTCTAGATATTGATATTGAACTCAGTACACTTGATTACATTACTGGTAATATTTTCTAAGATGCTCAGCGTGCCATGGATTCTTGAATTCTTCCCCCTCCAAAGTCTCAATCATGTAAGTTCCAGGTCGGATGACTTTAGAAATACAATGGGGTCCATGCCTGTTCGCCTCAAGTTTATTATTTTCTGGAGCATCTTCTTCAACACATAATCTCCATCCTTTAAGTTAGTTGGCTTCATCCTTTTATTATAAAACTGAGTTGATCACTGGTGGTAAGCTGTATTTCTCAGAGCAACGTCTTCTCGCACCTCTTATAGCATATCCAAATCAACTTTCACATTAGATCACTCACCAGAGAGTTAAAATTCAAAACTCTATGGGGTAGAAGACCCAACTCAGCCGGTATGACTACTTCAGTCCCAAATGCTAAAATATGTGGGGGTTCTCTAGTTGCAGTCATCGGGGTTGTTCGGTGCACCCATAAAACAGAGTGTAACTCGTTGATCCAGTTTCCCTTTGCATCATTCTGGATTTTCTTCAATCCATTTAGCAGAGTTATATTTTTAACTTCAGTTTGGCCATTACCCTAAGGGTGGCCTGGAGTAGAACGTAATTTTTGGATGTTGGACTGAACACAATAAACCGTTAATTCCTCATTGTCAAACTATGTTCCATGGTCGCTGATGAAGGCATAAGGCAACCCATATCTGCCTCCATAATACATGTCTATCAATGGTTCTGCCTCCACCCACTTTGTAAAGTAGTCCACTACAACAATTAAGTACTTGAATCTTCCTCGGGTGGTCGACAATGACCCGACCAAATCTATTCCCCATATAGTAAATGGCCAAGGTGAAGTGATTGGGGTGAGAGCAGCCAACCTGTGGAGTCTTGCGAATACTGGAATGCCTTTTGCACTTGTCACACTTTTTAGCAAAAGTCCCACAATCCGTTCGCATAGTTGGCTAGTAGTAACCTTGTGCACTTATTAGTTGTAGAAGTGTTATTCCTGTAATGTGAGCTCCACAAGATCCTTTATATACTTCTTGAATTATTTCTGGAACTTCTGTTGGATGAATGCCATGCTGGAAATTAACTGTCAATCCTCTCTAGTACAAAACTCCCTTATCTAGCACATATTTGGCTGTTTTATACTTTAACTTTTTGGCTTCAACCATATTTGTTGGAAAGGTTCCTTCTTCAATATATGCTCTGATGGGATCCATCTAAGATGGACCCATATCTACGATAATAAAATTGATCATCAAATCTTCATCTATACTCCTATTGGCCAAAATCTCAATAGGAATAGTTTATCAAATTTCAATTATGGTAGCTGAAGCTAGCCAAGCACGAGCATTTGCTCGGGCATTTTCCACTCTTGGAATTATATTCATCCGAATAGCTGGTAATTTTTTTATGACCTTCATTGCTTTGGACAAGTATCTGACTATCAATTCGCCTTTAACTCCATACAAACTCAAGATTTGATTTAATACCAACTGGGAATCACTATGTGCCACAACTTGGCATATAATGATTGGGCTAAACATAAGTCCACAATAATATCTTTGTATTCTGCCTCGTTATTTGAGGCTTGGAATTGAAATCGCAAGGCATATTTAATATCAATATTATTAGGAGTGTTAAGTATAATACCTGCTCCAGTACCCATTACACAAGATGACGTATCAACGTACAAGTTCCTTATTGGTCGATCATCGTCAAATGCTTGGTCTGTCAAAATCCCATAGTGGAATGTTTTTCTTCTTACTTCCTCACACTTCTTTGACATATCCTTTTTTGGGGAATAAGAAGATGGTAGGTGGACAATGGTCTCTCCTGGTGAAAATTCATCGAGAGCTTGACTGTCAATAACTTTATTTTCTTCTGATCCTTTCTCGGCCAGCTAATTTTATTGCTCGAAAACCTCGGGGTAAGTGAATGCAGCTATGACATCTGCTACTGCCTGAGCTTTTAGAGAAGACCTCGGTTCATAGATACTAGACTTCTCTAGCTTGTGTAAAGCCTGCCTTAGTGGCATATCGATCTACATTACTATCATATGGGCTTGAAAATAGGGTTTCATGCATGTAGATGCTTCAATCAATGCCGGTGCCAACTTTTCTAAGCAAGGGTACCTGAGTTCTTCTCCTTGAAAAGCTTTAATAGGGTAGTAAATAGGCTTTTGAACTCAATTCTCCTCTCTGATAGCTCATGACTGATTCAGAAACATATAAATACAAGTATAATTTTCCCCTCATGATTGGTCGGGAAAGTAGTGAAGGTGACCCCAAATACTTTTTCAACTCCAGAGATACTTTCTCACATTCTTCGTTCCACTCAAAACTCTTTGAGTATTTTGAAAAATAGTAGGCACCTATATGTAGCTCGGGACACAAACCTGTTCAGAGATGATACTCACCCAGTTAGCATTTTCATATCCTTATTGCAAGTTGGTGACTGCATCTCAAGCAATGCCTTAATCTTATTTAGGTTTGCTTAAATTTCCCTCTGATTTACTATGTACCCGAGGAACATTCCTTCTTATACTCGAAAGATGCATTTAGTCTGGTTTAATCTCATCTGATGCTTCTCAAGTTGATCAAAAGTCTGACTGAGGTCGAAAATATGGTCAGAGGCTTTTTTGCTCTTTGTAAGCATATCATATATGTACACTTCTATGTTTTGCCGATTTTATCTTCAAAAACCTTGTTCACCATCCTTTGATACGTAGCACCTGCATTTTTCAAACCAAAAGGCATAACATTATAACAGTAAGTTCCTCGAGGGAGTGATGAAAGAAGTTATTTCCTTGTCTTCAGGCTTCATTTTGATTTGATTATAACCATAATAAGCATCCATAAAACTAAGTAACTCATGTCCGGAGGTAGCATCCACAAGATGATCTATTCTGGGCAAAGGAATGTGATCCTTTGGGCATAATTTATTAAGATCTGTGAAGTCTATGCACATCCTCCACTTATTATTTTTCTTCTTGACCATAACTACATTAGCCAACCAATCTGTATATTTCACCTCCTCAATGAAGGCTGCTTTATGAAGATTTTTAACTTCCTCCTGTATTTCTTGGTTCTTCTCGAGGCTGAACACTCTTCGCCTTTGCTTTACTAGCTTGATTTCTTTATTAACATTGAGCTCATGGCAAAGGAAGTTGGCATCAATTATCGTCATATCATCGTGACTCCAAGAGAACACATGTTTTCTTTGTCTAAGGAAGCTTACTAGTTCCTATTTAAGAACAGGATCCAGCATTGTTCCAACTTGAGTAGTGCGCTCGGGTTAGTCATCATCTAACATAATGCTTTATGTCACTTCTACAATTTGACCATTTACCAGCTATGTCTCCTCCCTTGGATCTAAGGTTTCAACCTCAGGATCCTCTTCAGGTTCAGAGATATCCCCTTAGTACGTGGTGGTTTTCCTCTTTGTTTCTTCCAGCTCTTCCTGCTCAAAAGATGAATGGTAGCATTCTCGAGCTACTTTTTAATCACCTTTCACGACTCCTACACCAAAGTTGGTCGGGAACTTCAAGCATTGATGAACAGTAGAAGTCACTGCCTCAAACTTCTTTAACCCAACTCTTCCCATAATATTATTATATGCTGAATGGAAATTTTTATCCATTATAAAGAAATGAATTTTCTCGGTTCGGCTGACTGGCCATGTACCAATCATTACTTCCATCTTAATAGTTCCCAAAGAGAAGACTTTCTCTTCTACAAAACCTATTAGTGGTCGATAATAGGGATCTAACTGACTGAGCATAAAGTTCAAGCTACTGGAATTAGGATAGAACATGATATATGTCGAGCTACCATTATCTACAAACATTCTAGAGACAATGATATCTTCCTTTCTGATTTTAATTACCAGGGGATTGTCATGGGGTTACAATACTCCTAATAGGTAATTTTTATAAAAACCTATTACCAACTTGTCTTTATTAACCTTCCTTGGTCTGTCTTCCTCTATAAGATTAATCCTCTATATGTATGAGCAAGCTTGAGCATCATTGAGGTAAGCTTTTCGCTCTCCTCTATGATCTTCCCCTCCTACATCTCCACCTATAATCATTTAGAAATCAAAAGAACCAAAACAGAGTATGAATACCTTGTAATCTGGTTGACGGGGATTTCTTGGAAAGTAAGGATCATTATCCTGGTCATCTTTATGAGCCCTCTTCTTCTCCTCTTTAGGTCGGCAGGGGTATTTCGATATGTGTCGAGCTCCCTCATTATTCTGCCGATCAACAAACTGATTCAATTTTCCTCTTCAAATAAGAGTTTAAATCTCATTTTGAAGAGCAATGCAACGATCCGTTGTGTGACCATGGTCTCTATGGAACTCGCAGTATTTAGTTGTGTCCCTCTTGGTAGGGTAACTTTTCAACTTATCAGGCCAGCGCACATCTTTATTGTGTTTGATCTCCTCTAAGACATGATGAATGCCCATGGTTAGTGGAGTTTAATTGTGATACTTCTTGTGCTTTTCTATAATTCCTTTATATTTTGAATCCTTGTGCTCCCTAGAATCTTTATGATCATTCTTGTCATTTTTGCCCTCAACTTTTACTCCCGAGCTCCTTTTGGTTGTCATTGCTTCCTTGGCATTTATGATTTTGGCTGCTTTGGCCATCAATTCTGCCATGGTCTTTGGGGGATCTTTATCAAGTGTATAATAAATGTTCTCAGGGAGTAATCCTCTCATAACGGTTGTTATAGTATTTTTCTCCTCATAATCCACAACCTCCAACTTCTCATTGTTGAAACGAGTGATGTAGTCCGTAGTGCTTTCTCTTTCCTTTTGTCGTACACTAAGAAAATGTGCCAGTATTTTTACCTACTTCCCCCCCCCCCCCCCCAAAAAAAAGTTGCTAATAAATAGCTCGAAAAACTGGTGGAAGCTAAAAATCTATCCCCGAGGAAGGCTATTTTACCAGATTTGAGCAGACCCAGTAATTATTCCAGAGAATGCTCTACACCTCATTTTATCGGGAACCGCATAAATACTAGTTCTTGCTTGGTATTGTTCTATATGGAGGACTGGATCAGTTTTTCCATCGTATTTGGGTGTAATTACAGGAGCTATGAACTTTTTTGGGGTAGGATAATCCACAATTGCTTGCACAAAGGGATATCCTTTTACAAAGCTTCTTTGTAGTGGGTTTTTAGCCTTAGCCATTTCTCCTAGCCTATCCTCCAATCTCTAAATAAAATCTATCCAAGTGTTAATACCATCATTAGACCTATGCATTGTTGTTTTGTTATTTGTTGAAATTTCTAATTAGGATTGCTGCTTGGCCCGAGTAGTACGTCGGGCGTCTGATCTAGACTAGATAGAGCTTTCCCTTCGATTAGATGGCTGTCGAATGTTTCTTGACATTACCCTAGGGACATTTATGTTACCCCTAGGTCCCAAACTATCAAAGGGAGAAGCACAACTTAGCCTTTTTAAGGCGCTTAGTCTTTCTGGAGAGTAGGACTGTGTATTGAAAGATTCTTACGCCCTGGATATTGAATTTGATACTGGACGATAGGATGTGTCCCTTGTAATTCTTGACTGACTTCGCCTACCACCTCTTGGTGGTGATGGTGGCATATTTTCATGGGCAAACAAGGCAGGTGCTTCTGCTTGAAGAGTTTGTGCAAGTTTCCTGACAGTGTCCTGCATAGCCTCTTGTAAGACTGGCCAGAATTCCAGTTAATTCAGTCACTGTTGGTGGGGCAGAAGGGACAGGTGAAATGCCATCATTCCTGAGACTTAATTTAGGAATATCAACCATTTGGTGTTTGAATTAAAGAGAACAATTATAAAGACATTCCCACAGACGGTGCCAATCTGTTGATGCAAAAAACTAAATTGTCCTAATTAATTAATCACAGATAAATATGAATAAAGGAGACAAAGAATTTTTAAAGTGGTTAGGATATAAGAAAGAGACTACGTCCACTATTGTGTATTGCCTTTAGCTTGTTCAATTGCCTCTTGTCTGAGTTTTTCATATCCCTTGGTTATAGGGTTTACAATATATTTATAGCCTTTTGAGGTTGTACGAGAGTTGGAATATTAAAGGATGGAATGCCTTTAGAACATAGGCATTTACATCCGTACAATGTTAATAACATTTAAAACTATTGATGATTTGCAGTCATTGCTAGTCGATCTTTGAAAGAGTGGTCCTACACGAGTGTGTTTCAAATCAAACCAGTTTTCACCAAAAAAATTGTCCAACTTTTAATTAGCACCAAACCAAGTTGTGAAAAACTAATTTTTTTTACTTTAAACCAATTTTATCTTGATTAATCCTAAACATGCATCTAGTGATTAAAGAAAGTAAAGTAAAGTAAAGAATACTCATAACGATGAATGTACGAGGAAAAACTCAAGAGGGGAAAAAACTCGAACGGCCCAAGCCAGACAATCACTATGAATGTGGAATTATAACGAACAGACAAAAGACTCATTCAACGACTCGATCCCCACGGGTCTTGACGCTCTTCTGATCTTCAACCACTCCTCTCACAGTGTCCACACAAAAAGTCCTTCTTCGACGATACATGTCCACAACACAAGCGTCCACGTATGTCTCGGTGTCCACCGAATGGCTTTGATACGTCTACGATGTCAAACAAGAAGTCCTTCTTGTTTCTTCACCGCAAAATCCAGATGTTCAAGTATAGAACAAAACTTTTTGGTGCAGTAAGAACACATAAACATATAGTAATGATAACTCAAATCTTTGCAAACTCTAAGGACGTGTTTAATCTTTGAAACCATAAAAAAACATGTGAAAAACTCATACTGGATTGAAAACTATTTTCCAGATTGCACAACCCGTAAATTTTGAAGAAACCACGCTTTAAATAGGATTTCAAGGCGGAACCTTGAAAAACGTGTCGCTCGAATGAGATTGACCTGTTGTTCGCGCGACATGGCTATCTCTCTCGAACGAGAAGAGATGTCGTTTGAACGACGCGCGTGTTAGTTTGACTTTTTCTTTAAAACGTTTCTTCCAAAAGAGATCCATTTAAGTCAAACTCTTTTTCGAGCTTATCAGAATAAAACGTAGAGTAAACATTTAAAACACTCTTTGAAAACATTTAAAAAGCATTTTCCTTATAAAAATTCATCCTTATCCTTTTATAAAAATGATTCCGAGCTCCATTAATTATACGCATTCATACCTGTGTGATCTCGGAATGCAATTAACTTGAAGACGAATAAACTTGCACCAATTTAAACTTCGGCATGATTAATTCTTTAAAGCTTTGCCGCATCGTCTTCAATTTTTTTAATACGTCATAGACCAAGTGGGCTCGTGACAAAATAAAATCTCCCTATGACATATTACAAACACAGTTTTGTTCACGAAATTAAGTCAAAATAATATGGGGACTCAATTAAAAATTTATGTCCTTACAAATCTCCCCCTTTGACTATTTCGGGACAAAACTAAACCAGTGAAATGCCTAAGTCGGGCCGTCAATCCGTATGACGCCTAAATCCCATCCCATAAATCCAAAGTTAAAAATTACAGGACACGGACTAGTATATGTAGCATCGGCAAGCATAAACTGTGTAAATGTGATGTAGACTTGAAATCTCGAATCGCTGAAGCATACCTACACACATGAAACAGACAAACAAATACCCAGTGAAGTATGGAGGAACAAATGGAACCAATACATATATATCCAAATGATACCAATTTTTACAATAGATACCAATATGAATAAACTCTAAAAAATCATTTGTTAAACAATTAAGCAACAATATGATACCAATTTGTAATATCAATTTGTAAAATGTGTAATAAAAAACATGCTCAACAAATCTCTCCCTACATTACATACATCTCTCCCACTTTTTATCTTGAATAGACAATCCAGTGAATAGATAAACGAATCAACAAGTATCTAGCATGAAGATATACCAAATAAAAATCACTAGATAATCATGAAACAACCATCTAAATATGATCTAGTAATGACAAATCAGTAGCTAGTAAACCAATGAATCACATAAAGAATATAACAATCTAATCAGGTGTGATAAACGGAATCATATGCAAAATATCCATTTTGAAATAATATAACCTGCATATAAACCAGTCAGTCGAGAAAGCTTCCAGCAGTACCAAAAAAATCACAAAAATAAACCAGTGGACTACAAACAAGAAGCAAAAATATTCCCAGATTGTCGTTCGAACGAGCCAGGGACGTCGCTCAAATGAGGTGAGGAAGTCACTCGAACGAGTCTTCTCGCGACATGGTAATGTCGCTCGAACGACTTCTCACGACAGGCCAAACTTTCCCAGATTCCCAAAAATATCATATATTTTTGCCCATTGAGAAAATTTCCAAAAAAATCACACTGGAAGGGCCTGACAGCAGCAAAACAGTGCTAAAACAGTAAGCTTTTTACCCAAAACGCATAAAAACTAATAATGCTAGTTACATGCAAACATAGTACCGATGTGCTCAAACATGGACATGGAATGTATGAGCGTGAAACTACAACAAATGAGTCACAATTCCAACACATCGAAACGATCAAGAAGCTCTAATTGATAGCGATATATCATCAAAATTTATCATAGCCATATGACAATTAAAGTGTGAACTTAATGAACTAAACATACTACATGCACACAAATTCAAAATTTTGACGATTCTATAAACAAAAGCTTCAAATTGCAATGTTTCAACATTAGGATTAGTTGTGCAAACCCATTTAAATTTTCTCCAACCAAACTCCCTCATAAATATTTATTGTTTTCAAGTTCTTTTGAGGTTTCTAGAATTCTCAACTTAGAGAAAATCTTATTCGCCCTTTTCTTAGCATATTACCTTTTCTTTTGGGCTCTTTTAAACAGTGGCTTTCGCGATGAGTCAATTTTTAACTCTCGCAACCCTTTCCCGTGAATCACTCATCATTTTTTAAATTAGGTACCAATTATAATCCTCACGGTAAACGGTTCTTATATGCACACTTCTCTTTAAGTCTACTTATGCATAGATGACAATATTGAGATAAGAAGCCTTACTAAATTCAAATATGCAAGAGAAGTTAAACATCCATAGAAACTCGTACCTGTGTGCAATGTTGGCATATATACAAAGTAAAATCAAAGTGCTTATCAACTTCGAAACTACCCCATATAAACAATGGTTAAGATCATTCTAAGTATCGATAATAATGACCAAATGTCCTAGCTACATGGCTATGAAACGATGGGGGTCCAAGCAGACCAATATGCCATATCAAACATGCAAACTCAAAAATAAAAACCAAAAATCTTTTTGTCTTTTCAAACATATTTTGACTCAAATAAAAGAAAAATCTTTTTGGGTTTTCAAAAGTTTTCTCAAAACCAAAATCTTTTTGTATTTTTTCAATATGACTCAAATAAATGAAAAACTATAATACAAAATGATACACATGTCACTATACTAGCAATAAATATATCATGAAGCAAACTAGGATAAGACAAACATGGAAACACTATCGTCCTTTAGATTTAGCATGGGAAGAATCAAGTGCACCCAAACGAGAATCTAAAGCCACTAAATTCGATTTCCTAATCCAAGTACATGTAAAATGACGCATGGGGGTTTGGGGAACCGGGGCAATTTTATTTCTAAACTTCCTAGGATCTTGTCTAAGGTCGTAACAATAATGCCTAAGGTGACCTTTCCTACCACAAAACGTGCAAGTGTAGTGACGGTGGGAATGATTACCTATATGTGGACCTTTTCTAACCTTCCTATTATTTCTCACACGTGCGGGGGGAATGGGAACAACTCTCTCATCAAAACCTTTACCTCCCCTATCTCCCTTAATTTGGACGGTGCCTAAGATCTTATCTAACTTCTTCGACCTAGCCTCCAAATCAAACTTAACTCTAGACGAGTCTCTCAATCTCTCCTCCAACTCATGAATCCAATCGAGCAAACGCCTAGACTCCTCAAACTCTAGATTTTCCTTTTTCAAAGACTCCATCAAACCATGGATATTATCTCTCTCACCCTCGACATACTCTAATTTCTCCCTAAGAGTCTTCTCTCATGCCCTAAGATACTCAATCAAACTATCATTATTTTTTATGGCACGCTCATTCAACTTAGCTTGCAATTTTGCATTTGCCTTTTTCACTTTCACTGTCTCGGCATACAACTCATTAAATGCAACTTGTAATTCTTTCACATCTATTTCCTCTTTGTCACTCTCTTCTCCCTCACTAACATGGGATTCACTCAAAACCTCCTCTAAAGTGGCAATCACATAAGAGTCATCGGCACTTACATGACATACCATAAATGCAATAAAGTTACGCTCAATGGGGGAACTCTCTCCCTCTTTCGGATCACTATCACTTAAGGTGGCACTATATACAATGGGTTGCTTGCCCTCTTTTTTAAGTCTAGTGGGACACTCCTTAACTTTGTGACCGTACCCCTCACACCCAAAACACTTATCCGACTCATCTCTCTTAGGCTTCTCAAACTTATCCTTATAGGTGGGATTAACTTTGTTGTTGTTGAATTTTTCAAATTTCTTGGCATCTTTCGATTGCTTTTGAAACTTAATAAATTTTTCAAAAATCTTTGTCAACAAAGCAACATCCTCAAAATCGGAATTCGAAACTTTAATTTCCTCCTTCTGGGTTTTCAAAGCAATACCCTTTTCTTTCTCAGGCACTTGCTTGGAGGTAATCATGTCGATTTCATAGGTTTGTAAGTCACCTATATTCTCTTCTAGTTTCTTCGACTTTAACTTACCCAAGGAGTTCAAAATGGTCACTTTTGCATCAAACCTACTAGGCAATGACCTAAGGATTTTCTTAATGACACGATTGTCATGAATTTTCTCACATAGGCTAAATGACGTGTTGACAATATTAGACAACCTAGCATAAAACTCATCAAAAGTCTCACTCTCTAATATCCTAATGATTTCAAACTGTGTAGTAAGATTTTGAAGTTTTGATGCCCTAACCGTGCTAGTGACCTCGTGAGTGACTGCCAAAATATCCCAAGACTCTTTTGATGTTTCACGAGTCATAATTCTATTATATTCTTCTGGTGTGACATGTGAAGAAATAACGTGCAAACTCTTAGAATTATATTGTGAAAGTCTATGTTCAGATTCGATCCATGACTCGACAGGCTTTAAATTAGTGACCTCACCTAAAATAGTAACAGGGGTTCTCCAACCTTTCTCAACTACTAGCCACACACGCTCATCAATAGATTTTAATGCACTTTTCATTCTCATCTTCCAATAGGTGTAATTAGTGCCATAAAAAATAGGAGTTCGAAAAAGTTCGTTATTTCCAAAATTTATCTTTGAAAACACACGGGATCACAAAATAAATAAATTATATTTTCTAGCTCTGATACCAATTTGAAAGAGTGGTCCTACACGAGTGTGTTTCAAATCAAACCAATTTTCACTAAAAAAATTTCCAACTTTTAATTAGCACCAAACCAAGTTGTGAAAAACCAATTTTTTACATTAAACCAATTTTATCTTGATTAATCCTAAACATGCATCTAGTGATTAAAGCAAGTAAAGTAAAGTAAAGTAAAGAATACTCATAACGCCAAATATACGAGGAAAAGCCAAGACGAAAAAAACCTCGGACGACCCAAGCCAGACAATCACTATGAATGTGGAATTATAACAAACAGACAAAAGACTCACTCAACGACTCTATCCCCATGGGTATTGACGCTCTTCTGATCTTCAACCACTCCTCTCACGATGCCCATGCTGAAAGTCCTTCTTCCACGATACCTATCCACAACACACGCGTCCAGGTATATCTCGATGTCCACCAAATAGCTTTGATACGTCTACGATGTGGAACATGAAGTCCTTATCTTTTCTTCACCGTAAAACCCAGATGTTCAAGTATAGAACAAACCTTCTTGGTGAAGCAAGATCACATAAACATATAGTAATGATAACTCAGATCTTTGCAAACTCTAAGGATGTGTTTAAGCTTTGAAACCTTAGAAAAACATGTGCAAAACTCGTACTGGATTGAAAACTATTTTCCAGATTGCACAACCCGTAAATTCTAACGAAACCATGCTTTAAATAGGATTTTAAGGCGGCGCCTAAAAAAACGTGTCACTCAAACGAGATTGGCCTGTCGTTTGCGCGACATGGCTATCTCACTCGAACGAGAAGAGATATCGTTTGAACGACGCGCGTGTCAGTTTGACTTTTTCTTTAAAACGTTCTTCCAAAAGAGATCCATTTAAGTCAATCTCTTTTTCGAGCTTATCAGAATAAAATGTGGAGTAAACATTTAAAACACTATTTAAAAACATTTTAAAAACATTTTCCTTATAAAAATTCATCCTTATCATTTTATAAAAATTATTTTTAGCTCCATTAATTATACGCGTTCATACTTGTGTGATCTCAGAATGCAATTAACTTGAAGATGATTAATTCTTTGAAGATTTTCTGCAACGTCTTCAATTTCTTAAATACATCATAGACCAAGTGGGATCGTGACAAAATAAAATCTCCCTATGACATATTATAAACGCAGTTTTGTTCACGAAATTAAGTCAAAACAATAGAGGGACTCAATTATAAATTTATGTCCTTATAATCTTCCTAGTGGTGTTCGGTTTTCATGGTGTTGGTCGGTCCTGTTGGTCGATCTTCCTTCAGTTGGTTGGTAACTTTCCCTTGCTTACTTGGATTAAAGCCCAGATGGATGACACGTGTTTCTATATGATTGGTCCACGTAGCGGGATAATTTTTTTTATCAACACCTGTGTTACCTTCTAACTCTCCATCTTCTCTCTTCATAAAATATAATACTAGAAGTCTAAATTAGAGAAAACCATTGTTCTTCCACGAGTCATAAATTATTGCTGCTCACCAACTTAGGTATCCATGTGTCATATATTCTTTTCATGTATTTATTTGGATTATGTTGTTGTCAAAATCATCATTTGGAGGTTTATTTTCTAGGGTTATTATGATTTTTTTGTTATCTTACATTTGTGTAGAAATTTTATCTGGTTTTGATTTGTGGCTTGAAATTGATTTGTTAATTTGCAGGGAGGCGATGATATTAGAGACAGATGGAGATGGTTGTCTGGGTGAAGGCGGTCATGGGATGAGGTCGAGGATGTGGTCAGCGGTTGGGCTCCTATATATATATATATATATATTTGTTGGTATCATTTCTGGTTATGGTCATGTTTTGGTCAAAAAACTTTTCAGTCCTTCAAGCTTTATTTCTGCTTATGGCCCTGTTTGGGTCCTTAATTTGCTTTTACACGAGAATCCTTACACAGATTTTGACTTTTTCAGTTGCTTTATTTCTGCTTATGGTAATTTTTTTACTAATTTATTTTTTGTACGAATTTGTTTATAGACAAATCAGATTTGTATACAAATTAGTTTATACTCATTTTTCTCATATTACAAAACTTAAAAAAAAATTAAAATTCATTTGAAAAATTATTTAAAATGACTTAAAAAAATATCATAAAAAATATTTTGGACGGGTTTGGGACAGGTTCGTGGCCCTCGCGGGGTTTTTAAATGGGGTGGGTGCAATGATGGGGGTGGGTTCAACAGGGTTGGGTCAGGGTAAACGGGGTCGGAGTCGGATTTGGTCAAACCCGCCCCATTGCCATCCCTACCTATATTGAGATCATAAAAAATACAGTTCTTGATAATAATAAATTTATATGGATGGTTGAAGCATGAGGACCCATCGACTATATTATGTTATATGAGAACATACTGGACTATTTTTCAGAATATATTGGGCTATTTTTACCATTTTTTCTAAAGCCATTTGACGATTTATCAAGATGAATTATATTCACTTGATATCTATCTCTACTATTTCTGTATTGACCAAATACATATTTTCTTTATTTTTTTATATATATTTTTTCTTTCTTATGATTTTTTATATATTTATATATTTGAATCAATTTTTGTTATAGTTCAATAGTCTTTATGTAAGAATTTGTAGAAATATTTTTTTTGTAACGGATGCCAATTCGTTTGAATATGTGTGCACGAGTTACCTTTGAATATATGTTGTGCAATGCATACTAACTTTATGACCAAATCCATGAAATGGTATAACTATTTCGTGAGAAAGTATTCAAGTGTACATGATATGTAATTTTTTGTTGGATTTGATACCACTATTGGTGTAAATTTTACATTTATTTTTGGGTGTTTTAATGTCAAAGTTGTGAGATTTCAAAAATTGGACTCAATTTGACAAATTATTTAGTTCGTTAAACGATGTTATCTTAATGTTGTTTATACTTTTGTATGATGATAATACTTTCCTATATTGTTTTGTCGAAAATCTACCACGGTAGAATTTTCTACACAAGTTGCTACTAATATTTTCTAATCAATAGTTTATTTTTTACATGCCATGCCATGGCCTAATTAAGTTTATTTCAAAGTTTTTGTGCGGTTACATTCATAAATGAGTACGAAATATCCTTTATCATGTTAAATATTTTTTTTACTGTTACGCTATACTAAAAAACATAAAACATCAGTTGTGCTATGATGGAGTATTATATGAAATAGTGCATTAAAAAGAGCTTAAATTATTTGAAAACATAAATAAAATAAAATTGTTTACACTCTTTTAAAAAGGAAATAACAATTTTAACTATTTTACATGACAAAAAAAAATTCAGTTTTTTGCAAAGATAAAAATTATTTAATAAATTAAATTTTATTTGAAAAAAATACTATTTTGATAAATACATTTTTTAAGTGCGTTTTTTTTTTATTAAAAACTTTAGAAACGAAATTCCTCTAGCGATGTTTTTGACCAAAAGTTTCTCAAATCGGTTCATCTCTTAGACTCAATCTACAAAATATTTTTTCCTCGATTCAGTTTTCATTGATTGTTTTGTTGAAAATTTGAGAGATTCTTTTTTTATGTTCTGCACATTGTGCCTTGCCCGCGCATCGTGCGAGCTTACAACTAGTATTACATATTTTGGGGTGTGAGGCAGCAAGTGCGTTGTAGTATTGGTGAGTAAATGTGTCGTAATTGCAATAGGTAAGTTTTATTTGCAGCACATGTGTTGTTGACGTGACATGAGGCATCCTATAGACACGTTACATGAATGGTTTCAGGACATACACCAGTACAAAATTATATTCGTTCCATCTTCACGAGTTATATCTATCCCCATTCCTTTCAAATAAATTTACTTTGATATAAATTTTTATTAATTATGAATTTCATGATGTGCAAGTGGAGTGATATTTGGTGATGAAGATCTTTTATCCCAATATTAAGATTGTATGATTATGGTTTGAGTCTTTTGACTCTTAATTATACTTTCTAGTTATTAATTATTTTTTGGTTTAAATAACGAGCTGTTACTATGTTTTCTCTAATGGTTTTATCCATACATTTGATGCTTTATGCACAAAATAATGTTCCTTTGGTTTTAATTTAGAACTTTCTTGATATACAAGGTCCAAAAGTTCCTTGATTAGTTTATTAGATATCAAATTTTAAATTATTTGGAAAAAATATCTTTGTAATATTCTGATATGGGGCCTTTTATGGTTTCAGGTGCACAAGATAATGTGTGAAATATGTTATTCCCTTCTAACCCGTTTCCATATTTGTTTTGCAAAAAATAATGATCAATTACTAAAATGTTTGTGGATGATATTTCTATTTTATGTTTCATTTACATTATTTACATGTTCGTGTGGTTTATATGTAATTTTGAAGCAAATAGTTGAGTACTGAAATTTTACATGGTGTATTTCTTTATTTAATGATCTTTGGAGATGTATGTAGATATTGGCAAGGAACTTGCCTAAAATCTTTATGTTGAAGAAATGAGATTTATTGTGTGTGATTATTACAAGATATTACGGTAACTGAGAACATACATTACTTGATATATGTTCATGAATAAGTATATTTGTTTTTTTTTTGGGTGAGGGGCTTTCTTTATATTATGTTTCCTATGTTTTCTTACCATCTTCTTTCCAAGGATGTGCATATTTAAATGGTTCATATGCATATATTTACCTTTGAATCTTTTCATTATTAATTTTTTTATGCATAGTTCTAAAAATCTCCATGATTAATTTCCATGATAATTTGAATCAAGTAGTTTCGTGAATAATTATGACTTATTGTAATAAAATTATTTGATTTTTGGGTTTATGATGATTCAAATTCAGAGCTAGATTTGATAAAAATATATGTGTTACACCTGGTCAAGTTTGAGTCTTCATGTTGTGTCCTTATTATGAGCAGTATATGTTAGTAATAGATACGTTTCTTTTATTCAACTTGTAACAATCCGGATTTTTTAAATGAGATTTTTTAAATTTATTTTCGAAATCGGAAAAAAATGAAATTTTGAACTTTATTAATTTTGTAATTTAAAATGTTGGTTTTTATATTTGAAAAATCAATTTTCAAATGGAATTGAAATCGAAATTAAAATGGAGTTTTAATTGAAATTTTATTATGTAGAAGAGTCATCAAAACATAAAACTCTCTAAGAGTCCGCAAAACATAAAACTGTCTAGAAAAAAAATATTTAAAAATATTGAACCGTCCGATCAAGCTGAACATCAGAATGAATAATGAAAGCGTCTAGGAAAAGTCCTGCGAACATCCACTTGTGTCGTAACTATGTCTCCTTGGAATAGAATATCAAGTCTAGTTCCCTTATGGTTGGACACCTAAAAGATTTTTAAAAATATTTTATAGCAAGAGTTAGTACTCAAAACGTTTTGAAAATATTTAGCAAGTGTTTATCACAATTTAAAATCAGTTATTTATTACAGATGTTAGGTTCACGTACACTCTCTTGAGTTTCCTCACCTCTCATCTATAGTGCACGCCTAGTATTCTATACTTAGCCCACCTAGCTATACTACCCAAGCTAACTAGACTAAAGTATCCAACTGAACTTATTTATGCATCTAAGTTCAGGTACCGCCCATACAGTACGCTATATTATTAACATTTCTCATATGTTATTTATTTCTCCTATAACATTTCACATGTGTTATATTTCAATCTTAATAATTAAGTCTCTTTACTTAATTCATACAACATTTTACACATGTTATCTTTTAACCTTTATAATTAAGTTTCACTACTTAATTTAATTTCTTAGATATACACAATCTGCTATTTCACACAAGTAAAAGTATTTCATTTATATATATATATATATATATATATATATATATATATATAAGGCATCCCCCGGAACGACAACCGTGATGCATGCATACTTTGCTATCATATACCCGTACATCACGTACATCAAGGAACCCCCATACATCGCGTACATCAAGGACTTATGGTTCGGTGAGCAACCTCGAACCTAAAATAATCATCATACTAAGGGGGCGGACAAGGTTCCCATTCTTTGGGGCTACTCACATACCCAACGTACCCAAACGACCTACCGGTGTCACTATTATCACTCAAAATAGTAATCCTCCTAAAGTTCCATGCCCCGGGGTACTTATCCAACCGCACTGGAATCACCAAGGTGGGACGGCCCCTATCACTACCTAACCCCCAGGATAGTAAGTAGCGGTAAGTTCACATAACAACCAGAATACAATAGGTATTCATACAACCTAGGTATCCATATAAATCAATAGGTATACAAAAAACTAATTATCCATGTTTGTACGTAGTATCTTTCTCTCGCATACTCACCGTACTAATTACTTTGTGAATTATCACACTTATCGTATTTATTTGAGTATTCACACAACTCTAAGGGTTCTAGTTACCCCTTCGTTAATTTCATAAGTTAAATAAATATTTACCCTACTGGTCCACTTATTAATTTATTTAGGAATTCTGTAATTCGGTATTTTTCTCTCAGATAATTTACGACATCCTTTTACCCCATATAATTATGTCTTAATCCTCTCAATGAGACTAAATCCCGTAACTTCGTCAAGGCCTACTGTACCAGAATAAATCCCTTATTATTGTTAACATTGTCCCAAAATTTCTCTCCAAACGATTTAGTAGTTCTAAGGTTAAAAGGGAAATTCACACTTTTCACATGCCCCAATCGATCCACCCCTTGGACCAGACCGGTATGCCCTTCGATTGCTCACATTTTTCCCCAAGATCGAACCGATCTTCCCCTTGGATCGGACCGGTCCATTCTTCTGTAACTCATCTTCTCCAGATATGCAACTTAATTTTTCACCATTTTAACATATGTGTCTTACATGATTCTTCACCAAAATAAAAAACAACTATATCAAACCTTTTCTACATGTCTTAGGAAGATTTCTAACATAAATCTCACATCAAAACATTACGATTCATGATCAAGAATAAATTAAATCATCAAAAGCCCTATGTTTTCATGTTCTTCCAATGCAATCATTTAGAAACCCAGATTTCATTTGTTTAATGATCATATCTCCTTTGATCATTAAGCCTCTACATATATTAAATCATGATACATGCAAGTCCTACTCAATCATGCATAAAAATCCAATCTTTTCTTCCAAGAATATTGATTTAATCACATCTAAACATTAAAACCCTGCACATGGGTATTATAACTTCAAAGAACATTGTATATAAACACTTTCCTTAATAGACGGGGTCTGATTTCGTGATGGTGATGATGGGTTGTTGATCTTCTCTTCAAATCCACCCTCCTTAGATGATTAGGATGAAAGAAAAAAAGTCTAATTCTTCAAGAACACTCCCTTAAGCTTTGAGAAAGGTTTCTCTCTTCTCTCTAACGACCTATCTTGAGTTTTTTTGTGTTATTAACCTTAACCCCAATCTCTAATCATCAAATATAGGACTCTAGATTTCGTAGGTCCCTTAACCTCTAATTTTAAATGACTAAAATGCCCTCCATAGGTGCCGGTTTGGCCTAAAATTGACCCGGGACCCAAACTATACTCCCGGGTATACTATTTTGACTATTTCAACCCTTTTCAGAATCATTCGTGACCTCCAAATTATCATTCGAGTCACTAAAAATATATTTTCTATCTCAACCTAAATTTAGTCTACACGCGACTCCCGATTGAGATATAATCAAATACGCTCATATCACTCGCTATGACGTAAGTCAATAATCAACAATTATTTTCTATGTACTCTTAATTAAGTTATTCTATAATATTAATCAGTATCTATCTCGCTATTAATATCTAATAATCATATTTATTAATTACTCACACTAAATTAATCCACTCGCGTAATTTAAATAAAATGTATTTTCCTAATTAATTTCTGAATTAATTTAAATTTCAAATACATAAAAATACAGGGTATGACATAGTTGGAGGCGAGATATGGAGAAGTCCCGCTAACAGCTCCCTGGGGGACGGAGAAAATTTAGGCATAAATGTCGCAACACTGGGATTTATCCCCAATATGGCAGAAAACTCTTCATAGGTCGGATAGACCTCGTCCAACCCGAAGCGAAAGACATGGTCTTCAGGATACCAAAACTCTACCGTTGCCATCAACATGTCCCACTCTATGGGATGGTTACACCATAAGGAGTCTCTACACATGTTGAAAGCATCGTAGTCAACATTGTATGAGCACATTGCTTCCAAGGTTTAGCCATTTCATAAAGAAAGCAAAGAAGTATGCAAAAGGAAAAGAATGTGAATGTGTGAAGAAAATGCTCCACCCACATTCCTATTTATACTTGAAAACCCTCAAACAAAGAAAAGGAACCCTACAGAAATCGAAATAAAAACTAATCACCAAGTACCAAGCAATTGAAAAAAGTGCAATCAACGCCTTGGATTTGACTGACATGCCGATAGGCAGGACAGGGGTCATGCCGATCAGCAACCCCCTATTTTTGGAAATATCTCTTTTTCTTTTTTTGTCAAAACTAAAAAAAATCATTAAAAAAATTTCTATACTTAAAATAATTCCAAATTTTCTTCTCCTTATGCTTCTTACTTGTCTTATTTTTTAAATAATTTTCTTTCAAATCATTTTTTCTTTTTACGCTCTCAGCAGGAAAGTAAAAAGAGCATGTGTATTAAGTCATTAAAAATTAAAAAATTAAAAAAAACTTCATTTTATTTGCATAGATATTTGTTGTGTTCCATCGATTTTGTTGGAAATACAGAAAAAACAACGAAACTCATCCCGAACCCACCTACATTCTCTCTCTCTCACCCACTTACATCTTCTCTTTCTCTTCATCTACAATCTCTCTCTCTCTCTCTAGGAACCCCATTCCCTGCTGCGCGCTCTCTTCTCCCACCAATGAGATGATGTACCACCACTCCCCGAGCCAGACCCTTCCTCAGACGAGGCAGATGACACTAGACTAGAAGGAACCAAAATTGCATCCTGAATGTGGGCGGTCGCCAAAGATATCCAATCCCGAACATCCTTCAGCCAAGTGGTGGAGACCCGACTACGTTAGAAAGAGAAATATAAAAAACAAATCAGTTAATCTGAAGTAAAGGAAGAAGTCAAAAAAATAAAAAGTCAAAGAGATGAAAAATATACCAGTGGCTCAAGGACCTCCTCAGTTAAACCCATATCCTCTGGATACATCACATTAGAATGATGCAACAAATGCACCGACCTTCCATCAGCCCCCGGATATTATAAGAAGGAGGGACCAGCCGCACAAAAGAAACCTCCAAGGTCGTCGACGTCGTCGATGCTGACGCACTACCTATGCAGTGGGAAGGCCCCATCATCGCCACTACCCGCGCATCATCCGCCACCTCCTGCACTCACCTCATATAGACTGGTGGCCTCACCGGTGGCACCGCAATCTCATCCTCCATAACCTGTCAGACTACTCTTTCCTTGACGTACCTGGAGTAGCCAAACTCATGCACCAGCAAACGTCGCATCTGTGCGTTACCCCCAGTCAACCCCGTGTGCTGAATGGTCATCCCCCACGGATAGAAGGTCACCTGAAAAATCACCAGTATATAAAGATCAATATCAGAAAAGAACATAAAGGAAAAACAATCTCATAAGAGAAATAAGGATTTACCTGCTCAGTCGTCAGGTCGTTCAAGGCCTGACGCACCGTCTCCAGAGAGAGAGACTTCTTCAACTGCCGGTTGAACCTTAGTCATCGATATATCCCGCATAAGACCCCAACAGACTCATCCCTAAAAGATATCAATTGGGTGTTAAACCCAATCACCTCATACATTCACGTATGTAAAGGACAAAAGGTCAACAATTAAGAAATCGAGGGTAAAACGCACAAAGGAAAAATGTGAATGCATAATGGAAAATGCACAAAATAAAGAATACCTCAAGAAGATACGTGGCTCCAATAAAAATTTATCGACAGCACCGGCTGAATGAATCAAGATAAGAATAAAGGGTCACCAAAGTTAGGCTCCCCCAGACATAAAAAGGGACGTTCGAAAACACCCTCAGAAAAGGCAAAAACCACAAGTGAACGACACCGCCACTCGTCGCTACCAAGCAACCTCGTAACACCAGCAGAATAAACAAACGAGCCATCAGCCGCACCTTCAGATCGTACTCCTCATCAATCCCCCTACTCAACAATAACTCCCTCATAAGAGACAAACGAAAAGAGTCCCAAGAAACTACCCTCTCCATATCACCCAACGCTGCCGTTACCACCTCCGACGTCACCCTCAAAGTCCTATCAACCTAAATCTATACCCCACCATAGTCTAACCCCAACATCTGTTGCACATCTATTGAAGTCACCATTAACTCCCCAAAGAAAAAGTGAAAGGTGTGGGTGGTGTCCTACCATCTCTCCCCCAGAGCAGAAAGAACAGCTGTAGAACGAGGCATCTCATCCAGTGCAGACCCCAGTCTCCCAAAATTGACTGAGGACACCACCCAACGCACCACCAACGGAAGGTGCTCCTAAATGTCCCTAAGCTCCATCATCCCTCGAGCACACAGAGTCGACATAGAGACATCAACTGTCAAACTCAAAAAGGAAAAACCCTTGTCAAAATTTAAGAAATAAGGAAATACAACTAAGAAAAAAGAAAAGAATACCAAAGGTCATCAATACTTACATAGCCACCAAGGTTCACCACCTTAGAAGAATGATGATACGCAGGCTCGTACAAGAGGGTCCGCTCATTCATAACAGGCTCGAATGAGTCAAAGGAATTCTCGTTGGCCAGTGCAAGGGGCGCCCTAGCCCTCAATTCCAAGTTTTCCCAATCATCAACATTGAGCCATGCCATATGTTTCGCACTGCTTGAGAAATCAGTCATCTCTTGATTTTGTAATGCTAAAATTCTTCACAAAAGGTAATTACAAAAGAAGGCATGTCAGAAAGCTGTAAAAAAATGAGGAGAACCGACCCCCTTTTTATAAGAGGCTAAGGGCCATACCGATCGACATCATCTCTACCACCCACCGATCGATGTTGTCCCTCCACTTGCTCGAGGTACCCAAAAGACCATACCACTGCTATTTGGCACCCTTCAAACCATACCGGTCGGTACCCTCTCTAAAATTTTGTACAAAAATCCTTACAAAATGCTAGAAAGTCCAGAAAAATCCTTAGAAAATTCCTAAAAATACCAAATGAATTTTATAACTTTTGTCGCCAAGAAAAACATTTTTGCCCCAATCATATCCCCAGATGAACCACAAGATACATATCCCAGTTGGAGTCCCCAAATTTCCCCAAGAACACTTAAGCCCTCAGAGTTGGCTTTGACCCGCATAATTGGTTATATTTACTTAAGCCCGCAGAATTGACTTTGGCTCGCAGAATTGGTCATCTCTATCTTAAAGCCCTCAGAATTGGCTTTGATCTCAGAAGTGGTCATCTCTATCTTAAACCCGTCGAATTGGCTTCGACCTTCAGATTTGTTCATCTCTACTTAAGCCCACAAAATTAGATTTGACCCACAGAATTGGTCATCTTTATCTTAAGTTCGTATAATTAGCTTCGACCCTCAGAATTGGTCATCTCAACTTAAGCCCGCGGAATTGGCTTTGACCCGTAAAATTGGTCATCTCTATCTTAATCCCACAAAATTGGCTTCGACCGTCAGAATTGGTCGCTTCTACTTAAGCCCTCAGAATTGGCATTGACCCTCAGAATTAGTCATATCTACTTAAGCTCACAGAATTGACTTCGACCCTCAGAATTGGCGCTTTTACTTAAGGCTGCAAAATTGGCTTTGACCCATATAATTGCTCTCTTCTACTTAAGCCCTCAGAATTGTCTTCGACCCTCAGAATTGGTCCATACAACCTAGTGTAACAACCCGCGTAATTTTTGGGGTATTTTCGAAATAAAGAGGAAAAATAAAGTTTTTCATAAAATTATTTTTATTGGCTAAATATGTTGGTTATGATTTTAGAAGAATAAAACTTCAAGTGAAATTGAAATCGGATTTAAAACGGATTTTATATGAATTTTCTAATATTTTGCCTTATAGGCATTTTTTGGGCGAACTGTCAGTTTTTCGGGGTGATCGATCGATCGACCTCTAGAGGTAGATCGATCGACCCTCCCAGAAAACGTACGCAGCAGGTTATTTTTGAGAAGTTGTTTTGGTTTCCAACTCTTATATTTTTACCTTATAAAAATGGATCGTGGGCAAGAATTTTGGAACAGCCTTGGGGCTAAAAATACTCAGCAAATATATTTTCTTTTCCTTTCTTTTATACTCAAACAAGCCCTTTGATTTATGCATTCAACCTTAGGTTTTTGAGGTGTTCTTGGGGCTGTTTTGAGGTTGATCTTGGAGGAAGTTTTGATGATGTTTGAGGACTGATTTTGATGGTGTTATCTGCATTTCTGGGCAGATTTATCTTTGGTTTCTCATCGTGGTTGAGGTATGGGGTTTTACACAATATGCTCCTAAATCTCGCGAGTGTTTATTCCATTGAATTCTTGTTAATTGAACTCATATTTTGAATTGATAAATTCATTGAAATCTGGAAAAATAATTGTTGGAATTATTTTTATTAATGTGGTATTATTCATGTTGTTGTTGAGCACGTTGTCATGAGATTTTAATATGGCACGGACGTTGGGCACCCGCCAAAATTCTTGCTTCCAAGGGCTATGACTTGATAAAGCATATGCGGATGGGGTGAGGCCTGGTGACCCGGTTAATGTGTTGTTGAGAAATTTATTGATAAAATGCTATTGAGATTTGCATTATTTGATTTGAATATTCGTATTTGTATTGTGACGTTTTATTCATCGCTAACTTTTTATCGAGCATCTTCCTGTCATATTGTGTACTTCCCCATCTTTTCTTTTAGTGGCAGGTTAGCGCGGATTTTTGGGCGCTTTGGATTTGATTGGGATGATTTATTGCGAGGATTATTTTGGGAAGGTTTTTAATACAAGAGAGAAGATTGTATTTATTTTGATGTATAGAGCATTGGAGATTCTTTTTCTGTATCGAGATAGTTAGATGTTTTATTTCGAGAGATTTTTGGTTGTATGTAATTTGGAGAGATTTGAGATTAGTGGATTCTTATTATTGTATTGTGGGATTTAGATGCTCTATACCTTGTTTATATTGTGGAATTGGTTAGTTTTTCGAATAGTAGCACTCCGTTCGCTCTCCCCGGGCGGGCGGGGTGTTACAGAATGGTATCAGAGCTTAGGTATACGACCACCCTCGGGTATTGGGTTTTGGGTCTGTTGCGTTTTTATGGCTCGAATTTGGAGATAGAAATTTTTAGAGAATCGTTTCGCGTTACGCATCTAGAATAGATGTGAGGAAATTATTTTGGAGACGAGATTATTTTTGGAGATTGTTGGCCTGATTTTTTAGATTTAGGTATTCGGCGAATTTCGAGGGCGAAATTCCATTGTTAGTGGGAAAGTGTAACAACCCGCGTAATTTGTGGGGTATTTTCGAAATAAAGAGGAAAAATAAAGTTTTTCATAAAATTATTTTTATTGTCTAAATATGTTGGTTATGGTTTTAGAAGAATAAAACTTCAAGTGGAATTGAAATCGGATTTAAAACGGATTTTATATGAATTTCTAATATTTTGCCTTATAGGCATTGTTAACGCAAAAATTCTCCATCTACGAGGACCAATCAGAAAAGGACACATGTCATCCTACATGGCAATATTCGACATCCGAAGAGAGTTGGTCGGCACCCAAGGAGTATTAGTCGGCACCCGAGGAGAGTTGGTCAGTACCCGAGGAAAATTAGTTGGCACCCGAGGAGTATTAGTCGGCACCCGAGGAGAGTTGGTCGGCACCCGAGGAGAGTTAGTCGGCACCCGAGGAGAGTTGGTCGGCATACCAACCAGGAAGATCAAAGGATAACTATGCATTTAATGTGCATTAATGAAGATGGAAGCGCATTTAATGAGCCTTAATGTACATTTATACTGTATTAATAGATGACAACACATAGCATACCAAGCAATTCAACCATTAGATTCGTTAAATGTAGACATAAATGTCTACATACAATGAATCTCTTTATCTCCCATCACTATAAATACATGTATTCCCTTAGCCAAAAGGGAGGAGATTCGAGATCCGGGAGAACCTAGAAACACCATACACAAGATACACATCATTTATCTCTCTACACCTTATGGTGCTATTGTAAACCCCTAGGAATAAAATAACAATGGACGTAGACTTTATTCATAGCCGAACCACTTTAAAAATCTTTGTCTCTTATATGCTTGATTGGATTGTTTTCATCTATTTATCTGTGATCATAAAAATGGAATTCGGTCCAGTTTTTTGCATCAACAGGCATTTTTTGGGCGAACTGTTAGTTTTCGGGGTGATCGATCGATCGACCCTCCCAGAAAACATGCGCAGCAGGTTATTTTTGAGAAGTTGTTTTGGTTTCCAACTCTTATATTTTTACCTTATAAAAATGGATCGTGGGCAAGTATTTTGGAACAGCCTTGGGGCACAAAAATACTCAGAAAATATATTTTCTTTTCCTCTCTTTTATACTCAAACAAGCACTTTGATTTATGCATTCAACCTTAGGTTTTGGAGGTGTTCTTGGGGCTGTTTTGAGGTTGATCTTGGAGGAAGTTTTGATGATGTTTGAGGACTGATTTTGATGGTGTTATCTGCGTTTCTGGGCAGATTTATCGTTGGTTTCTCATCGTGGTTTGAGGTATGGGGTTTTACACAATATGCTCCTAAATCTCGCGAGTGTTTATTCCATTGAATTCTTGTTAATTGAACTCATATTTTGAATTGATAAATTCATTCAAATCTGGAAAAATAATTGTTGGAATTATTTTTATTCATGTGGTATTATTCATGTTGTTGTTGAGCACGTTGTCATGAGATTTTAATATGGCACGGACGTTGGGCACCCGCCAAAATTCTTGCTTCCAAGGGCTATGACTTGATAAAGCATATGTGGATGGGGTGAGGCCTGGTGACCCGGTTAATGTGTTGTTGAGAAATTTATTGATAAAATGCTATTGAGATTTGCATTATTTGATTTGAATATTCGTATTTGTATTGTGACGTTTTATTCATCGCTAACTTTTTATCGAGCATCTTCCTGTCATATTGTGTACTTCCCCATCTTTTCTTTTAGTGGCAGGTTAGCGCGGATTTTTGGGCGCTTTGGATTTGATTGGGATGATTTATTGCGAGGATTATTTTGGGAAGGTTTTTAATACAAGAGAGAAGATTGTATTTATTTTGATGTATAGAGCATTGGAGATTCTTTTTCTGTATCGAGATAGTTAGATGTTTTATTTCGAGAGATTTTTGGTTGTATGTAATTTGGAGAGATTTAAGATTAGTGGATTCTTATTATTGTATTGTGGGATTTAGATGCTCTATACCTTGTTTATATTGTGGAATTGGTTAGTTTTGCGAATAGTAGCACTCCGTTCACTCTCCCCGGGCGGGCGGGGTGTTACACCTAGGTCCTCAAAACAGACCTCGGCCCACAGAATTGGTGAAACACCCCGCTTAATTAAATACCGGGTGATCAGTTCCATATCAAATTAAATCAGAATATACAGTTGGATCATTCTTAGCACCACTGTCGAAAATAATTTTTAATCACATAATACTTAATTAAACAAGTGTTAAAAGCTTTCTCATTTTAATTTAATTAAAAGTTACACTTTTAAAACATGAACCATTTAACACAATCCATTCACACAATGAATAACAACCGAGTAATATCAAAACTGAATTAAATGTAATAGGAATAAAACTCTCCAGTTTAAAATATCAATACAATAATCCAACGTAAAACAAATGTAATCAACTCCGATACAAGTGAATAAACTGACTGAGATGGCAAGACTAGAATCCTTTGGGAGATATGCCCTAAATGAGAACAACTACTACAGATGTATGAATCAAGAAGATGAAGCGTCTAATACAAAATCTGCAACTCCACAACATCCATAGCACGTCAAATACTCCAATTCTCTATGCCTGGCATCCCTGTGGCTGGACACCTAATATAAAAGATACAAGAGAGATGAGAGAATATGAAATAGAACGGGTCAGACCCGATGTAAAAATAGTTTAGAAAATAGCAAGTGAATAAATGCTATATTCAACAATTATCATATACATGTTAGATTATCGAACTCTCACTTGAGATTCTCACCTCTCATCTAGAGTGCACACCTAACGTACTTCTATGTCATACTAGTTACAATTCCCATGCTAACTAGTTCATATCAGTGCCAACTAATCATAACCCCTATCTTTTCCACGTATTTCTCTCGTAATACAGGCAATACATATATATCCAATTTCTCTTTATCATGGATAAGCCCTTTTCCAATTCAATATGATTAAGTATTCACTTACTTAATTCATTTCAAATTTCATTATCTTTCATGTCTACTTAATTCACACAGTAAACACTATCACAAGTATATATATACATTCATTCAATTATATATATATATATATACAATACTATGCCACCCCTAGGCTCAGTTGCAACGCAAGATGTAAAATATATCACAAGTATATATATACATTCACTTTATATATATATATATATATATATATATATATATATATATAATACTGCACCCCGAGACTCAGCTGCGGTGCATGCACTACTCTGTTATCATGTCCGGGTACATCTCGTCACTGTATGAAGGATTGCTAGTTCGATGTCTCCCTCGAACCATAAATATCAAAATACACATATTGGAGGTGAACATAGTCTTAAGACTTCGGGCTACGCACATACCTACGCACCCACACGACCGGTCACACTGTTATTCATAAAAGTGATGCTGAATCCCTAAGTTCTATGTTCTGAGGCAGCAAGTCAAAAATCCCCCATAAGACTCATCAGGATACAACTGCCCTCTACGCGCAACCTCCCGTCGATAGCAAGTAGGCTAGGTATGTCATACACATAAATCAACATAATAGGTATACACATCAACCTATATAAAATTTGGTACGCATTCGACCAATATCAAATTGGGATGTCATCCTACCCCAAGTACCCGTCGTATTTCTCGAATACCACCCGTACTTGTTAATCACGATTATCATCGTATATTTATTATGTAGTTATCACTCACATAATCCCAAGTACCCGTATATATATCACCAATATTACCCGTACTTGACCATGACGATTATTCATCTCCTAATCGTATTATTATTATGTATATATCTCTCACATAATTTTATTCCTCAATTTCATATAATTTCCCAACATTAACCCAAGTCCCTCACTCCTTGTTAATGTACCAAAATTATTCAAACATAATTCATCGTATTTTATTAAGTGGTTATCACTCACATAATTTTCTATCCTTAATTCAATATTTAATTTCCCAACATTAACCCAAGTTTCTCACTCTTTGTTAATGTACCAAAATTATTCAGAACCTACAGTGGGCTAAAATACAATTCTCTAAACTTTTCTGGGCTAAAACATAATTTCTGGAATCTCGTTAAAAACCCACAATTCTCGTTCAAACGAGATGGTATCTCGTTTGAACGACAGCATGTCTCATTCGAATGAGATCAGCGCCATTCCAGTTCGCCTTCAACCTCAGTTTTCTGCGTTTTCCCCATGTTATTAGACCCAAACCCTCATGGATTATATTCTTCCCAGAATCCCAGATATTCTAACATTGTTCTAACATGTTCAAGGGTGATTTTCACATAAGATCAACATCAAATCCACATGTTCATAAGGGTATCACCATCAAACCCATTAAATCCTTAAAATTTCAATTTATCCAAATTCTCCATTTTTATACCTCTTAAAAACCCAGAATTTAGAACTATCATTTCATATCTAAATCATCAAATTTCCATATTCAACATGAGTAGGATTCATCTACATGCAATACCTATCATCATTTTCATATCTTCAATAAACATATACATATCCTCTACATGTAAAACCTATTCATTTTCATGTTCATAGTCTCTACATGAATAGATCTCCAACTACATGAATTTGCCTATCCATAAACTTGATTTATCGATCATTTGAATCCCAAATTCATAAGTTCATCAATCCAAAAGAAAATCCTATTCGAACATGGATAATATAAGCACCAAAATAGAGCAAGAATTACACTTGCCTTATGTGTAGGTCTGAACCTTTGGAGAAAGCAAGTGTCTGGAACCTCCTTTTCCTTTTTTGACGACTATCCGGCGGTGGTGGTGTAAGGTGTAGAGATGTTGGTTATCCCCTTAGTTTGCCCTAGATGACTCTTCCTTTCCAATCAACTTTTCCTCTCCTTTACATACCCTTTCACTTTCTTTCTAAGTCTTTTCATTCTCTTTCAAAAACCTCACTTTGAGATTAGATGAAATGAACTTTACCTACAATCTAAACTCACATATATAACAAGTCTCCAAGGTTAGCTAAAAGACAAAAAATGTAGGTAATATTCATCTCCCAAGCAAAATGACAAAAATGCCACTTCGAGATGTCCTTTCATCTTCCAATTGACCTGAGACCCAAATCAAACACCCGAGTAGACTTTTCTTCCTATTTCGACCCTTCCGGACTCAACGGCGCACTCGAAATGATCATCCGAATGACTTAAAAATAAATCTCATTTTATTTCCCAACTTTAGTCCCGACATGACTCATAAGCGCATCCCGACTTAATTTCCATTTATGTCGTATTATTTTACACACGACAATATAAAAAATCATCATATCCACATATTACTTTATATTAAAAAGTAATATTCAAAATCATATATTACTTTAATCTCTAGTAATATTCAATAAGGATTAATCCCAATTAATTTTTCATAATTAATTCCAATTAATCCCCATTCATATATTAATATTAAGCACTAGTAATATTCAATAGTAATCACATATTACATTATTCTCTAGTAATATTCAATCTTGATTAATTTTAATTATTTATCAATAAATTCCAATTAATCCCCCTTGATTATTCTCATTAACTTCTAATTTAGCCCGCATTAAAAGTCATTAAAATTACGGGGTATTACATACTTCCCCCTGATAATGAAATTTGGTCCCGAAATTCAAAAAATAAGGCATAACTAATAAAAACAACTTTGGGTATCTATCGCGCATCTCATTCTCGCGCTCCCAAGTAAACTCTTCAAGATTATGGTGCTCCTACTGGACACGCACCAACGGAACTACTTTCGATCTCATACATAGAAATATCGCCTCAGCGAAGAAATATGGAACACATCATGTATCCAATGCAAGTGTTCCGGCAACCACGGTCTATAAGCAACCGGTCCAACTCTCTCAATAATAGGAAATGGTCCTACATATCGCGATGCCAATTTCCCCTTTTCCCCAAATCACATTATCCCCTTCATAGGACATTCCCACAATAGTATCGGGTCCCTCTACACTAAACTCCTTGAAGGACCACTTCGCATTGGCGTAGCTTTTCTGTCTATCCCGGGCTACCCGAATATGACTACAAATCATCTTAATTCTGGCATACGTGTCGTGTATCACCTCTGACCCAAGTAGCTTGTTATCCCCCACCTTTAACCAACATGCATGAGAATGACAAGGCCTACCATATGATGCCTCAAAAGGAGCCATACCAATGGTGAACTGATAGGAGTTATTATATGTAAACTCCACAAATGGAAGGTACTGTTCCCAACCTCCCCCAAAAATCTAGGATATACATACGTAACATATCCTCAAACATATGGTTAGTACGATCAGTCGGCCCAACTTTCTGCCGGTGATAGACCGTACTCAATCGCACCTCAATACACATGGCCTCGTGAAAAATCTCCCAAAATTGGGATACAAAAATCTTATCCCGATCAGACAAAATATTTAACGGTACCCCACGTAACCTCACTATCATGGCTATAAAAATCTGGGCGTACTGTGTTATAGCGTAACCAGTCCGAACTGGCAAAAAGTGAGCTACCTTAGTCAATCAATCAACAATCACCCATATAGAATCGTGATCTCTTTGCGAAATAGGTAGCCCTGTGATGGACTCCATGGAAATGCTTTCCCATTTCCACATCGGGATCTCTAATAGCTGAAGAACCCCTGCTAGCTTTTAATGATCTGCCTTCATTAACTGATAAGTGGCACACTTAGAGACGAACTCAGAAATGTCTTTTTTCATCCCATTCCACTAGTCAACAATCACCTCCCGTCTACTCATTGGTCTCAGGTGACATAACTTGCCTGAACCAAACGTGATCCCCATTACTTCCTGAAAATAAATCTCCATCGGAGATTGGGTTCAAGGATCTCATATTGATTCACAACAATATTGGGCGGCATATTAGCCCGTCTGTCCATTCCGTCTCTAGAATCGTTGGCTTGATACTAAATTTCGAGTTGATCCTCTTAAATCAACCCATTCCCATCTGAGTGGTGCACCCGAAGATAATTTCACCATATAACGTCTCACATTAAGTGGTACTTTATACTCCCCTTATTTCCTCGGGGTATACCAAAAGTCTCTCCCCGTGCACTTTTATCACAACATACACTTCTCGACGCTTTTTACTTTAAAGGTAACAACATTTTATTTATGCGCAAGCCGCTCTCAATATTCGGCTGAGTAGGACTCCGCTCTATTTTCCACAATAGTTAAATTTTTCTCTTCTCCAGAGATATCCTTATAATTGTCTTCACACCGTCTTTCAGCCCACCTCTGGTATATTACTCTCATTGCATACATAAACTTGGATTATCGTCTTTTTTTTTCACACAAAGTTCAATCCACCCTACCACTCCATCTTTGTTTATAACCGCCTCACATGCATATATTCCACACATTCATTCTCACGTCCTTTTATCTCGGATGATATGAAATCAAACTAACCAAAGCTCCCCATACACCCTCCAATCCATGCATCACTGCACAAATGTTGACCGTCTCCATTAGCCTCAAGTCATACACTCAAGGGATTTTCTCCACTCATAAAACGAGGAAAAACTAGAGTTCTAGCTATTTCCCTATAGCTTAACACATCTCTTAACTCCCGACATTCGTTGGATTTCATGCGTGGGATGTCTCGCAAGCAAAATCCAAACAAGGAACCCCCCCGATACACTACTACCTAACATTATCGGTCATCGAGATTTATAGACTCAAGGTACATAACCTAGACACTCAAAATCCTGATCTCCATACATACAAATATAAATCTCAACTCCCACGTCTCTAAAGGAGTGATATAGCAATGTGCTCTACCTATCACCAAGTTCTGAGCGCCAAATGTAAAAACAAGCTAAGCCCCTACGCTTGATAATAACCTAAATACTCTGAATCATATCAATAAATCCCCTACGCACTGGGATCAAATATCTCGAGACGACTACACTCTTCTAAGTCTCTTTTATTACTCAATATCACATAAATGCGAGCTCAACTCTCTAAGCATCGCCAAAACAACACATCCTGTCCTAGAACAACAACCGTGATATCCTTGCAATAACAGCCCACTATCATACTAACCATCAATAACCACATCCAGGATGATATCGTACTCGTATAACACATCACTAAAACGAGTAATCTCAATAAAAAAATTCTTACTATCTACACCCACTCCCCCGTGGATGAGACAAAAAATTAATCCCATTAAACCACGGATAGTACAAATACCCATAATGGTATCGATATAACCACTAAACTCGCCTCACACGCGAATCTAGCGCTAATCAAAATATCGTGACTCGCTCGTGTCACATAAAGAATAACTCATTCTTCCTAGGATAACCCATATCCCCTACCTTACCAAGCACCTTGGCCACTCAAATGGTTCCCTGGATATAACACGCTTATCCTAACTGAACCAAAACTATTTAATCATTTCCCCTAATAGGCACCAGACTCTTACCCCTTTTACCTGCTTCGGGCAAAATTCAATGCATGTGGTCTTACTCTCCACAGATAATACCTCTTCATATAATTCTCTATTCCAGGACATACATACCATATATTAGGATTGTCCTTCTCTCGGACCCTGGTAGCTTCAACTTTGATGGCCACTTTCATTATTTCCTTGGTTTCGCTGGCCCTAAGGAACAAACTCCTAGCTTCAACAGCGCTGGCTGAATTCACCGTCACTTGGTAGGAATTTGAATATTTGAATCATTTAAATAGGTCCCCTAATGGGTCTCCCCCTGTTGTGCTTCACTAACACCGTTACATCTAGTCTTATTCATTGGCTAGATCCTTTAACTCTTTGCTCCCTTCACATAAAATCATATATATCTTCATTGTGAAAATAGGACATTATCGTCATCAACATTGAGCGTCCAAATAAAAATTCCCTTAAGTGTTGGCGACTCTTCTTGTGAGTCCATCACCCAGTCAAGGGCTCTTTTCTTTATTGTACTTACCTCTTCGTGTACAAAGTTCAAAATGTCGTTCACATCACCTTCTGAACAATAGATGAAGGAACTTATAGTAAGACTGTACTTAAGATCCTTACATTGGTATAATATTTTACCTTTCAAACCTGGTGATTAACTTTTACTATTACAACACTGCTCCTGCGAGCTAAGAAAATTTTTACCCTAATTCTTCACTTCGGGTAACCAACACTCTGTTATATGCCCAAGCCTCTGGATATTCTTCATCTATTGGTTAACAAACAAAATCTCATTTTTAACATTTCTACGGATGGTCTACTTCAAAGGCCGTCTGACTCACTCCTATTCCAGCTATGATGGTGAGTCTGAGACGGCACAAAACTCATTTGTGATGGTGCTTGGGAAACTACATCTCCCGAACGTCTTCTTTATTATCCTCGGCCTGAACAACAATTATGGTGGGTTCTATCCCAATCACCATTTTAAAAATCTTCTAAGTCTTTGGTAGATTCCTCCTCCTGCTGTCCTGCTAATGACTCTCGTAGCAGAATGTAAGTCGCAATACGAAGAGGAATACAACAATCCCTATAATAAAGCTCTATATTAAAGAACGTTACGCTGAAACGTAATGAGCTGTACAAATCCTAAAAGACTCTAGAACCTGGTGCTCTGATACCACCCGTGACACCCCGCTTAATTAAATATCGGGTGATCAGTCCCATACCAAATTAAATCTGAATCTACAGTTGGATCATTCTTAGCACCACTGTTGAAAACATTTTATAATCACATAATACTTAACTAAACAAGTGTTAAAAACTTTCCAATTTTAATTTAATTAAAAATTCCACTTTTAAAACATGAACCATTTAACACAATCCATTCACACAATGAATCACAACTGAGTAATATCAAAATTGAATTAAATGTAACTGGAATAAAACTCTCCAGTTTAAAATCTCAATACAATAATCCAACGTAAAACAAATGTAATCAACTCCGATACAAGTAAATAAACTGACTGAGATGGAAAGACTATAATCCTTTGGGCGATATGCCCTAAATGAGAACAACTACTAAAAATGTATGAATCAAGAAGATGAAGCGTCTAATACAAAATCTGCAACTCCATAGCACCCATAACACGTCAAATACTCCAATCCTCTATACTTGGTGTCCCTGTGGCTGGACACCCAATATAGAAGATACAAGAGAGAGGAGAGAATATGCAATAGAACGGGTCAGAGCCCGATGTAAAAATAGTTTAGAAAACAACAAGTGAATAAATCTTATATTCAGTTATTATCATATACATGTTATATTATCGAACTTTCACTTGAGATTCTCACATCTCATCTAGAGTGCACACCTAAAGTACTTCTAAGTCATACTAGTTACAGTTCCCATTAGGGGTGTGCAAAAAAGCCGACAACCCGAAGAACCGAACCAAACCGACCTTTGTGGGTTGGGTTGGTTCGATTTATTTTCTCCACGGGTTGGTTCTGGTTCCAAAAAATTGAGAACCGAAGTGTTCGGTTTTGTTCTCGATTTTATACTTGAACCAAACCGAGAATCGAACCCATGGAACCAAATTGAAAAACCGAATCAAAGAACCGAACCAAAGAATCGACCCCAAAAACCAACCCGAGAACCGATCCATGAACCCGAACCATTAACTTGAACCATTAACCATAACCATTAATCAGAACCATTAACCAACCCGAGAACCAACCCGTGAACCAGAACCATTAACGAAAATTGTGAACCAAAACCATGAACCAGAACCGCAAACCAGAACCACGACCCAAACCGCGAACCAGAACCGTAAACCAGAACCAAGAACCAGAACCATGAATCGACCCGAACCAAATCGAGAACCGATGGTTCGATTACGAACCAAACCGACCAATTTTGGTTCTAGTTCTGGTTCTGGTTCCAAAACCACGGAACCGATCAATTTCGGTTCTGGTTCCGAAGTGGAACCTAACTGAACCGAACCATGTGCACTCCTAGTTCCCATGCTAACTAGTTCATATCAGTGCTAACTAATCATAGCCCATATCTTTCCCACGTATTTCTCTCGTAATATATGTAATACATATATATCTAATTTCTCTTTAACATGGATAAGCCCTTTTCCAATTCAATATGATTAAGTATTCACTTACTTAATTCATTTTAGATTTCATTATCTTTCATGTCTACTTAATTCACACAGTAAACAATATCACAAGTATATATATACATTCGCTCTATTATATATATACAATACTATAGCGCCCTTAGGATCAGCTGCAGTGCAAGATGTAAAATATATCACAAGTATATATATACATTCACTATATTATATATATATATATATATATATACATACAATACTGCACCCCGAGACTATACAAAGGACTGCTGGTTCGGTGTGTCCCTCGAACCATAAATATCAAAATACATATATTAAAGGTGAACATAGTCCTAAGTGTTTGGGCTATGTACATACCTACGCACCCAAATGACTGGTCACACACTTATTCATAAAAGTGGTGCTCAATCCCTAAGTTCTATGTTCTGAGGCAATAAGTCAAAAATCTCCCATAAGGCTCATTAGGATATAACTTCCCTCTACGCGCAAACCTCTCGTCGATAGCAAGTAGGCTAGGTATGTCATACACATAAATCAACAATTAATAGGTATACACATCAACCTATATAGAATTTGGTACGCACTCGACCAATATCATATTAGGATTTCATCCTACCCCAAGTACCCATCATATTTCTCGAATACCACCCGTACTTGTTAATCACGATTATCATCGCATATTTATTATGTAGTTATCACTCACATAATCCCATGTACCCGTATATATATCACCAATATTACCCGTACTTGACCATGACGATTATTCATCTCCTAATCGTATTATTATTATGTAGATATCTCTTACATAATTTTATTCCTCAATTTCATATAATTTCCCAACATTAACCCAAGTCCCTCACTCCTTGTTAATGTACCAAAATTATTCAAACATAATTCATCGTATTTTATTATGTGGTTATCACTCACATAATTTTCTATCCCTAATTCAATATTTAATTTCCCAACATTAACCAAAGTTTCTCACTCTTTGTTAATGTACCAAAATTATTCAGAACCTACCGTGGGCTAAAATACAATTCTTCAAACTTTTCTGGGCTAAAATAGAATTTCTGGAATCTCGTTAGAAATCCACAATTCTCGTTCAAACGAGATGGCATCTCGTTCGAACGACAACATGTCTCGTTCGAATGAGATCAGCGTCATTCCAGTTCGCCTTCAACCTCAGTTTTCTGCATTTTCCCCATGTTATTACACCCAAACCCTCATGGATTATATTCTTCCCAGAATCCTAGATATTCTAACATTGTTTTATCATGTTCAAGGGTGATTTTCACATAAGATCAACATCAAATCCACATGTTCATAAGGGTATCACCATCAAACCCATTAAATCCTTAAATTTTCAATTTATCCAAATTCTCCATTTTTATACCTCTTAAAAACCCAGAATTTAGAACTATCATTTCATATCTAAATCATCAAATTTCCATATTCAACATGAGTAGGATTCATCTTCATGCAATACCTATCATCATTTTCATATCTTCAATAAACATATACACATCCTCTACATGTAAAACCTATTCATTTTCATGTTCATAGTCTCTACATGAATAAATCTCCAACAACATGAATTTGCCTATCCATAAACTTGATTTATGAACCATTTTAATCTCAAATTCATAAGTTCATCAATCCAAAAGAAAATCCTTTTCTAACAGCGATAATATAAGCACCAAAATAGAGCAAGAATTACACTTGCCTTATGTGTAGGTCTGAACCTTTGGAGATGACAAGTATTTGGCACCTACTCTTCCTTTTTTCAGTGACTATTCGCTGGTGGTGTAAGGTGTAGAGATGGTGGTTGTCCCCTTAGTTTGCCCTAGATGACTCTTCCTTTCTAAGCAACTCTTCCTCTCCTTTAGATACCCTTTCACTTTCTCTCTAAGTCTTTTCATTCTTTTTCAAACACCTCACTTTGTGATTAGGTGAAATGAACCTTACCTACAAACTAAAATCACATATATAACAAGTCTTCAAGGTTATCTAAAAGACAAAAAATGCAGGTACTATTCATCTCCCAAGCAAAATGACTAAAATGCCCCTTCGGGGTGTCCTTTCATCGTCCAATTGACCTGAGACCCAAATCAAACACCCGAGTAGACTTTTCTGCCTATTTCAACCCTTTCGAACTGAACGTCGCACTCGAAATGATCATCCGAATGACTTACAAATAAATCTCATTTTATTTCCCAACTTTAATCCTGACACGACTCATAAGCGCGTCCCGACTTAATTTCCATTTGTGTCGTATTATTTATACACGACAATATAAAAAATCATTATATCCACATATTACTTTATATCAAAAAGTAATATTCAAAATCATATATTACTTTAATCTATAGTAATATTCAATAAGGATTAATCCCAATTAATTTTTCATAATTAATTCCAATTAATCCCCATTCATATATTACTATTAAGCACTAGTAATATTCAATAGTAATCACATATTACATTATTCTCTAGTAATATTCAATCCGGATTAATTCCAATTATTTATCAATAAATTCTAATTAATCCCCATTGATTTTTCTCATTAACTTTTTATTTAGCTCGCATTAAAAGTCATTAAAATTACGGGGTATTACAATTGATCGATACAACCTAGGTCCTCATAATAGACCTCGACCCACATAATTGGTCGTTCCCTACATTTTACCTTAATCGTCACCTTTTATAGGTCCTTAGAATCGACCATCCCCAGCATCACCTTAAGTCCTCAGAATTGACCTTGACCCTCTGAAACCGGTTACCCTCGCCCCTTAAGTCCGTAGAATCGACCTTTTTCCAAAATATCATGTGGTGTCTATTTGACGACTTCCACTTTTTTCAAGCTCACCTGTCGAGAGAGTCTATAGACACCACATTCTAGGACCCCATCAGTCTCTCCTTAGGTCCCTAGTACCTCCCCATTTCACTACAAACCTTAGGTCATACTTCGAGTACCGATTTAGAGGCCATTGGGGAGCTCTCGAGCCCTGTTTGACTCCGATCAACTCAATCATCAGAGAAAAAGCTCTTTGAATCTTTGAAGGTCCCTGAATCCCCTTTCCAATGGTCCACCTCATGCGTGAATCAGTATAACGGATTGGACGAATGGACCATTTTGCTACCGAAAATTAATTTGGAGGCCATCGGGCGCTCCCGGGCCTCGATTTGACCCCAATAGGTCACTGAAACACCTTTCCAACGATCCACCCCATGCACAAAATGGCATAATCATTCGGACGAACGATCCGTTTTCCCCCGAAAACTGATTCGGAGGCCACCAGATGCTCTCGGGCTCCATTTGACGAAGGTCAACTCTTCAACTCGAATGAGAATGAATGAATCTTCAAAGGGAACTGGATAAAATTTTTAATAGTCCGCCCCGTATGCGATTATGACTTACGGTACGTACGAATGATCCGTTTTACTCTAAGAGATCACCGGACGCTTCTAGGCCCCGATTGACCAAGGTTAACTTTTTGAACCGAGCAAATCTCTTTGGAATGTAAAATTACATCTCCTAACTTTTCCAATGGTCCACCCTGTGTGCGATTCTGACTTACCATCAGACGAACGATCCGTTTTCGTCCGACGATCTCCCTTCTAAAAGATCGACGTGCGCTTTCGAGCCACATTTGGCCCAAAGTCAACTCCTAAAATTAGGAGTGGTTCAAAGGACTCTTGAAGATCTCTAAATTACCTTTCTAATGGTATGCCCAATGCACAATTTGAATCAACGAATTACGTTCTATGACCGTTTTTCCAGAATAATCTGCACGCGACAACCAATTGGCAAGTCTATTTCCCTGCCTATCAGCAGTGTGTCTAGGGTCACCTTTCGATAGGCAGGACTAGGTCCATGCCCATAGGCACCACCCCTCACCCTATAAATAGAGGGCATGGCCTCACTTCAAAAAGACACCTCAGATCCATCAGCATTAGTGATCTCAATAATATTCTCTCGAAATCAGCGAAGTTCCTCCATGTGAATTTCCATTCAAGCTTACATTCCCATCCTTTTCATACCCAATTTGGCAAAATTACATTCTCTCTCATCCAATCTTTATCTCACATTCAAGGGAGTTCATCCAAGATCAAAGATCAAGCTTCAAGGAAGGTCTAAATCCTTCCCTCTCTCTTTAAATTTATTATTTTTGCATTAAATACATTAGATTCATAATCTAGTTCCTATTTTAGTTCATACACATTAACATCTTACACTTTTATTAGTATATTGCACATACTTTATTTTCTATAAAAATAACCCATAACAAATAAAAAAAGCATTACACCCATAAATTCCGAACGAGATTATCCATCACACTTTTTCAAAACTAAAACACATTTTCTACACACACACCTATAATAAAATCCCGTTCGAATCTATGGGATAAACCCCACCCCCATGCCACATGCGAACTAAGTGGACTTTGATGCCTTTATAGTCTACGTAGGCATTTTGGATTAAAACCCGAGATTCCAGTCCAATATTCTAATTTTTTAATTTTTCAACTTCCCAATTTTCAACTTTTTCCAAAATTATCCAATTTTCTAATCTTCCAATTTTCCTAAATCCCTTATTTTCGCATTTATCGTAGTTTTGCATTAGTATATATATTATGTTTGTTAGGGTTTCAGCCAATACATATTATCATTTCATCATAACGATCAATATCGCGATAAACACATAAATCACATTTTCTATATTATTTTGGAAACATTCCTATGGATGATCTCACTTTATCTTTTCCATGGTATGAGTTGAATAATTTCAATCTCCATTATATATACACGCACACACACTTCATGGAGAAATAAAGGAAAACAATAATACAAGCCCATGAGAGACCAAAAGGGCGGGATGTGTGCCTAACACCTTTTCATTCCGTAACTTAGTCCGCGAACCTTCGAACTATTGGTTTTGCATGCGTCAGTTTGTCTTCAATGCCGCTCTCTCGAGGCGACAACATGTTCTTTTGTCTATTTTGTGCAAAATAGGCTGATGACTCCATCTCTTTACATAAAACCCACATCGACGACAACCGAAGCATTCCTAAGTAGGGCATGAGACCTTTGAATCCCCCTTTCCTTCTCCATTTCCCCCCTTTGAAAAGTAGAGGAGACGGAGAAGGGCGCGCTCTTTGATCGAGATGGCCACCGACGCACCCATCTTAAGCTTGAGGTTGTTGTTCTGTAATATGAGTGTCGTATGAGGCCAGAACCCATGTTGATGTGAGTTGGGTTGATCTCCTTTATGAGATGAGACTAGGGAGCCTGGTAGGGTGCCTGGGAGGCTGGGTATCCTCTGGACGAGATCACTATGGGACGATACCACTTATATAAGTTGGGGGTGAGAACGTCCTCTGAGGGACGAGTCTGTGGTGTGGTTATTTATCTGAGTGTCGTTTGCACGAGACCATACTTATGTATATTATGTCCACTTCTCATTCAAAAGCTATAGCGTCCCACGTTAAAAATTGTTTATTATAAGAATTTTTTTAAAATATAACTATTTAAAAAAAATATATTTAACAGATTTTTAACCTTTTCAAATTAAAGAAAAAATGAAAACAGTTAAAAATAACAAAAAGTTTTTATTTATAATTTTTTTTTTATAAAATTGCCTTTAAATAGCGTACATTTAAAACATACATAACCAAACACAATTTTTTATATAACAAAACATGCATAATTAAACATAAACCTTTTTAATAATAAAAAATAGTTTTTATTTTATAAAAACTGATTTTAAAAAAATAGTTTAAAAAAAACAACTTTTAAAATAATCAAAGTAGTTTTTTAAAAAAAATCAAAACGATTAAAAACATACATAATTAAGCATACACCCTCTTTCTTTAATTGGAAAAAGTATTTTTATAAAACAAAACATGCTTTTTTTGTGTTGGATCTAGATTGATGAAAAGAGATCGATTGAATCTAGATTGCGTAATATAACTTGATTGGAGAATGATGAAAATATATTGATTGAATCTAAATTGTGTTGGATCGAGATTAATTAATGGAGTTTATAATGAATCATCTTTTTAATTTATAAAAGACTTTTAATTTATTAAATTTTTTTGTATCAAAGAGATTTTTATTTTAGGGTCAATTATTAAATAGTCCCTACTATAAATATATATTTTTTAAAAAGGACACATATTTTTAGTTTAACCCATTTAGTCCCTCAAGCACTCAATATCCTCTTATTTTTAGAGGTCCGCGCCAGCGGCACTCCCTCTCCAAAATATGTGGCAAAGGACTTTTTGAGGCAAAATAAAAAAGTTTGGACTAAATGGGTATTAAAAAATGTCCGAGGGACTATTTGGTATATGTCTCTTTATTTTATTTATTTAATTTTATTTTAAAGAATATAATTTTCAAGATGAGAATTTTTTTTTGTAAATATTAAAAGGTGGAAAGTAGTTTTGTGTACATTAAAGCGTATCATTATTCCGTGATTAGTACACATATTCAAAGCGACTAGTCAAAGAAAGAATTGGTTGGCAAAACGTACCTAACATTTGCTCCTTCGTTGTGGAGAGGAAAACGTTTTTATATAATTTGGGTTGCGTAAGCTGACAAAGACCCACATCATATATACGTACTTTATAAGTATATCCAAAAGCTGTTCTTTGGATACTCTTATTTTGACCCTTTTTTTGTTCTTTCACTATCTGATTTGGGCCAACTATGGAGAATCATCACTGTGATTTTTCCAATGGAAAATGTGAAAAGATCATCATCGATACAGATCCTGGTATTGGTATGTGTCAATTGTGTTTTTTCTATCATACATTTGGTAATTTTGTTATGATTTGTGATTGGAATTGTTTAGTGTGCACGGGGATAGACTTTAGCTAACACTCGTTTTAATGGTTTAGTGAAGGTGATTTGTGGGTTTTTGTGGTACTCGTATATACACATATATCATTGACTTTAGGCTGTGTTTGATGTTTTGTTTCGGATAAAAGAGTGGATAGGACAAGTGTTTGGGGATGATAAAATTATCCCACCTCTCTTAGATGGTATCCCAATAAGAGCATTAAGGATTAAGGTGAGATTACAAAGTTACCTATCCGAAAAATATCCATAAAAAGACCAATGATCCAAGTGCATGAGTTGCATTCGATGGTATTCATGATTTTTAGGTGGATATATTCGGAAAGTAAATTTTTTTTTCTTAAACTATTGAAGCTGCGACTATTAATTTGGGATGGAGGGAGTAACACTTTAAATCCTATTTCATCTAATATCAAAGATGGTCCCTATCTTGAATATGTTCTCACAACTTGAGGTCGTTCAACTTTTATGTCTAATAGTAAAACAAATATCTCAATATTAATATCTATTTAGAGAGTAATTCTAGGGAGATCCACAAATTGAGGTGTCACCATCGATTAGATGTGTGGGACCCACACAGGGTTCGCTTAATATACCAACTAATGCCTTTTTGACAACTTGGTTCTGTATTTTATGGGTCTAGAATTACTTCTCATTGTTGTGATGCCGGACTTTGTGTGATTCCCTTAGTTTTAGTGATGTAAACTAGAATGCGGAAGCGTAAAAAAAGAAGTTAACTACACAACAACAACAACAACATGGAAAATGTAGGAGGTTTTATTATTTCTCTCTCTAATCTCTCAATATCAAATGGTGAAAAGTGATATAATGAGGGGCTTAACAACTATTTATACTGAGAGGCTAAAAAAGGGAAAAATAAAGAATAAATGCTAAAAATACGACTATATCCCTATGCTCCTACATCATTCTCCCCCCTGAGAGAAATCCATATATGCAGAGTACTGACGAAAGAAGTTAGGATCAACATGTTGTAATGTCGCCTCAGTAATGCAAGAGTCTTCGGCCTCAGGACGCCCAACCCAACGGACCAAATAGCGTGTGTAATCACTCGATGCAGAAGAGACAAAGGCGGAGTCAAGTATACCCTCAATACGGCCAACATGGGAGCGGACTGGTTGGGCCGGTGAAGATGGAAGAGGGATGGGAGGAGGATGGGCACCTCGAAAAGGAGAAAGGTCTGGCACATTAAATGTATGATGCATGCGAAACTCCGGAGGAAGGTCAACCTCATATGCATTCGGCCCACAAGCGGGAACAATAGGAAACGGTCCAAAACGTCGCATAAGAAGCTTGTTGCCTTTGCCGACACGACGTGGTTTATGGAGGTACAACATGACTAAGTCATCAGGCTGATACGAAACGAAATGATGATGCGCATCAGCCGTCTGTTTGTAAGAGGCGTAAATGGTCTCGAGACGAGAACGAACATCGGCTTGGACGGATGTCAAATGGACTGTAAACTCCTTAGCAGAAGGGGACGTAGGAACTGTCGGTGGGAGCTCTACGAGGTCAATAGGCATAGTTGGGGACTGGCGCAACACAATCTGAAAAGGAGAGAAACCGATAGAACGGTTGACTGCGTTGTTGAAAGAAAATTCGACTTGGGCAATCACAAGATCCCACCTACGGGGGTGCTCAGACGTCAAACAACGCAAAAGGTCTCCCACACTCCTATTGACCAGCTCTGTCTGGGGATGAAAGACAGTCGAAAATTGGAGCTCTGTCCGTAGCAAGTGCCATAATGTCCGCCAGAAATGTCTTGTAAAGCGGACATCGCGATTAGAAGTGATGCTATGGGGGGCGCCATGCAAGCGGACAATCTCTCGGAAGTATAAGGTCTCGACATGAGAAACGTCTGTCGTGCGAGAACACATAATTAAATGAGACATCTTGGAGAATCGGTCAACTACCACCATAATAAAATCATGCCCACTGAAAGTACGGGAGACGCCCATAATGAAATCCATCGAAACGTCCTACCACGGACGCTCAGGTATCGGCAGGGGAGTGTACAATCCAGCATTGGATTGCTGGCCCTTGGCCGTCTGACAAGTATAACAACGTTTAATGAAGGCATTAGTATCTCATCTCATGGTGGGCCAATAAAATCGGTCTCGTAACAATGCATGGGTGCGGGCCTCTCCCACGTGACTTGCTAAACCACCTCCATGAACCTCATAAATAATCTTCTGTCACAAGAGGAAGAAAGAATACACAAAGCTGTCCCCCGATGTAAAAACCCTTCCTGTAATAAGTACTCGTCCGATGCTCCATTGCCCTGCTGGCATGCGGCATAAATGGGCCCTAGCTCCACATCGGTCGGGTAGAGATCTCGAATCTCATCGAACCCAAAAACTTGACTCCGCAAGGTCACTAATGCATGAGCACGCCGGCTAAATGCATCCGCTACCATGTTCTCCTTCACAGGCTTGTACTGAAGTTGGAAGGTATAACGCTGAAAATAGGCTGTCCACTTGGCGTGTCGATCACTAACACGCCGCTGGCTATGAAGGAATTGCAAGGCCTCATGGTTCGATTTGATTACAAACTCCTTATGTAGGAGGCAGGGTGACCAAAACTTCACGGCTTTCAAAACCGCATAGAACTTCAAGTCATAAGTAGAATAGTGTAAGGCCGCTCCCGTCAATTTCTGGCTAAAAAACGCAATGGGCTTCCCATTCTGACTAAAGACAACGCCCACCCCTGTCTTTCAAGCATCACAAGACAACTCAAATAACTGATCAAAGTCCGACACGGAAAGGATAGGAGCAGTCGTTATCAACTCCTTGATACGTGTGAAGGACCGATCAACCTCCTCAGTCCACCTGAACTCGTCTGTCGAAGAAGTGCCCATAAATCCGTGAGTGGATCCATGACGGTGCTGAACCCCGCTATGAAACGTCGATAGAACCCTGCAAGTCCATGAAAACTGTGAACTTGAGTCACCGAAGTGGGGTTGGGCCAATCCTTGATTGCCTGAATCTTGGGGTCGTCCACCCGAACGCCATCTCCCGATACTACATATCCCAAGAAAGTCATTGATGGAACCATAAAAGCACACTTTTTTAACGTGAGGAAAAAGCGTTCAGCTCGTAAAACCTCCAGAACCTGAGTCACATGTCGTAAGTGCTCCACCTCGGACCGACTATAAATCAAGATATGATCAAAATAGACCACAACGAACTTGCCCAAGAATGGACGTAAAATCTGAGTCATCACCCTCATGAACGTGGATGGGGCGTTGGATAGACCAAAAGGCATCACCGTCCACTCGTAAAGTCCATCCTTGGTTTTAAAAGCTGTCTTCTATTCATCACCCGGCCTCATACGTATCTGGTGGTAACCACTCTTCAAGTCTAGCTTGAAGAATATCGTCGCTCCATGGAGTTGGTCCAACATATCCTCAAGCCGGGGAATTGGGAACCGATACTTCACCATGATTTTATTATTGCGCGGCAATCCACACACATACGCCAACTCCCGTCCTTCTTTGGTGCTAGAAGTGCGAGGACCGCACAAGGAGACATGCTCTTCCGAATATATCCCTTGTCACACAACTCGGTGACCTGTCTCTGTAACTCCGCATGCTCCGTAGGTGACATGCGATAGTGGGGAAGATTGGGGAGCTGCGCCCCAGGGATGAAGGCAATCGCATGCTGAGGAGGAAGCTCATCTGGTGGGGTGCACACATCACTAAATGAGTCCAACACAATCCAGACTCAGTGGCGTATGAGACTCCGAGGTGGTGATGGGGCTAATGAGAGCACAACACAATCCAGACTCAGTGGCGTCGGTGGATAACTCCTCATGTGAAACTACTAGAGCCGAAGGTCGAGACATCGGAAGTGGTCGCATGGGGCGGAGGAGAAAGTTCCTTCCCTCGTGTGTAAATGAATAAGTGTTGGCCCGACCATCATGGATACTATGGTGGTCAAACTGCCATGGCCTCCCCAAAAGAAGATGGCATACCCGCATATCTACCATGGTATATACTACCTCATCCTGGTAGTCCCCAATGGAAAAGTCACCCGACATTGTCAACTAGGGGCAAGTGTGGCTCCACTCCTTAACCACCCAATACGACAAGGAGAAGGCAATAATTCCGTGGGAAGTTTCAACTTGTCGACCATCTCTTGGACTACCAATTATCACTTGCCCCCCATCAATAATCACCGTACATAACCTGCCTTTAGCGGTGCAACGAGTAAAGAAAATACTCGATCGGATCTAAGTGTCATCGCTAGGTGGAGGCGTTTTGGGATTGAGGGGTGTCGTAATCATCACGGTGTGTGTGTAGGTAGTAGAGACATCGACAAGTTTGGCTTGGGTCCGACAAAAGGAGTCTCGTTGTCGGCAAATGGATTGAGTGGTGAGTAATGGGACATTGTTAGGAATGAGAAGGATGCCCAAGGAAGCACGTCCTTTGTATAGGGAATTAGGGTTTCTAGGTGGGGCAAGAATTAGAGTTTCTTGAGATTTGGGTAAGTAGGGTTTGCAATTAAGTTTGGGATGTTGGGTTTGTTTAGGGTTTGCGTTCGAGTTGGTCTTGGATTGGTTGGGATTGTTAGATCTTGAATCTTGGTTGTTGCGAGTGGATTTTGAAATTTCCGGCGGATCTTAGAATTGTTTCCTGTCTCACGGTTGAGTTCTTGCGTTGAAATGGTTTTGCGACAATCCGGGCTGTTCCACAGGAGAATCTGGGCTGTTCTGAGATAACCCTAGGCTGAACCGATGTGCCGGACCTCCTGTTGAGGTCGCGGCTGCCCTGCTGTTGGGCGGAGGCTGTCCGCTCCCTTCTGGCAGTGCTTCGGTTGACGTCAGTGGGGATTTGGAGGCTGACTGGGTGTTGGAATGGGCTTGTGGAAGTGGATCACCACTTTGGGTTGCATCGGCGGTTGTGGCATGAAGGGTAGCTAATGTAGGGTTAGGGCTTATTCGATCATCATCCGAATCTCTCCAATGGGAGTCCCAATCTTCTATAATCACGATTGATCCGAGAACAAACCTTGCTCTGTTATCAATTTTGATGTAAACTAGAATGCGGAAGCGTAAAAAAAAGAAGTTGACTACACAGCAACAACAGGTTTTATTATTTCTCTCTCTAATCTCTCAATATCAAATGGTCAAAAGTGATACAATGAGGGGCTCAATAGCTATTTATACTAAGAGGCTAAAAAAGGGAAAAATAAAGAATAAATGCTAAAAAGACGACTATATCCATTTAGTGACTTTTGATTTCTCTGTGTCGTAGTAGAATAAAATATGTTATATATTTGTAGAGTATTGCTTTTGTGAGGACTTCATGCATAAGAGATATGTGGATAGCTTTTTTCCCAAGTTTTATGCAGCTGTTGTTTTCTTTTTGTGTTTCGTTCTTTTTTTGTTCCTACTAATAGGGGGGTGTGGGCGGGGGCGGGGTAGTTTATTTGGTATTAATCACTAGAATATAGGAGAAGGGAGAGATAGTGTGGGGATAATTTTAGGAATTTAGGAGAAAAAATGGTCAAGGGTAGAGTCCCAGAAACTCTTGTGTGTGAAATCCGCACAAGAGTAATGTTGTACATTTGTATATGCGCATGTATTGAATAAAATTATGTACAACACTAGCATGCACCATGTGTCGAAAGAGAAAAGTAAATATGGCGATAAGTATTGCTGTTAATGCAGAGATGAGAAGGGTGGTAATGAGTGACATTGTTTATGTTCTTCAGTAACTCTGTTGTATATGCTTTTATTAATATTAACAATTAAAATTACAATCAATTTTCCTTTTTTTTCAAAGAAAAAAATGCAAAACAATCCCAGTTATCATGCAGTACTCATGTTTTGCCTGGAAGTCAAAATTGCCAATCAATTGAATAGGTATTGGGCCATACCAGGGCTGTATAATACTCCATTTTTGCAACTCTTGGAATATACACGATTCTTAGGGTATGTATAGGCCATATGCCTTGATTCCTGCCAGCAATTACTTGTTGCGTCAACTCTGCGCGATTTTAGAGATCTCTAAGGAGGTTGTGATTCAGTGGGCTACAAGGCATTGCGCAACAAGGGCCAATCAAAACGCCTTGTACGTGTCAGAGGCGCGCCTAGGCTCATGCTTAGGGTCATTGCTTCATTGGTTCCCTCCGACTTGATGTTAAGAACCCTGACATTATCAACATGTCAATATTTATTCTGTCTTGCTTTCCACACACTAATGTTCTAAAAATCTTGATTAGGGCATCTAGATCCCATCTTGGCTATAGGCGCTATGTGCTAGGTAGAGGTCTCACTTAGCCCAAAGTATATATGTATTCAAAAATGCTATTGTGACATAATTTTTGACAGAATTTTTATGGACAAACTGATGTGGACTGCTTCTATTAGTTGATTTTTGGGGTCCACGCCAGTGGGACAAAGAAACCAACCAATAGAAACACGCCACGTCAGTTTGTCCATAAAAATTATGTCAAAAATTATGTCACAATAGAACTACTCATATGTATTTGACTACTATCTTGGCGCATGTAGTTTAATTAATGCATTGATTTGACTAAGATTTTGTGTTGAATTGTTAAGTTTAAACTAATAGTTCATTTTTTATAATATTAAATTCAAAAATAAAAAATCAAAACTGCATAAATCGAGTACCTAGGCTGTCTCACAACGCCCACCTTCCGCCTACCATTTTTTTGAACATTGCCATGCACTATCCTCCTACACCCGAAAAAGTGCTTTTAAAACTGTACACCCTTACAACCAAACCCCTTGTAATTTGTAAGCAATAGACACTATTACCATATTTAGAGGCTAAGATTCCATATTAGAGTCCAAACTCTAAACCTGCTACTCAAAACCTCAATCACCACAGCTATTGATCTGAGCGCATAGTTTTATTATTTATTTTTATTTTTATTTTTATTTTAGTTGTTATATGCTGTGGTGGATCCATGAATATTGTTGTGGGGGTGGGGGGGGGGGGGGAATACACTTACTTTGTTGTGATAAAAAATTTAAATACATAAATTGTTGTGTTCATTTTTGTCAGTTTATATCTGTGAAAATATCTGTCACTACTGGGAATAAAAACAAATTTCTTTATCAACGTAACAAAATGAAAAGCTTTGGTGTGAGAAATAAATTGTAGGACTTTTGTCATGTATATAGATGCTAGCAGTTAATGTACGACAGTTGTCACAGGGGAAAATTGAACACTGTGACTAATCATGTGAGCAACAAAACAGTCATAATAACACATTTTGTCACGGCTATAAACACAGTTTTGTCATGAACATAGGCCGTTAGAACATAGCAAACAAAATTATTAATACTAAAATTCCTTAAAACTTTGCCAGCCCCCCGCCCCCCACAGCTTTATGTAGATCCACCCTTGGTTATATGTTGTTAACTCTTTTATTCTTGCCTTAGAGGGATCATGTTCCTTATCGACTTTTTTGGCTTATCAAAGGGTAGCTCCTCTAGTCTATGGGAACACTACACTTTGTAATCTTTACGCTTCCACTAATTCACACCAATTGGTATAAAAAACACATCTGTTCATGGAAAAATCACCATGGATGACGGTAATTGGAACTTGGGGTGGCTTAACCCGAGTGACTTACAATTGTGAACCAATCCGGGGCGGCTTCAATCTACCGCCGAATGTCACCACTGTGTGGCCCTATAGCTGCCCCACTCTCATCTGCCCTCGATGATGGAGCCACCTGAACACGCATCCATTTTAAATGGTTCCCCTACTCTTGGCATTTCGCCCTTGGCCAACAGTAGTCCTCCTCTGGTTGTTGCTTCCATGTGCGATGGATGGCATTGCACTCTCGTCTGTGAGCTTGCCTTGTGGCCACAAAAATCGTTAAGGCTGCTCGACTCATCCCCGAACATCTCGACGAAGGCCCTACCCCCACCTGGCGACCCTGAGTAACAGTCACCTCCAAGCATGAGAGCCATGAGCCCTAGTGCCAAGACAAAGGCAACTCTTGACATTGAAACACAACACCCGCTCACGTTAGATCTGACCCGGTGCAACTAATGGTCACGCCTACTTCGCTTCGGAACTCGACACGCCTAGCGATGTCCCGGGCATTGAACTCACCTTCAACCCAGCCGGATGAAATTACTCGCTTAAGCACCAACCTTTTCAGCACTAGATGTACGTTTAAGGACCACCTACCAGTACAAACTGGGCAAGAGAAGAGGGTAATCTGATGTCTTGAGCTGAAGGATTTGCACTTTGATAGTTGTGCGTAGCCAGATTTTTGTGTTTCCAGAATAGAGGCTTGCCAGCAGCAGCACATAATATTGAGTGATTTCCTTTTCAATATGAATTCTTATCCTGGAGGACAATCCTTTGTATGTCCATTTCTTTACTTTCGGAGAAGATTATTTTGATGATGCGTGCCGATGGATTAGTTCGCCACAAGGAAGTTGCCTGAACTATGTCCTCTTTGAGGCAGGTTCTTTTCGCAAATGATGCAACGTGACATGAACGCCTTCATTTGCTGCTTTTATACATGTTAAGACAGATAAAGAGCAATACATGTTAGACAGACAGAGCAACACTCCAATGCGGGGCTCTACCCCCCCTTCCAATTCTGAATCCCTATAATAGGATGTTTCCATGGATCTTGTGGTGTTGCCTCTTAGGCAAGACCCACATTTATGACTCATTTTGGTAGTTAATTGATTCTCCAAGATAACCCACATCATCCCATGTACACGTGATGTAATCTAGGGTGTGGAAGCATAAAAGAATTATTATCTGCACAACAACAACAACAACAAAGAAAAATATTCAAGGGGTTCTTATTTCTCTCTCTAATTCTCAATTAGGCAAAAAGTGATACAAATGAGGCTCTTGTAGCTATTTATACTAAAGGTACAAAAAGGGTAAAAATAACAAGAAATTAATAAGAAATGCGAAAATGACGAATAGGTCCCTATGCTCTTGCATCAACACGAATGGTATGATTTCTACTTCGCTGACCCTACATTTGGGAGGGTGTCCGCTTTCATGGTATTCTCTGCAGCATCAACTCTCAGAGTCTGGTTTTAGGATGATTTTGGTGCTCACTCTACTTCTATTATGGTGCCCTCTCCAGGGCTCTACGGCTTCCCCAGGTCGATTGTCATATTCAGGTTCTCAACTGAAGCATTTGTGATTTGTTATGATGTCTCACCAGAGACAGTTAGAAGGGTTAGAATCTTGTGATGTCCCAGGTTGAGTTGCCTTTTACAATGCCGTCAACTGGGTTCTCCCTCTTTGATATTGTTTTCAACACACATCCCCCACTACTCATTGACGTGTTTGCGCTTCATCCCGCTGCTACGGTATGTCCAACTGCAGTTGGGTTTGCCTCTGGCATGGATGCTATTCATCATGGTGTATGAGCTCGTTTGAAACATATCTATGCTTCTTACAAGGAGCTTGGCCAATCTCGCAAGCAGGAGTTTCTTTTTTCAGCCTGGTTATTTGGTGAGACCATCTCAGGGGCGGTGAGCACAAGCTGAATATGAGACCATTTAGGCCTTCCCCTGTTGTGCATTGTCGTGACAAATCTTATGAGATTGACCTTCCTGCTGCTGACTCTGTGTCCAACCTCTCTTAATTGCCCATATCCCTCCTACCCCTCTTCCTTTGGGCTCTTCTTAGTCGTTTCGTTCGCATGTTAATTTATTCAGGGCATCGTAGACTCTTGAGACTATTATGATGATTATATTTGCTTCCTTACCCATTGGTATGCCTCCTCCCCCCCCCCCCCCCCCCCCCCCCACACACACACACACACACACACAAATGTCTGATTTTACTGCCAGTATTGGCACTATATGGCGACTTATCGAGGAAACGGGTGGGGGGGTGATGATATGGGATGATAGTTTTGGATTCTTTAAAAATAATCCGAGGGGCATCTCCTCTTTTATTTAAGATTATTACGCTTTTAAGAGAATGAAATGAGGATTAAGACTGACATTAACCCTAATATTGTTGTTGCTGTCTTCTTTGCTCTTTCACTAGTTCACATCAGCTATTTAGCCAACAATCTACTACTCAGCTAGCCGTCTCCTGTTACACTCCTGTCTTTGTACTTTTACAATCATCTTTTTATACATACTATTCTCTCTTTGGTAAAGAAGTATGAAGATTTTTGTAGATATATATGTACACACATATATAAACATACACCTATATAGGGAAATGCAAGAGGCGTGTTATATTGTCAAAAGAAATTTGAACACGAAATTGAAATCAGAAACAAAATTGATTTGGAGGGAGTGCCCAACCATCAAGGGCGGACTCAGTGCCCTGGCAGAACTGGGTATCTATATAGTTGTCCTGAAATAGATACTAAGCCACCACTAAAACACGCATGTCTCTAGAGTCTTAGATTGTGTTAAGATTCCTTATTCATTCAAACGATGTGGGAGTTAAGTTTCATAATAAAAGTAAATGCTTGAGAGTAATATTTATAGACTGTAATTAAGAGGGTTGATTTGCTCCACCTCCAGTGTGGGATAATCTATGTTGAAACTTCGTAAGGGTATTGCTATTGGCCCTCCTACAGAATATTTTTGGATTCTAAAAATTTCTTCAAAACGCGGCAAAATAAATTATTTTGGTATCCTGGAGTACGGTTTTGGAGTGTCAACACCCGTAATAAATTATGACCAAGTTCCCAATGATTGCTGATGTTAAGAAATCCTTTTTTCTCTAAGAGAGAGAGAGAGAGAGAGAGAGGGAGAGAGACAATTTTGGGGTACAAATTGAGATGTATGCATTTACAATCTTGTCGCACACTTAGTTTCTGTCAAACTATATTGACTACTATCATCTACTGAATAACACACTTTTAAATTTATAGCTTCTTATTTAGTTTTTATAAGAATATATCTCAGTTTTTATATGATGTCGAAATTGAAACATTGGGAGAAAAGTGATACCGATCCCATACTGTGAAGGGAAAAAGTATAATATTCATTTTTTACCCCAGATTTGCACAACACAAGGAGCTATTTGTGTTGATAGAACAAAAAGGAGCTATTACTAACCAAAAAATACTGTTGAAGAAAAGGTTCTCATATGCCATGTATGAGTTTTGAGTGGGATTTTTGTTGATTTACAGATGATAGCATGGCAATCTTAATGGCTTTTCAAACTCCAAGCTTGGATATCTTAGGTTTGACAACAGTGTTTGGTAATGTTAGTACAGAAGACGCCACTCGCAATGCCTTGTCTCTGGTATGATATTCTTTTAAATGATTCTATGTTCTTATATAGTGGTATATTATATTTATATGCTTGAGATGTTTCATTTAGTTGGAATATATTCATGATCAATTACTTTTCTTGATGTTCAAAAGAATAGTGTGAGATCGCAGGCTGTCCGGGACTTCCAGTGGCCGAAGGTAGCCTTGAACCACTAAAGGTACTCTTATAACCTATGCTTAGTGAACAATGTGATCATCAGTATTTTATTGTTACAAATTTTCTTCATTTCTGACCTTTGGCACGCTTCATATGTTTTGTTGCTATACAAACTATTATGCATGTACATGTGATCAGTGTTTTAAATCGCGGTCGCGTAGGGTGTCGCGTTTTGGCTCCAAAGTCGCGTCGCGCAAATCGCGTCGCGCATCGCGTAAGCAATTTGTGCATTCCATTTTTTTAACTAGAAAAACATATAAATATTTAAATAAATTAATAAACAACATTTTAAAATGAAATTTGTAAGGAAGTGACATTTAAACTGAAATTTAAAAAAAAAGGGCGACATTTACAACTTATATTTTATTAAAAAGTAACATTTTATATTGAAATTTGTAAAATAACTAACATTTTAACTGAAATTGGTGAAAAAAATTGTAACATTTAAAACTGGATTTGTGAAAAATGTTATATTTTAAACCCATAATTGTAAACAAAAAATAAGTAAAATTTTAAACTGAAATTTGTCAAAAAATAAAAAGGAATTAACATTTTAAATTGAAATTTGTAAAAATAAGTAACATTTCAACAAATTTGTAAAATAACATTATACTTGTAAACTGAGTCTTATAATATAATAATACATTTTTAAAGCCAAAAAATTACGTTTTCTACTGAATTTATTTTAAAAAATTGCATTATCTGAGATTTGAAAGAAGTCTCAGAATGAGATATAAAAAAAAATGTTATTAAAACAAAGTTACAAAATAAAATGAGTTTTTAAAGCTCCCAGACAAGTTAACTGAACAAAAAAATCTCAGAATGAGATATGAAAAAAAAAAGAGTTATTAAAACAAAGTTACAAAAAAAGTTAACTCAACAGCTCCCAAACAAAGTTAACTGAACAAAAAAAATCTCAGAATGAGATATTTTTATAGCTTAGGGCAAACGTAACTTACAAACGAACTGGATCAGTAGCAGAAAGAGACAAACGAACTGGATTGGCAGGAGAGAGAGACCTCCGGACTGGATCAGCAGCAGGTAAGGAGTGTTTTTTTAGGGTTTTTCTGGGATCGACAGCAGGTAAACACCTTTCCGGTTCCCTTTTTACAAAACGTCAGTGTTTTGTATTTGTTGTTTTAAAGTTCTCCGATTGCGCTCCAATTGCGCACTTTTGCGCACTTTCGCGCTAATTTGCGCTAAATCTCGTTCAATTGCGCACGCTACAGGAGCATCACAAATAGCAGACCCAATTGCGTTGCTTTTCTCCTTCGCAAAACGCAATAGCGCGCTATTGTGTTCGCAATAGCGCGCTTTTTAAAACACTGCATGTGATATAGCGTCTTATTTTGCCCAAGTTGATGTAAGAGTGGTTTTTAATTAGTTTTTAATATACATGACCATTGGTTGCATCTATATGAAGTTATAAATACGAGTTAATTAAACTTTTCCCTAAAGATTATGATCAATTTTACTTCAATCTCTGGCGTTTCATTTTGTCCACATTGAACCTCAAACTTGGACATTTTTTCTTGGGCTGATCATTGTGGAATGAGGCAACCAGACAATGGTGCCCACGACCATGATTTTCTTATTGTGATTCATTACTACAACCAGTTTTGGAGCAAAGAACTTTGAGTTCAATCTAAAAATATATGTTGCAAGATGTATGGTTGTTTAATTTGCAGGATATATAGTTATTCCAATCTACAAAACCAATTTTGCAATATGTATACATATGCCAGTGTATGTGTTGTTGTGGCTTATCTCAGTTTTGGCTCGGGAAACTCGTCCCCACATCACATATAAGATCCTTTAACAATATGTTCAAAACTAGGGGCCCAAATATATTTTTCAGAAAGGCCAACACCTGTGCATGTGTAACAACCCCATTTTCCACATAATGGTTGGCCAAATACAATACGCCGAAGATGGGACTGTTTAACAATGTATACCATTCTCAGCATCAAACCATAAAATGACATTTTAATTTAAAACATACATGCACCATAAAACCTGATGGAAATGGGTCATATTAGGGTTTAATTGTCATTTTTAATATTTTGTATTAGTCTTTCTTTTATTTTAGTTCTTTTTATTTTCGTTTCAGCCTTTAATTAGCCTCCAAGCATGTTTGGGACTAATTAGGTATATTTTTGTTAATGATTGTCCTTTTTAGTCTTTTAGGTAATTTCTTGGCTAGCAAGTAATTCCTCCCATATAAATACCCATGTACCCTTCATTTGGAGATAGTTTTGATTTGAAATATAAGAAATTCTTGTTTCTCTCTCTAAAGTTAGGGTTTGGTGTATTTCTTTTAGCCATTGACGTGTAGATTACGTCAAATTGGTATCAGAGCGGGTGATGCTCCAAACATTGGTGTTCGTGTGAATCGGTGTGTAAAGTATCAACAAATTGTACGCTACATTAATGGCTCTCAAGAAATCCAAACAACTAAAAGAGGAGATTCAAGAACGAACGAGAAAGTGGGTAGAAACCCTAACCCTAGTTTTTCCTACCCCTTACTACTCATACCCAGCTGCCGAGGGGCTCCACCACCATCATCCAACACTTGCTGCCCCCCTCCTCACCCCTACACATGCAGCAACCATCCTCCTACCCCTCCGCCCCATCTCAAGCCCCCCATCCCACCCTCCCAACCCCGTCGCAGCCCCTGAAACCCAAAACCCCTGCCGAAATTTCAGCAGCAACTACCCCAGCCCAGAAACCCACCCCCCCGGCCCTACTCTGACCTTTCCCTGCCCCGCGACCCTTCCCCTGCCCTCCCAACCCATGCCCATTCAATTCCCAACCCACCCTACCCATTCCGGCCCCTCAAACCCTTACTCATTCCCGACCGTCACCCACGGACCCCTCACCCACCCCCAGACGGAACCTCGAAACTCTCCTTCAACCCGTGGGCCCCCACCCGAACAATTTTTCAGCCCCCACACATAAAAAAAAATTACATCTCCGCCCCGATTCATCCCTGAGGCTCCATTCAAGATTGTCAACGGCTAATCCAAGATTGGTTGCTTCATCCAATCATGTTTCCCCCATCAATCCTCCAATCGAGTGAAATCAACGACAAAAAGTGCCCTCCCAAGCCGATTGATTGCAAGAACGATCAAAACGATAAAATTGGGTTATATATTGGAGATTTTTTTGACATTTTTCTCGAGGATGGTTGGGAGACTCGAACACTCTTTCGCGAGCTGGAAATATTTGATTTGGGAGATTTCTTTCCAATTTTTGAGCATGGGGATGATGATCTCGATGAGGTTAAATCGGATGTTATCTTTTTTGGGGTTGAGGTGGAGATTAGAGGTGATGTGATTGATGGCGGGTATGTGGACCTGTGGAGACAATGATTGTGCAACACAAATAAATATGAGAGAAGTAATGACCAAGAAAGAACAAAGAAAATAAAACGCCAATCACACAACAACGGATGTACGTGGTTCAGCAAAGATGTGCCTACGTCCACAGTGGTGCAGTCAGTATTATTTCTCAATATTCTGGAGAATGAGTACAGAGAATACAACTTGTCCTTTGCCCCGGACCTAGGGTTTAATTTATATATGTGTATGTTAGTTAGTGGAGATGATGGGTTCCTCCAAATTAGCCATCATCCCTATAACTTTCCTTCATGGGATCGTGTTCCCCTATAACTTCCCTTCATGGGATCGTGGGGAAATTGGATCAATACAAAAAGATGAGGGGCCTGGACTTTGGGCCGCTAGGGCTCGGCTACTTGTCCAGGCCTATAGTACTAAATTCCGGGTACCCACAATTGCCCCTAAATTTGTTGTGCCATGCATGTGGGCCCAACAGATTTAAATGATTAGCCATAATAGCCGTGTTGCAATTCCTCGGGAGCTGTAGAGTCGATTTCTGGCGGCAGCTGCTTCGCTTACTGTGCGATATGATTAGATTTTGAAGGTTTGTTGGAATAAGGCTCATTTCTTTTCGTCGTTTCAGCTTTTCCAGCACTCTTCTATCTTCTGAGAACTCTTGCGCTTCGTACCTTCTACTTTCGATCTCCATTCTCGTTGCTTCTTCGTCACTCGACCTGATCTTCTGTCTTGTAAGTTTCTCGTGCCCTTTGCATTTTCTCTTTGGTTTGTAGCTTTTCTTGTATTTTCCAATGGCGAAGATTGGAAATAGGTCAATCTCGGAATTCAGAAAATTCTACAACATTCCTGAGTGGGTAGAGATTGAGTGTTGTGCCTCGCCTCCTAGGAACGTTAGGGATATAGAGGATGCCCACTGGATTCATGCTTTGTTGCTTTCCCAGGGGGGACTTACTTTTCCCCCTAATGATCTGTTTTTGCATTTCTTTAGCTATTTTAGTATTGTACCCGCACAATGCTCGCCCAATGTATGGAAAATAGTGAACGGCGTGCATAGGATAAATCAATTGTATGGCACAAGGTTAGGGCTTGCCGAGGTCGGCTTTTGTTACTCCTTCTCTCGAACTAGTTCAGGTGTCCTGTACCTCAAAGCTAGGAGCCCTGATAGGGTATTGGTAGTAAATCTACCTGATTCCCATAAGGACTACTGGCAGGAAGGTTTCCTTGTTAGGAATTGGCAGTTCTCTCCCCAATCTGAAGGGTCAAGGTCTGAAAGATTCACTGTTCCCTTTTATGGGGAAGAATATATAGGTAGATATTTGTACTGTTGCTTTAATTTCTGCTGACTTATGACTTTTCTAACTCCTTTTTGCGTTTTCTTTTACAGCGAGGTCACGGAACTTGGAGCCTGCTCTCAGCGAGGTCCGAATTTCTGAGTTGGTTAAAGCTTGGAACATCAGAGAGCCTTTGGGTGACGGCGAGCATCCCAGATCTGCCGCTTTCTTGTTAGAGTATAAGAACGTAGGCTCTAGCTTCATAGCACGACCTGTGGACAGTGTTCCAGAGTTTGCTTCCTTCGAAGAGACTACTGCCGAGCTAATCCAGTTGGACGAAGAGGAGAGGAGCTCTGAAAGTGAGCCTGTCGGTAATCTTGGTGGAGGGAGCTCTGTCAGTAGCAGTTCTTCTAATTCTGAGGAGAATTCTGAAGCTCAAGAATCGTCGAGCACTTCCAATAGTTCTGGTGAAGAGATGCCTCCCAGGAGGAATTTGATCAGAGATGATGACGATGATGATGACGTGCTCCTTGCACAGAGGTCCAAGAAACTGAAGTCTGCATCTGGGGTCATAGCTACTGGTTCTCAGCCTTCTTCTCGGGAGCAAGAGAAGAAGAGGAGAGAGGAGGAGCAGGTGAGAGAGAGGGAGAGGAAAAAGGAGGAGGAGAGGAGGAATGTGGAAGAGAAGAAGAAAGTGGAGGAGAGAAAGAGAAGGGAGAGAGAAAAGGAGGAGGAGAGGAGGAAGATGGAATCGAGGACCAAAACAGGTCAAGCCCTGGTCCCAGTATCTGCCTTACCTGAGGGGGCTTCGGTGGCCACTTCTCCTCAGCTAGCCCCTGCGCTGCTCGAGAGAGCAGTCCTTCCTGCGGATCGCCAGAGGGCGTTGGGGTCCGATCAACTGGCTCTGCTAGCTAGCCAGAGGCTTGCCTTGGTAAAGTTCTCTTCTAATTCTCAATTTCTTTTAACAAGTCTTGATGGTTTCTTCTTTTTGATTTCTTCTTTATTCTTTGCAGTTTGTGACCGACGTCGCTGTGCTCTATCGCTCTCGCGACGAGTTGGTGAGGAGGAATGGTGAGCTGGAACAGCAAAAATCTGCTCTGGAAGCCAGGGGCTCTCAGCTGGAGGCCGACCTGAAGGCTGCTGATGCAGCTCGAGTTTCATCTGACCTGGCCCTTGTCAATTCTGCTCGCGAGAGAGATGATGCGGTCAGGGAGCTGGGCGAGCTGAGGAAGGCTTATGATCTGGTGTGCACGAGCAAGCTGGACCTTGCAGAGAAGAACAGGGTTCTGGCCGAGCAACTGGAGGCGGAGAAAGCCCAGGCAGCCACCCTTAAGGAGGACTCGTACAACTCTGGCTGGGCTGCTGCGTATGAGGACGCTGAAGTTCAGATAGGCTATATCAGCCGTCTGAACTTCAAGAAAGGGTGGAATAAGGCTCTCGTGGCTGCTGGGGTGGACGTTGCATCCCCACTCTTTGACGAGCACGATCCAGGGCCGAGGCCAGTCGTAGATGAGGACCCTGCCCCAACTGCTGAAGGCACTGATCCTGTCTCTCAGGCGACTCCTGTTGACGCTCCTTTGGTTCAGAGGACAGAGGACACCCCTACAGAGGGTAATGCCCCTGCTGATGCTAATAAGGACAAGAGACCATCCACCTCTGGGCCACCCGAGGTTGCTAATTGATAGGGCTGCTTTGTAATTTTTTCTTTTTCAATCTGATGTAACCTCGTTCCTTATTAATGAAAAGACTTCATTTTTGTTTACGCTGATCTCTTTCTCTTCTCTTTCTTTTACTTGTAGTTGGTTGATGTTGATGACTATATTCCTGTTACCTCCCAACTGGGTAGGACTCTTGGTCCAAATGCAAGCCCTGAAATTCGCCAGGCCTTTGCTAGACTTTGCAAGTTTGCTAAGTCAAGGAACCAAAAATATAAGGATCAGTCCGAGCTGGTGGCCAAGCTGAAGGACAGGCTCCAGGAGATGGAAGAAATCGGTGCCTCAGTACAAGAAGAAGTCAGTGCACTGAGAGCAAGGTTACTGGAGGCCACCGAGATTAACCAGGTTGGGGAGTTCCTGCAGCAGGAGAATGAAGACTTGAGGAGGGAGGTCCTAAAGCTTAAGGAGCATTCGCCGAGCACCGTTTTGGCAGTCCTGCAAGGCTCCTCTTCGTCGCGAGCTGCTCGGCCTCCCTTCCCGCGTGCTGGCAGGAGTGCCAGGGGTAGGAACAGGGAAGCCGTCGAACAGCGTGATAGGGAGATTGGGGAGCTGCGCGACGATGTTCGGCGAGCTTATGTAATTGCTGCTGGGCTCCAGAGGGACGTTTCCCGACTGCGGCATCTATTCAAGAAGGGCCCTCGCCAAGTGTGGTCTGATGGCTACGATCAGGGTTGGTTGGATGCTCCCACGAGACTATCAGAGTTTGAAGAACTTTCTTTCATCAGAGGGTGGTTGAGTGCCCTGAGAGAGCTGCAGGTCCCGAGGAACTCGGTGTTATGGTATCGACACGAGATGTCCTCCTCCACTCTGATGCCCAATCCATTCAGGAGGGATGATCGATGGATCCCCATTGATGCTATTCCCCGGCAACTATTGGAGTTGGACGCAAATGAGGTCGTGGAAGAGTTAGCCCCCGCTCCTGATGATGGAAGGAGAGCTAAAGTTGTTGATTATCTTGCTCGGAGGCTTCCACCTCCTTGAGATTTTGTTATTCTTTTTCTTTTTGATAATGTAAATGCTTTGGGCGAGCTTCGCCGACTAAACATGTATTATCATTGTTTGTAAATATAAAGGATTAATGAAAAGTTCGCGTTTTGGGCAATTTTGCCGACTAAACGTGTTCATCCAATCTTTTTATATTTTCGCTGCTTCATAATCTTTTTTATTTTGTCATGCGAGTGTCCCCCCAGTCCAGTATAATGCAAGAATACCGTTGTGCCCTCACTTTACCTTTTAGGTTGTTTCGTCACACTCCCTTAGGCCTGAGTAGGGCAATTGGCGAGGACGCACCTGGTATTGGATGTCTTCATCCGATCAGGATTTTGTTTAACCAAAGTAGGTTTGATGCCTAAGAATACTCTGTAGGGCTTCATATATTGCCAGGGGCAATGCTAAGAGGTCTGTCGTGCTTCATGACGATGACCTGAGGAGGGGTGTTCCCCTACTATGTCGACCATTATGCCTGTGATTTGGAAGGGATGTGTAATAAAATACAACTGTTACTAATTAGGGAGTGATCAACTGAGAGATTTTCATTAGTGAAATGGGAAATGAACTGTCCTTTCACATAACGAATACAATAAAAGATTTAATAATAGAACTCCTAAAAATAGAATTTCTTGAGATTAGCCGCGTTCCATGCTCGTGGTATCTCCCTGCCCTCCATTGTTTCCAAATGATAGGCACCTTGCAGGTCGTCTCTAATTATCTTATAAGGTCCTTCCCAGTTTGGGCCCAGCTTACCGTCTGATGGCTTCACTGTGTTGCCCAGGATCTTTCTTAGAACATAGTCCCCAACGTTGAATCTCCTCGGGTTGACCCTTTTGCTGTAGTGCTTCGCGAGCTGTTTCTGATAGCTCGCTAGTTTCACTAGGGCAAGTTCCGTGCGCTCGTCGGCCAGGTCGAGTTCAGCGAGCAAAGCCTCATCGTTCTGGCCTTGTTCGACAAGGTCGGATCTCATTGTTGGCAATCCCGCTTCTGGTGGGATGATTGCCTCCATACCATATGTTAGTGAGAATGGCGTTTCTCCTGTTGCTCGCCGAGGAGTCGTTCTGTATGCCCATAGGATATGCGGTAGCTCGGTTGCCCATGCGCCTTTGGCTCGCTATAATCGCTTCTTCAATCCAGCGATCACTGTTTTGTTGGAAGCTTCAGCTTGTCCGTTGCTTTGAGGGTAGGCCACCGAGCTGAAGTGGTGCCTGATCCCGTGTTCGTTACAGAAGTCCTGAAAAGGGCCACTCTCGAACTGTGTTCCATTGTCAGTGATGATGGTTCTGGGGATTCCGAATCGAGTGATTATATTCCTCCATACGAACCTTATCATGTCAGCATCTCGGATGTTCGCCAGTGGTTCTGCCTCGATCCACTTGGTAAAGTAGTCAGTTGCAACCAACAGGTATTTGCGATTGCCGGCAGCGGTGGGCAGTGGTCCCACGATGTCCATTCCCCATTGGGCGAAAGGCCAGGGGCTGGTCAGGGATTTTAATTCGCTGGCGGGCTGGTGGACCATAGGAGCGTGAAGTTGGCATTTCAGGCATTTGCGGACATATACTGCGGAGTCTTTTTGCATGTATGGCCACCAATAGCCTTCCTTTATTGCTCGGAAGGCTAGAGACCTTCCTCCGACATGACTTCCACAGATTCCTTCGTGAAGCTCGTGAAGCACTGCCTTGACATCGCCTGGGTGGACGCATCTAAGGTAGGGACCGGAGAAAGATCTTTTATACAAGTCGCCTCCTGTGGATAAGTGAAAGCGAGCAGCTTTGACCCTTATCTGGTGGGCAGTTCTCTTGTCCTCTGGAAGCGTTCCGTCCTTTAAATAGTCCTTCAAGGGATCCATCTAGCTGGGGGCTGATTCCAATTGGAGTATTGGTTCCGCGTTTGTCAGCTCGCAGTTGGGGTGAATGCTTGGGCAACTGAGGAAATCGATAGGGATAACCCTTTTAAGGCTAGAATCAACTGCCGAGCTCAGGGCTGCTAACGCATCAGCGTGGCTGTTTTGCCCCCTGGGAAACTGCTGGATGTTGATCTCTTCAAAGTTCGTCATTAAGTTTTTCACCAAGGAGAGGTAGGCTGCCATTCTTTCATCCTTCGCTTTATAGTCTCCACTTATCTGGTTGGAAACTAGTTGCGAATCGCCGAATACCTGCAAACGCTTTGCTCCCAGAGTTTGCGCTTTTTGGAGACCTGCTATTAGGGCTTCGTATTCTGCTTCGTTGTTGGAGGCTACAAATCCCAGTCTGATTCCTTGCTCAAGGACTGTATTTTCTGGAGTGATGAGAACAATTCCTACCCTTGCCCCCTTTGAGTTGGAGGCTCCATCAACGAATAGTTTCCAGCTTTCCACTGTAGCTTGGTTGTTTTGCTCTGTTGGCTTAGGCTGGTCGGAGGGTTCTTCGCCTGTGAATTCAGCTATGAAATCAGCAAGGATTTGACCCTTGATAGCTGTCCTTGGTTGAAATTGGATGTCAAACCGGCCGAGCTCGACTGACCATTTAGACAGTCTGCCTGACAAATCCGCCTTCCTTAGGACAGCCTTGAGGGGGTGCGATGTAAGGACGATGATCGTATGAGCTTCGAAGTAATGCTTCAGCTTTCTCGAGGCTATTACTAGGGCGAATGCGAGCTTTTCCAATGGTAGGTAGCGCTGCTCGGCATCTAATAAGGTTTTGCTCGCGTAATAGACGGGATGTTGGATTCCTGTAACTTCACACATTAGCGCCGAGCTGACAGTATGACTGGATACAGAGAGGTAGAGGTACAAAGAGTCCATTTGCTGTGGTATGACAAGCAGTGGTGGAGTGCTTAGGTAGGACTTGAGCTCGTCCAATGCTCGCGAGCAATCTGGGCTCCACTCTACTGTTTTGCTGCCCTTTAAGAGTTGGAAGAAAGGCTTGCATCTCTCGGAGGATTTAGAAATGAAACGATTTAGAGCAGCGAGCATTCCAGTGAGCTTCTGTACATCCCGGATTGTGCGAGGAGGTTGCACTCTGTTGATTGCATCAATCTGGTCCGGATTAGCCTCTATGCCTCGCTTGCTGACCAAATACCCAAGAAACTTCCCTGACTGGACACCGAAGGAACACTTGGTCGCATTAAGTTTCATTCGGTACTTCCTGAGGATTTCGAAGGTACTTGATAGGTCCGAGAGGTGATTCTCCTTCTCCTTGCTCTTGACGAGCATGTCGTCGATGTAGACCTCCATTGTGTCTCCCATTTGATTCTTGAACATTTTAGTAACTAGCCGCTGATAGGTTGTCCCTGCATTTTTGAGCCCAAAAGGCATGACCTTGTAACAATATAAACCAACCGTCGTGATAAACGCCGTTTTGTCCTGATCTGGGGCATACAAGGGAATCTGGTGATATCCTGAGTACGCGTCCAGGAAACTCATTCGATTGTGAGCTGCGGTGGCTTCTACTAGTTGGTCTATTTTTGGAAGAGGGAAGCTATCCTTGGGGCAGGCTTTGTTGAGGTCAGTGAAGTCTATGTAAACTCTCCACTTTTCGTTGCTTTTCGGAACTACCACTGGGTTGGATAACCATTTGGGGAATTGCACTTCCCGTATGGATCCTGCATCCATCAGTTTTTCGACTTCTTTTTCTATTGCTCTGGCCTTCTCGGGAGCAGTTCGCCGTGCCTTCTGCGTTATCGGCTTGAATTGGGGATCGACGTGCAACTGGTGGCAGACCATATTGGGATCGATTCCTGGCAGCTCATAAGGTTCCCAAGCGAAAACATCTATGTTGCTTCTGAGTAAGGTTGACAACTCCTTTTGCTCTTGGTCGGTGAGTGACGCTCCGATCAGGAAGACTCTGCTATTGTCGCCTTCCCTAGCCGCCACTTCTACCAGGTCCTCGACGACACGCTCGGAGGGGAGTAGCCTGGTCTCTTCTACTCCAGGCCTTCCGTATTTTAATTGCTATTTGGAAGGAATTGCACCTTCCTCCACTTTCTCACTGGGTTGATCAGCTTTTTTCTCTGGCTTTGGTCGGATGGCCGCTATGAAGCACTTCCTTGCCATTGCCTGGTCACCGTGTATCTCCATTACTCCTCGCTCGGTAACATATTTGAGCTTCTGATGGTAGGTCGAGGAGACTGCCTTCATCGCATGAAGCCATCTCCTGTCGAGGATGGCCTGATACGGTGAATCAATGTCGACCACCAAAAACTCGATCATCTTGGAAACATTTCCAACGCGCACTGGCAGTACTATTTTGTCCAGGGGCATGGTTATTTTTCCAGCGAAGCCGACCAGAGGGACAGTAGCTCCCTTTAGGTCGGCGACGCTCAACTTCAATTTCCTGATCAGGTCGATGTACATTACTTCGGATGAGCTTCCTTGATCGACGAGCAGCCTGTCGATGTCAAAGTTAGCTATCCTGAGTGTAATGACCAAGGCATCATGATGTGGGGTCCTTACTCCCACTAGGTCTTCATCCGTGAAAACAATATGCTTGTTGTAGTTGATGTCCTCTGCTCGCCGACGTTTTCCTGACTGTGACTTTTGCTGGATCAATCTGAAAAGCTTGCATTACCGCTGTTAGTTTCTTTACCTCCATTCGAGCTGAGTTCCCTTGTATTTGCTTGACGTCAGATACTCCGTGGATTACTGCGAATTCATGTCCGGCATCATCCTCCAGCACGTTGTCGGGTTTCGCCTCTCTGTGGGCAGCCACTTTCTCTACCTTCTTTTCCACAAGTCATTCAAATGTTCGGACTGGGCCAACTCCTCGAGGTGGGACTTAAGAGCCTTGCAGTGCTCGGTCTTATGCCCTCCCTCTTTGTGGAAAGTGCATCTTAATGCATTGTTTCTTTTCGAGGGGTCTCCTCCCATTTTCCGGGGCCATTTGATGAACGGCTCATCCTTGATCTTCGCGAGAATTTTGTAAATTGGCTCTTTGAAGACGGTGTTAACCCCCTGGAACGATTTTGTTACGTCAGGGTTCCCTCCGCTTTTGGAGCCATTCTTGCCCCCACTCTTTCCTCCTTTCTTCTGGTTCTCAACTTTCTCACTTCCCTTGGTAGTGAGCTTGGCTCGACCGTTTTCTCCTACATTAAGGCGGGTGACATCTTCCACCTTTGCGTATTTCTCAATCCGGGCCATCAGGTCGTCAATGGTCATAGCTTCCTTCTTCGTCAAGGACTGGTAAAGGAGGGAAGAGCTAGATAGCCCAATTTTGAAGGAAGCCACTGCCACCTCTTCCGCGCAGTCCTCGATCTCGTTGAATAACTCCCAGTACCTCTTCGCATAGTCTCGGAGTGTTTCTTGAGGCGTTTTCTTCATGGTTAATAGAGCATCCATCCTTTTGGGGTGGGAGCTGCTGGTGATGAACCGGGCCGTAAAGAGCTCGGCCAGGGATTTGAAATTTCTGATGGATCGGTGAGGGAGTTTTTCGAACCATTTCTGGGCCACGTCATGGAGGCTCGAGGGGAAAATACGGCACATCAGTGCATCCCGGTGATTCCAGAGGGTCATGGCCTGCCGGTACTGCCTGACATGATCAATGGGATCAGTCTTCCCGTCGTAAATCTTGAACCTTGGAATGGCAAATTTCTTGGGAGCCTCTTCCTCTTCAATTTCCCTCGTGAAGGGTGACTTCATCTAGGTCTTGAGGGCTCTCCTGGCGAGTTCTCTGGTCGACCTGGTGCCGCGGTGAGCTGGATGTTGGTCCATTTCTCTGCGGACCAGGTTCCGTATGTTTTCGTCGCTGCGAGCAGGGCTCTGGTAGCGGCGAGCTCTTCTTAGTTGTTCGCGGAGGTCGTCGTCTGAGTCGCCACCTTCGATCCTTTGATATTCCCGCCTAGGGTCCTTCCTCGGCTGCGAGATTTGCTCGCCTGAGGGCTAGGAATGCGATAGGGGTGTCTCCTGGTATCAGGACGTAGTTCCTTCTCCAGTCTTTCCAGTCTGCTTTTCAAGCGAGCATTCTCAGCCTCATATCTGCGGGAAGACTCCCTCTGCTCGTGGAGCCTTGCCTCGTATGCATCAATCAATCTGGATATCTGCGTGGACCTTGCTGGTCCTTGACTTTCTTCTGAGGCTGGCCTTTCCAAGCGAGCCCCACGATCTGAACGTCGGACTTCAGACCTAATCCTGCGAGGAGCAGGTGGCTCTTGAATATCTCCTGCTTGAGGAGCGTTGCTGCTGCTTGAGGAGCAGGTGGCTCTTGAATATCTCCTGCTTGAGGAGCGTTGCTGCTGTGACCAGACATCTTAGATTCTTTTCTTGGCGTGGGCTCTTCTCAGGGAAAGATGAACGCTTCCCACATACGACGCCAATTGTGGAGACAATGATTGTGCAACACAAATAAATATGAGAGAAGTAATGACCAAGAAAGAACAAAGAAAATAAAACGCCAATCACACAACAACGGATGTACGTGGTTCAGCAAAGATGTGCCTACGTCCACGGTGGTGCAGTCAATATTATTTCTCAATATTCTGGAGAATGAGTACAGAGAATACAACTTGTCCTTTGCCCCGGACCTAGGGTTTAATTTATATATGTGTATGTTAGTTAGTGGAGATGATGGGTTCCTCCAAATTAGCCATCATCCCTATAACTTTCCTTCATGGGATCGTGTTCCCCTATAACTTCCCTTCATGGGATCGTGGGGAAATTGGATCAATACAAAAAATGAGGGGCCTGGACTTTGGGCCGCTAGGGCTGGGCTACTCGTCCAGGCCTATAGTACTAAATTCCGGGTACCCACATTTGGGGTATCTCTTGATACGTGTTCGGAAGAAATTTTTTGCGGCATGTCATTGAAAGGGTTCCTCACGGGAATCTTGGATCAAGATTTTGTTGGTCGGCCATTTTTGGGTTGTGTTCCTAGTCTCCATAGACTTCTTGCAAGCTGGTACAAAGGACGTGTCCGAGGACGGCTCTTCTTTCTAGTGGAGATCCCTTTGATGGTTGTCTTGCTTTTTGACCGTTCATCTCCTATGCTCGAGGATGAGCTTTTCGAAACCGGGGAGAGTGATGAAAATGGGTCATATTAGGGTTTAATTGTCATTTTTAATATTTTGTATTAGTCTTTCTTTTATTATAGTTCTTTTATTTTTTTTTAGCCTTTAATTAGCCTCCAAGCATGTTTGGGACTAATTAGGTATATTTTTGTTAATGATTGCCCTTTTTAGTCTTTTAGGTAATTTCTTGGTTAGCAAGTAATTCCTCCCATATAAATACCCATGTACCCTTCATTTGGAGATAGTTTTGATTTGAAATATAAGAAATTCTTGTTTCTCTCTCTAAAGTTAGGGTTTGGTGTATTTCTTTTAGCCATTGACGTGTAGTTTACGTCAAAACCATATGTAGTAATAACTGTCAATAAATAAATTCAACTCCCATGAGTCATAAAATATCCATCTCAAATGTAACCGGAAAATAAATGACTGAAACAATGAATCTCGGGCTTATACCCATACAATCTTTGAAATTATAAAACGACTGGAATAAAGAGTAGCAACCTATGCTAGAATCAAATGAATAGAATCTGCTAATGTTCAAGTGCAACGACAAGTCTGATCCCCTGTCAGCGCTGCTGCCCCTGTCTAGAAAAACTTGGGAGGAAAAACATTTTATAATTAGGGTCAGCACCCAAAAGTTGCAAGAGTTAACTTACAAAACCAATATATAATTATGTAGTCAATTCATATTACACACCGCCCATTGGCACTCGAATGCAGTAAGTATCTCACCCCTCATCTAAGTGTAATACTATACGCATTTTTATCCCAAGCCTAAATGTGAAGTCCCGTATCTACACTATCATGATAAAATCAAAGGCATCTAGCACATAATATCAAATGGGAGCTAAACATCTAGTCATATGATTTTAGTCCCAAAAATAATCCCCACAATACTACACACAAGAAATATTATTTCATCACATTATGTATTTACGCAGTATTGTGTTCATTAACAGTTGTCTACATCATTAGACTACAAGGATTTGCTATTAATTAATTTATATAAATATATATGTCCTTACATATATACGGCACACGGAGGCATCTACCTTCGGTGTCCAGTTTGTGCTCTATCGGTAAGTCCGGAGGAATCCCTCAATAAACGGACGTAAACAAAACACACATAAGTGGGGCGGTCCCTACGCAGTACACCATTTCAAGGTCCATACTCCCGACGATGACAATGGATCCGACTATCTCACTTGCCTCATCGCAAGTCGTGTCACTGACGTAGGATTTAAAATAACGACCTACACTACGCCTAGTCCACCCGTACCGACAAATGATACGGTTTGAAGACATATGCAACCCCAACCGATAGGCTGTCCACGAACACGGGTATGTTCACGCAATTTATAATTACATATATGTAACACACAATATGTAAAAGCAGTTATACTTATAACCACCGCAACCAGGTTTCATCGATCTCCAGATAATACCCTTCTCTTAAGAATTAACACCCTAGTTAATTATTAAATTCCCCAAATAACTATTTTTAATTAAATATCCACTCACTTGGATAACCTTCCACATACTTGCTTGAGTTCATAAAATTCCCCTTCCCACGGTCCGACCCTGTACCAAACCCAAGAGCCGAATCTTGCCTGGCCGAATCGATTTGCTCTAGAGGCCGAATCGATTCTGGGCAGAAGCCCAGATGTGATTGTTTTCCTATACGAGTTTTATTCCCAAAAATCCAAATTCATTTCTAAGATTTTATCCCCCTCCATTTCAAGAACTATAATCCCATTCTGGTCAAGAAAACATCAATACTTCTTTATCTACCTAATTTATGAATGTTCTCCCCCCCCCCCTCCCCCCCCAAAAAAAAAACAATAATTTCAAGAAATTAACTCCTAACATTAGAGATTTGTCTAACCCAATCAAGATCGTAACTTTTATCTAAAATTTTCTAGAAAAATAAACTCAACATCTAATTTGAAATCATCTATAAACATCAATCCTATCACATGAATTCTAATAGTAGATTTCTCAATAAAACGGTATCAATTCCAGGTTTGTCACCAAAGTGTTTAATTCTCAAAACACAATTATTTTCAGATTAATTCTAAACAATCCTAGATTCGCATTGATTTGTTTTCATTCACCAAACTCCTCCCTTCTTCTCCAACCTTGGTAACTTCCTCTAGAGGGTGTGGGGCTGCTAGGGTAACTCTAATGTGGATGGAATATATGATTAGATTGAGCTATTGACCTATTTAAACCCCTAATCCCGCATCTCCCCTTAAAACCCACTTTTGGGCCCAAATAAGCACAAAATAATACTCGGATTGCTCCAAAATCTCTCATAAGGGTATACCTATCCCTCAAGCCCAACTTAAGATGTTTAAAACGCCTAAACGAGTTTCCGAACTACTCCGGAACTCACCCAAACCATGTCTGCCCCAAATTACCCATTTTATTATGTGTAATCACTATATAATAATAATTCAAATAACATGCAATTTATTTATCTACCAATATACACAATCAACATAATCATGCATATCACATTCAAGCAATTTATTCATGCAATTTATTTATTTAAATTTTATCAATTTAATTATAATAAAAACACGGGGTGTTACAGCATGTCTCGTGTTAGTGTCTCAATTTAGCAAAGTGACTATGAGGCAAAAACATACTAGTCAACGCTCCGGTTTTTGTCTTTCCTTCCTTTTCACCTAACAACCAACATGCAAAATACCAGAAGATCCAAGTTAAGATCCTTTCTAGTTTATATGCTGATTTGAGAAGGCCGAAAAAAAAATGAAGCCAGAACGACATTTGTCTTCAACATTAAATGTTTAGAATCATTAGAACCCAAGCTCTCCACTATTATATTTCTGTAGGAAATTACCAAATGAAGCATGATTTGTACCAACATGATACCAATAGCAAAGACTAATCAACATCACTGCACACGTTTTAAACTTGGCGGAGTACAACTGCATTTCATATACATATGGGGATGAAGTTTGAGGCTTGTTTTAGATGAGGCATCGTATTTTTTAAATGGTCAAAGATGAGCTTTTGGATTACTTTGAGTAAGTGAAACAGTAAAAGATAACTGTGGTAGAGCGTTTTTGTTAATTTAAATCTATAACGTCCATTTTTTCAGTTGGTTGAATCCGAGCCACCGAATTGTAAAACGAATAGTTAATTGCGACCGGTTTGATTCTTAGTGATGTAATTCAGTAAGAGACATTTTGTGAAGTGAACGGTAAAAGACCATTACGCCATATGATATGGATTAGCAGATGCCCATGCCGATGGCCCGTATATAATTTTGATGTCCAGCTAATTTTGATGACTTTGAGCACATGATACCTATGTGACACATACTAAATTAAAGTTAAAAAGGGAACGAACTTCTGCAAACCCAAATGTGGACTCAACTCCACATGATCAACCCATAGACATATCATACATGTTCACTGTTATTGTTTTGCATTTCTCATATATTTTTGGAAAGAGTAATAAAAAAATAGCAATAAAAACAGTCTGACTATCCGTACATTATTGTGAAAGAATAACATATAAATAATCCTTACATTATTGATTATATAATTGTCATACATTATGAGAAACAAAAATCATTTGAATTAACAAATTTAAATTCAGCTTTATTGTTTCAAAGACATCCATTTCAGAGTCTTGTTATAAAACAGAAATTATAACAAAATAAATGGTGGTAGTTTTTTTTTATTAATGTCTAGGATTGAGAAGCTAAATTTCATATTTGAAAACAAAATAACACTGATGTAGAGCACACCTTTAAGAAGCATATTAAAGTTTTGGGTCATGTGAATGCTATTGAATAATAAAGGACTTCAAAGAAGAGGCATTTGACCTATGCTAATCACAACTAAAAATCATCAACCCTTCTAAATAATTCCTCTACACGTCATTTAGTTTCATAATTCTTCTCATCAGTACAAAAATACCTACCTTCTGTCTAATCTAAAAACGATTGTTTGACAGAGATCGTCAATTAATATAAACCACATTGAGATCGAAAGAAAATTGTATTTTCTGCCTTAAGGACAAATATCACACGCATATCAGTTCATACTTAATCAAAGAATGCGGAGAAGATGAATTGACCTGCCAGAGTTCTTTCAAACAGGAACATTAAAATTGAATCCGAATACTCTGAATTAAGCCCATTGTTTGTATCTTATCATCAGCATTGTGACCCCCTCCCAGCCTTCAATCAACGACATCATCCATGTTGAAACCCTATCCTTCCTAAACCTCGTCCCCACATCTGCATAACAATCACCAAAGTTGTCAGAGGCGAAGGGCGCACCAAGGTATTTGGGGAGCCCAGGTGCAAGGCGAGGCACACCCCTGTTCGAAGTGAGGCACAGATATTAAAAAAATAAAAAAATATAGATATATTGTTTTTTTATGATCTTACTATTAAAAGAGTAATAAACAAATATACTAGAACCTAATTGAATACATATAGTTAAATTACTTTGTAGTAATAAATAAATTACAATAAGAATACACATAACAGAACATTCTTTAACATCCACAAATCAGTTTACTAGAAAAAAAATACAGAAATAAATCAATTCAATTCATTGTTATGGATTCAATATGTAAGAGAGGAAAAAGACTGAGAGGAATGGAAGCTTATTAAAATAATGAATAAACAAAGCTGTTTTTATATCACAGCAAAAATAAAGCCCTTGTTATGTTTCGCAAAGAAGAAGAAGAACAGAGTAGAAGAAGAGAATAGAAAAGAGAGAAAAGAGAAAGGCACAAAAAGTCGATCGCCCAGTCGTATCGATCAGCCCTTCTAAAGCCCCACGCTTGTGCCTGGTTGCTCCTTGCGTTTAGGCACCCCTTTAATAACACTGACAATTAAGTTTGAGACATTTTGGTGAAAGAACACAACAAACTTATATTTTATAATTTAGTTAGAGACATTTTTGGTGAGCATTAAAACATGACTCTTTGTATTATATAGATGTTATATCTGTATACATAGTGATACACATACAAATTGCAAATTTTAGATATATTTTGTACGAAATATGTGTACTATTTTTTTTAATTTGTATATATATATGTGTGTGTGTGTGTGCGCGTGCGCGTGTGCGTGTGTGTATAATAGGAGAATGGGTACTAGATTGTAAAATTAAGTTTGATGTGTCATCCTACCCGTATGGATCTTCTTAAGATTAGACCAATTTATACCATCCTACTTAATATCAACTATCTATAATTGTACAATCCTACTCACTACTCTCTCTCATCTGACATAACCCCTGTCTAAGGTCCTAAAAAGCGCGAGGTTCAGGGTGGGCGAGGGATGGGCGCTTAGGTTGGCCTAGTTTTCTTTAGTTTTATTATACAAACCAATGATACTTTGAAATTTAAGTTACTAACAATAAATATTAATTTACTTCTAACATTACTTGTATTTCTTTAAATTCTCATACATAAATAAAAAACAATTCCAATCAAAGTTCATTACTTTATATAAAATACTAATAAACTAATTAATCCCAACGATTCATAAGTATCATATTATATGCAAATTGATTTATACATGGACATTGATAATAATACTTCAAATCCTTGCACTTTTAACATTACTAACATTTCTTTGAACACGAATAAAAGATTGCTAACCCTAAGACAAATAATAGAAATGTTAAATAAAAAAAATAATGCTATTGTACGGATAAACTAGTTTAACATTTAAAAATATTTTGCAAAAAAGTACTACTGAAATCATTGTATATATACACAGAAACATTCATGAATATTATATATATATATATATATATATATATACATATTGTTTTACCACTGTAGTACAATGTACTTTCTATGCGCGATCCAAAATTGGGGTAAATTTTGCAAATACGACGATTTTTTTTCACTTGGTGCACTTTCGAGGCGCCTACCCTGTAGAACACTGCCCATGTCTCTTTGTCCACGCCTCTCAATCTCGACTAAGCGCCCCCACGTCACAATTCTCTCTCTCTCTCTCTCTCTCAAACCGTGGCCTATCTTAACAAGAATATTGGAGTTGGAGGATATCGATGGCAATATGGTTGTGGTGATATTTGTTATGTGGAGGTGGAGATGAGGTTCGGGAAGGTGAGGGTTTCAATAGGGATTATTCCGTTGATTGAGGGTTGGGGGTTCACAATGTTGATGATATGATGCAAAATATTAATTCAATCCTGAGTATTCAAATTTGACTTCAAAGTTCTTGGTAGAAAGAACTGATCTCTTGCTGGTCAATTCATCTTCTCCAGTTTATTTGATTGCAAATGTAATGATATAGGTGTGTTATTTGTCATTATGATAACGAGAATCACATCGTATAAAAGAAGTTATCCTATAGACACAAATATGGACTTTTGCTACCTTTTATTCTTATTTATAATATCAATTTGTCGATCAAGTCTTTGAAATAAAAAAAAAAAAGTGGAATTGTTTTGAATGTATAGGCATATTTGATCTTTTTTGTTTTTTCCTTAATGTAAATATTTATCTAATAATGGAAGAGTTCTTATATGTTATTCATGTATGGATATTAATACTATCTATTTTCTTATTATCTTTAAAAAAATATATAAGAAATTCAAAATACTAACAATGAACATGTATGATATATCTATGGGTTGATCATGTGGAGTTGAGTCTACATTTGGGTTTTGCCGAAGTTTGTTCCCTTTTCCATTTAATTTAGTATGTGTCACATAGGTATCCTGTGTTAAAATCTATCAAAATTATATGGGCATCGAGATGATATCCCTGCCGATATCTGCTAGTACGTATTCATTGAACAATGCAGATCTACAAATGGAATGAGTTTTGTTCAAGTGGGATCATCCTTTGTTCATCAAAACAATATTGAGAAGCCCTATACATTAAGCCAATTGAATTTCTTCAGTCCATCAAAGCAAACGGGTCCTTGAAAAGATCTGAGTCATGCCTAGTAATGGGCTCAGTAGGTCCATCTCTGAATTAACGCCTAAATTTCAAGTTTTCACACATCTTTGGAACTGTTATGTAGTGGTTGTGGATTTTAAACCGGGATGTTTCTAGATTCATTTTTTATTACTATTATTTTATACTTTATACGTTTGTTCAATTTTGTGTTTTTATATGATTTTTCTCAAATTTGTTCAGACTGGGGTTAATAATGATGTATGAATGAAGGTGAGGGTTTTGAAGAATGGCTGCGATTAAGCTGCGGGATTGTTTCATAACAATTTAGGGGTCTATATATTAAAAGAAAAAATTGCTGTTTTGTTTCAAATTAAAGTACAGACAATACTCTCTCTGTCCCAAATTAAGAGTCCACTATTTTATTTTGGGTTATCCCAAATTAAGAGTCCATTTTCCATCTTTTGACAAAATCCACGATAGCGAAAAGTGTTGATCTTTGGCCATTGAACAAGTGTATCCTTAATCTATACAAAAAATGAATATGTACTCTTAATTTGGGACAAAGGGAGTATTATATAAATGCCTTTATTTAAAGGTCAGGTGAGTTACATACGTCGTTTTCCTTTTTTTTTTTCCAGAAGTACCAATTTTCAAACTTTGAGGTTCAACGTGGGAAAATCAAAATAGCAAAGACCAAAGTGCGACTCTCTCCAAACTTTAGGAGTCAAAAGTTTAATTAACTTTGTACATATTTATATATTTCAAATATTGGTACCTAATTCATTATTTATGCGAGGACTTTATTTATTGAGAGGTCCACTTCCTAACATAATTGCCATTAGAAGCACGGCAGTGGGCTCTAGAGAGCAATGTTTGAGGGAGTGTAAAACATGAGTAAGGTTGGGAGTGTTTTTCTATTTCATGGAGTATTTTGTCTATTTCGACATAAAGCTTTATTTTGCATCTGCATGAAGGAGATAAGGTGCGTATATGAAGGAAATTACCTATCCCTTTGCAAGGATGGCTCAAAAAGTTGACCAAAACCAAGTCAACAAAATTTTGGTAATGTTTGATCCGAGATCCTACCACATTTTGATTAGTTTACGATTAATCATTATAGTTTAACTATTCGAAATTTTGGTTGGAGATTTGACACCAAATTTAAATTTTACATTGTTTTGTCTTTTTGCAGCTCTAATTTTTGTTTAGAAACCTATTGAATTTCGTCTATAACTTGTTTATTCTCATATTTATGTCTAGAAGTCTGTTGCAAGCCGGTGACTTGACCAATGATACAGTTCTACTTATAACATATTATAATTTCGTATTATAAATTTTTAAATAAGTTTGTACAAACATCATGCATTATGATTATCTATTATTAGAATTTTAAGTAACTTAATTATCGATTGTGTATTATAACACATGCTATTTTGAATTATTAGGTAATTTAGGATTAGACATTCTACAACTAACGTTAGGATTATAAATGAAGACGATTTTATGTTTCCCAGAATTAGACAGTGGTTTTGTGTATATCTGCTAATTATATATATATATATTTATCTTGTTCTAATATTAACGAAATTTTCTGTTGATCTTTTTAGTTTTTTTTGGCTCTCCAAATAGCGTCTTTTGGCACTCAAAATCAAAATTGATTCTGATACCGACTTGTTAGTTGATATTGCATCTTTTACATGTTCACAAATGAGAAGCACTTTTGGGCAATGAGTTAGTGCATCCCTCCCTAGTAGGACTGAGTAATCTTCTTCAACCTATTGTCCGACAAACATACAAACTCTTTTTTTTTCACTAATCCATTGTCTCAATTGCTCTGGATAAAAATTCCAGAGGCTGATTTTCTATGGAGTGAAAATATTGGGCCTGTGATACAGAAAGTAATTTTGCTTGCTGCTGGGCTTAAAAGAAATCTGAGACAAGAAAAAATATGATAATTTCAGTCGCTTTTGGGCTCTTAGTATATGGGACTGTTAATATTATGGGCTGAAAATCTGGTCTAACTCTCAGAAATCATTTGCCGAAGCATAAATCAGATGCTCGGACATGTCAAATCAAAATTGAGTTCGGCACAAGTGAAAGGAAGAATATTTTCCCAATTTTTTAATCGGTTGAGTTTCTCTCGGGCCGCATTCTCTTGGAATGTATAATTGTCTTCATCTTTTAAAGGTCGAGTAGCTTTTTCTAAGAAGGGGACTGAGATAAGATTTACAAAGTGCAATGTGTTTATGATGTAAATCTTCAAATGCGGAAGCGTTATTACTACTCTATACGACAACTATTACCTATACAACAACAACAACAACAACAAATAATTAAACTAAAGAAATGGGTTTCTTTCTCTCTTTATTCTCAATTCTCAATATTCAAGGTGAAGTACAAATGAGGGCCAAAAGGCCTATTTATAGGAAGAGTTAGCTTACTAGCCAAGCAATTACCTAAAAAGATAAAAAATGACAACTAATATCTAAAAATGACTCATTCGCCCTAAACATGCTTGGAGACTAATTAAAAGACTAAAATAAAGGAAAATGACAATAAATCCTAATCTAAAAATGCTAAATAAAAGATAGTCTTCTCCTGTAGGCACAACCACGCGCCACATGTTGCTAAAAATCCCATACACATTTTTCTCCCCGTCTTCGAAAAAGCTCGTCCTCGAGCTTGGAGGTGACTCATCAATGCCACATGAACACGCGTCGGTACAAGTGTTATCATTCAAAGTAAAGCAAGACCCCAAATCAAATCCAACACGCAAATGGACCGATCGAACTTCTGTTAGACCCATATGGACCTTCAACAAGTGGATCTAATATACCGAATCTCAACAATGTCTCCCTACAGAATCCGAGCAACTAAAAACTGACGACCACTCAGCCTTCTTAACACCATAAGCACATGGTTGTGTGACACCCCGCCTAATAAAATACCGGGTGATCAGTCCTATATCAAATTAAACTAGAATTTCATTTGGTTCATTCTTAGCATCACTGTCGAAAAACTTTTTAAAACTTACTAACCACCTAGTATTCAGAAAGCTGGTGCCAAATTTTATCTTTATTAAACCAAGACAAAATAAATGCGGAATTAAAATAAAACATTCAATGCTGATAGAACTAATCATCACATAGAATAATAAAAGTCTTGCCGAATAAACCATCGACTAAATCCGAAACCAAACCAAACCAAACAAAACCAAACCAAACCAAACCAAACCAACAGAGAGTAATAAATCCAAGACAATATGAAAAGAAACTAAATAAAACTGTGAGTGACATGCTCGAGATAGATTGATATGAATCCCTACTCTATGAATAGAAAAATAGATGCATCTATCCGAGTCCTGCAACATCCACATATGCTGCAGCTGCGAGTCCCTGGAATGAAGTCAAGCCGGGCGTCCCAGTGGCTAGACCCCTAAAAGGTTTTGAAAATATTTGATAGTAAGGGTTAGAACCCAAAACATTTTGAAAATATTTAGCAAGTGATTAAATTACAATAAATTTAAAATGCATGATTGCTCTTCATATTTAAGCCAGTGTTGCACTCTCTTGAGGACAAACACACCCCTCAACTAATGTGCACACACACCTAACGCTTTCTTTATATCCCACCTAGTCCCCTACCCCGTAACTAGCTCTTGACAAAATTCTTCCCTGACACACTACTCTAACCCGAGTATTTTTAAAATATGATGTATAAGTTATTTATCACTTTAACTTAAATAATCATCTTTCCTTTAAGTCCATATAACATTCACACTAGTTATATAATAAATACAATTTTTCTCCATGTATTAGATTACCCGTATATAATTATTTCTCCCATTATATACATAACACTATATTACAACATTCACACATATGTTGAATATATATATATATGATCCATCCTCCTGAGTAATACCTCACCGGATGTACTCTCTAAAGTACTATCAACCCTGGTTACTCAGTCCCACCTGGAGTTCCGAGACAACTATGGTCCGCCGAATCGGAACGTAAATAATAAACGTAATGGAGGCGGGCATATTCCCCTGAGTATGAGGACATCATCTCAATGCCCCACCTCTGAAATTGGACACTATGACCTGGGGATATACTCGCCCTACTACTCAAGCTAGGGGATTCACCCACATCGCGCAACCTCCCTTGATAGCACTAGAGTATATAATTGAAATAAATATCTAATCACTGATATTTATAAGCACACAATATATATATATATATATACTATCACACCAGATCTACATAATTTAAATCCGGGCTTTACCGTGTACAAAATTCGTGACACTAGCTTATATTTTTTCCGAGTCTATGGTCCGACTCTAATTTAATTAATTTGCCCATTAATTATATTTTTACCTTCCCGAGTCTATGGTCCGACTCTAATTTAATTAATTTATCCATTAATTAATTTATTACCTCGGTGGTGTCACTTAACCAATATGCCCGGACTCGCTCACTTGGCCCGTATTTTAATATTACCCGAGTCTATATTCTGACTCTAAATTAATCTATTTCTCTCAATAATTAATTTAATACTTTGGCGTCACTCATCCAATATACCCGGACTCGCTCACTTAACCCGTATCTTAAACATTCAGAATTTAAATGCCCAAGATTCCCTTAATAAGTTTGACACACTTATTTATTTATTTCAACCTTAATATTTCTCTCACACATTAATTTAATCTCACATGCATCCTACTGTTTGTCCCTTCAAATCCTTAAACAACTTAGGCTAAAAGTAAGTGCACCTTAGGCTAAAAGTAAGTGGACCTGCTGTACGAATTTAACCCTTAAATTTCATCATCAGCCCAAACAGTAAAGGAAACAAAAGTCGCAGGATTTTATCCCGTCCTTCGAACCAGACACTTGTCGTTTGAACGACAGTGCACGTCGTTCGAACGAGATCCAGTGTCGTTCGAGCGACCCCTGGGACTCTCTCTCTCTTCTTCTTCGCCCAGTCCAGTCCACAATTAAAACCCAACTTAAGCTTTTTACCCAAATTTCTCTACTGTAAATCCTTTTTCAAATCAATTCCTCCTTAACCATTTTCAATCCCAAACTTATACACAATAAACCACCCAAATCCGAATTTAAAGATGATTTCGCCCAATCTCTTCACAAGTCATAAATTTATCCCAATTAAATCATAAATTCCTTAATAGCACAATATGAATTTATAAGTCCTTGGTAGTCCAAAAATTGATTTGAAACATCCACAAATTTAAAACCCAATTTGTGCCAATCCAACCCAAAATAATTTGTTTACACACCCACTATGATATGAATTGAAGACAATAATTAATTTCAAAGCAAGTTTAACCACTTGCCTTAGGATTCGTAGTGTCTGATTAATCCTTTGATGAAGAAATTGTTGTGTGATGAAGAACACCTATCTTGTTCTTCCTCTCTCAAGAGTCCTCTCTCGATGTCCCTCTATGTTCTCAGATTCTCCCAATTGTGTTATGGCTGCCTATGAAGCACGGACTCGACACGACACGCGACACGTGATTTTTTCAAAAATTAGGATACGACACGCTAGGATACATATAATATATAATATATGTTAAAATATATAATATATATTTAAATATTTATATTAATGAAATAAAAGAGATTTTTTTCCATAAAATACAATATTAGAGCATTCTTAACATGAAATTATGAAAATGGACCATATAAAACAAAATTGAAACACACTTTAACATTAAAAATCATAAATAAGGCAAAATCTAATCACATAAGAAAAATATTTTTAAAAATAAAAATAAAAAAAATAAAAAGGTGTCCTTTTACGTGCCCTAGCGTGTCGGCAACGTGTCCAAACATGTCCCAACGTGTCCCATCGTGTCGGCAACGTGTCGGAGCGTGTCACGTGTCGGACTCGTGTCAAAGCTGACTCGTGGCTTCCGGGAGAATGTTGGTGCTTCATAGATGGCTGCCCACAACTCCTAAACTTAGGTTTTTATCTCCAAATCCCATTTTTAGTCATATGGGCCAAACACCCCCGTGTGGGCGCAGCTATGTCCAAAAATACCCTGTGACCCATTTACCACCCTCGGGTACACTTTTCTGACTTTCTCGGTCCATCCGGACTCAATCGTGTACTTAGAATTGACATCCGAAATACTTTATAACATCCTCTAATTTTTGACCTCAAAATGCGACACAACAATAATCCAGATAATTAAATCTAAATTTACCGAATTTAAATAATTCCTCCAATTTAAATAAATTCTCCAATTCATAAATTTAAATCTCTCCAATTTAAATAAGTTTCATTCCTCCCAAAAATAATTAAATTTTAAGTCCTCAAAATTACGGGTGTTATAGGTTGCAACTTGGTTTGATGGATTCTCGAATCCGACCGGACGGTATAAGAGGAATGAAGACGGCGACAGCGCCGGTGGCAAATAGTCGGAAAATGTATTCCCGGTGGGTACATTTCTCATGGAAGTCATATGTTGTGTAAAAAATCGACCGGAATAGAGGTTAGTAGGGAGGGTGAGATCGGCTTAAAGTAGGGCATGCCCGTTTTGGGTTGGATTTGATTGTGGACATTAATGAGTGGGGAAAGGGGAAATTAGGGTGAAAACAGGGGTGGGACTATTTTGGGTTTAAAAATAGAGGTTAGGGTTTGGTTTTGGAGCAGGTATGTGGGTTGGTAATAGGTGACAAGGCCGGAAGTATGGTTTGAAGAGGTGGTGAGGTAGATCGGGGGTAGTGGGGCTGATTGGTGGGTGAAGGATTGTTCTGGGTTCGGCTGGCTGGAAAGAAGGGCACTGCTGTTCGGATCTGCCTCTAGTGGCTGCCGACCACCACCAGGGCAGAACCCTAGCTGTCCAGGGTCGTCAAAGGAAGGGGAGGGCTGCCGACCACTTGGGAAGTGGTCCGGCCCAAGGGGGAAGGATTTTGGGGCTGTCTGGGGTTCGGTCAGAGGAAAAAAAGGACTGTCGCCTCTGTTTGGGTAGTGTTTAGTGTGGCAGCAGTTTCCGCCTGTTCTGGGGCTTTTCCGGCTAGTGGGGTAGGTCGGAATAGGGTGGGGAAGGGTTATGGGTAGGTTTTGTTGTGTTCTAGGTTAGGGTTTGTAGGTTCTTGAATTCTTGAGGGTTAGGGTTTCAAATTTTTTTTTTGGCGGTTTTTTTTTTGGGGGGGTTAGGGTTTGGGAAAAAAAAATTGAATACTAAAATTCATGTAGACGGGGCGGTGGTTGTGTGGCGGTAGGAGATGGAGATGGAGGAGGGTAGTGGTGGAGGTGGAGGGTAGAGCTAAAAGAGTTGGTATCTCCTCTTTTAGTGGTAATGGAATTTAGGGTTTCCATTTACCCGATTCTTCTTTGGGCATTTATCAATCTTTTGATTAAAGGGCTGCTGGAGTTGGAATCTCAACTCGTGACCCGCTTCACGCACTCCGACGAACACTAAGAACAAATTGAGCTCTGATACCAATTTGATGTAACTCTTCAAAAATGCGGAATCGTTATTAGTACACTACACAACTATTACCTACACAACAACAACAACAACAACAACAATAAATAATTAAACCAAAGAAATGAGTTTCTTTTTCTCTCTATTCCCAATTCTCAATATTCAAGGTCAAGTACAAATGAGGGCCAAAAGGCCTATTTATAGGAAGAGTTAGCTTGCCAGCCAAGCAACTACCAAAAAGATCAAAAAGGACAACTAATATCTAAAAATGATTCATTAGCCCCAAACATGCTTGGAGACTAATTAAATAAAATATAGGAAAATGACAATAAACCCTAAACTAAAAATGCAAAATAAAAGATAGTCTTCTCTTGTAGGCACAACCACGCGCCACGTGTCGCTACAAATCCCATACACATCAATTTAATTGTAATATTGGTAGAGTGTGCTCTTTTAGTTTGCATCTCTTTTATAGTATTTTCTTATTTAGATTAGTATTTTAGGTAGGGGTAATATTCCTTTGGAATAATCTTAAAATGCCCTCTTTAAGTGCTTTTTACCTTTGTAATCGCATTACATTTTGATATATGAGGGATTAATTTGTACTTGCTCTTGTTTTCCATTTGCTGTGTTATGTCATATTTGATATCATAGTAGTGAGAAAAATGAGGGGCAGAAATAAGGAATAGTGACAAAATCATGAAGGGATATAAAATCACTGCCAAAGTGGTTGTGGAAAATTGTGGTCCATGGACCAATTAATATTTCCTTTGGAGAAAGATTCCTTTCGAATATATAAGAATAAGTAGGTAGATTTTTTTATTTTATTTTAAATTTATATATCTCAAAATGTCTATAATTAATCTTTGAAAAAGTTTAAAATACAGAAAAAATGATTGCATTCTCTAAACAGGGCCTAGTTCAATGTTTAGTTGAATGCTTCCTATTGTAGCCTAATGCTGTCTATTTTGGAGCAGGGGGGAAGACCACGAGTTGCAGACTTTGTTCATGGTTCGGATGGAATGGGGAATCTTTTCTTAAATCCTCCAAAATCGAATAAGATTGAGAAATCTGCATCCGAATTTTTAGTTGAGAAGGTTTCTGAATATCCTGGTGATGTATCTATTCTCGCGTTAGGACCTCTAACAAACTTGGCTTTGGTAAGTTTTGGCATCCTTTCGTGTCTTTTACATCTCACAATTTGTATATTTCGGTGCCATTTTGCATAGCTTTTGTGTAATATATAAATAAATATATATATATTTTTATTAATCTTGATCAGGCTATCAAAAGGGATTCATCCTTTGCAAGCAAGGTGAAGAGATTGGTTATACTTGGTGGGGCTTTCTTTGCATTGGGAAATGTCAATCCTGCTGCTGAAGCAAACGTATGTGACAACTGTTTGTACATTTCCCCTTTCCTTAACAACAATCATGTTTTGATAATTTTACTTGCCACTTAAAGTTGAAATTAAAATTCTAAATACCATGGAATGTTGTATTTATTCTTTGTGGCTTACTTGCAGATATATGGTGACCCAGAAGCAGCAGATATTGTGTTTACTTCTGGGGCCAATATTGTTATTGTTGGAATAAACATTACCACACAAGTGAAAATGACAGGTTCTCCACCACTCTACTTTTTGGATAGCCTTTCTTAAAAATGAATATTGATGTACAAAATAGTGGTTCTTGAAATGAACTTATCTTGTTGCTTCAGATTCTGACCTCAGTGAGCTGAAACAATCTGGCGGAAAACATGCTCAATTCCTAAGTGATATGTGCAAATTTTACCGAGACTGGCACGTGAAGTCTGATGGTGTCTATGGTAAATCTTTCTTTTTAATTGATCCTAAAGCTGTTGTGTTTTAACTTAATATGACCAGTCTTCGATTTCTTTTGACCTTTATCATAAAAATAATTCTTTGATTTTTGCTAAATTCAGGAATTTTCCTTCATGACCCTGTCAGTTTTGTGGCACTAGTTCAGCCCGATCTGTTTACGTACAAGAAGGGGATTGTAAGAGTCGAGACACAAGGCATCTGTGTAGGTCATACGCTAATGGACCAAGGACTAAAAGAGTACGTTTAACTATTTTACTCTTTTCAGCTGATCTTAGTCTTTTACATTAATGGCTGCATTTGGTGGTTGTCCTTTAAATAAAATGATTGCATTTTTTCTAATTTTAAACTTGAGTCTAAACAATGTCTCTCATCCAATATATTGTCTGAATACAGTTTTATAAAGGATAAAATGCAAAAGAGGACGCAAATTATCGCTCTAGTTGTAAATACCCCCTTAGCATCGCTAAAACTCAATTTCAGTAATGCATGGGTCGAAGGAATTGTAACTGATGGGATCGAAGAGTCTTGCAAAACTTAAGTTTGGACATGTGCTTACAAATAGTGTGACGGATGGGACTACTGCTATTTACAGTTTAAAGAGTAAATAAAATAATACAATCTTTGTAATTTGTGGCAATTAATTAAAAGGTGATCTTGAATCCTATCCACAAATTCTGCAAGTTCATCCACTGAAAATAAAAATTGATAAGTTAATCCACTAAAAATGGGACATGTATTTGTAGTGCATCCATTTTATGGGATGCACTTGCTAATTCACAAATTCGTAATTGTTTTGGAGAAAAATGTTCTTAAAATATAGTGCTAGTCTAATTTCGACAGAAGAACCTTTTTTAGGAGACCATCCCAATAATACTATTCAGTTATTCGGTTCAGTAATTTTTAGTTAAGTTTTTTTATTTTTTTTAATTTTTTATCTTTCAGTTCGAAATCATGCTTCGTCATCACTTGAAATTACGTATATTCCCTAAACCTATTGGGATGGGAATATGCAAAGTCAAAACTTCAAATTTCTTTTTTCCCCATGTTCAGCCGAGTTTTTGGCAGTGGTAAAGGTGTATAAAATGAAGAAAGAACAACAAATCTATTATACTAATAATGTGAAAATTAGATATGCAAGCCTCTGGGTGACTGGGTCTCGGGTGAAAGGTGAACTATTTCGACATCGTACCCACCTTGGACACTTAAATTTTGTATTTTTTTTTATTATTTAATTACAGTTTCACCAAAAATTTAAAAGGGTATTTTGTCCTTACAAGTTTAATAGTTGTACACATTTAAAATTATATTTGTGGATGTATATGCAAAAAGGCCCCCCGCAAGGAGATGGCATTTTTTCATCTATTTTCTCTGAAATCAAAATATATAACATTAATAATTCTAATTATGTCATTGATAATCTGATACAGATGGAATTCAAGCAATCCGTGGACGGGCTATTCTCCCGTCTCAGTTGCGTGGACAGTTGATGTGGACAATGTTCTTTCTTATATCAAGAAACTGTTAATGACACCCTGATTACTGTGGGATTTATTTCTCTACCGTCCCACAATATGTAAGTAACTGTGAAAATGAAGGCTTGGTTCTCTCTGATTTGTACTCAACCATTGATGATTTCCATTGTTCACTGCCAACCCAGATTTGGGGTTAAGGTGCTTAATTAAAACTGGAAAATTCCGTGAAATTTATTGAAACGTGAGCAGATACACTGCCACTGAAATAACATTGTTCCAGCACAAATTTGCTGAATTTATAAACCACTAGTTTTAAGTCCCGCGCGATGCGCGGGCGCTTTAGAAATCTTGATTTACCACACTATGTATTCCAATCCAATTTTTCATGTATTTGCATGTGAAAGATGAATTAATAATGCAGCTGCTCTGTAAAGAGTAGATAGTAATGGCTGCAATCCAGAAACTCTCCAGTGTGGTGTTTATCAGAGAGCAGAATTAGGCCTCGCTTACTTAATCAGGGCGTAATGCGAGTTTCAATTGGGCCGTTTACATGTGTGTGTGTGTGTGTGTGTCTATTTAAAAGAACATGAGATCTATGTCATAGCATCTGAAAACATTTTCATGTGAAAAATAGAGAATGCAACTGCCTCCAGTGCCTCCAGAAACCGTACACAAAAAACAATCCACCTTTATCCTCGATATATGACTGAATTACAAAATTATAAATATATTCTTGTTCGCTGTTCAGTCCTTTATGTAGATCCGCATGCTCACGCAATAGTTGATCAACATCATAGGATAGTTCTTCCATGATCAATCTATTGTTCAGTTCATGGATTAGTGTATGATTGGGGATTGGTAAAGGTGGAAAATTCTTTAAAGACTTGTTGCTCTTCGCTAATAGTAGCTCAATTTCATACAGACAATCGTTCTTTATTTGATCATCTGCAACAGATTATTGAAATTCAACATCTTTCTTTGACGATACAAAATGTCATCAGACAATAATTCCCAATTTTTTCCCCAAAGTTCTAAAGGATCTGATATCTCACAGAATAGAAGAAGTGTGATAAAAAGATCCTTTAACTGTGCACCTGTTGACCATTGCAATGCTTGTTGTAATACGTCATGCCATTCTTTATCTCCGTCTAGTAACCCAAGTGAATAACATACTGATTTAAATGTCGGGTTTTTCACTCCATTGATTGTTCTCATTTCTTCAAAGTTCCTTGCTCCCTTTATAATGTTAGATAACATTCCAAGGTAAAATAGCTCGCCAACAGTTGGATGAATGAAATTAACGCGTCCAACACAGAGTCCAGATTCCCATCGCTTCCACTCCTTGTATTCGGGTTTCCATGTCCATTTCTTCGAGAAATCTACGTATGTTAACTCTCTTGCGTCTTCGTGAATTGAATTAGTTCGCATCCATTTCGTGAGCATAGTTTTATTCACATCGATTCTGTTTACGACATTATCTAGTCTATCAAAATCTCTAAAGGTGACGACTTGTTCATTTGGAAGATGCAAAGTTAGACGCTCAACACCTACACTTTGGTACTGGATGTCAAATTTAAAAATTCTCTAGCAGGCTTCACATGCGGAGAGATAACGACAATCAAGGAATGTACACATTTCATCAACTTCCCTTACTCGCTCTGTCCCATCTTGATTGTTATGTTTAATGTTCTCTTCCAAGACCATTCTTGCTCTGTCAGGGCCCTTGTTAATGTACTTGAAAAGGTATTTTATAGACCTTGATTTGTTACACCATTCAACATTGATATGTACTTGGTATGTAACGATTAAGTCAACATTGTGGGGCACAACAAATCTGTTATCCAACTTAATGCCGTTTTTCTCAAATTTTTTTGAATCATCTCTTTGCCTATACACTGGGAATCCTCTGTCATCAATTGTTGTTTCATTGGTAAAAGGTCGAGGGAAGTGTTTTGAGCAACCTTATTTTCCCACACATGGTGAAGAAGGATTAGCGTAGCCACATGGACCGTGCATTATAATTTTCCCAACAATTGCATATCCAATTGGATCTAATGTGCAATCTGGTAACTCTGCAGAGATGATGTCATCAATCTGATTTGGAGTTTTATTCTTGGAACCAGATTGTAGGAAGAGTAATATATGGGCATGAGGTAGGCCTCTCTTTTGAAATACAATTGTGTAGATAGCTGCAAGCAATTTGAACATTTTAATGTGTATTAGCAGAAATGTAATGATTATAAAGAGATCTGAGTTTTATAATTTTGCTAAGTGATAATATATATTCATATACTAACCTGCCATGACATGACCAAAATGTTTACCATCTATTAAATCCCGCATTAATTGATCAAGTTTAATTTTGAAGACTCTTGTGACAATGTCTGGTCTATCTTCAGTTTTTGCGCCTGGTGTTAAATTTAGGAAAGATTGAATTTCTGGCCATTTAGGATTTGTAGTAAATGTAATAAAAAAGATCGGGGTTTCCTGCCCATCTACATATTTTCATAGCATCTTGGAAATTTTGGGCCATATATCGTGGCCCACCTGTGAAGCTAGAAGGTAGGACGGTGCATTTTTTGACAGAGGCAGGTTTTGAATCTCCCTTAAGAACTGCATATTTTAAGCATTCATACAGTTCAGATCTTAGTTGGGTTTGATTTGATCTTACCCAAAGTAATCTCTCTGACTCAATGCAAGTATATGCGTCAACTATAAATTGTTGGGATAATCGACCTGAAATTTGGAGTGTTTGGCCTTCATTCATTCTCTATTGCAATTTATAAGCATAATCACGAAATTTCTTTTCGTTTTTAGTCGACCTTGGTTGTTTAAGTAGGAAATATCGGTATGGAAACCATCCTCTCCGTGTGGAAATAGCAAAGGATATTGCATGGCCATAAAAGATGGATGGAGTTCGCTTATTCGTTGCAATCCCTCTGATCTATGTTCCACAATTACATCTCTCTTTGCATCAATGTCATGGAGGTCTCCAACAATAAGCGTAACAACCTCTAGTGCGTTATGTAAGTTGTAGACATATAAGCTTCTCGATTGATCTCCGATAATTCTTATACGTACATCTGTGAAATCTTCTTCCTTGAAATGGTCACGCGCCATGCGAAAAGCTTTGGCTAATACATTGTGTTCATCAAACATTTCTATTAGTCCTTCAACAATCTCATTGTCTAAACTCGATGAACGCCCATCTCCACTGAATGCTCGGAGCCTATTGTGAACTTCGTTATCAGTGTCATAAATGTAGAGTTGGGAAAATTTTGGAGCGGATTCATTTAATGGTATCAGCGAACCAATTTTATGATAGTTTTGCCCTGAGATGCGAAAAACATAAGGGCCAACTCCGTTGTTTATCGTATTGTCCACTTTTCCACCTATTGATGTAAATGCAAACATGGAGTTATATGCTCGAATATTATCACGGAATAAAGAAGATCTTCTTCCCGATAAAGAGTTTAGCAAACTAATTAGCAACGCGGGTGCTTCTTTGAGAGATGACAATTTTATCTTCCCTTCTCGACAACACATATATAAATATTAAATATACCTCCTGAGTAGTTATTTTTTTAAGAAAATATATTATTTTTTATATCATAATCTTACTTTTTGTGTTGGGAGATTATTCTGCCGCCTATTTCTCCGGTGAGTAGGATGAGGACGGTCTACAGTTGTTGATTATAGCATTTGAAATAAGCAATTAGATTTGTCTTATAGGAATAAACATTAAATTGTTGATGGAAAAAATAAATTGAGTATATAAAATATTAAGGAAAACCTGTATTATGAATAGCATTTTCTCTCGCAATGGCGTCTCTTACGGTTTCAATGGTGTATCCACTATAATTCCCATACACGTTATTAGATGATGAGTTAACGACTATTGTTGATGAAGTAACGCTACCGTCTTCATTTACAATTGACCGAGATACAGTTCTTGATTTAAAACCATTAAAAGAATCGATGGCATTGGGTTGGTAAATGGATACATGATTGTTAGGAGTAGGTGTTGGATGGATCATCACTATATTTGCGTTATAACATATTAAGGCTTCCGAAACTCTATTACGTCTATTGAGCATAATAACACGCCTTTGGAATCTAGCAAGTCTACCATGATCGAGATTATCCATCTAGTTATTTCACAAATATAAGTTATTAGGATTAAAAATTAAAATATGTATAATGCATAGCTAATTGTACTTGCAAAACATAATCTAACAATGTGAAAACAATCGTAAGTGAATACTGATAAGGTAGAATTTATTGGAAGACATAAATAAAATACCTGTAAAATTCGTATATTTGGGGATACAATTTTAGCTGATGTTGTATACCTACAGTATTTGAAAGAAAAACTGATATAAATGATACTATAGGTGATATAAGACATTGATAAAGGAATAAATATGAAACGATAAATATACATTACATTCAATGGGGATTAAAGTATAAGTAAAAAGATGCACATAAACAAACGTAGAATTTATATCGTTAAACAATTTCTATAATCCATAACAATTCTTTACATTCTATCCATAAGAGTAACAAACAAAAAAAAAAAAGTTTGATAATAAAAAAGACGAAACAATTTTATTCATAACGATATTCATAACATAGGAGTCTTCAATACATTGTATATAATTGAAAGTTGTTTCTGTGTAGGAATAAATCATCAATACAACAATCTTAATAATCGTCTTCGTTTTCGGAAGGATCATAAGTCGAAGTATTTTCATTAGAGTCTTCATTTTCGGTCGCTTCATCGACTTTAGATAAAGTATCAAGGTCGTAAAATTCAATGTCAACATCATATCGATGTGGTTCATTAACTTCAATAGCTTGCTCAAGGAGCAGGAACAAAGACGAAAAAATATTTTTCTTCTTCTCTTCCATTTTCTTAGATTCAACAATCTAGCCATCTTGATCATAAGTACCAATAAAGGAGACACGATGCAAGGATTTCAGGATAGAAAATATTTTCTCTATGCTTGTTTTTTTGCGTTTGCACTTAGACATCTTCATGAACTCATTTAACTCGCGTGTATGACACCTTGATCGCACACGTATATCACGGGGGGTGGGATTGTCAATATCAATAATGTCTTTGCATTCATAGATTTTGTTTGCCTTCTTTAGCATTTCAACCTCTCTTCCAACCATTTTTCTCTTATTAACAAATGGTATAAAGTAAGAAACAAAAACAAATAAAAAGGTCATGTCGGACAATAATAAAATCTTTATAAGTTGATGTAAAAGAGGTAAAATAATTGAAAAATCTAACATAACGTAAAAACCTTAACATCATATAAACTTGGGACAACATAAAAAAAAACAATAATTCTGAAAAAAAAACATTAATTTATAAAGTTTAAAGTCAACCCTTTTGTAGTATTTTCATTAAACCCTAATTTTAATACAGAAAATAAACAATTACTAGCATAAGAAATAGGGACACGAAATAAAACACGTATAAATCCGTTATGTTAAATCTCACTTCAAATATTCAATCTCCATAGCAAAATAATGAAACAAAATTCAAAATACCCTATATTAAACTGGAATCAACAAAATACCCATTCGAATACAAAAATTGATAAACGTAGATTTTTTTTCTTAATTTCAAAACACTTACACAGAAGGTATATGAGGAAGAAATAAGAAAAAAATCGGGTATATAAATTAGTGTAGGGTGTACTTTTAGTATTTTGGCCATTAAAAAAATAAATAATGAAAGTAAAAGAAGAGGAATAGAGGAACATACCGATGGCAATGAATGTTAGAGGTACTGGTGAGAAACATCACTTCTAGGTATAGGGTATTTATACCCATTCCGAAGTTGGGTCGGTCACCAGATGCAAAGAATCAACCTGAGTAACTCTTGAAACGATGAAGCAACGATGGTAAATGGAAGGTCGGAGGTGTCGTTCGCCAGATGCAGAGAATGGAAGAAGGCGTTTGGAACTGATAAGGCATTTGGAACAGAATTAGCCATCCAGTCGTCCGGATGCAAAGAATGGAAGTAAACATTTCCACTTATGAAGAGAGAGAAGATTATTCGTAAAAGTGGGATAATTTTAGTATACGAGACTTGCAAATGAGTTATAAGAGGATCTTTTAAATGAACAATAAATGCAAGACATGTGTCAATTATCTCTAAAGAGACAACAAAATTATATTATGTTATTAGATGGATATATTATTCCTTGACTTTCATTTCCTTATATTTTTTCTTTTCTGTATTAGACCATCTCTAATACAGATATGAGTTGAAGTTTGTTGATCCGCTTAAGTGGGTCATGGTGATCCATTTACTCCATTGGTTAAAACATTAATGTTTGATGGATCCAATATAAATATTTATTTATTATCTTAAAGTTTCAGTCAATGCATTGAGAAGACCACAATGAACAACTTGAATTCGAAGGGTGCAAAAGAATATTTAGTTAAGGCAATTTGCTTTTCATGCATGGAAGTATACAAATTGGTTGCAATTCCTTCATTCAGACACCACCATCCGCATGGATGTTTTTGGTGCATCTTGTGTTTTTTTTATTTTATTTTATGAAAACGATTAAAATGAAATTTATTAAACACAAAGTTAGATACAGAAAGACGTGATCTTAATAAAATAAATATGAAATAATGAAATATTAGATAAATAAAGGAAAAATTGCACCTAGTCCCTTCCCTTCAACTATTTCGGGTTTACAGGTCACCCTTGTAAAAAAATGTCAAAGAACTCACTCTCTTAACTATCAATTCGTTGTAATTATATCTAGAAATTGGGTTTCCTCCATTTTTATACAAATTGACTATAATACCCCTCACACAATTAAAAAATCCAAAATCGAAAGAAGAAAAAAAATTTAAACCCATCATCTCCCTCTCTCTCCTCATGGACACAATTTCAAACCCACACCTCCACCTCCACACCCACCTCTTTAGTGTAGTTTTGGATGTCGAGTCATTGAAGGTTTTGGATGTTGGGTGAATTTGCAGAAGGTATGAGAGGTGGGTTTTGCATTGGGTTGGGTTTGTGAGGAGGTGGTGGTGAGGTGGAGGTGGATGTGTGGGTTTGAAATTGTATCCGAGAGAGAGAGAGATTATGGGTTTGAAATTACTATTATTTTTTTTAGTTTTGGGTTTTTTAATTGGGTGAGGGTATTGTAGTCAATTTGCGTAAAATGTTTTGGAAAATAGAAAAATAGACTTGACACTGGGTAGAGCCTGAGAAAATCTTTTAAAAATATTTAGCAAGTATTTAAATCGCAATTTAAAAACAATTATTAGATACACACGTTAGTCCCATGTACACTCCCTTGAGTCTCCTCACCTCTCAACTATAATTCACACTTAACATCTGCTACCTAGCTATGCTACCCAACCTAACTAGACCTCCATATCTAACTATCCACATAAGGGGTAACTCCCGAGTACGACCCATGCAATACGCTACCGCCACTTCCAATAACTAATTTCAACAACATATTATTTTTGCATCCTTTTAATTAACTTTCCCATACTTAAGTCCCTTTTAGATATACACTATCTATCTATTCTATCATCACACACAAGTAGAATAATCACACTCTATTATAACACAATTTATTAAATTCTTCACACTTTAGTTGCTTTTAGATATACACTATCTATCTTTTCTACCATCACACACAAGTAGAATAATCACACTTGTATATATTTATCACACTAAAATATATACAACTATAGCATCCCCCATAATGACCACCGCGATGCATGCGTACTCTGCTATCAAGCCCATGTACCTCTCGTACAAATCAATACCTATTGGTTCAGAATGTCTCCTTGAACCCTCAATTAAACAACACACAATGGAGACGAACATATATCTAAACCGTTGGGCTACGCACATACCTAACGTACCCAAATGATACGTCAATCCCCCTGATACAACACATAGTGAGCCACCCTAAGTTTTATGTTATGGGGCACAAATCCAGACCTCACTGGAATCGCCAAGGTGGGATCGCCCTCTGTGTGGAACCTCCCATTATAGCAGGCAGCATAGTTATGTTCACAGACATGACAAATCACATCACAAGCATTCACATAACCTATATATATATATATATATATATATATATATATATATATATATATATATATATAGCGGAACCTCCCATGATAGCAGGCGGCATAGTTATGTTCACAGACATGACAAATCACATCATGCCTGTGAACATAACTATGCCGCCTGCTATCATGGGAGGTTCCTCTCTCTCTCAGAGAGAGAGAGAGAGAGAGAGAGAGAGCCAGACAGTCAGACTCTCCAACATACCTCATTAAACATACCTATTTTTTTTAAATATTTTAAAAAAAATTTGAGTTGATATTTTTTATATGGGTTCATGATATTTCAATGTGCCCTTGTAAACATATTCAGCGCAAAATAATATGTTTTGTTATTTAAAAAAAAGGTAAAAAATGACAGTTTTAAAGGGTAAAAACTGTCAGGTTTTTGACCTATTTTTTAAAAATAACAAAAAATATTATTTTCAGTAGATTTTTTTTTACAGGGGCACACTGAAATGTCATTAATCCATATAAAAAATATCATCTCAAAATTATTTTTGTTACTCTTTTAAAAAATGGGTATGTTCATATGTATGTTGGTAGGAGGTATGTTGGAGAGCTTGACTGTGTATATATATATATATATATATAATATATCTCGTACATAGTACATATCTCTCGAATACCTAACGTACTATCAATTTACCATTATAACCTCTTGTTGTATATTTTTTTGTATTGCTCACTACCCGAAGGGTCCTAGTTACCCCTTAATTAATATCAGTAGATAATACACTCATACACTACTGGTCTAAATCATAGGTTCACTCATACTTTTTGTAACCCGTTCTAAGTCGCGTGACATCATTAAATATCAAAACATGCCCGATAATTCCTAGCCTTAATTCTTCTCATGTGGGTAAACCTCAACCTTACCATAGGCCTACTAGAATGCACTATATCCCTCACTATAGTTTAAGAATTTCCCAAAAGTCTCTCCTAAGTTATTTACGAATTCAGGGCATAAAATAAAGAAATGGGTGAAATCTGGGAAGACCGAATCGATTCGACCAAGGAGTCGGATCGATTCGCTCGTAGTAGATCTTCTTCTCCAATTCGATGTTGCGAGTTTTCTACATATTTAAATCCTCAACCTCTATACAACAATCCCAAACTCCCATCTAACATAACTAAACATCAAATATATGTGTAGGGATAATTTCTAACGTAAATAATATATTAAATCCATAAGAATTCTATCCAAGACCCGATTAAGCCCAATAATTTTCAAAACCCTAGTTTATAAATTTCTTCATGCACGTACTACAAGATTTCCAGATTTCTTCAAGGTTATTCATTGCAAATCCCAGATTTCATCATATTAATCTAAAGGAATTATTTCTACATGCATTCCTACTTCAAATCATGGATTACACCTACACAATTCCCATTAATTCTTCCAAAACATATAATTTAAACCATATACTACATGGGTATTATAACATGCTTAAATAAATTGCAAGATAAACACTTGTCTTGGTCCAGTAGGTCTGATTTTCGTTAATTGGTGATGGAGTTGATCTTCCCTTATTCCGAATATGGCCTCCTCCTCTCTCTAAAGTGTTTTAACCCTAGTCTCATACTCCAATGGGCTGATATACTTCTTATATTTTCGGAGTTCCATCTACCCTAGACTCTTTAATGATCGAAACGACCTTATTTGGTGTTGGGTTGGTCTAAAATTCCCACGAGACCCAATCTATACACCGGGGTCTACTATTTCGACCCATTCGGAACCAACCGTGACCTCAAAATCTCCATTCGAGTCACTTTACAATAATTTTCTATCTTGACCTGATATAGTTTACACTCGACTCCCAGTTGAGGTATAACACTATCACGTCACTATCACTCACTATGACGTAAAATAATTATTTACTATTCACTTAGTAATTATATTCCATAAATTTAAATCTTTATTTTTCCCGATTAATATTTTAATCAACCCATAATCATTAATTCATCTAAATTTCGGCCCACGTGTAAATTTAAAAATCACTGAATTAATTAAATTCTAAGTACTCAGAAATACGGTGTGTTACACTTCCCCTCCTCTCCAAATTATGACTCCGTTCCTTACAATCCCTACCTAAGGGTGGAGATCAGTCGATTTGTTCAGTATTGAGGCCTTACCAATACAAGAATCACAATTATAGTGGTAAACCCAAAGTTACTAAATTTACTAGTTGGTACCCAAATTCAAAGACTTGTACCAAACCAACCAGTAATTTGGTATCTTTTAACTTTAGGATATTTTCGATAAATGTTAAAATTACAAGTCGATTTTCTGCATTTGCTAAATTTGGAACAATTTCAATAGATATATAAATAATTTACTACAAATTTCGGTACAAGTCGATAAATGGACTAACTTAATGATTGCGACAATGTTTTAATATAAAGGGTTGTGATACATCATTAAATTTTTTATGTAAAATTTAATTAAGGGTTCCATATTCGATATTTTTGGTATATAAAATCAATAATTTGGTATGCTATTTTAGTATGACAGTTTTGGTAAATTGGATATTTTAATTTAAATATCATAATTACTGGTAATTTCGATTCAATAATTTAATTAAACCAAAATTTCAAGTGTATAAATCAAAGCAACCAAACATTTTATAGTATATTTGGTTTCACTAATTTTGGATATTGGTAATCAAAAATAGTAAAGTGAAAATAGTTTTCTTCTGACAAAAATGATATGATATGATAGAACCTGCACCTTCCACCCCTAGTTGCACCCGTTTTTTCTTTTTGCCTCCAACCCTAGCTCACATCAGGTTGATCGATGCAAATTTATACGTATGACACCTAATCCTACTTTAGGAATCGAGGCTTACTCATGAAGTTTATCCCTCAATTTATGATGTACAACATGAAGTTGATCCCTATGGGGTTGATTTAATCCAAATGCGTGAAGAGAACCTTCCATTTGTTGTTTGACATGCCTATGTGGATCTAGAATAAGTTCCCGACGATTGAATTCCCACGTTTGGCATTGCTTATTACAAGTAACATTACTAAGGTGGAGCCTCATTATTTTGTAATGCTTCGATTTCATCCCATATTCATAGCCTTATTACTCGGTACGTCAATGAAGCTCTTAGCTAACTCCTTTTTGCAATCAGGGGAGCCCACGCAAGTCAATGAATACCCCCCAATCTCCATACCTTTTCCGTTCGCGAAAAGATCCTTCGAAGAGGGCAAAAATTGTGCGCATGGGTCTGTATGGGTGGCTAGCTTGAAAGGGGAGAGAGTGTTTTATTTTTTATTTTATATATTTTGTTATGTATATTTTAAGGTGAAATGGAAAATTAACCCTAAAGCTTGCCGTGTTTTTTAATTTTAGAGCCGATGTTTCAAAAGTTGCAATGTTAACTTTAAACATTTTAATTTCCGATATTTTACACCTCCGTTATGTAACTTAATAGAATTGATGACTAGGCATATAAAATAGTTTGTAGGTGGCAAATGACCAAATAATTTGACAACACATGTAAAAAAATCCACTTAAAAGAGATAAATGAAATAAATAAATAAAGAACAACTAAAAAAAAACTCTCCCTTACCTATTATCCTTAACTAACATTAAAATTTAAAAATTCAAAAACAAAATAAATATAAAAATAAATAAAAAGATACAAATATATTCTTCAGCCTTTTTCTCTCCCTTACCTCTCTGTCTATCCCTCTCTCCTTTACCCATTTAACCCCCCCTCCCCCACCAATCACCTCCTCCCATGTTCACTGCAAAACACCGTCGTCGCCTTTTCAAAGTTTTCTCTCTCGCTTCCTTTCTCTCTCTCTCCACACACACACACACACACACACACACACACACACACACACACATATATATATATATATATACGTGTGTATAAAAAATGATACGTGTATATCCGCGGATTTGTGTATATACACAAATTTATGCATATACACAAATATGGGTTTGTATTTGTGGGTATTTAATGAGGAGGATTATTCGAGAAAGTGATGTGGTTGAAGGGAGTTAGCACTACGAAAACAGTTGTGGGGGAGTTTCTATTTGTTGGTATGTATATATTTTATGTATGTAACCCTTTGTGTATGAGAAAGGGGGAAGATTTTTTGCAATGATGAAACTGAGGGTGGGGGTTCTGGCTATGTAAAATAGGGAATATGGGAGTGTGTATGTGTGGAAGCCCGCCTAGTCTAATACCAGTTGATCAAACCTTTATTAAATTAAACATGAATCATATATGATTTTATTCTTGGTCTCATTGTCGAAAATCAATTAATTTAATTAATAACCTATTAAGTCCAATGTCGATTTTTAAATCTTGATAACATGCATAATTGAACCATTCGACAATATATATATACACAAACACCCACAATGACTAAAACGCAAAGAATACTGATAGTATAAATAAATAAACTGAATAAATCCTCCGTATCTAGAATACAATAATAAAAAAGCTAGAGCTGAGAAATGTAAATAATGCCTGATAACGAAACTATCCAACTATGGGTAAAATGCCCAAAGAGAAAGTACTGATATAGAATCTTATCTAGATAGAATGGAGTGAAGCTTCTAATTAAATCCTGCATGCATCCACAGCTGCTGTAGCATCGTCTGACTGGAATGGAATGGCTATCACTAGTGAACCTCTGACTGAGCACCTAAATGGTTTCAAAAATATTTGTGATATAGGTCAGTGCTCAAAATATTTGAAAAATAGTTGCAAGTATTTAAATGCAATAATAATAAAGCAGTATGAAATATTCATGTTAACTTAGCATCGCACTCAAATGAGATTATCCCCACCTCTCATCTAAAGTTCACACTTAACGTATCTATTTTATTCATCTAGTTATGCTACCCCACATAACTAGTCTAACCACCCTTGGCATACTTTAATCCGCTAAATATCTAACCCATCTGTACCGTCCATACGATACCTCATACTATGTATTACGTAGCTAGCACATGAGCTATAACTTAGGGTTTCTCAATCATATTTATATCACTACATAGGCAAAATAACCACACACTAGCTGTAACTTGATATTCACACAACCATTTAATCTCATATACATTTATCAGTCTTTATAAGTATATACATAGCATACTCCAAGTGGAACCTCTCGGATGCATCCCTAGTATACTATTAGGCACCATGTACATTACGTACCACCCCTGGGCCACCAGATTAGAGTCTCATCACTGATCCCAAAACGTAAACACATAACGGAGGCGTTCATAAACATATATCTGTGGGTCTTAAACATACTACATAACATCCAACTAGACTAGAAATCAACACCTATCCTCACACTTAGATAGTGTTCATGCAACAGTACAATGACCTAGGGAAACAATCCAACACCTACTAGTCAACGCCAGGGTGGACCGCCCACTGCGCGTAACCTCCAACGATAGCATATTAGAGTAGGTATGTTCCCATAAAATTAATCACATATGGATATATATATACTGGTCACACTTAATACGTATATATATATTATGCACACTAAGTTTACACAGTGCTGACGCACACCAATTTTTTAAAAGCATTATAAATATATTTTTGAGTTGATTTTTTATGTGATATTTAAACATTTCAACGGACCCATGTAAAAAAATCAGCTAAAAAAAACTTTTTTTGCTATTTTTAAAAAATCGGTCAAACTTTCCCACCTTTTAAAGTGCTTAAAAGCAGCGAAAGTTTGACCGATTTTTTAAAAATATCAAAAAACGTTTTTTTGAACTGATTTTTTTTACATGGGTCTGTTGAAATGTTTAAATATCACACAAAAAAATTCAACTCAAAAATATTTTTTTACTATTTAAAAAAAATGATGTGCAAACTTTGTGTGCAAACTTAGTGTGCACATGAGCCTGACTCTCTCTCTCTCTCTCTCTCTATATATATATATATATATATATATATATATATAATCGGTTAACGTATGCAACATCTCTCATAGCAGTAGCTTACCAAACCCCAAATTCTAATATGACTTTCGAATTTTATCTAAGTATTCCCTCACTTATAATTTAACTCATTGATTATACACTTCTGGACAACATGCTAATCACATAAAGCATTAGCCTAACCATCTTGAAATCTTAACTTTATTTCTCGATTTCCACTCGTGAATATTCACTCATGTATTCACGTTTTTCCCTCACACGGAATCCATCCTCGGTTAGCCTACGACTCTTTCTAACCCTTACACTGAATTCTCAGAAGCCTAAGCTCATCCTTGTACTCAAAATCCAATGATCAATATTCAAACGGTCCGAAAAACCAACACGAAACAAAGGTGGCAGGCCAGCAGAACCGAACTGGTTTATTAAGTGAACCGATTTGCTCCCCCGGGTGAACTAGTTCGGTTTGTTGGGCTGCCAAAGCAATCTTTTGACAAGTTTTCACCCTCAACCTCCATCCATGGTAGTTCAAACCTCCACTAAACTCCCATCCATGAACCCTAATTCATGACCAAACATAATCCAGTAGTTTTCTACATAAAAATCATTTGGAAAATAATCTCCAATCACTCGAATAACAAGTTTAGTAAAAAATCAATACCATATCAAACCCTAGTTTCAAGATTTGGTTTCTTACTCATAATTTATTCAAGATCTTATCTTTCCTTATAGACTTACATCAGATTCATTCTAAAAACATAATAAGATTCATCTCCCATCGTTCATATATTTTAAAACCTAGATTTATCTTAGTTTTCCAACCCGAAAATCATATTTTTCATGTGCTATTCTACACCAAAGTTTGCATGAATAAATATAAATACAAAGGATTATCAAATTATGTAAATACTTGCCTTAAAGATGATGAAATATGAGTTTCTCCTTCTGAAATACTTCTTTTGGTGACGATCTAAATTCTGAAATGATAGCTTCCTCCCCGGATCCTTTCTTCTTCCTCTTTTCTCACACTCTCACAAACCCTAGTCGTTTTGGGGGATTGATAGCAGACCTCCTCTTTCGACTTTCAATAAATATCAGGCTTAAAGTCTCTAAACTCGTATTAAGGTCAATCCCCTCAAGTAAAATGACTCTTATGCCCTCCCACAGTTCACACTTGGTCTTAAAAGCCCCCGGAGCCCAACCATAAACCCTGGGTATCGATTCTGGACTATTTCGATCCATTTTGGACCATCGGTGTACTCAAAACTACCATTCGAGTTATCTAACATAAAATTTCATCACATGCCTGACACATCTCTACCCGCGTTTCCCTAATGAAATACCGATAAACCCGTCGCCTTAACTCACTTACGACGTAATATAATTTAATACATTATCATTTACTTATCACACAAGATATATATATATATATATATATATATATATATATATATATATATATATATATATATATATATATATATATATAATGTGACACCCCGCCTAATAAAATACCGAGTGATCAGTCCTATATCAAATTAAAACAGGAATCTCATTTTGTTTATTCTTAGAATCACTGCCGAAAAACTTTTTAAAACTTACTAACCACTTATTATTCCAAAAATACGGTGCTAAATTTTATCCTTTTATCAACCAACAACAACATGTGAATAAATAACATTCACACAATCACTGAGTTAATCAATACTAAAAATGAATATGTATAATCCTTTCCGAATAAACCATCACCTACAAATCCCAAGTCCAAAATAATAAACCCACTGAATAATAAACTGAGTACATCATCTGACTGAAATAAATGAAATAACTAGGGCGACATGCCCAAATGAAATACTGACTGCATCCTACTCTAGGAATAAAATAACTGAAGCGATTAAGTCTAAATCCTGTAAGCATCCACACCTTCTATAGCTATGCATCCCTGGAATAGAAGATCAAGCTTGGCGTCCCTATGGCTGGACACCTAAAAGATTTTGAAAATATTTTGTAAGTACGGCTCAGAGCCCAAAGTTCTTTTGAAAATATTTTGCAAGTGAATTAAAATGCATGAATGATCTCCATATTTAAGCTAGTATCGCACTCACTTGTGATACTACTCACCCCTCAACTAGAGTGCACACCTAACGCTTCCTATCTAACCTTCCTAGTTACACTACGCCGTCTAACTAGCCTTGTTCTGAAATTCCTGACATCCTACTCTAACCCGAGTAAGTCGTAACATTACTTCCTAGGTTAATTATCGCCTTAAATTAATTAACCACTTTTAATTCACCTATATAACAACCTCACTACTTACATATAAATAATACCATGTTTCTCCATGTAATTCACCCATATATAAATATTTACATCCTTATATACGTATATACTCAACACAATTGCACTTTATGTATTTTTTTCGTATATAAATATTTGCGCCATATATACGTAAGAATATTACAACATTCACACACATGCCGAAAATAAATCCATCCTCCCTAGTGACTCACCGGATGTTATCTACAATTCTATCACCCCAAGTATACTCATCCACCCGGATACCCCGACTTGGTTAGCTCCCCGAATCAGTGAAACACAAATAAATGTAGCGGAGGTGGCCATAGTTCCTTCCCCGATAGTGAAACCGAATCATACCTAAAGCGGTTCACCTATGATACATAAATCACACAGTAAAATCCTGGACGACTATGACCAGGGCACCCTGCATTCACCAGCCAGGGGATTCTCCCACATCGCGTAACCTCCTGTCATAGCTCTAGAGGGGTATGTATTCCTATAAATATTATTCAAACCAATTTTTATAAAGCACACAAATATATATACTACACAATCACCGCATATATATATATATATATATATGTGTGTGTGTGTGTGTGTGTGTGTGTGTGTGTGTGTGTGTGTGTGTGTGTGTGTGTGTGTGTGTTCAATTTAAACCCGGCTAATCCGTGCACAAAACCCGTAGCACTAGCCTAGGAGTATCCGAGTCAATTTTTCCCCGACTCTTAATTTAATCAATCATATACTAATTAATTTAAATGACATGGCGTCACTCAACCATACTACCTATACTCACTCTCTTGGCCCGTATTTTAATCCTTTAGAATTTACTACGCACGATTTTGTGAAATAAGTTGACGCCCTTATTTAAATTTAATATTCCTAATTGTCCAACTCTCAATGCCATAGGTAAAATCCTCTATTAAAATTTTCATTAACAAAATTCTCTTTAGAAACCCTTCCCAAAAGAATTAAAGTAACTATATAAAAAAAGGGGCGGGACTGTCACCATTTTTAATCACCGACCCTGTCTTCCTCACGGCTTCCTTCATCCGCCATAGCTGTAAATTAGATCTCTAACTTCATCTCAAGTCTACATTTAATAAATCCTTGTCCCTAAAATCTCAGGCTAAACAAAAAAAAAATTGGACGAACTGGGCTAAGTTGGGAAGCGTCGCTAGAAAGACACCCCAAGTCATTCGAGCGACCTACTGGGTCTCCTCCCTCCTGTGTCTCCTTCATGTTCTGCCATGGGTGAAGACCTTAACTCCAATTTTTGCCCAATGATAATCCCTTTTATTTCATACAATTTCGATACCTTCACCTCCTCCCATATCATCAATTTACTCTACTGGTTCTAATCCGGAATAGGCTCTCCAACCTGAGATGGTTTGTAAATAAAAACAAAATGAAACATCTAGATTCATAACCACAAACTTCATAGAGTTCACAAAGTTTACTTCTCAAATCTAATTTTTCCCAAATTATACATTTTACATGAGGTCATTGATTGGGTTTTAGTTGTCAAGTCAACATCCCCAACAGTGTTCTTGAGCTATCACTTTTCTTCAATATAAAACTTATACGTGATGTTTCAAAAATTGAAAATCCAATATATACATCAACCCAATTCAAAATGAATTTTATCTCTTCACACCCACTATGATATGAATTGGCTATCACAAATTTTCATTGATGCAAATTAACCACTTGCCCGGTAAATTTTGTAGAGTCTGAATCCTTTGATATAGATGGTGATTTGATGAGCACACACTTGTTATTGATGTTGGCTCTCCCTCTTTTCTCCTCTATATACTTAGGTTTTCTTAAATGAGTTAATGGATGCCATACCCTCTCACTTTTAGGTTTTATTATGCCAATCTCGTTTTTAGGCTTGTGGGCTTTATTAAAATGGCTCAAACACTCCCATGTGGGCGTGGTTATGTCTAAAAATACCACGAGACCCATTTACTACCCGGGTACTCTTTTTTGACTATTCCGACCTATCCGGAATCAACTGTACACTCAAAATTATCATTCAGATTATTTTAATAAAAGTTTTTATCTCGACCCCAATATAGTCTATACCCGACTCCCGACTGAGATAAATTAATGCCACGTCACTATCACTCATCATGATGTAAATAAATTATTACTATTCACTTAGTAGTTTAAATTCCATAAATATTAATCATTCACTCTCCAGATTAATATTTAAATAAATATTATTAATAATAAATAATTTAATTAAATTATGACAAACAAGTAATTTAAAATTATCCTAATTAATTAAATATCAAATGCACAAAAATACGAGGTGTTACAATTAATCCTTTTTATTCACTAATTAATATTTATCTAATCCAACTTACTTTTCTATTAAATTAAAATTACATGCACCCAAGTAATTTAAAATACTTAAAAAATATGGCCCCCTAACAACGAAATTTCAGACAAAACTATTTGAGCCATAGTATAGAAGTTGTATTTATGACCTTTCAAGCATATGAAATTTTTGTTGAAGACGTAGTGGTCAAGTCAAAGCGATCACATCCAATGCCATGTTTCGGACCTCATTTCCGTCATTAGCAGTCCAAGGATCTCTCAGGTATGAATGCTTATGTTACGTTGGGTATTGAAAATTTTGTATTAGGTGTTAATATTTTTGTTAAGCTATTTTAAATTGACTTTATATTTTTCAAGAAAAATAGTTTGTTAGGTCGTTAGAATGACTTTCCCAAGTTGTTCGAACGAGATTTGTGGTCATTCGAACGAGACATCTAATGAGGTCACTTTTGGCTTGTACTTCTTTCTCTTTTGAACTTTCATTCTTATCTCGTTTGAATGAGATAACTATGTCGTTCGAACGAGAGTGAATGTCATTCAAACGATCGGAGTAGTTTTTGAAAAATGATAATTTTTTCAAGCAGTTTTCTCCTTAACCTCCCACTACTTTTTCCCAACCATTTATATAGTGTAGGAGTGCAATTTTTCAGATGACTTTTACCATCCTTTGAGATAAAAAACATTCTTCCAAAAGTTCCTTGAGTTTTATTAATCTTTGATGATTAATTTTCCAAAACAAAACCAAGTTTACCCCCAAATTATTTTATGATCCAGGCTTATACATAATATATGTTTTGAGATCATTGTTTTGGCATTGTGTTTATTCCGTACATTCCTACGGATTGTTTCTTAAGGAGAATTCCATGTTCGTTGGTGTACACACGGTGGACTCCGTATTTTTGACGGTAGTGTGACACCCCACCTAATTAACCCCGGGTGATCAGTCCTAAATTAAATTAGAACATGTTTCTCATTTGGTTCAGTCTTAGCATCACTGTCGCCTTTTTAATTACTAACCACCTAAGTGAGAAAATTATACTGGTGCCAATTTTATCTTTCGTTAACTTAAATTAAATACTCATGCGGAAACAAAATAATATGACAATCACAATTAAGTGAAGTCAACCATTCACAAATAATTAACTGACCGAATAAACCATCAGTTCAAAATCCAACATAAGTAAAAACAAGCCAATAAATCTCAACAAGTCTGTCATAAGCACTGAATGAAACAGTGAGCTACATGCTCGAATAACTGATAGGAAATTTCTACACTAGAAATGAAAGGAATGAGGCGCCTATCAAACTCCCGCAACATCCACATATGCTGCAGCAACGGGTCCCTGGAATGAGTCAAGCTTGGCGTTCCTGTGGCTGGACACCTAAAAGGTTTTTAAAAGTTTTTATAGCAAGGGTTAATACCCAAAACATTTGGAAAAGATTTAGCAAAATGATTAACTTGCAGTAATAAGTAAATATGCAGGCTCTCCATATTTTAGTTAGTGCCACACTCCTTTGAGAACATCCTCACCCCTTCTCTAATGTGCACTACTAACGCCTTAATTAACTTACCTAGTTATTTATCCCATGACTAGATAACTAATATAACCCCTTGGAACCACCTCACTCTAACCGAGTGTGCCATAATTATGATTTCTAAGTTATTATTAACATTAACTTAATTAATCATTTCCTTTTTTAAAATCATATAACTTTCACACCCATTATATGTATAATACAATTCATGGCCTGTATTAATTTACCCTACATAATTATTTATCTCATTATATACGTATAGTTATATTACAACATTCACAAACATGCTGGAATATTAATTAATATTGAACATCCTCCCGAGTAATAACTCACTGGATGTAAATTATCTAAAGTGCTATCCCACTAGGCACATTCACATAACCTAGTTACCCCAAGTCAGGATCGCTCACTAACTTGGTTAATATATAAAAAATTGGAGGCGGTCATACTCCTTCCCTAAAAGTGAGATACCTCTCACCAATATAACGGACGCTATGACCTGGGAATATACTCGCCCTACTCCTCAAGCTAGGGGATTCATCCACTACGCGCAACCTCCCCCTATAGCACTAGAGTATGTAATAATAATATCTAGCTACTGATATTAATGTACAAACCATATATATATGTATATATATAAAATAAACTATCCCGGCTATCCCGTGTACTAAGTCCGTAACACAAGCCTGTTCAAATAATTAATAGTTTATGGTCCAACTCTAATTATTAATTAATTCACACATTAATTAATTAAATCACTCTTAGTATCGCCCCAACCAATATATTCGACCTTACTCTCGTGGCCTGAAATAAAATAATATCCGAGTCTAAATTCCCGACTCCAATTATTTAACCTTCATTCTAAATAAATTTAATGTCTTGGTATCTCTCAACCAATAACCCCGGACTTGTCCACTCAATTCGTATTTAATTATTTTTAAATATTATTCCAAAGTTTTATTCATATTGTGACACACATAAATTCTTTCCGAATCCTAATTAATTTTCCTTCATAATTAATTAGGTTGAATGTCCTATATTTATTTCTCGTTAAATAAGGCCTGGAAGGAATTTTTTTAAGTTTAATTTCCCTTGTATACATAAACTGTCCAAACTGCCAGAGATTTCTGACCATCGATCGATCGATCCCCAACCCTCGATCGATCGATCGTACAGGTCATTGTCTTCTCCGGGTTGTTTGTTTCAGCCATGAACGAAAAGCTTAAAACCCTAGCTTCTTCTACCAGAAAACTCAAGTCTTCTCATCAATAAAATACACTAAAAACCTCATGAGAGACCCCCATCAAGTCCTCAAACATCATTTAATTTCAGTCCTCTACTGTTTTCATAAATTGGGAAAAAATCCGATATAACCTTTAACCCTTTTAAACATCAAATCCTTGCCTTAAATTCGTTTCTAGTTCATTCGGATTTCATCCTTCCAGATATATATATACTATTTTCAGATTACACATGAATTTCTTACACAATTTAGAAATCAGAATATTGGTTTACAAAAACCCCATGTTTATACCCTTTAAATCCCAAAACGAATTTGAATTATTCACATCACATAAATATGAATTGAAAAGCAAATTAAAGGCTATAGTAAGTTAACCACTTGCCTTATGATTTGTAGGGTCTGATTTGGAGTTGTGAATTCCCAAGGTTGAAGATGAACTCCTTTGTTTTGGCTCTTTCCTTTGTCCCCCAAATTTCCCTTTAACTGCTTCTTAGGGTTTACTAGCCCACTAAGTATTTTCTAAACTCAATTCAGCCGTTCCCCTTTTTCTTATAATTGTTTAATTAGGCTAAATCCCGTTTTTTGCCTAATGGGCCAAACCCAAGTGACCCAAATGCCCCCCCGTGTGGGCTCGGCTATGCCTAAAAACATCCCGTGACCCGTTTACTACCCTCGGGTACACTTTTTCGACTATCTCGGCCCATCCGGACTCAATCGTACACTCGGAATTGGCATCCGAATTAATCTATAAAAATCCTTATCTCACACCCAAATTAGTCTATACTGACTCCCGGCTGAGATAAGTACATACCCCGTCATTAATACCCGAAATGACGTAAACAAATTATTACTATTCACTTAGTAAATAAATTTCCCTAAATATTAACCATTCACTCCCCAATTAATATTTAAATATATTTTTTCTTACTTAATTCAATTAAAATTACGACACACAATAATTTTAAATTCTCGAATTAACTAAATATTAAATGCACAAAAATACGGGGTGTTACATACTTCCCCCTTACAAAGGAATTTCGTCTCCGAAATTAGTTCATACTTGTGGTGAAAAGCTCTGGATATTGTTCCCGCATATCCTCCTCCCGCTCCCAGGTAGACTCGTCAACGTTGTGGTGACCCCACTGTACTCTAACTAGTGGAACAACCTTGGATCGTAACTTCCGCTCACTACGGTCTAGAATAGCCACCGGTCTCTCCTCATACGAGATGTCTGGCTGTAAATCAATTTCCTCGAGTGGAATGTACCAGAAGTCCCTCTCACTCCTTCGATATTTCTTCAGCGATGCCACATGGAACACGTCATGTATCCGTTGAAGATGCTCCGGCAATCCCAGTCGATATGCTACCGGTCCCACCCTCTCAATAATAGGGAAAGGTCCCACATACCTCGGTGCTAACTTACCCTTCTTTCTGAACCTCATCACCCCTTTCATAGGGGACACCCGGACCAATACTTGATCCCCAACTTCTAACTCCATATGTCTCCGTGAAGCATCCGCATAACTCTTCTGTCTATCCTGAGCTATCCGAATCCGCCCTCGAATCAACTCTATCTTGACAGACTTCTCTTGGACAATCTCCGGCCCCAATAGCTTGTTGTCCCTCACCTCTAACCAACAAGTCGGTGAACGACAAGGTCTCCCGTACAGTGCCTCGAACGGTGCCATGACAATCGTGAATTGATAAGAGTTGTTATACGCGAACTCTACCAAAGGAAGGTATTTCTCCCAAATTCCCCAAAGTCTAAAATACACATTCTGAGCATGTCTTTCGGCATCTGATTGACTCTCTCAGTCTGCCTATCGATTTGTGGGTGATAGGCTGTACTCAAACGTAACTCCGTGCCCATGGCCTCCTGAAAGCTCTGCCAAAGTGGGCCACAAAATTTTTGTCTCTGTTAGACACAATATTTATCGGCACCCCGTGCAGCTTAATAATCTCCGCTATGAATAGATGTGCATAACGCATTGCCTCAAAGTTCATGAGGATCGGCAGGAAGTGGGCCACCTTGGTCAACCGATCCACAATGACCTATATGGAATCGTGACCCCTCTGTGATGCAGGTAACTCTGTAATGAAGTCCATTGAGATGCTCTCCCAGTTCCATACGGGAATCTCTAGCGGTTGTAGCATCCCTGATGGTCAACTTTCACAAGCTGACACGTGGCACATTTCAAAACAAACTCTACCATGTCCCGTTTCATTCCTGTCCACCAATACTGCCTCCTCATATCCTGGTACATTTTATCCCCACTGGGATGTACCGTAAATCTCGACCCATGGGACTCTGTCATAATAGCATGCCTCAACTCCTCATCCTCTGGAACAATTAACCTCACATTAAGGCATAGGCCTCCTTCCGAGCTGATCGAGTAACCCTCTGCTCCCTTAGCTAATAACTGGCTGAATCTATCCCGATAGATCTGATCCTCTGCCTGGGCCCTCACCACCCGCATAATGATCTCAGGTGTGATGGATAATGCTGACATGCATGCCCTGGCTACATCATCCTCATATCGAAGCTCTCTCCACTTCGCTTTTCAGACTTTTGATATTTCCCCAGTCGATCTCCGGCTCAATGCGTCCGCTACCACATTAGCCTTACCAGGATGATACTGAATATCAAACTGGTAGTCTTTCACGAATTCTAGCCACCGCCTCTGCCTCATATTCAGATCCTTCTGTGTGAAGAGATACTGAAGTGACTTATGATCCGTAAATAAAGTGAACTGCTCTCCTAAAAGATAATGTCTCCATATCCTCAAAGCAAAAACAATCGCTGCTAGCTCCAGGTCCTGAGTGGGGTAATTCCTCTCGTGGGGCTTTATCTTTCTGGACGCATAAGCTATAGACCTTTCCTCTTGCTGAAGCATACCCCCAAGTCCCTATAGGGATGCGTTAGTGTAAACCCGATACTCTAATCCTCCCTTCGGTAAAGCAAGTACAGGTGCAGATGTCAACTTTTCCTTTAGCTCGTCAAAAGCTAATTGACAATGATCACTCCAAGTGAAAGGCAACCCTTTCCGAGTTAGATTCGTCAAAGGGCCCGCAATCTTTGAGAATCCTTTAATGAACCGCCTGTAATACCCGGCCAATCCTAAAAAACTGCGCACCTCGATCGGTGTCGTGGGCTGTCCCCACTCCCTCACCGCCGACACCTTACTCGGATCCACCGCAATACCCCGATCTGACATCACGTGGCCAAGAAACTGTACCTACCACAGCCAAAATCCACACTTCCCAAATTTGGAATAGAGCAGTGTTTGTAGAACCATACGTAGATGCTCTGCGTGCTCCTCTTCGGTGCACGAGTAGATCAGTATGTCATCAATGAACACGATGACAAATTGATTGAGATACTCCCTGAAAACCCTGTTCATGAGGTCCATGAACACTGCTGGTGCATTGGTGAGCCCGAATGGCATCACCCTAAACTCGTAAGATCCATACCGCGATAGGAAAGTGGTCTTAGAAACATCCTCCTCTCGGATGCGTAGTTGATGATACCCTGATCTCAAATCGATTTTGGATAAGTAAGATGCCCCTCTCAATTGGTCAAAAAGATCATCGATCCTAGGTAACGGATACTTATTTCATATCATCAGCTTTTTCAACTCCCTGTAGTCCACGCACAACCGAAGTGAACCATCCCGCTTCTTTACAAACAACACCGGTGCACCCCATAGTGATGTACTCCGCCGAATTAAACCCTGACCCAGAAGCTGCTGAATCTGCTCTCTCAACTCACGCATCTCTGAAGGGGCCATACGGTAAGGTGCTCGAGCAATCGGCCTCGTCCCCGGTGCTAAATCGATTACAAATTCGATTTCCCTGCTGGGTGGCAACCCTGGTATTTCCTGGAACACATCCTCAAAGTCCCTCACTACTGGGATTGAATCCAACGGAACCACCACCTCCTGTGAGGTTTCCTCCTCGATGTAATACAAGTGGGTGTGCGACCCTGCCTCCGGTAGAGGTATCGCTATTAGGAACATCTCCTATCTCAGAATGGAGAACACGATTGTCCTCTTGTAAAAATCCACCATTGCCCAATAACCTGCCAACCAATCCATACCCAGGATGACATCGTACCCCTCCATATCTAACTCTAAGAGGTCTGCTGCTAAACTAAGCCTCCCAATTAAAATGTCCACCCCCCGACAAATCGAGTGAATCAAAGCCCCACTGCCCACTGGTGACTCTACACACATACGAAGACTACCCGCGGTCTCTAGTAATCCGGCCCATTTAGCAAAATTAATTTAATGAATTAATGCGATGCTCCCATGTCAAAAAGTATATTACCCTCATGACCATGAATGAGAAACATACCCTCAACTGCTGGTGGCACCTGCTGTGCTGGAGGATTGGGAACATCCCGGATGTTATACACATGCCCGTAGTGCATTTTACCCTGCTGCCGTGGGGCGGGTGGAGCTGGTGATGCTGGCGGAATCTGCCCCTATTGCCCCTGTTGGACACCCTGCTGATGCCCTCTGCCCCTCTGCGGGCACTCCCTCTTGAAGTGTCCTGGCTGGACACAGACAGAACAACATTTCTGACCGTCCCCCTGGCGTTGGCCCTGTTGGCCCTGACGTGGCTGGCCCTGTTGGCCTCCCCCATTGTTCCCTTGGCCCTGACGGCCCTGAGGAACCTGCTGATACTAATTTGGGCCTGGATGCCCCTTCCTGAACCCCTCTCCTCCCGGTCAAAACCCACCAGGCCTAAATTTCTTAGCCTTATTCCCCTGCTGACTGCTAGTCTGCTGCTGAGTACCACTCGTGTCACCACCAGTAACTACCTTGCCCTGCTGGCTCGGCTCCCATACTCTCTTGCTCCCCTTCACATAGAAGCGATGATCCTGGCAATGTACGAGGGCGACATTAACGACATCTGTATAAGTCACTAACGCTGGATTCCTAATCAAATGCTGCCTGATCCTCCAGGCTAATCCATCCATGAACCTCGACTTCTTTCGCTCCTCATCGCTCACCTCATTTGGCACAAAGTTTGCCAAATGGGTGAACTCTTCCTCATAATCTGCCACTGACCGGTCACCCTGCACTAACTCACCGAACTTCTTCCTCATCTCAGCCTCTACCGCTGGTGGGAAGTATTTGTAATCAAACCGCACCCAGAACTCGGATATCGTCAATAAATCCCTCTCCTTCGCGGTGGTAACTGACTCCCACCACTGTAAGGCTTTCCCCGACAGACAAAAGGTAGCAAGCATCTATTTCTGCACATCAGTACACTCCAGCATGCGCAGATAGCGCTGAATATTCTTCTTCCAGTCATAAGACTCTACCACATCGGTGCTACCCTGAAACTAGGGTGGGTGACCCTTCTGAAAGGTCTCCCTAACTCGCTACCAAGACGATGTCCCCACTAGAGCCTGAACTGCTGGTGCCACAGGAGGTGGTGCCTAGGGCTGAGGAAAATGGGCTGCCATTGCCCTCATTGCTGTCTCAACATCCTGGGCCACTATCACGGCCACCTGAGTAGTGGAGATCAACTCGGGTGGTGGTGGTGGTGGTGGTGGTACCTGTGGCTCCTGACAATCCTCCCTTAATTCATCCATATCCTCATCCCTCTCCGCTCTCTGCCTCTTCGGTGGCATCCGAAAATAGATTGAATCGTATAAGTACACAGTTTATACAAAAATATCTAATAGCAAAAATGCGATAACTATAAAGCCGAAAATGAATCTATAGTCCTAATAATAGGGCTCTACATCAACCGAACGCTACACTGAAACGTAATAAGCCGCACAGATCCTAAGGACACTAGAACTGGGATCTGATACCATCTGTGACACCCCGCCTAATTAACCCCGGGTGATCAGTCCTAAATTAAATTAGAACAAGTTTCTCATTTGGTTCATTCTTAGCATCACTGTCGCCTTTTAAAGTACTAACCACCTAAGTGAGAAAATTGGATTGGTGCCAATTTTATCTTTCATTAACTTAAATGAAATACTCATGCGGAAATAAAATAATATGACAATCACAATTAACTGAAGTCAACCATTCACAAATAATTAACTGACCGAATAAACCATTAGTTCAAAATCCAACATAAGTAAAAACAAGCCAATAAATCTCACCATGTCTATCATAAGCACTTAATGAAACAGTGAGCTACATGCTCGAATAACTGATAGGAAATTTCTACACTAGAAATGAAAGGAATGAGGCGGCTATCAAACTCCCGCAACATTCACATATGCTGCAGTAACGGGTCCCTGGAATGAGTCAAGCTTGGCGTTCGTGTGGCTGGACACCTAAAAGTTTTTAAAAAGTTTTTATAGCAAGGGTAAGTACCCAAAATATTTAGAAAAGATTTAGCAAATGATTAACTTGCAGTAATAAGTAAATATGCAGGCTCTCCATATTTTAGTTAGTGCCGCACTCCCTTGAGAACATCCTCACCCCTTCTCTAATGTGCACTACTAACGCCTTAATTAACTTACCTAGTTATTTATCCCATGACTAGATAACTAATATAACCCCTTGCAACCACCCCACTCTAACCGAGTGTGCCATAATTATGATTTCTAAGTTATTATTAACATTAACTTAATTAATCATTTCCCTTTTTAAAATCATATAACCTTCACACCCATTATATGTATACTACAATTCACGACCTGTATTAATTTACTCGTACATAATTATTTATCTCATTATATACATATAGTTATATTACAACATTCACAAACATGCTGGAATAATAATTAATATTAAACATCCTCCCGAGTAATAACTCACCGGATGTAAATTCTCTAAAGTGCTATCCCATTAGGCACATTCACATAACCTAGTTACCCCAAGTCTGAATCGCTCACTAACTTGGTTAATATATAAAAAATTGGAGGCGGTCATACTCCTTCCCTGAAAGTGAGATACCCCTCACCCATATAACGGATTCTATGACCTGGGAATATACTCGCCCTACTCCTCAAGCTTGGGGATTCATCCACTACGCGCAACCTCCCCCTATAGCACTAGAGTATGTAGTAATAATATCTAGCCACTGATATAAATGTACACACCATATATATATATACTATCGCACACCGTATATATATATATATATATATATATATATATATATATATATATATATATATAATTAAATAAACTATCCCGGATATCCCGTGTACTAAGTCCGTAACACAAGCCTGTTCAAATTATTACGAGTTTATGGTGCAACTCTAATTATTAATTAATTCACACATTAATTAATTAAATCACTCTTGGTGTCGCCCCAACTAATATATTCGGCCTTACTCTCATGGCCCGAAATAAAATAATACCCGAGTCTAAATTCCCGACTCCAATTATTTAACCTTCTTTCTAAATAAATTTAACGTCTTGGTATCGCTCAACCAATAACCCCAGACTTGTCCACTCAATTCGTATTTAATTATTTTGAAATATTATTCCAAAATTTTATTCATATTGTGACACACATAAATTATCTCCGAATCCTAATTAATGTTTCTTCATAATTAATTAGGTTGAATGTCCTATATTTATTTCTCGTTAAATAAGGCCTGTAAGGATTTTTTTAAGTTTAATTTCCCTTGTATACATAAACTGGCCGAACTGCCAGAAATTTCTAACCATCGATCATACAGGTCATTGTCTTCTCCGAGTTGTCTGTTTCAGCCATGGACGAAAAGCTTAAACCCTGGCTTCTTCTACCAGCAAACCCAAGCCTTCTCATCAATAAAATACACTAAAAACCTCATGAGAGACCCCCATCAAGTCCTCAAACATCATTTAATTTCAGTCCTCTACTGTTTTCATAAATTGGGGAAAAATCCGATTTATTAGCCCTTTTAAACATCAAATCCTTACCTTAAATTCGTTTCTAGTTCATCCGGATTTCATCCTACCAGATATATATATACTATTTTTAGATTACACATGAATTTCTTACACAATTTAGAAATCAGAATATTGGTTTACAAAAACCCCATGTTTATACCCTTTAAATCCCAAAACGAATTTGAATTATTCACATCACATAAATATGAATTGAAATGCAAATTAAATGCTATACCAAGTTAACCACTTGCATTATGATTCGTAGGGTCTGATTTAGAGTTGTGAATTCCCAAGGTTGAAGATGAACTCCTTTGTTTTGGCTCTTTCCTTTGTCCCCAAATGTGCCTTTAACTGCTTCTTAGGGTTTCCTAACCCACTAAGTATTTTCTAAACTCAATTCAGTTGTTTTCCTTTTTTTTTTATAATTGTTTAATTAGGCTAAATCCCGTTTTTATCCTAATGGGCCAAACCCAAGTGACCCAGATGCCCCCGTGTGGGCCCGGCTATGCCTAAAAACGTCCCGTGACCCGTTTACAACCCCTGGGTACACTTTTCTGACTAGCTTTGCCCATTTGGACTGAAACGTACACTCAGAATTGGCATTCGAATTAATTTATAAAAATACTTATCTCACACCCAAATTAGTCTATACCACTCCCGGCTGAGATAAGTACATACCCCGTCATTAATACCCGAAATGACGTAAATAAATTATTACTATTCACTTAGTAAATAAATTTCCCTAAATATTAACCATTCACTCCCCGATTAATATTTAAATATATTTTTCCATACTTAATTCAATTAAAATTATGACACACAAGTAATTTTAAATTCCCGGATTAATTAAATATTAAATGCACAAAAATACGGGGTGTTACTGGTAGTAGTGCCCCATCGGTGGACTTAGAGATGTAGGTGGAATCTTGTGTTGCCACTAGGCATAGGTGGAAGGCATGAAAAACGTCAAAGCTTGTGAGAGCGTCGAGTCGTTGAGTAAGTCTTCTTTCGTGTCTTTGTATGAAATCCGTACTTAGTGGACTTGTGGCTGGGCCATCCAAGATTTTTTCCACTGTGAGTTTTCCTCGTACATCGTGGCGTTGTAATTGTGTATTTTTATCTTGCAAACTCTCACCTAGATGCATGGTTTGGTTTAACAAGATAAAATCAGTTTAATCACAAAATGATTTAATTGGTGCGTAATTAAAATGGGTAATTTAGTTTGCTATAATTCAAGTTGAAATTATTAATTTGGAAAAATTCATGTTAATCTTGAATTAAGTTTGTTTAGTTTGATTTTTGTTAATTTGAACGTGAATTGAAATTTAGTTTAAGAAGTGATAATTTAATTTTGAAAAATATTTAAAAATTTGAATTTTTCGATGAACCATCCCCTTTAAGTGGTGATATACCCTCGGCCATGCCGAGGGCGCCCTGTGCCTCACCAGGCCCAGACGACCCTTCATCAGGCTCCGGACGACCCTCCAGGGGGCCGACCCTTCATCAGGATCCGGACGACCACTCAGGGGGCTGACGCTTCATCAGGCTCCGGACGACCCTTCAGGGGGCCGACCCTTCATTAGGCTCCGGACGACCCCCCGAGGGTACGACAGTACGAGGACCAAATTAGGCCAGACTCATTACCGAAAGTAACTTTGCCCTCGGCCTCATATCAAAGGCCGAGGGTGACATCATCACGACGCGTGGTTTGGGAGACGTGTGGAACAGTGCGTGTGAGGCTCACATGGCATATGGGAGACCGCTATAACAAAATCACACCCTCACGTGAGGGAATATTATGTCATCATTTGGCATCTACAGGTGTCAACAAGGGATTGGCTAGATCATCATTCACATGCACCATGCATACTTGGGGGGTACACTACACCCCTCAAGACCTATATATACTTGTCACTTACAACCCTACAGGGGAGGGATCGATAATTGTAACCCTAGCAAAAACTCTGCCTATACACACAGTAGAGAGAGAAAGTGAGCTTATGTGCATTGTATCCAAGGCCATTAGTGCCCATACTTAGTGGATCACACACTCACAGTGGATGTAGGCCAAATTGGCTGAACCATTATACATCATTGTCTTATTCCTCTTATACTCATCTCCTTCTACACACTTATACACTTACATCTCTATGGCTGCCATGGCTGCCATTGTTTGAGCTCATCATCACTTATCCAGTGGTGCTAAATCTCAGCATCATCAAGTGGTATCAAAGCATAACATATAAATTCATCACTTAGTCAAATTGGTATCAGAGCGGGTTATACTAAAATATTGTGTGATCCTGAATTTTCGAACTTTCTTTTGAGATACCAATTTTTTCAAATTGATATTCGAGCGGGTTACACTAAGGTATCAAAGCGGGTTACCAAGTTTTAAGGAATTTTAGGCTTTAATATGGAAAGTATATCATTTTCAAAATTTCGTATTTTTTATGATTCCTACATGCTTGCACAATACTTTTCTCTTGCTATATCTTATGGGTGATTGCTTACATGTTTTACATACACTAGTGTTTTTATTTTGTGATATATTTTTTTGCTAGTATTACGTGTTTTGAGTCTTTTGTATTTTGATTTTTCATTTATTGGGTCTTATTGAAAATACAAAAAAATTTTCTTGTGTATTTTAGTTTTACACATTTTATGTGGCATATCCTTTAATTTGAATCCTATATCATTTTTTGCTTCCAAGTGGCCAGAACTTATGGTTATGAATTTCAATTCTTAGATTATTCTTTATCATGCTTGCATGGAGTAGTTTGACTTTGATTTTCTCAATGGATTCTCTTTGTATATGCCTCCTCACATACATGCACAAGCTCTTTTGAACGTTAACTTCACATGTTATATTAAGCTATGTGAGATGTTCTCCCATCAATTTTATCATCTACAAGTTTTATGACTATGAGGGATTTGTGCGTGTAAGAACCGTTGTCTGTGAGATTTATTTGCATGGGAAAGGGCTACGAAAGGAGCAAATCTCCTTTGCGTGAAAGCCACCGTTGGCAAGTGCCTAATGAAAATATCAAAAGGCAATAAAAACAAAAAATGGCCAAAGGCCAACATATTTTAGCTTGATCATTCAAAAGAAATAGCTTTAAAAGAATTAAGAAAAGAAAAGAAAAGAAAATATGTAATATGTTTATTTTTTTGGGTGTTTAGTTGAAGATCAATGGCTTTGCACAAATAATCCTAGTTATGATTATTATGTCATGACTTTATTAATTTGTAGAATTATCAAAATTATAGGCTTGTATACATTGTGCTTGTTTTGTTCTTTGAGTTCACATTATCTTATCTTGTCACGTGAGGCTAAATCTTAGTTAATAAATTTTTGCGGTAAAATTGAATTGCTTGAACACATGTAAGTGATTGAGTCATATCTTTTTTGTCTATAGTTCACACCCATTCATTCCGTTTACCACATTTTGTTTAGGCACATTATTCCATATGAGTGTGTAAAGCTTATCGTGTTTAGTGTCTTCTGTGGTCTTTATACCTTTATATGTGTGTACTTATGCTTCATTGATGTATTTTACTGCTTATATATATATATATATATATATATATATATATATATATATATATATATATATGGTATTATTTGCTTTGAGTCTTTGCTTTTGCATCTAGTCCATGTTTCCTATTGTTTCATATTGATATCTATCTTGTTGTGATTTTTCATTGATATCCCATTCTTATCTTAGTTCATTCTAGTTGATATCATTCTTCTATCGCATCATAATTGGTATCTATTATGCTTTATGTGTATTAGTTGTTCTTGTATTACCATGTTGCTTTGTTGTTCTTGTGTCATTATACACCATTTCATTATATAGTTGTTTTTTCTTTATGCTTACCCCTTGTTTCATTTAGGGGAAGAATTTGTTTAAATTGGGGAGAAATTAATTATTTTATACAAATAATCTTTGTCTATTACTGAACAAAAAAGGGGAGAAATGGTATCTAACTCGTTTCATTTGGGGAGATCTAACTTACGGGGATATGTCATTTCTTAGGTAGACATTGTTAGACAAAGGGGGAAGATTTAATTATGCAATTTATTTATTTATATTCCCTATGCATTAAGTGTGCAGGTTTTCATCCACGTGATAAAGTTTTTAATGCAAAGCTTCTCAGAATATGTGTCGGTCAAGCGTCTGTATTTATTCTTTTGAGTTGGGATTGAGTCTTTTAGATGAGCTTTACGACCCATAGGATTTTATTTTTGGTTTTGTTCCAAAATAGCCAAAGGGGGAGATTTGTAAGGACAAATTTTCAATTGAGTCAATTTGTATGTGTTGTCTTAATTCTGGACAAAACTATTTGAGTTATATGATAAAAGTTGTATTTATGACCTTTCAAGCCTATAGCATTTTTGTTGAAGACGTAACGACCAAGTTGGAGCGATTAGATCCTATGCCGTGTCTTGTGCATTGTTTTCGTCGTCAACAATCCAAGGATCTCTAAGGTATGGATGCTTATATTATGTTGGGCCTTAAAAGATTTGTATTGGGTGTTAATATTTTTGTTCAACTATTTTAAATTGACTTTATATTTTTTTAAAGAAAAATAGTTTGTTAGATCATTAGAACGACTGTCCCAGGTCATTCGAACGAGATTTTTGGTCGTTCGAACAAGACATCAAAAGCGGTCACTTTTGGCTTGTGTTACTTTCTCGTTTAAAGTTTCGTTCTTATCTCATTTGAATGACATGTCTATGTCGTTTGAACAAGAGTGAATGTCGTTTGAATGACCAGAACAATTTTTTGAAAAATGATAGTTTTTTCAAGCAGTTTTCTCCTTAACCTCCCACTACTTTTTTCCAACCAATTATGTAGTGAGGGAGTGCAATTTTTTAGATGACTTCAACCATCCTTTGAGATAAAAAAACATTCTTCTAAAAGTCCCTAGAGTTTTGTTAATCTTTAAGGATTAATTTTCCAAAACAAAACAAATTTACACCCATATTATTTTATGATCTAAGCTTCTACATAATATATGTTTTGAGATCATTATTTTGGCACCGTGTTTGTTCCCTACATTCCTACAGATTGTTTCTTGGAAAGATTCCATGTTCGTTTGTGTACATAAGGCGGACTCCGTATTTTTGACAGTAGTATTGCCCCATCAGTGGACTCCGAGACGTAGGTGGACTCTCACGTTGTCACTAGACAGAGGTTGAAGGAACAAAGAGCGTCAAGGTAAGAGAGGGTTGAATCCGTACTTAGTGGACTTGTGGCTGGGCCGTTCGAGTTTTTCCATTATGGGTGTTGATGTAAAAAATTAGATTACTCTAATTATTCAATCACAGATAAATAAATGAGACAAAATATTTTAAAGTGGTTCAGCCTTGTATGAATGGCCTACGTCCACTGTTATGTTATTGCTGAGTGTTTGGAAATTCTCGATTACAAGTACTATCAAGAAATTCCGGTCCCCTTGAATGAGGGTAATACAATGTATTTATATCCTTGAGGCTATAATCTGAAAGGGTGATACATTAAATGATATACATATGAAAGGGTAATTCATTTAATGCTCTTCAAGCGTGTGCGTCAAGATGATAAGCATTCAATGAATAGTTGAACTGTTAATTATCTGGCAATCAATGCTGTGGTTGAGATGCAGCTCGAACCGCCTTAGTTGCTCGTCGTTCAAGAGTTCCTCGGAGCGCTGGAGTTCCTTGGAGCGTTGGAGTTCCTCGGAGAGCTGGAGTTCCTCGGAGTATATTTGTTGCTCGGAGTGAGTCTGACTTGGTCAGGGAAATAAACTTCCTCGTTGCTATTGTGCCACGTAGATTGACACGTGTCTTCTTATTATTCGTCCATATCAGCATACTAATTTTGGTATCAACAGAAGCCCCCAATGTTTCATATTTCGAATTTTGAGGAGTATGGAACATTCTTTCTCGGTATGTGGCAATATTAAATGACTTTCCTGGATTTTAGGAGCATTTTCTCCGTGTTCGCATGTCCTTCCAAATTCGTAGAATCCGCCTTTTTGAATTTTTATAAGCGCTTCGATCTTCGTACACTTTTTGTCCTTTTAGCCGCCAGTAGAGTAATAGTTTCTTTTTGTAATCATTTCTTTCGCCGTTTCCCAAGGCAAAGTATTTAAGCTTCATAGGCAATCCCATCGTCTTCTACCTTTTCCAATTTTTCTGCTTTCGAGTTTTCAATAGTCTTTCTTTCTCTTGTGCATTCATCCTTGTTTTCGTTCGTTGTCAACAGATCTCCCCTTGTTCCTGTAAGATCTTCTTCCTTCTTCTTCATTTCTTTTATTCACCATGGTTTATATTATTGAATCTCTTGAGAAATTCCGTTCTGATTTCTCTATTCCATCTTGGGTAACTTTGGAGGATCTTTTCGAGCCTTCAAATTATTTTCGTTTGGCCGAGGGACATTGGTTCCCCAGCCTTTTTATTACTGAATGTGGATTTTCTTTTCCACCAAACCCCTTGTGTTTAGAGTTCTGTCATTATTTCGATGTTGTTCCTGTAAAAATAGCCACCAACACATGGAGAATAGTTAATGGGGTGCATAGGTTAAATCAAACTCATGGAACTCGTATAGGAATTCCTGAGATTATGTACTGTTATAGATGGGCTGTTCTAGACAATGTTTATTATTTAAAAACTAGATTTTTGAATAGGCTTTAGTAGTCAATCTCCCTGATGCTAATAGGGATTATTTTGAACATGGGGTAGTTATCAAAAATTGGCAACATGCCCCTTTGGTTGGAGACGAAGTATATGAAGGTCCCAAATGCCCTCCATATGGCAATGGGATAGGTTATTTTCATTTTATTTTATTTGTGAACCTATGATTTCATTATGTTTGAATAAATGCATGATTGACATTTCAATATGTATTTGTTTGCAGTTGACAGCAAGAGAAAAACTCCAAAAGAATCAGAAGTTAATATCAAGCATTTGAAACATATCTGGAGTTTGCATCAGAAAGTTGCAGACGAGCACATCAGGTCTGCTTCATACTTGTTGCAGTACAGGAGCTATACATCATCCTTTACTGCTCGTCCTGTGGTCAGCATTAGTGAACCATTGCCAGCTTCTGAGGATTCTTCACCAGACTCTCATATTCCTTTGAGTCAGAAAATGGGCAAAAGAAGAGTTCCTGCCATCTTTGAGGAGACTTCCTCTGCTGGAGATGGAAAAAGAAACAGGAATGACGTCCCCAAGGGGACAAAGAAAGTAGATGCTGCCCCTTCTGTTGCTCCTCAAAAGGCTGCCGAGAAGCCCCCAGTGGCTCCTAGTAAGAAGGATGCATTTGTGAAAGTGATCACCATTTCCCCAACCAAAAGCTCTTCTTTGGTTGAAACTGTTGAAGTGCCACCGAGGAGACTGAAGAAATCTTCCTCGGTCAGTTTTTCTGAAACCATTCCCCAGCTCCAAGCTAGTGGGGCTGGGGTTCCAACTATTATTCCCCCGAGTTCTGCAATGAGCTCGGTAAAGACTTGGACCATTCCTGAAGTCCAAGGAATTGAGGAAAACATGTTTAGGGATATGCTGACATCCCTAGCTACTCGTCACATTGCTTCAGTAAGTTTCTCATATCCTGAATTTTTCTTTCTTTCCATCAATACAAGTATCTCTGTAATGACTTATCATTATTTTCTTCTTTTTCCATCTGGTGAGTTTCTTTAACACCATAGTGAAGAAAGATGAAGCGATCAAGGCTTCTAGCTCCTTGTCTGGAGTAGAGGACGCTTTACAGGGTTTGGCCCAATCTTTGAAGGATTCTCGTCAAAAGTATGACGAGGATAGGGGTGAATGGGAGAAGAAGTTGGCTGCATTTGAGGCAGAGAAGGTGCAGTTGGGAAATAAGGTGAAAGACTTGGAGAGAGAGAATAAAAAATATGTCGAGAAGCTCACAAGCTTTGGGGAGCTTGAAAATAAGTTGAAATCGGCTGAGGAAGAGCTAACCCTTCTGCGAGAAGTAAATTGCCAGAAGGAGGAGGTGGAGGCCAAGTTGAAAGCCTCCGAGGATCTTCTATCCGAGAATCTCTCCTCGGAGAGAATGAAAAGAAAAGTGGTTGTGAAAAAATATTTTCATACCAGTTGGGATAAAGGATGGGACAGGGGGTAGCAGCCATGATGACTCAGGTGCAGTATGGGAGTTTGAAATACTTCCGAGATGGTTGGGTTGCTGCCCTGCAAGAATTGAAGGTTAGCGAGGACTCTGAGCTATTTCAACAACATCTTCCTGGCCCCCTCCTATAATTGAAGATGAGGAAGAAGACGAAGCTGCATCCGAGGAGTCTTCAATAACAGTGGGTGATCAAGTCCTTGCTTCCCAACCTATTCAGACAGTTACCGAGGAGATTTCATCTTTGCCTGCTCCTCCTGAACAAGTTCCAACTCCAGCCGACCAAATTATTGTATCCATCGAGCAACCGAGCTCCTCGTCCCAGCCTCCCGAGAAAGTCTTGGGAGACAAGGAAAAGGTGTGAAGTTGTTCGGTATCTATTTTATTTTCTTTTACTTGTACTCTGTATTCTGAACGCTGTACTCCTTTTGATGATGTAATAAAAATCACCTTTTTGTTCCTCTACGTTGTTGATGTTCTGTCTGATTCTTTTATTAACTCTTGCCTTCTCTTCTTTACTAGTTTATGGCTAGAATGGAATTACTATCTGCCAATGATACAAAGCTGATGCAACAATGTAATGAATATTATAAGGCTGGTCACACAGAACTAAGTGCATCAGAAGTTTCCGACATCCTTGGCCATGGTGCTTCAAAGCAGGCAGTGGAAGCTTATCAGTACTTGAAATGTTTACTTGACCGAGCTGTGGCCAATAATGTGGCGTACTACGAGATGATCGAAGACTTGCAAGGTACTTTCGATGAACTTCAGCAGCAGTATAAAGAGTCTTCAGTTCTTTTGCACGAAGGGTATGAGAAGAAACTCAAACAACTTAGTGTTGAAACAGGTTATGACAAGATGCTTGCTGGCTATAAAGTGAGAGAGAGAACCCTAAAGGGTGAAGTCGAAGCATACAGACAGATCGCCGAGCTGCTGGAGCAAGAGAATAACAATTTACAGAAAGAGCTAGCATAGTTTAAATCTGTAGCCTCTTCTTCAACAGCTGTAATCCCAGTGACTGACGAGGGATTTTCATTCTTAGAGGTTGAGAATGCCAAATTAAGGCAAGAGTTGGACACCTTGAAAAGGTCTGGTACTTATACTTCTACTCGGGGGCGAGGAAGAGGTTCTCGTGGAAGAGGAAGAGTTGCACATAATGTTGTCGAGGAACAAAGTACTCCACCTGCTCGGGGTCGATCAAGAGTTCTTCGTCGTATAGTTGATGAAGCTCATACTCAATCAGCGTTGGAAAATCAAGCATTCCAATTGATGGCAAAAAATCAAGCCTTGTCTGAATTGTCCAAGAAAGTTAGAGAACTGGAACAACAACTCTCTTCAAAGAAATCAACGTTGGAGACTAATGAACTTTTCATCCAGAGTCTTCATGAGAAGCTTGAAAAGTTGACATTTCAATTCCATAAACAACCCAGGGAGTTCTGGATGGCTGGATACAACGAGGCACTATTCCATTTAGATGCTCGTATCCAGAATGCCAATAATGAGGGCTACAAGCAAGGTTGGCTGAATGCTTTGGGCGTACTGAAGCTCGAACAGGGACACTACCTGTGGGACTATCATGATCCTGGGGTACTTGACTTGCCAGTGCCACCATATAATTTGGACATGGAATGGATCCCAGCTCGTGCCATTCCTTGGAGCTTAATTGCAAAATACCTCGGTGACTATAATCTTCATTCTCAGATCGAGGTATCTCATCCCGAGCATCTTATGGACATACCTTCAATAATGAACGTCAGAATGCTTCGAGATCCTAACTTCATCAATTCTCGCCTTTGCCTGGAAGATCCTCCTGCTGGCGAGGAGCCTATATCGAAAGCTGAAGGAAAAAAGCCAATAGAATAGGAAATTCTGATGTAATAATTAGTACACAATTTAATATCAATGTAATAAACTTGTGTAATTCATTTTGACTTTAATGAAAGAATTTCATTTTTGTTTGCAAATTTGTATTGCTATTGTCTTGTATTTGTCAAACACTTTATATTTGTGCTTGCATAATAATATTGTGTGGTTCATTGACCCAAAGAGTTACAAGTATAAGTAATGTTGCTCGATCACTTAATAATAAAGTAATGAGTATAAAAATGTTTAAAATTTTTCCAACCAACCAAGGTTGTTAAATTGTGCTTGCCGACCAACTACAGTTAGTGGGTTTTTATCCTCGACCAGCTATACTTGGTACAATTTGGAATATTTTCTCCTCGTCGACCAACTACAGTTAGTGGGTTTTTATCCCCGACCAACCATACTTGGTTCATTTTGGAATATTTTGTTCTTCGAGGAACTTTTGTATTTTCTGTAATAATCTTACCTCCCGACCAACATAAGTTGGCATTTGAGAGCATATCTTGTTTCCTAACCAACCGAGATTGGCCTTTTTAGGAGTATCGTGTTCTCGCTCTTTTACCAACCGGAGTTGGTCTGAGTTCGAACTATCGTGTCCACTTGCCCTTTTACCAAAATTGGTCTGAGCCAGTGTCAGACTCCTAACCAAAGGAGTATGGTTTGTTCTCGCTCTTTTACCAACCGGAGTTGGTCTGAGTTCGAACTATCATGTCCACTAACTCTTTTACCAACCGGAGTTGGTCTGAGCTAATGTACGCCTCCTAACCAAAGGAGTATGGGGTGTTCTCGCCCTTTTACCAACCGGAGTTAGTCTGAGTTCGAACTATCATGTCCACTAACTCTTTTACCAACCAGAGTTGGTCTGAGCTAATGTACGCCTCCTAACCAAAGGAGTATGGGGTGTTCTCGCCCTTTTACCAACCGGAGTTGGTCTGAGTCCGAACTATCGTGTTCTCGCTCTTTTACCAACCGGAGTTGGTCTGAGTTCGAACTATCATGTCCACTAACGCTTTTACCAACCGGAGTTGGTCTGAGCTAGTGTACGCCTCCTAACCAAAGGAGTATAGTTTGTTCTCGCCCTTTTACCAACCGGAGTTGATCTGGGTTTGAACTATTGGTGTTGCTTTTATTGCTGAACAGTGTAGTGTTGTACACTAGTATTCCCCGAAAAACTTTCAATAAAAGAAAGAGGATGGCGAAACATCATCATTTTATTCATATTGATGGAACTTCTTTACATTTTACATCACTGATAATACTTGCGTAGGTGTTCAGCATTCCATGCATTCTTAAACTCCTCTCCTTCTGGAGTTGCTATGCGGTAAGTTCCTGGTCGAACAACTTCTATAACTCGGTAAGGTCCATGCCAGTTTGCTTCCAATTTATTGTGCTTATGAATGACCTTCTTTAGCACGTAATCTCCTTCTTTTAAGTCACACTTCTTCACCCTCTTGTTGTAGAACAGAGCTGTTCGTTGTTGGTAAGCAGCATTCCTAATGGCTGCCTCTTCTCTAACCTCCTCGAGCATATTCAAATCCAATCTTCTCATTAAGTCGTTGAATGGGGAATTGAAATTCACCACTCTGTGTGTTGGAAGACCCAACTCGGCAGGTATTACAGCCTCACTTCCAAATGCCAGCATATATGGTGATTCTCCAGTTGCTGCTCGGGGAGTTGTTCGGTAAGCCCACAATACTGACTGTAGCTCATTAATCCAATTAGCTTTAGCCTCTTCTTCAAACCATTTAGTAATGTTCTGTTCGTCACTTCAGTTTGTCCATTGGGTGCTGAATGAATCTTCAAAATGTTTGATTGATGACAATAAGTTGTAAACTCCTCGTTATCAAATTGTGTTCCATGGTCTGTGATGAAGGCATGAGGGAGACCATATCGGCAGATGATGTTCTTCCAAACGAATTGGTACACCTTCTCGTATGTCATATCAATAAGTGGCTCAGCTTCTACCCACATAGTAAAATAATCCACTGCTACGATGAGGTACTTGAATCTTCCTCAGGTCATTGGCAGTGGTCCAACCAAATTAATTCCCCACATGGCAAATGGCCAAGGGGAAGTTATGGGTGTCAACAATGCTTGTGGAGTTCGCCGGATGGAGGAAAAACGTTGGCATTTATCAAATCTCTTAGCATAGGCTATACAATCAACCCTCATCGTTGGCCAGTAGTACCCCTGTGTCATCACTCTTTGTAAAAGTGTCCGACCTGTTACATGTGCTCCACAAGACCCTTCATGGATATCTTCAATCAATTCCTTCACCTCGGAAGGATGTACACATCTCTGCAAACCTACCACAATTCCTCGTCTATACAAAACACCATTAGTTAGTACATACCGAGCAGCTTTAAACTTCAATTTCTTTGTAGAGAGCTTATCCTCCGGCAATTCTCCCTCCTCAATATATGCCCTGATGGGATCCATCCAAGATGGTCCTAAATCAAGGGTAATAACATTCATCGTCAAGTCTTCATAAATGCTTCGACTTTCTAATACTTCAATTGGTATCGTTCTTCGCAGCTCGGTACGAGTAGCTGATGCTAGTCGGGCCAGTGCGTCTGCTTGTGCATTTTCCATTCTTGGTATTCTGATCAACTGAATGGCTTCAAATTCTGCCAATAACTTTATCACCTTTGCATGATACTTGACCATTAATTCTCCTTTCACTGCATATGTTCCCATCATCTGATTCACAATTAATTGAGAATCACTGAATACCATCACTTATTGTGCTTCCATAATCTTTGCTAAATTAAGGCCTGCTATCATGGCCTCATACTCAGCCTCATTATTGGAGGCTTTGAATTGGAATCGCAGGGCATATTCCATGTCAATCTCATCTGGGGTTTTCAAAACAATCCATGCTCCACAACCTGTTGTGCAAGAGGACCAATCTACATACAATCTCCATGTAGGTAATTCGTCTTCAAATTTCTTATCTGACAGAGTTCCTCGGTGAAATATCTGCTGTTTTCTTTCATCCTCCCCTGGTAATTTTCGCTCCTCGTCGATCATCTCTTCTCGCCCTTTTACCAACCGTAGTTGGTCTGAGCTCGAATTTGATGATCCTTCAACATCCACCAGACCTTTTACCAACCGGAGTTGGTCTGGGCTTGTGTTTGATGATCCTGTAACATCCACAGGTTGATCAGCGAGCAACTTTTGTTCCTCGGGGGTATCAGGATAAGTAAACTCTGCTATAAAATCTGCTACAGCTTGCCCTTTTAGTGATGATCTGGGTTCATACACAATATCATATTCACCGAGCTCTATTGCCCAGTACATCAGTCTCCCTGATTTTTCTAGCTTATGAAGGGCTTGTCTCAATGGCATGTCGGTATACACGATGATGGTATGGGCCTGAAAATATGGCCTCATTCTTCTACTTGCCTCAATTAATGCCAATGCCAATTTTTCCAACTTTGGGTACCTGATCTCTGCACCTCGGAAAGCCTTACTTGTGTAATAAATTGGCTTCTGGACTCCATTCTCCATTCTGATCAATGCCGAGCTGACTGCATTCTCTGATACTGCCAGGTATAAGTACAACTTTTCTCCCGTTACTGGCCTGGACAACAGTGGAGGTGCTCCCAAATATTTCTTCAAGTCTTGAAATGCTTTTTCACATTCATTATTCCACTCGAAAGTTTTTCGAAGTGTTTTGAATAATGGAAGGCATCGATCAGTTGCTCGGGATACAAATCTGTTGAGCGCTGCAACTCGTCCTATAAGACTCTGCACTTCTTTCTTCGTCGTTGGAGATCGCAGCCCTAAAAGAGCTTTGATCTTTTCTGGATTCGCTTCAATGCCTCGCTGGTTGACAATGTACCCGAGGAACATTCCTTCTCGTACTCCAAATGTGCAGTTCGTCGGGTTGAGATTCATTTGGTATTTATCCAGTTGATCAAAGGTCTGATTTAAGTCAACTAGATGATCAACAACTTTCTTGCTCTTTGTCAGCATATCATCGACATAGACTTCCATGTTGCAACTGATTTGTTCGGCAAAAACCTTGTTCATCAGCCACTGGTATGTCGCTCCTGCATTTTTCAAACCAAAAGGCATAACATTATAACAATAAGTTCCCCTAGGGGTAATGAATGAAGTACTTTCCCTGTCTTCAGGTTTCATTTTTATCTGGTTGTAGCCAGAGTAAGCATCCATGAAGCTGAGCAGCTCGTGTCCCGAGGTAGCATCCACTAGCTGGTCAATTCTGGGCAATGGAAAGTGATCCTTTGGGCATGCCTTGTTGAGATCGGTGAAATCAACACACATTCTCCATTTATTGTTTTTCTTCTTTACCATCACCACATTTGCTAACCAGTCTAGATATTTCACATCTTCAATGAATTAGGCTTTCTGGAGCTTCTCGACCTCCTCTTGTATGGCTTGATTCTTCTCGGGACTAAATACTCTTCTTCTCTGCTTTACGGGTTTGATCTCCTTACTCTCATTGAGCTCATGACATAAGAAGTTTGGATCTATTCCTGGCATGTCTTCATGACTCCATGCAAAAGTTTGCTTTCTGCTTCTCAAGAAAGTTACCAACTCCTGTTTTATTGAAGCATCCAACGTCGAACCTATCTGGGTTATTCGTTCAGGGTGCTCATCGTCTAGAATAACATTTTCTGTAGATTCCACCACCTGTCCTTTTACAAGTTGGGATTAATCTCTGGGATTCAGTGTTTCAATTTCTGTACCTTCATCCACTTGGTAGGTAGTAGTCTTTTTCCTTGATTCTTCAAACTCCTCTTGCTCGGCAGATGAATAATAGCATTCCCGAGCTACTTTTTGATCACCTTTCACAACTCCTACTCCAAAATTTGTTGGGAATTTTAAGCACTGATGTACTGTAGATGGGACTGCTTCGAACTTCTTCAAACCAACTCTTCCCATGATGATGTTGTAAGCTGACTGCACATTCTTATCCATCACAAAGAAGCGTATTCTCTCTGTTCGACAAGCAGGCCAAGTTCCAATGAATATATCCAACTTGATCATCCCAAGTGGAAAATCTTTCTCGCCAGCAAAACCCAGGAGAGGTATGTGATAAGGTTCCAATTGAGATAATTTCAAATTTAAACTGTCAAAGCATGAGTAGTACATGATGTCCGCCGAACTACCATTATCTACCAAAACCCTTGAAATCACTACTTCTTTCATCATCATTTTGATCACCAAAGGGTCGTCGTGAGGGTAAAGAACACCTGCCAGGTCATTTTTTGAAAAGCCAATGACCAACTTCTCTTTGTTTATCTTCCTCGGGCGATCCTCCTCAGCCAAATTTATTCACTGAATATATGAACAAGCTTGAGCCTCTCCAAGGTAAGCCTTTCTTTCTGCAGTAAGGTCTCCTCCTCCTGCATCTCCACCTGTAATGACATTACAATCAAATGATCCAAAGCGTATTGAAAATACCTCTCGTTCTGGCTGCCTTGGTTTCTTGGGGAGATCGGGGTCATCATCTGGATCATCTTCATGGTCTCTCTTCTTTTTCTCCTCTACTCGACGAGGAGATCTATACCTCTCTCTAGTTCGGTCATTATTTCTTCTTTCACCTCACCGATCAACATACTTTGTTAGTTTCCCTCTTCGGATGAGTGTTTCAATCTCGTTCTGAAGAGCTATGCAATTTTTGGTCATATGGCCATGATCCTTGTGGAACTCGCAATATTTCTCCCTATTCCTCGTATCAGGGTCTGACCTCAGTTTCTTTGGCCACTTTACTTCCTCGTTATTCTTGATTTCTTCCAAGACATGATTAATACCCATTTTCAAAGGAGTATAATTATCGAATTTCTTCAGGACTTCCCATGACGACTTATTATTCTTGGAATGCTTGTCACCGCCATTGCCCTTATGCTCTTTCTTCTTAGATTTGTCGCCTTCCTCCTTGGTTTATTTATCCATATTCTTCTTCGCAGCCATAGCCTCCTCGGCATTCATGATTTTGGTCGCTTTTGCTATCAACTCTGACATAGTTGTAGGTGGATCTTTGGCCAAGGTGTAATACAACTTGTTAGGCAACAACCCACTCATCAAAGCAGTGATTGCTGTCTTTTATTCATAATCTATGACTTCCAGCTTCTCGTTATTGAAACGAGTTATGTAATCTCTAGTACTCTCACCAGATTTTTGTCTAACACTTAACAAGTGTGCTGCTCGTTTTACTGGTTTTTCCCCAAAACAGAAATTGCCAATGAACAACTCGGCCAACTGAAAGAAAGTTGAAATCTTACCCTGAGGAAGATTGTTGTACCATATCTGGGCAGATCCAGTAAGAGTTCCTGAGAATGCTCTGCATCTCATCTCATCGGGGACAGCATAGATGTCGACAGCAGCTTGATACTACTCTATGTGCAGAACAGGCTCTGTCTTTCCATCATATTTGGGGGTCACCACAGGGGCTTTAAACTTTGACGGTGTAGGAAAATCCACAATGGACTGGACAAGAGGTGTCCCTTGAACAAAAGTTCGTTGTAGGGGATTCTTCGCCTTAGCCATTTCTCCCAATCTATCCTCCAACCGCTGAATGGAACCTTTCCAAGCATCATTTCCTTCCTCGGTCTTATTAGTTCGAACAATTGATTGTTCTGAAGTGGCCTCCTGAGATCTATCTTGACGAGCAACAGGTCGTGATTGTGCTGATCCCTCTCTTAAATCTGATGGTTGTCGAAAACTCCTCGACATGGCCTTAGGTGGACTCTTATTCCTCCTGGGGCCTAATCGGCTGAAAGGAGATACCCTGCTCAATCTTTCCAAGGCACTGGGTCTCTCTGGAGAGAGAGTGATACGTTGATCAGTATCTGTAGCCCGTATTGACGAAGTTCGCCCAGGTTGATAAGAGAAATCATCAGATTCCTCATTACGATATAACTCAGTACGCCTGGATCGTGAAGAAAGTAAATATGTTTGCCTCTGACCACTTCGCTGTCCCGAATGTGCAGGTGCACCGCCATGAAGGGTTTGTATGAGTTGCCGCATTATTTCTTGCATGGCGGTTTGTCCTTGAACCAGATTCGTCATAATTCCGGCCAGATCTGGAGGTGCAGAGGGATTTGGAGGATTCCCAACGTTCCCAGCGTTCCGGTTGCCGGATTCAGGATTATCAGCCATTGATGATGAATGATTTCTGGTGAAAAACAATAACAACAGTCGTTTCCCACAGACGGCGCCAATCTGTTGATGTAAAAAATTAGATTACTCTAATTATTCAATCATAGATAAATAAATGAGACAAAATATTTTAAAGTGGTTCAGCCTTATATGAATGGCCTACGTCCACTGTTATGTTATTGCTGAGTATTTGGGAATTCTCGATTACAAGTACTATTAAGAAATTCCGGTCCCCTTGAATGAGGGTAATACAATGTATTTATAGCCTTGAGGCTATAATCTGAAAGGGTGATACATTGAATGATATACATATGAAAGGGTAATTCATTTAATGCTCTTCAAGCGTGTGCGTCAAGATGATAAGCATTCAATGAATAGTTGAACTGTTGATTATCTAGAAATCAATGCTGTGGTTGAGATGCAGCTCGAACCGCCTTAGTTTCTCGTCGTTTAAGAGTTCCTCGGAGCGCTGGAGTTCCTCGGAGAGCTGGAGTTCCTCGGAGTATACTTGTTGCTCGGAGTGAGTCTGACTTGGTCGGGGAAATAGACTTCCTCGTTGCTATTGTGCCACGTAGATTAACACGTGTCTTCTTATTATTCGTCCATATAAGCATACTAATTTTGGTATCAACAATGGGTTTTTCTCGTACATCGCGGCGTTGTGATTGTGTATTTTTATCTTGCAAATTCTCACCTAGATGCATGATTAGGTTTAATAAGATAAAATTGATCTAATCACAAAATGATGTAATTAGTGTGTAATTAAATTGAGTGATTTGTTTACTATAATTCAAGTTGGAATTATTAATTTGCCAAAATTCATGTTAATCTTGAATTATGTTTATTTTGTTTGATTTGTGTTAATTTGAATGTGAATTGAAGTTTAGTTTAAGAAGTGATAATTTAATTTTGAAAAATATTTAAAATTTTGAATATTTTGGTGAACCACCCTTTCGAGTGGTATCAAAGCATAACATATAAATTCACCACTTTCTTAACATGATATCTGACTATAAATCTATCTCCTCCAATTCGATATGACTATAAGCCAAATCATCCCTGAGGTATCTCTACAATGATGATATATGGAACACATCGTGAATCCTCTGTAAGGCCTCCGGTGGGGCGAGCCTATATGCAACTGGCCTTATCCGTTCAATGATAGGGAAAGGCTCAACATACCTCGGTGCCAACTTTTCCTTTATTACCAAAGGGCATCACTCTCTTCCTAAGATATACCTGTAGCAACACCTGATCACGCACATCAATATCTAAAAATCTTTGGTTGCCATGCTGAGCTACCCGAATACGACCTAATATTCGGTTAGTATCAGCTTAACTCTCTTGCCATCCTGAGCTACCCGAATATGACCCTCGATCAACTTAATCTTCGCCGACGTATCCTGGATCATGTCCTGTCCAAGAATATTATTGTTCCCTACCTTTAACTAACTTGAGGGAGAACTATAATGTCTCTCGTACAAAACCTCGAAAAGGGCCATGCCAATAGTAAATTGGTACTAGTTATTATATGCAAACTCTACCAAAGGCAAATACTGTTCTCAGCTACCTTTAAAGTCTAGAATATACATTCTTAGCATATCCTCAATTAATACTTCACCCTATCCGTTTGCCCATTGGTTTGCGGGTGATACGCTATGCCTAAGTGCAATGTCCTCCCCATCGCCATTTGAAATATTTTACCATAAGTGGGACACAATGATCTTATCTCGATCCAGAACACTGTTGAGCAACACCTTATGCAAGCTCACTCTCTTCCTGCAATAAAAAGTTGGACACATTACCCGATCATGTGACTCACTCAAACTGGCCCATACTATCCCACCAATACTTCCTCCTCACATTCTGGAACATCTTATCCCCCCCCCAAGATGCACCAAAAATCTTAACCCATGAACCTTTTCCATAACAGAGCCTCATAGGTCCTCATCGTCTGAGACAATTGACCTCCCATTAATGCACAAACCCCGTTAGAACTGACTAAGTAAGACTCCTCTCCACTTGCCAATAACTGTTGAACCCTCTCCTGATAAGAGGGATTCCTTGCTTATGCCTTCACAACCATCAAACTATCTTGGGTGTGACGGTCCTCACTGTTATAAATGCCCGGACTATCTTCTCATCCTAACTAAGTTCAGTCTACTTCGCCTTCCAAAACTGCTGCCACTTGCCTTATAGGTTTACAGATCAATTCATCTACTACCACATTACCCTTTTTTGGATGATACTGAATATCGAACTAACTAGGGTGCCCATACACCCTACTATATGCTCACACTCACAAATACCACATATGCAACCCACATACATCAAAATCAACTACACATCCCCTGTATGATTATACAATAAAGGTATACTCGATTACCCTACTAATCGCGAGCTAATTCTTCTTGAGATATCTCCACTTATTCAACCAGTTGTACGAACATCCCCTAGTGCTCTCTACATACCACTACTTGGCTCCGCTAGCCTTAAATCATATAATAGCTCTCATATCAAAGAGATATATCTTCACACATGTAATGCCTAACGTACTAAACTAATTACCTAGAGACCAAATGTCTTTCAACTCTTGAAACTTACTAAGTTTCATGCTTGGGACGTCTCGTAAGAGAAATCCAAACAAGGAATCCTCCTGATACACTATTGCCTAGCTCCGTCGATTATCGAGATCCGTTGGACGAAGACATAGTATTGGGGCACTCAAAAACCCTGCACCAAAAGCTACTAAATCTAACCTTTAACTACCACCTCTCTCAAGGAGTCATACGGTACGGTGCTCTGTAGTTCCCCAAAATATAGCTTTCAACAAAAACTTTTGCTTGAGCAAAATTAAGTTAAGAAAGAATGCAAACCAACTTTCTCTTTTTGTGAAAAACTCTTTTTCAATTTTATCAAACCAAGTTGTGAAACCAACTAACTTAACCAAAATTTATCTTGTTTAACCCTAAGCATGTAACTAGTGATTAAAGCAAGTAAAATAAAGTAAAGCAATACTCTCAATGCTGGTGTATGAGGAAAACCCCAATCGGGAAAAAACCTCGGACAGCTAGGCCAGACAATCACTATGACAATGGTTTTACAAAGTCAGACGACAGTCTTATACAACAACTCGATCCCCACAAGACTTGACGCTCCTATGATATTCTACCAATCTTCACAATGCCCACGTAGAAAGTATGTAAGGACTAAATTTTAAATTGAGTCTTAATATTGCTTTGACTTATTCTCGGAACAAAACACGTTTGAGTCATAGGTAGATTTTTATTGTCCGATCACTACGAGACTATGACTTGTCAAAGATTTAATTGAAGACGTTGCGGCAAAGCTACGAAGAATTAATAATGCCAAAGTTTAATTGGTGACATTTCTCATCTTCAAGGTCTTATTGCATTCCGAGATCACATAGGTATGAATGCATATTGTGGCCATCCCCGATCCTCGCGGCGGGCGGGCAAAATGAGGATCCTAGGTCCCGCGCGTCCATCTCGGGAGCGCTTCGGCCGGCTTCATTGGGTGATGTAAAAAATATAGAGAGATGGAGTCGCCAGTCTATTTTACTCAAAACAGACAAAATAAAGGGAACCATCCAGAAGGACAGCATCCAAAGACATACTGGTGCATACGAAACCAAAATGATTCGAAAAGGGTCCGGAGGCTAAGTTACAAAATGGGAAGGTGTTAGGCACCCATTCCACCCTTACGGTCTCTCATGGGTTTTTGTTATTTTCCTTTATTTTTCCCGTGATATGTGCGCATGTGTATATATAATGGAGATATAATTCATCGACTTGTACCATGGAAGAGGTAAAGCGAGTCATCCGTAGGAAGGTTCATATAAATAATATTAGAAAATAGGATTTACACGATTATCCTTGCGTTGATCGTTATAATGGAATGATAACGTATGTGGAATAATACGCTATTAAGAACAAATATATAGAATATAAGAGAATTGGGTTTAGAGAAAAATAGAAAAAAAGTAAAAATAGGACTCGGGTCTCAGATTTTACCTCGAGATGCCTACATAGACTATAAAGGCATCAAAGTCCACGTAGTTCGTATGAAAAATGAGGTGTGGGGTTTATCCCATAAATCCAATCGGGAGATTCTCTTATTTGTGTGTGTGTGTGTACAAAAGTGTTTTAGTTGTGAGAAAAGTGTAAGAAAAGTGCGAGAATTCCCGTTTGGAATTTATGAGCAAACCCTCTTTTTCTTGCTTTTTGGGTTTTTTATTTGTATGAAAATAAGAGATGTGCAATAATACTAAATAAAAAGTATATTAGGATACGTGAGATGAGAGAATAAAAGTGCTAAGTAATGAAACAAGTTAATGCGAATTTATGAGAATTTAAGGAAAGAATTGAGAAAATTGGACTTTCTAGAAGATCTTGAGCTTGATCTTGAATGTTGGAGAGCAGCCCTTGCACTTGGATGATGATGGAGGGTAGTGAATTCACCAAGTTTGATGAAAAGGATGATGAAAAGTGAAGGTTGGAAAGGGATTTGGATGTGGAAATCACGCTGACTTCGAGAGAGGTTTTCTGGATTTTCTGAGAGTGATGTCTATCACATCTGGGCTCATTTTGCAATGAGGACAAGGCATCCTTTTTATAGGCGTAGGTCATTGCCGATCGGTATAGCCCTGGTCCTACCAATCGGTAGGTGTGTTTAGGCACACTGCCGATAGGCAGGGTCTGGACCCGCTGTTTGGTAGTGTCTTTCTGGATTTTTCAGAAAATTGACCACAGAGTGCAAACCGTTGATCCGAATTGTACACGTAGTAGACCGTTGGAAAGGTATTTCAGAGACCTTCGAAAGTCCTTTGGACCTCTCCCGGGTTCGGGGGTTGACTTTGGGTCAAATGTGGCTCGGAAGCGCTTGTCGGTCCATTGGACGGGGAATCGTCGAACGTAAACGGATCATTCGACCGCATGGTAAGTCAGAATCACGCATGGGGTGAACCGTTGGAAAGTCTAGGAGATGTAATTAGACATTCCAAAGAGTTTGATTCGGTTCAGAGAGTTTACTTTTGTCAACCGAGCCCTGGAAGCATTCGGTGACCTCTCGGAGTAAAACAAATCGTTCGTCCGTACCGTAAGTTAGAATCGTGCATGGGATGGACTGTTGGAAAGGGGTTTCAGTGCCCTTTGAAGATTCATTCAGTCTCGGTCGAGATGAAGAGTTGACTTAAGTCAAACATATCCCGGGAGTGTCCGGTGACCTCCTGATCTAGTTTTTGGGGAAAACGGGTCGTTCGTCCGTATGGTAAGTCAGAATTGCGCACAGGATGAACCGTTGGAAAGGGGTTTCAGTGCCCTTTGAAGATTCATTCAGTCTCGGGCGAGCTGAAGACTTTAAATTTTGGTCAAACGGAGCCTGGGAGTGCCCGATGGCTTCTAGGTCAGTACTTGGGGTATGACTTGGATTTGTAGTGATGAAGGGAGGTGCTAAGGACCTAATGAGAGTTTAAGGGGTAACAGAATGGGGTGTCTACACATATTGTTAATGAAACTTGAAATTTTAGTTTACAAAAATAAGGATGTTTTTATAAGAAAATGTTTTAAAATCAATACACCAAAACGGTCAAATTGGCACCCTTCAATCGGTCAGCCTTGTCACGATTAATGACCGTGAAAAAAACATTCATTTTTATCACGGTCATTGACGGTGACAAGGCCGTGACAAAGGCTTGGCTCGGTCATTGACCGTGACAACTTGGCCAGTAAAATAAACCCTCCCTCTTATTTTTTCCCACCATTTTCTATTCCCTTCATTTCTTTGTCTCTCTCTAAGCGACTGCACTCTCTCTCTCTCTGATTTTGGTACGTTTTCTCTCTCTAATTCTCTTCCATTTGTATATATGTGCGTGTGTGTATATATGTGTGTGTAAATTTGTGTGGTGGGGGCAAGGGAAAGGGGGCAGGGTTGGGGATGGGGGTGGGGAGGGGGTGTATATGCATATGTGTGTGTGTGTGTATATGTGCGTTTGTGTGTATATATACGTGTGTGTGTGTGTGTATATGCATGTGTGTGTGTGTGTGGTAGGCAGTGGCGGTGGGGGGGAGGGGGCAGGGGTGGGGGGGGGTGGTACTCTGTGTGTGTGTGTATATGTGCATGTGTGTGTATATATATGTGTGCGTGTGCGTGTGTGTGTGGTGGGGGTGGGGCAAGGGGAAATGGGGCGGGGGAGTGGGGCTTGTTAATTTTTTAAAATTAAATTTTGATTGGTTTATTAGATATTGCCCCTCATATGCAAGTAGTGCCCCTTGTAAAAGAATTGATTGATTATTAATTTTTTTTAGTAAATTAATAATTTGTGCCCCTTTCATATGCAAGTAGGATTTCCCCTCATTGTAAATTAGTAAATTAATAATTGTATACTTTAATTGTTAGTTTAATTGATGAATGAATTAATTGAGTAGATAAATTAAAAGGAGTACGGGATACACATTTGTCGTTTCTATTGCGGTTGGATTATAGTGGATCGATGTTCGGTTGGTTAATTTTAGAAGTCGCATGATCACTGGATTATTGTCCATATGGGGGTGGGATTTTTTAACTTTTTTTAAAAATTACTTTGTATCACGGACAATATCTATATAGTATGATAATTAAATGAAACCTACTTGAAATTACATATAGTGCACATGGATACTTGCCTTCTAGTTCTTATGCGTACGCATTCAATAGCCCTTAGACCCGTTCGAGAGTCATTACCCCTGTAATGAGATCTCTCAAATTGTCTCGTTTGGACAGTTTGGGACTGCATAATTTCTGTATAATAATATTCTTAGTGGCTTAAAGTTGTTACTTTTGGAGGAAGTTCTGAGGTCATATCCTAATGTTCTCTGGGTACATACTAGATTGACAAGTGTGAGTGTTATTTCAATTGATCAATTGAAATAACACGCACACTTGCCAATCTACGTCGGGTACTTGGAGAACTATGGGGATATGTTGCCGATTTTTTCTCAAATCGTAACAATGTGCATGAGCTGTAAGTATATTACAGAAATATGCAGTCTTGAATGGGATAGGACCACTCACCCTTTAGAGGAGATGGAGGAAATATTAATTAAATGAAACATACTATAAATCTAAGTTTTGTTTATACTAATACAGGAATATACGCCTCTTGATAACTTATTTTTTGCGTGTAAGTCGTTGTTGATGAAAGCCAAGTTAGTAAAAAATTCTCACATATCTACAAAATATAACAATCTAAAGTATAGCGGTAAGTAAGGATGTCAATCCACTTGCTAGGGAGTAAGTTAGAGACAAATTCAATTGTAATTCACTTTTTATTTTCTTTTTGTGCTTTTTCACTTTTCTAATTTTTTTTTAGCTTTTTCAATATTAAAACAATAGGGTGAGGTGATGATGAAATAACACTAAACTAAAATAAAGATCTAAACAACTAACTAAAAAGTAACTAAAATGAAAACAAAGTTTAACACTAAAATAATAGATAAAGTGAGGTAAATAATTGTGAGAACAATCAAGGAGTGGGATTACACCACAAATTTTAGTTATTCTAATTAATTAATTTAATTATTTGAATTCTCCTAAATTAATATCAAAATTACAAATCAACTCTCGTTGCAAGTGTAATTAGAATAGTAATCTTTTAGAAAGTTAAGTTTAACACCCCACAGCTCTAGAAACATAGATTCACACTCCTTTTAATTAATCACCCTAGGATCGGTCAATTAGAATTTATGTCAATCTTATAAACATAAATTTAGAGTTGAAATTCAAGTGATAATACCCCACTTAAGAAACCCCTATCTCTAGTTCAAATCTAAAATGTGTATTATCACTAGAATTTTGATTTTCTCTCAAAAATCATTTACCCTCTCTCGAGGCGTAAATCTAAGGGTGAGCGATCAAAATTAACATTCAAAGGAACTTTTCAAGTAAGTAAACTAATAAAAATAAAATAACATCAAATAAGGGTTTTACCCCACCCCTTGAAAGGGGATTTAGCCTAACATGATATTAAACATGACAAATTAATAATCAAGGCTACTAAAATAAAAGAGAAGAGAATAGAACAAGCAAACCAAATCTCTTTGAGAAAGTTGAACTCTACTCTTCCAAATTGAAGCATACAATCCCTCAAATTGAACATCCAAATGCTTTGAAATAAATTATTCACTCAATTAACTCTCTTACAATATTTAATCTCACAAATATCTAACAAAAATAAAAAGAATAAAATAAAACTATATACAAATGGTGTTTTTCTCTACAATTCTCTCTCTAGAATTTTCCTATCTCTAAGCTCTTTTTTTTTAAAAAACTCCCTTTAAATGAGGTCTTCTTCTTCAATTTATAATAGGCATTGAGCATGGGAGGTTAATTTGGGTAATTGGTTTAAGTGTGCATGTGGTTTGGGTGTGCTGTGGGAATGGTGAGGTGTGAGGATAAATGGGTGAGGGAATTGGGGAATAAAAATCTAATATCATTTATGAGTATTTTTAAGGGTATATTGGGAAAAAGGGTAAAAGTGGGTTTAATTTGGCACATGGGTTTTAGTTTGATCTTTGGTTTGTTTGGCATTTGGAATGGCATGTCGTGTGGGGATTTGGAAATGGGACAAAATGGGTTTGGGTTCATGGCTTGGTTTTGGGAGTTTCATGGGTGTGGATTGCAATAGTGGGTTGTGGCTTGAGCAAGTGGGTCTAAGGAAGAGGTGGCAGGAGCTCCGAAGTGGGAGGTCGGGTTTGAGTTGGATGGGGGCGTCGACGAGAGAGGTCACCGGTGGTCGGAGGGGTTGGGGTCAGGATCGGTGCAGTCGCGGTAGGAGGGCGCCGGACTGTTGAGGTCGCCGGCCTTGGAGAGTCACGATCGGGGGTGATGCAGAGGGGGGATGGGTTTCGACGGAGAGAGGAGGCAGGGACCGGCGGTTTCTGCTGGGCAAGGGGAAGGCGGTAGCAGGTCCGGCGGGATCGGAGTAGGAGGTGTAGCGGCTGGAGGTGGTGTTAATGGAAGTTTGGTGATGTTGAGAGATAGCAAGTGGTGGTGAGAGGTTGAAGAAAGGTTGGGGTAGGTTAAGGTGTTGTGAGGGTGTAAGGAAATAGGATGAGGGTGAGAGGGTTTTAGTATGTGGTTGGGTATAGGTTAGTTGGGAGTGATTTAGTGTGTGAGGATGTAGGGAATATAGTGGGTGTGAGGGTGTAGGATAAGTAGTATTAGGTGTAGGGGGTTATTGTGTGTGTTTAATTTGGCCCAACTAAAATAATAAAAACTCAACTAAAAATTAATAAAATTAAAACTAAAAAAAAATAAAATCTAAGTAAAAAAATAAAACAAACTAAAAAATAAAAATATTAAAACTAAAAATTAAATCCTAAGCTATTAAAAACTAAAATAAAATAAAAGAAATAAAAAATGAAAAATTGTAATAAAATCTGAAAACAAAAATCCTAAAATATAAAATCTAATAAACTAAAATTAAACTCCTAAAACTAATCCTAATAAAACTAAAAACTAATAAAAATCGAAATAAAATAAAATTACACTAATAAAATAAAATAAAACCTAGAAAATACTAAATAAATCTAAAATAAATCCTAAAAATAAAAATGACTCAAATTAAAAATCTAAAAAACATAAAATGACACAAACAAAACACACACAGGCTTGGGGTAAGTTTGGGATACGTTTAGGCTCGGGTTAGGGTACGAGAGAGGGAATTAGCTCCATTCATGCGCAATTACTTTGATTTAAATGCTTGAACTCTGCAACGCACAATTAAGCCTGCATAATTAACATTTAAGCACATAAGACCCAAATTATCGAGAATTAGCAACAAAAGTACGTCTATTCGGGGTAAAAATTGTATAGTTTTGGGTGCTTATCACCTCTTACCTTTAATAGGTGATTAGTTGTAGTAGCTGTGATGGGATATCCTAAATACAAAGAGTGGATGGGTGAGACAATTAGAATGGGGGATGTGTTTCGTGGAGGTGCTAATGAATTTGTGAAATACGCAAAGAGATGTCATAATGATGAAGAGTTTCCGTGTCCGTGTGCTCGGTGTAAGAATGGTAAGGTGTTTGAGTGGAAAATAGTTGAACTACATTTGTTAAGATGGGGTATGCAAGATAATTATTTATTTTGGAGTTTTCACGGTGAATTGAAAGTTCTTTTTGTCACCGAATAACCTTCATAATAACCTTCAACAAGTAGGATAAATGTAGAAGGGGACGACGTAGATCATAATATGTTAGAGGATTTAGTTGATGAGGCGTACAGAGTTTATGAAGTAGAGGAGAATGAGGTTACTGGTGATGTACAAGGTTCAGGTGCTCATGAAGATATCACGATAAACCTTGACGATGACTACCAAAGTTTAAAATTTAAGGCGACCCAACTGTTATACTCTAGCTGTGAGAAAGATCAAACAACTTTACATGCCATGGTTGGTTTGCACAGTTTGAATACGCAGTACGATTTGTCTGGCAATAGCGTGACAGGAATTCTGAATTGGGTGAAGGGCTTACTACCCATGGATAATACGCCTCCAAATAGCTATCCTGTTATGAAGAACAGTGAGAAAGGTTTGGGAATGAAGTATAAATCGATTTATGCTTGTGTGTAGACTGCATTCTATACCGAAAGAAGTATGAAAATCTCGATCGTTGTCCCATTTGCGATGAACATAGATATGCCCAATCTACTGACAAGGAAGGCACAAGCTCAAAAGTGCCTAAAAAAGTGTTAAAATATTTTCCCGTTGGGCCTAGATTAAAGCAATTTTCACAGTACCATGGATAGCAAAGGCAATGACTTGGAATGCTAGGGAGAAAGTAGGGGGTAATCTCATACGTCATCCTATTGATTCTATAGCTTGGAGGAGGATAATTATGAGTATCCTGATTTTGGTCGAGAACAACGCAACATTCATTTGGCTATATCAACAGATGATTTCAATACATTTGGAAATCTAAGCACAAATCAGAGTGTATGGCCAGTGATCCTAGCCCCACTAAACCTCCCTCCTTTATAGTGTATGAGACCTAAATTTTTGATGTTGTCTTTGTTGATACTTGGGCCAAAGGCACCAAGTGATGACATCGATGTCTACCTGGCTCCTTTGGTAGAAGAATTAAATGAGTTGTGGAAAGAGGATATCCAAGCATTTGACTCTTTTAGATAAGAAGAGTTTACGCTGAAAGCTATGTTGATGTGGGCAATTCATGATTTTCTTGCTTATGGGACATTATCCGGTTGTGTAGTATATGGTTATTTGGGGTGTTGTATTTGTGGAGAGGAGACTGAATCTCTTTTTCTATCCGCTAGCTCAAAAAATGTATACCATTGCCATAGTAAGTTTTTAACCCCGGCTTATAGTTTCAAATTTGAGAAAGGTTCCAATTTTTTATCGTGCGGGGTTAAGCATTCGCTACCACCGAGAAAACTTTCAGGTTCAGAAATTGAAAGTAAATCTTATGATTGTGGCCCTAATATGCCAGGTAAGAATCCCAAATTTAAGAATGTCAAGCATAAGAAGACCCCAACTGGTAATGAAACTGAGATAATAAAGGCATGGTTTAGGAGGTCAATTTTATTTGACTTGCCTTATTGGAAGAATAACCCAGTGTGCCATGTATTGGATGTGATGCATGCAGAGAAGAACCTCGATTTTTTAGTAATTGTACATATTATGAGTTAGATGATGTTGTTTTAGAATTCAGAATTGAGGTGTTAAACAATAATAAATCATTTGGATTTGTAGTAATTGTACATATTTGCACATCTTCTTCTAATTCATTTGGATTTGTACTAATAACAATATTTTTTTTACAGAAAATGTCTCCTTCAGGTATTAAGGCGAGGATGATGATGCTGATTGTGATGATGTCGTTTGGGCTTGGTGGTAGCGGAGGAGACGAGGGCTCATTGGCCCTTAGTCTCCCCAAATATGGCAAATTGGGGATGGTCGTCGAGAACAAGACGGGGATATTAGTGAGATTCCTCGAGTTGGTAAAGACGATCATCAGCCCGGGGTACACTAGTTGGAGGGAGGTGCCAAATAAGCTCAAGTTAACTATTTGGGTGGTACTATAGGTAATGTATTTATATTTATATTTATATTAATATTTCAATTTCAATTTCAATTTATATTTATTCGCAACTAACATTGTATTTGTTGGACATGAACAATTCATCCTGTCTCCAGAACTACGCGATTCCGTCTTGGAGTAGTTGAGGGAGCAACACAAGACGTGGAAGAAAAATTTGTGGGGTAGGTACTTTGGGAAGACCCGAGACTCCATTATCTGAATGCGTGACTCCGTCCCGCCAAGGAGCCGATCTCATTGGCACAATGGCAAAAGATCATTGACAATGAGATTGGAGAGCGACAATTGGCATCTCGCCAATTAGGGAGGAAAAACCGAGCAAAAAAGATGGACGTACACAACTCTGTCCGGACGTCTTAAACCGAGGTTGAGCATAGGATGATGGTAAGATTTTATTTTTCTATAATTACAGAAATATGTTATTCTGCATTATTTTACTTTGCGGGGCCGATACTAATTTTGCATTATTTTATTTCAGGGGATGGGGAGTGGCCCTAGGGGTAGGCCACATAGGCTCGATGCTTATGTGTCTATTCAGACGAAGAAGGGGAAGGATAATGAGGTGCCTCGATTGTCGCATCCACGATTGTAAGTAATCTGACAGTTTACCTTTTATTAATTACGTTATAATTTTTTTATTTACTTATTTAACTAATCATGTGCTTTTTGTCGTTTTAGGCAATGCTTAAGGAAGTGCATGAGTCGCAGTCTCATGCCGACATGGAATCTTTGTCCAAGGACTCACTCAACCAAGTTCTTGGCGCTAATCGCAAGGGGCGGACAAGGGGGTGAGCTCGCGGTTGGCCAAATATAGGATCATCGGATTGGAGATGAGTAACACTGGGTTGGCTCGAACAGTGGACTCGCATGATGCGCAACTATCCTGTTTGGAGGCGACAATCCAAGATATGTTCTCATTCATGAAGAGTTCATTGGACGGAAAGCGTAAGGGGAAAGGGAAGGAGAAGGTGGTGGAGGATGAGAATGTGGACGTTGCTGCTTCATCGTCGACATGTGCGGAATGTGATGATCCAGTCCCCTATTTGGCTCCCTTCGACCGACCTATGACGACACTTGGTTGGCCGAGCATGTTTATACATGACATATTTGATGGCGAACGGATAGGGAGGGGGTTGAGGGACCCAAATACCATCCAGGTTATGCTATTTCATGGACGTGCTCTTCAAGACATTGAGGCTAAGGTGCTCGTCACGCATGTGATACCTGGGAAGGAGAACTCCCCATTGTGGTTGCGCAAACATTGTGACATGGTGCATATTCAAGGGTGTATCAATTCGTATATCGTGTGGCCTATCCACATCCTCAAACCTACCCCAGACATATAGTGAGATTATTCGAATTGCATTGTTTTAAGTTGTTACAATTGAATTATATCGTGATGCATATTGTTTTGAATGTATATTTGCATTATCTCTATTTTATTTGGATATATGATGTTTGAATAGGTACAACATTGATATAAAAAGTACAAGTATACTGCTGGGCAGTCGCAGTGGCCATACTGCCCAGTAGATTTTTTTTTCAATTCTGCCCAGAATTGTCACGATCATAGACCGTGATAATTTTTTTTAATAAAAGGCTGCTGATTTGTCACGGTTAATAACCGTGACAAAGCTTATCAGGTCATTGATCGTGACATGACCGTGACAAGTCTAATGAACTTATCACGGTCAAAGACCGTGACAAGTCCATGAAAACAAACGTTGTCACCCCCAGACTTGTCACGGTCATTGACCTTGATAAGTTGGACTTGTCATGGTCAGTGACCGTGATAAGTCAGCAGATTTGGTTTAGTGAATATTTTAAATGTTTACATTTCATTTTAATCAGATGAGGACGGATTAGAGTTGGATTTTAACAAAACTCTGGTTTTAAAATGGTTTCATTAGAACTCTATCCGACAACGTCATTCAAATAATAAGAGATGTCATTCGAGCGATAACTCATGTCGTTCGAATGACATAGAGTTTCGTTCGAACGAGACTCTGACACTGTCTTAATTCATTATAAATAAAGGTGTTCTATTTTCTCGAAGTGAGAGCATTCTCGGAAAAATAGTTTACGATCCAGAAACCTGTTTGCACATATTTTCTAAGGTTTTAAAGGCTTAAACACATCCTTAGAGTTTACAAATATCCGAGTTATCATTACCATATATTTATGTGATCTTTGTTGCACCAAGGTGGGTTTGTTCAACACTTGAACATTGCTGGGTTTTGCGGTGGAGAAATGAAGAAGGTTACTTTCGTGTTCAACATCGTAGACGACACAAGGCTGTATCGATGGATATCGAGACACTCGCGAAGGCGCGTGTTGTGGAAGAGCATCATAGAAAAAGGTTACTTTCTGTGTGGGCATTATGAAGATTTGTAGAAGATCAGAGGAGCGTCAAGTCTCGTGGGTGGATTTAGTCGTTGTATAAGACTACCGTCTAACTTTGTAAAACCATTGTCATAGTGATTGTCAGGCCTGGGCCATCCGAGTTTTTTTCCCGATTGGGGTTTTTCTCGTACATCGGCGTTGTGAGTATTGCTTTACTTTATTTTACTTGCTTTACTCACTAGTTGTCTGCTTAGGGTTAAACAAGATAATATTTTGTTAAGTTAATTTGGTTCACAACTTGGTTTGATAAAATTGAAAAAGATTTTTTTTTTCAAAAAGAGAAAGTTGGTTTGCATTCATTCTTAACTTAATTCCGATCAAGCAAAATTTTTTACTGAAAGTTATATTTTGCGGACCTACAAATTGATATCAGAGTTAGAAATACATTTTTATTGTATTTGATCCCTTTTTTCTTATAAGGATGAATCTTGATGGTTATGATAATTTTTGCACTCCTGTTTTTGATGGCACTAATTATGCTTATTGGAAAATGCGAATTAGAAGTGCTTTAAAATATATTGATGAGCGTGTTTGGCTAGCTGTTGAAAAAGGTTGGTCACCACCTATCACACGAGAGGGCGAAGTCACTAGATTGAAACCCGTTGAGTCATCGACTGAGACTGAACATAGGCTTGCACAGTATAACTCTAGAGGTCTGCACATTATTTCCTCACATGTCACCCCTGAAGAGTATAATCATATCATGACTTGTGAAACTTCGAAAGAAGCTTGGGATACACTTGCACTCACTCACGAGGGCACGAGCACGGTTAGGGCGTCTAAGTTGCAAAATCTCACTACACAATTTGAGACAGTTAAAATGTTAGGGAGTGATACATTTGATTAGTTTTACACTAGGTTGTCCACTATTATTAATGCGGCATTTAACCTAGGTGAGAAGATTCCCGATAACCGAGTGATTAAGAAAATTTTGAGATCGTTGCCGAGTAGGTTTGATGCTAAAGTGGTCATTTTGAATTCCCTTGGTATGCTTAACTCGTCGAAACTAGAAGAGGTTATAGGTGACTTACAAACCTATGAACTCAATATCTTTATCTCCAAGCGAGTGCCAAAGAAAGAAAATGGCATTCCTTTGAAAGCCCAAAAGGAGGAAACTAAAGTTTCGAATGATGACTCCGATTTCGACTTTGAGGATGTCGTTTTGTTGGCAAGAAAGTTTAAGAAAATTCTGTAAATTCATAAGCCATCGAAAGATGCCAAAAAGTTTAAGAAATTCAAGGGCAAGGGAGACTCCACACCTAAGGATAAAAGTGAGAAACCTAAGAGAGATGAGTCTGATAGGTGTTTCGGGTGTGAGGGTTATGGTCACAAAGTAGTTGAGTGTCCCACTAGACTTAAGAAAGAGGGCAAGAAACCGATATCATACAACGCCACCTTAAGTGATAGTGAACCGGAAGAGGGAGAGGATTTCCCCATTGAGCGTAACTTTGTTACGTTTATGGCATGTCATGTGAGAGACAATGATATATCTTCCCATGAGGATACTCATGTGCATGACTCTTTCGAGACTATTAAGTGTTCTTCTTAAGAGGTTGAGGGTGATGAGAGCGAGGATGAGGAGATCGACGTAGGAGAGTTGCAAGTTGCATTTTGAGAGTTGTTTGAGGATATGGTAAAGGTGAAAAAGGCTAACTCAAAATTGCAAGCTAAGTTGAAAGAGCGTGCCATAGAAAATAATGATGCATTAATGGAGGATCTTAGGGCACGTGAGAAGAAGTTTAGGGAGAAGCTAGAGTACGTAGAGAAAGAGAGAGACACCCTCAGAGGTTTGATGGAGGCTTTGAAAAAGGAGGTGCTAGAGTTTGAGGAGTCTAGGCGTCTACTGGAGTCTAGGATTAAGGAGTTGAAGGAGAGTTTGAGAGACTCTTCTAGAGTTAAGATTGAATTGGAGGCTAGAAGTGAGAAGTTGGATAGGATGCTAGGCACCGTCCAAATTAAGAGAGATAGGGGAGGTATTGGTTTTGATGACCGTGTTGTCCCCATTCCCCCCGCACGTGTGAGAGAGCCACATAGGAAAGTTAGAAAAGGCCCACACATAGGTCACTCTCCATACCATCGCTACACTTGCACGTTTTGTGGTAGGAAAGGTCACCTTAGAAAGTTTTGCTATGACCTTATAAGTGCTCCTCGAAAGTTTAGGAAGTTTAGGAATAAAGTTTCCCCGATTTCTCCCACCCCCATGCATCATTATACACCTACTTAGGTTAGGAAGTCGAATTTGGTAGCTTTAGGAATAAAACTTCTGGTTCTCATTTGGTTGCACTTGATTCTTCCAATACTAGATCTAAGGGTTGAGTGTATTACCATGTTTATCGATTTGTATTATATTTTTCATTTATTGCATCTTATTTGAAAAATATAAAAAGATTTTGTTTTTGATAAATTTTTTGAGAAAAACACAAAAAATATTTTTCTTTTATTTGAGTCAGAATATTTTGAAAAAGCCAAAAAGATTTTCGGTTTTTTTTTGAATTAACATGTTTGATGTGGTATATTGGTGTGCTTGGACCCCCCTTCCTTCCATTATCCATGTGGCTAGGACATTTGGTCATTATTATCGATGCTTAGAATGATCTTAACCATTGTATTATGGGGTTGTTTCGAAGTTGATATGTGTTTTGATTCGACTTTGTTTATATGCCATCTTTGCACACATGCACGAGTTTATATGGATGTTCGACTACTTGCATGTTTGAGTTTGGTGAGACGTTATTATCTCAATTTTGTCATCTAAGTAAACATAAGGAGGAGGCGTGCATGTAATAACCGTTTACCCGTTAGCATTTTAATTTGAAAATATGATGAGTGTATGGGAAAGAGCTGCGAGAGTATAAAATTGACTTGTCGTGAAAGCCACCGTTTAAAAGATCCCCCAAAAAAATTAAAATGACAATAAAAAGAATCATATGCCAAAAATGGGCCAAATTAGTTTAGCATTCAAAAGAAAATATGAAACATTTGAGGGAGTTTGGATGGATTAAAAATTTAAATGGGTTTTCACAAAGAATCCTATAGTTGAAAATTCGTGTCATGACGCTATTGTTTGTAGAATCGTCAAAATTCCAGATTCGTGTGCATGATGATTGTTTAGTTCATTAAGCTCACACTTTAATTGTCACATATGGCTACAATAAAAGTTTGATGATAAATTTCTATTGATTAGAGCCTCTTGATCGTTTCGATGTGTTGGAATTATGATTCATTTGTTTTAGTTCACGCACATACCCTCCATGTTCATGTTTAGGCACATCGATACTATGTTATCATGTTACTCATATTTGTTTGTTTTGATTCTTTTTCTGTTTTATTTTTGTTTGGCAGTTTTGAGCCCTTTCCAGTTAGAATTTTCACATAATTTTTCCACTAGGCAACTTTATTTAATATTCTGGGGAGATTGTGAAAGTTTGATAATGTCGTTCTAACGACATGATGTTTCGTTCGAGCGATGGCGCTTCTGATTCGAGCGACATCTCAGGCTCATTCGAATGACAACCCGTTTGACCAGATTTTGTCTTTTTCTGGTTGAGTGTGTTTCAGTACCCTGCTGCATATTGATTCATATTTCGGTATTGGGTTTTTATTTATGCAGTTTACTTTGATCATTGACATATTTTGCTGCATTGGTTCGTTTATCACACCTACTTAGTCTAATATATTTTTGTGTGATTCATTGTTTACTAGCTACTTATTTGACATTACCTAATCATTTTTAGCTGGTAGTTACATGTTTTTCTATCATAATATGAGTTTGTCAAATTGGTATATCACATGCTAGATTTGTTTATCTTTTCACCGGATTGTCTATTCGAGACAAAAAGGGGGAGAGATGTCTGTGATGTTGGGGGAGTTATGTGTGCTTGACTTGATATCCTGATTTATATATTTGCATATATTGGTATCATGTTTTGCTCACATAACAAATAACAAATGATTAGGCTATAATATTTCATTTTGATTTATATCATTTGTTCTTCCATACTTCACTAGGTATTTGTCTATTTCATGTGTGTAGGTACTGAAGACTACATCACATTCAGCCATTCGAGAAAGTTTCATGCTTGTCGGTTCATTGTTGAAGAATCTTATCCTGTACTGATGATGTATTTTTTATTTTGGATTTGTGGGATGGGATTTAGGCGTCATACGTCTTGACGACCCGGCTTAGTCATTTTACGGTTGGTTTTGTCCCGAAATAGTCAAAGGGGGGAGATTTGTAAGGAATAAATTTCCAATTGAGTCTTAATGTTATTTTGACTTATTCTCGGAACAAAACACTTTTGAGTCATAGGTAGATTTTTATTGTCCGATCATTATGAGACTATGACTTGTCAAAGATTTAATTGAAGACGTTGCGACAAAGCTATAAAGAATTAATCATGCCAAAGTTTAATTGGTGATATTTCTCATCTTCAAGGTCTTATTGCATTCCGAGATCACACAGGTATGAATGCATATTGTTAATGAAACTCGGAATTTTAGTTTACAAAAATAAGGATGTTTTTTTATAAGAAAATGTTTTAAAATGTCTTAAATGTTTACACTTTGTTTTAATCAGATGAGGACAGATTAAAGTTGGATAAGAGTTGGATTTTAACAAAACTCTGGTTTTAAAAATGGTTTCATTAGAATTCTATCCAACGACGTCGTTCAAACAACAAGAGATGTCGTTCGAGCGCGAACTAATGTCGTTCGAACGACATAGAGTTTTGTTCGAATGAGACTCTGACTCCTCCTTAATTTATTATAAATAAAGGCGTTCTATTTCATCGAAGTGAGTGCATTCTGGAAAAAATAGTTTACGATCCAGAAACCTGTTTGCATATGTTTTCTAAGGTTTCAATGGCTTAAACACATCCTTAGCGTTTACAAAGATTCGAGTTATCATTACCATATGTTTATGTGATCTTTGTTGCACCAAGTTGGGTTTGTTTAACACTTGAACATTACTGGGTTTTGCGGTGGAGAAGCGAAGAAAGTTACATTCGTGTTCAACATCGTAGACGACACAAGGATGTATCGGTGGATATCGAGACACTCGTGGAAGCATGTGTTGTGGAGGAGCATCGTAGAAGAAGGTTACTTTCTGCGTGGGCACTATGAAGATTGGTAGAAGATCAAAGGAGGATCAAGTCTCGTGGGTGGATCGAGTCGTTGTATAAGACTACCGTCTGACTTTGTAAAAGCATTGTCATGGTGGTTGTCTGGCCTGGGCCGTCCGAGTTTTTTTTTTCCGATTGGGTTTTTCCTCGTACATCGACGTTATGAGTATTTCTTTACTTTATTTTACTTGCTTTAATCACTAGTTGTCTGCTTAGGGTGAAACAAGATAAAATCTGGTTAAGTTAATTTGGTTCACAACTTGGTTTGATAAAATTGAAAAAGATTTTTTTTTTCAAAAAGAGAAAGTTGGTATGCATTCATTCTTAACTTAATTCCGCTCAAGAAAAAGTTTTTGTTGAAAGTTATATTTTGGGGACCTACAAAATAACCTTCTTCTACGCTGCTCGTCCACAACACACGCCTCCACGAGTGTCTCGGTATCCACCGATACAACCTCGTGTCGTCTACGATGTTGAACATAAAAGTAACCTTCTTCGCTTCTCCACCGCAAAACCCAGTAATGTTCAAGTGTTGAACAAACCCAACTTGGTGCAGAAAAGATCACATAAACATAACGTAATGAAAAGCTCGGATCTTTATAAACTCTAAGGATGTGTTTAAGCCTTTAGAACCTTAGAAAACACGCGCAAATAGGTTTCTAGATCGTAAACTGTTATTTTCCAGAATACACTCACCTCGAGGAAGCAGAACACCTTTATTTATAATAAATTAAGGTGGTGTCAGAGTCTCATTCGAACGAAACTCTATGTCGTTCGAATGGCATGAGTTCGCGTTCGAGCGACATCTATTGTCGTTTGAACGATGTCGTCATATAGAGTTCTAATGAAACCATTTTTTTAAAACTAGAGTTTTGTTAAAATCCAACTCTTATCCAACTCTAATCCGCCCTCATCTGATTAAAACGAAGTGTATATATTTAAAACATTTGAAAACATTTTTCTTTTAACAATAACATCCTTATTTAAATAAAATTAAAATTCTGAGTTTCATTAACATTATGCATTCAAACTTGTGTGATCTCGGAATGCAATAAAGCCTTGAAGACGAGAAATTGCACCAATTAAACTTCGGCATGATTAATTCTTTGTAGCTTTGCCGCAATGTCTTTAATTAAATCTTCGACAAGTCATAGTCTCGTAGTGATCGGACAATAAAAATCTACCTATGACTCAAATGTTTTTTGTTCCAAGAATAAGTCAAAACAACATTAAGACTCAATTGAAAATTTAGTCCTTACATGCTCGCACTATCGTCTAGTCCCCGATACCAAGTCAATCCCAACTCGACCTCTCGACTTGACTGTCATCCCGGTATTTACCTGAATCACATAAGTAAAGTCCCTAAACATATAAATTAAATCTAACAAGACGACTATACTCTCCGAAGTCTCATCCTTGCTATAATATAAACACGTGCTCGACCCCCTCAGGATGAGGTATCACCACAAGAAACCTATCCTATCCTAGAATAGTAACCATGATTGTCCTACTATAATGGTTCCCCATCTCTCTAACCGTCTCTAACGAATCCATATCATGGATAATATCATACTCGTACATCACTAAAATGAGCAGATCCACTATAAACTTAGCCTCCCAATGCCCACATCTGCTCCCATGTAGATGGAATAAATTGGTGCCCCACTACCCAATGGTAAATATATGATCATAATAATATCTGACACTATATCCACATCACTAAAATGAGCAGATCTACTGAAAACATAACCTCCCAATGTCCACACCCGCTCCCCTACAAATGGAATGAATAGGAGCCCCACTACCCAACGATAAATGTACGATCATAATAATATCTTATGTTATATCCACTATACCTGTCTCATGCCCAAATCTAGTGTAAAAAAAATGCTATGCACTCGTGTAAAATAATACCCGCCCTAAGTGCTCATGAACTGGAAACATACCCTCAATCGCTGATGGTGCTGGCTGTAAAACTAGTCCACAGACGTGATACACATGCATAACCTGACCCTACAGAAGCAGTAATGCTGGAACTTCTAGTGGGGACTAAAGCTGCTGTAACTAGTGCCCTAGTTGGGCCTCCTGCTACTGACCCCTAGCCTTGTTCGGGCATGCATTCTGCATTTGGCCTTGTTCCCCACGCATGAAACACTTCCCTATAAAATCTTCCTACCTCTGGCCCTACTGACCCTGACGAGTCTGCCCTTGTCCCCGACCCTGCTGTCCCTGATAACCCCATCCCTATTGGACCTGAGGAGTGTGCTGCTAGACCTAATGGCCCAGTCTATAACTACTATTACCCGACCTAAAACTCTCTGAGTTCTTTTACTGGGAACCCCGCTCCTACTACATACTCTGGTGTTGTGTCACCCTGCGAACACCATTGCCTCCATTCTTGCCATGCTGGCTTGACTATTCGATCCTCATCACTCCTCTATGATGGAAGCGATGATCCTTATAGTGAAGCAACATGACGTTAACGACATTTGTGTAAGTCCTTAATGCCGGGTTCCCCAAAAAATGTTGACGAATCATCCAAGTAATGTAATACCCCGTATTTTTGGAGAATATAGAAATTAATTAAATCGGTGATTTAGAAATTTATTTAATTTGGAGAAAATATTTAATTCGATGATTTTGATTTAATCAATTTAGTTTAAATTAAATTTCGCGCGTGCCATATTTCAAAGTAAAAATATGATGATTGTATAAAGTGAATCGGACGGTGATTTTGAGGTCACAGTTGGTTCCGAAAGGGTGGAAATAGTATATGCAAGTTTATAGTTTGGGTTCCGGGGCGATTTTAGAGCAACCCGGCACCGTTTGAGGGCGATTCGATCATTCGGGAGTTTGTGGTTAAGATAACTCCCAAAATTGAAAGTTTATATCTACCCATTAGATAGAGGGGCTAGGCCGTAGGAGAGAAAGAGGAGGGAAGAACCAAGCTTCCTACACCATATTTTCTCCCCGAACGTGACGTAATCAAGATCATTGTGAGGGGAGAACCACCACACCATCATCCCAACAAATTTTAGACCTTAAATTATAAGGCATGTGTTTATCTTTCATGATTTTGAATAAGTTATAATACCCATGTAGTGTAGGGTTTTCAATTTCATCATTTCAATTATGTTCTTGGGATTTAGAGGAATAAAACTCATGATTCGGTGTAGGATTGCATGTAGAATGAATTCCTATATGAATATAAAATGAAATTAGAATATATTTTATGATTAATATGGAATCTTGATGGGTTCTTGATTGAAGAACATGAATGTTGAATGACTTAGGGTTTAATTGATGAACACAAGATGTCAATCTGCCAGAATTTTTGATGTAAATTTAAATGTATTCCATTTCCATTGTAATTAAAGTTATAGTGAGAGACATAGATTACTGTAAAGGTATATGTCTTATCTTTATAATGAGCTTTGAATCAGGTCAATAGGAGTTCTGTAGAGGGAGTAATCGACGTTTTACTCTAGGGTGTTTGATCTGTCAGAATAGTAATCTGTCAGAATGTTTAACGTAGCTTTAAATGCGTGCCATTTTAATTGTACTAAGAATTAGATTCGAGCCATAGATTTCTGGAAAGGTATATGTATTAGATTTATAATGATATTTGAATGAGGCCAATTGGGGTTCTGTAGAGGTAGAAATTAAAATTGTATTACAGGGTGTTTAATTTGACAAAAAATTAACGACTCGATTTGGTTACCCATCGTTGCCCAATTTTCCTTGTTTAAGACCTGAACTTGTGTATAATTCTCGGGGAACTTTTGGTATACCTTTAATTATATTGAGGGATATAATTATCACCAGTAGTCCAATAGTAAGGCTGGGGATTAGTCATAAGGGAGAAGAATTAAGGCTAATGATAATCGGGCATAATTTGTAATGTGAGTAAATTCGGGGGAATGAGAACGAATTACGGACAGATGAGTGAACCTATGATTCTAACCAATAATGTAGGAGTGTATTAGATACTGATATTTAATCAAGGGTTAACTAGGGCCCTCGGGTAGAGAATAATGCTTGGGTACATATAATTGAGAAATATAAATGTCAATAAATTGTATGGTTGTATTCAAGGGACATATACTATGTACGAGTGATTATTATCGATGAGAGCATACTTATACGGGTTAGGATAGGTTGTCTATATGAATTTATTATAGGTCGTGTGTGTGCCTATATTTAATATACATATGGTTAGGCTGTATGTATGCCTATTATGTACTTTTGTGTATGTTAACATACCTACGCTACTTGATATCACGGAGGTCCCGCGCAATGGGCAATCCCACCTTGACGATTCCAGTGAGGTTTGAATTTGTGCCCCGGAGCATAGTGCTGATAGTGGATAATTGATAAGCACCCGAAACTGTACAATTTATACCCCGAATAGATGTATTTTAGTTGCTATTTCTCGACAATATGGGTCTTATGCGCTTAAATGTTTAATATGCAGGTTTAATGTACGTTGCGGTGTTCAAACGCGTATTTAAAGGCAATTGTGCATTTTACGGAGCTAAATACCAAATTCCCGTACCCTAGCCTACCCTAAACTTAGCCCAAACTTACCCCAAGCCTGTGTGTGTTTTGTTTGTGTCCTTTTTATTAATTTTTAGATTTTTAGTTTGAGTCTTTTCTATTTTTAGGATTTATTTTAGATTTATTTTAGAAATTTTTAGATTTTATTTTCTATTTTTCTATATTATTTTTATTAATATAATTTTATTTTATTTTGATTATTTTTAGTTTTATTTTATCTTATTAGGATTAGTTTTATTTTATTTTGATTTTTATTGATTTTTAGTTTTATTTTATTCTATTTTATTAGGATTAATTTTAGGAGTTTAGTTTAGTTTATTAGATTTTATATTTTAGGATTTTTGTTTTATTTTTATTTGATTCTTTATTTTATTTTTAGAATATAATTTTATTTTTAGGTTTCTAGTTTATTTTTATTAATTTTATTTTAGTTAGTGTTATTTTAAGGTCCAAATTAAACACACACATCACCATTATCATACACTTATCCTACACCTAATCCTACACCCTCATCCTCACCATACACCTTACACCCTCACCCATACAATCATCACCCTCATCATCTTCCTTAACCCTACAACCCATCTTACTCTCTCTCCTCCATAACGTACACTCCCCAAATCAAACCCACCACAAAACCTTAAGCCATCCCCTACCCAACTCCAATCCCCTCTCTCTTCCCCCTGCCAACACCGCCGGAACTCGCCGGCGTTACACCCTTCTCCAGCCACTCACCCTGCCGGCGGCGCCCTGCAATGCCACCCTCCGACCGCGAAAATCCAGCCCCCTGGTCCCTCGCCGGCGTCGCCTCTCATCCTTTTCCAGCCTCGGACCCTCTCCCCCTTACCAGCGCCGGAGCCAACTCACCTAACAACGCCCCTCTCTCTCTCACTCTCCGCCGGCGACCTTCGTCGGCCATCCACAAACCTACCTCCGACAATTTCCAAACCTCAACCCGAGACCGGCCACACTTCCCACCTCCATCACTTGAAAACCCATTTCCAAATCCAAACCCAGTTCAAACCAAAACCCATTACCCATTTTCAACCCACTTCTTCCAAAACCAAAACCCACGACTTTTACCTGCCAAAACACAAGCCAATCTCAAAACCCAACAAAACCAAATAAAATTAAACCACATGCACTCCCTACCTTTTTACCCAAAATACCCCTAAACTACCTTTTTAACCCCAATACCCATTATACCCTCAAACCATATCAAATAACCTCACACCCCCATGCACATGTGACTTCACCCATTTCCACATGCACTCCCTACCAATTTCCAATTGTACCCCTTTGCTCCATTGCATATAAAAAGAAGATGAAGACCTCATTTGTAGAGGAAGAATTCTAGATTAGAGAGCTTTGTAGAGAGAAAATTCTAGAGAGAGATAGTTTAGTTTAGAAAATAAATTTTTGTAAATAGTTTTTCATTTTTTATTGTTAGATATTTGTGAGATTAAATATTGTTAGAGAATTAATTGAGTGGATAGTTAATTTCATATCATTTGGAAGATCAATTAAGAGGTGTATGCTTCAATTTCTAGGATTGGAGTTCAACATAATCAAAGAGATTTGGTTTGATTGTTCTCTTCCCCTCTTTTATTATTTTATGCCTTTGAATATTAATTTGTCATATTTTATACCATGTTAGGCTAAAACCCCTTTCAAGGGGTGGGGTGAAACCCTTATTTGATGTTATTGTATTTTAATTAGTTTAATTACTTGAAAAATCCCTTTGAATGTTAATTTTAATCCCTCACCCTTAGATTTACGCCTCGAGAGAGGGTAAATGATTTTCGAGAGAAAATCAAAATTCTAATTATAATACCCATTTTAGTTTCGAACTAGAGATAGGGGTTTCTTAAGTGGGGTATTATAATTTGAATTTCAACTCTAAATTTATTTTATAAGATTGACATAAATTCTAATTGATTGATCCTAGCGGGTAATTAATTAAAAGGAGTGTTGATCTAATTTTCTAGAGTTGTGGGGTGTTAATTTTAATTTTCTAAAAGATTACTATTCTAATTACACTTGCAACGAGAGTTGATTTGTAATTTTAATATTAATTTGGGAGAATTCAAATAATTAAATTAATTAATTAGAATAACTAAAATTTGTGGTGTAATCCCACTCCTTGATTGTTCTCACAATTATTTACCTCACTTTATCTCTTATTTTTAGTGTTAGACTTTGATTTTCATTTTAGTTACTTTCTAGTTAGTTTTCATCTCACACTTTAGTTTACTTTAGTTTAGACCTCATCTCACCCTTTTGTTTTAATATTGAAAAAGCTAAAAAAAAAAAATAGAAAAGTGAAAAAGCACAAAAAGAAAATAAATAGTGAATTACAATTGAATTTGTTCCATGTGTTTTACTCCCTAGAAAGTGGATTGATACCCTTACTTACCTCTACACTTGAGTTTGTTATTATTTGTAGGTACATAAGGTTTTGATTAGAAAGGGCTTTTCAACAACGACACAAATATACGCAAAAGTCTTTCTATCAAATGGCGCCGTTGCCGTTCTTGGGATTGTGAAGCTCGGAGCGGATTTCATTTTGTATTTCATTTATTTATCGCATTTTTTTTAGTGCCATTTTTTTGTATTACTTTAGAAGGCTTGTATTTAGGATTATTTCATTCTTGGCTTGTATTGCGGTGCTTAGAGACACCATTTATTTTCCATTTAAATTTGTAATAATTAAAGACAAGCGTGATAGGGAAACCGGACAAGGTAGAGAGAGGGCGCCCATTGGCGAGGATTTAGAAGCCTCTCTACCTTGGGTCGGTAGGACTCCTGGGGACGACTGAGATTGGCGTGATCTCCCCCCGGTCGACTCAACATTTTCAGCACCCCACGGCCTAAAAACCGTGGGAGGTATATTTCTTACACCCTCGCGCCTCTCCTGTTAGCGAGTCATTTATTGTGTGTGATTTGTGTGCTCTTATGTGATTTTATTCTCGCATTTATTTTCGAATGGTGTGATGAATTAATTGACTAAGACCTACACCCGGTCACTCACGAGAAGGGATTTCATCACCCGACTCACTCGCTTACCATTGTGTGCTACCCTAGCCATCACTAAATTTAAAATCAATCAACTAGGCAGCCCACTAGGAGAAAATTTTGCAAAGGAGATCACTCATAGAAATTCCGTGAATTTTTATCGCCCGCGGACTTAATTAAAATTTGACTACCCTCTCACTAAATTTTGAAGATAAAAATTGGCTATGTGCTAGTTAGGAATTTTTCTTGACTTGTGTGTGTGTCCAATTACATTTTCGGTAGTCGGTTTTAGTTGGTTCGTGCCAATTCAAGAGTCCACACTTTTTCCCACCTTTTCTTCCAATCCAAAAAATCCAAAAATATTTTTTTCCTTTATTTTTTATAAAAAATCCAAAAATATTTTTCTTTCTTTAATTTTTAGAAAATCCCAAAAATATTTTCTTTCCTTTTTTGAAAAAATTCCAAAAAATCAAAAAAAATATTTCTCCCCTCATGGCCGAAGAACGTCCTTTACGGGACTACTTTGGTCATTTTCCATTGACACGTGACACGTGTGAGAGTGGTCCCGAGCGGTCCCTTAATGATATTCTTCATGATTTCACCTCTCTCACGAGTACCGTTGATACTCTTGACCCGTCCATTCACGCATCTCATTTTCCATCACCCTCGGTGTCAAGTGTCGACGTGTCGCGTACCGTGTTGTGCACCCACTGTTATTATGCCGATCACATGTCCCATGAGTGCCCTTACATTCCATATCCATCCGAACCCACCATGATACATGTGTATCCATATGACACTGTTCCGGAACCCACCTCGGCCCACTATCCCGATACACCTCATCCCGAGTTGTGTGAGTCCCCGAGTTATTCGTGGAGGCTTGATCACCCTTCCACGCAATACGAATCCCAACCCGATGTTGTGGATCCTCACACGTTCCAAAAGTCGTCATGGCAACCTTGTGCACCCTTTCACGATCAGTCTCCTCACTACGCAACCCATGAGTATCAACCCATTGTCCATCACGAAAGCAATCCTTTCGTGTATGATGAACTTGACCCCACCCCACCCACTTCACTTGAGTATTCTCCATATAGTCCTTACCATAGCGAGTTGTGTCCACCTCACTCACCACCACCCGTCACTCCACCACCACCATCATCCACCTCCGCTCTCGAAAACCTCTTGCAAAAGTTCATTCTCGAGCAAGAGCAAGCCACTCAACTTCAAAATGACGCCCTCCAACGGCTTGAACAAAGATTAAATGAAATTGAGTGTGAGCGAGAGTCGGACATTCCCATGTATCCACCCATTGTTGCACCCGAGTGTGCTGATGATGTGTCCTCTTGCGACACCGATTTTGAGTGTGACCAACCCTATACTCCCAAAAATCTCAATGTTGAGACCATTCCATGGTCCGGGTCCCACGTCGACAATTGTGTTGACTTACCTTTCCTTAGTGAGCCTGATCCAGTCCCGCCATATCCAAATGAACCTATCATTGAGGTTCACCTTCCCCCACCCACCCCATTTAACGATGCTACTCTTGTGGAGAAGTTGACAACTCCATCTTTAGAAACCACACTCCCTTGTGAGTATTCCTTTACTCCTCCCAATGAGTGTGTGTCTCCCACGCTTGAGTTCGATCATCTTCCTCCACCGTTTATTCCACCCGATACACCATTTATCCCACCTGACCCACCCATTATACCTTCTACCCCACTACCTGGTTTGGATCTTGATTTTGCACATTTCCAGTTTCCATCTACAGTTTTAGATCCTAACCTAAAACCATCCACCTTCCACGAGAGTTATGGTGATACTCTCCACTTCCGTGACACCGAGTTTGTTCCTCCATGCACACCACTTCCTTGTGGTGTTGATTTTTCTCCACAACTCCCTGGCGTGTCACGGCGTGACCATTATCAATGTCCATTCATAGAACGGTCGTGTGATTTTTATGAGGCCCACCCCATCACTATTTCCAAACCATTTTGCCTCCCTCACCAATTAGAGCACTATGCTTATAGGGCCCTTGTTGCCCTCACCTTTCGGCTCAATAAAGCTCGAGACCGATGCCTCTTCACCCTTACCTTAATACCCACCCACCCATGGTCCACCGATGCTTTGCATCGTGTGATGCACTTTGCCATACAGGTGCATTGACCATTTTAGCCTCTATCCAGCAAGACTGACGCTTCAGTCTTGTTTGGGGGTGATTCTTATCACCCGATTTTTCTGCCACCCTGTACTTTCATAGATCTTATCTTTAGGGTGAGATTTCATCGGTCTGGCTGAAGACGTTAAACTTAGCGCTACCGGGAGGCAACCCGCATTTCTTGTACTAGTCTCATCCTGTTTGGGGGTGGTGTTTCACATCACCCTATGTTTTCCCATGCTTATAGACTTGTACAATTTTTTTTCCTCACTTCTTATTCAGGTTTATTCTTGGCTTCATCTGTTCACTTCATTAGCGGTTCATTCTGGTAATCTCTTTCCTACCTTATGCTCTCAATTTTAAAAATCATTTTATTTAACATCGAGGACGATGTTCCTTTTTGTTTGGGGGTGGGGAATTTTATCAAAATCGTGCCTCTTTTGAAAAATTTTGAATTTTAAACCTGATTTTTAAAAAATTTCGTGCAGTTTCTTTCATCTCACTCATTGATGTGAATTTTCAATCATCCATCTTTCAAAAGTCTAGGAATCAAGCTAGAGAATATCTTTTATAAATAGCTTATGTAATACATAACAAGGCATTTTGCACCATGAATTTCTAGACTCAACAGAATTTGCGCATTTATCACGTCATTACGTTTAGAGTTGAAGAGTACTATAATTCTAAAGAGAACCTTAAGGATCACTAGTAGAGACTTGAGCTTGTGAGATTTGTGCCTTTCACCCTTTTTGAGTGTTTTACGCAATCTCCGAGTCACAAGTTGATTCAATTTCGTTTGGGTCCGCACTTAAATTGTTGTATGATCTCATTTTCTTTCATAAAAATTTTGGTTGATCACTGAGAATGACATTTTTTTCGAGTTGTAAGAAACGCGTGTCTTGATATTTGTCCCGAATACTAGAATTTTCACCCATACACCTACCACTTTCCCCTCATATCACATTTCCATTCACTTCACCCATTATATTCCCATGCTCTTCCATATTCCCCACATCATACATTCCCCACTCCACTCATATATCATCCTTCATTTTTGAGAAAAAGAGTGTGATTTCAAATGTAAATGTCTTCATTGTTAGTTTGAAAAGTGAGAAAAAAAAAAGAAAAAAAAAAGAAAAAAAGAAAGAAAAAGAGAAAAATAGCAAAAATAGAAAAAAAAAGAAGAAAAGAAAAGAAAAAGAGAGAAAAAAAAAAGAGAGAAAAAAAAGAAAGAGAGTTGTACTTAATTTTTGTTGAAATAAAGACATTTGTGCCTAATGTGTATACACTCTTCTTTCGCATCCATTTTTCATCCATTTCACATCGCATATCCACCATCCATCCATCATACCATCATCCCATCCTATCCTACCTCATCGCATCCCACACATCCCATTTCATTTACCCCCTCACCCATATACATACATATTCCCCTTAGTGTTCGGGCGAATGATAGTCAACGTGGTGAATAACTCGATGTTCTCACTATAGTGATTAGCATTCTTTCATGAGATCATTTTTCTTTCTATATGTTCGTTCTTTCATATATGTGTGTGAGACGTTTGAACTTGCTTACATTTACTCACCTCCTCACACACAAGAGCGATACACTGACCCATATCTCGAGAGTTCGTTTGAGAGTGATATATCTAGTGAGATTTGAAGTTGAAGCGTTGATTCCGACAAGGCAATCTAGGAATTACTCTTGTGATACTCGACCCGTTTTGACTGATTCACACTACACACGTTGAGTTCTAGGAAGGATGTGCCTTGAGTATTTACTTAGCTAAACTTTTACAAATTCTAGCTTGTATTTCTGAAATCATTTATCTTGTGATGGATTGTGCCATTATTCTACATCTAATAAGAGATTGACTGCCCTTCAATAAATTTTTGCAAAATAAGAATTTTGTGGGTATATTCCCTGCAAACCCTCACGAGACACAACTCGTCTTGTAGGGCAACCTATAGGTTTAAAGGCTTGTTGCACATGCTAAGTGCAATCGCAAGTGCCCGCGAAAGTGGTACACTTTTGGTTACTTATCTTTCTCTTTCTCTCTATCTTATTGCTCGAGGACTAGCAATGCTCTGTTTGGGGGTGGTGTGATAAGCACCCGAAACTGTACAATTTATACCCCGAATAGATGTATTTTAGTTGCTATTTCTCGACAATATGGGTCTTATGTGCTTAAATGTTTAATATGCAGGTTTAATGTACGTTGCGGTGTTCAAACGCGTATTTCAAGGCAATTGTGCATTTTACGGAGCTAAATACCAAATTCCAGTACCCTAGCCTACCCTAAACTTAGCCCAAACTTACCCCAAGCCTATGTGTGTTTTGTTTGTGTCCTTTTTATTATTTTTTAGATTTTTAGTTTGAGTCTTTTCTATTTTTAGGATTTATTTTAGATTTATTTTAGAAATTTTTAGATTTTATTTTCTATTTTTCTATTTTATTTTTATTAATATAATTTTATTTTATTTTGATTATTTTTAGTTTTATTTTATCTTATTAGGATTAGTTTTATTTTATTTTGATTTTTATTGATTTTTAGTTTTATTTTATTCTATTTTATTAGGATTAATTTTAGGAGTTTAGTTTAGTTTATTAGATTTTATATTTTTGGATTTTTGTTTTATTTTTATTTGATTCTTTATTTTATTTTTAGAATATAATTTTATTTTTAGGTTTCTAGTTTATTTTTATTAATTTTATTTTAGTTAGTGTTATTTTAAGGTCCAAATTAAACACACACATCACCATTATCATACACTTATCCTACACCTAATCCTACACCCTCATCCTCACCATACACCTTACACCCTCACCCATACAATCATCACCCTCATCATCTTCCTTAACCCTACAACCCATCTTACTCTCTCTCCTCCATAACCAACACTCCCCAAATCAAACCCACCACAAAACCTTAAGCCATCCCCTACCCAACTCCAATCCCCTCTCTCTTCCCCCTGCCAACACCGCCGGAACTCGCCGGCGTTACACCCTTCTCCAGCCACTCACCCTGCCGGCGGCGCCCTGCAATGCCACCCTCCGGCCGCAAAAATCCAGCCCCCTGGTCCCTCGCCGGCGTCGCCTCTCATCCTTTTCCAGCCTCGGACCCTCTCCCCCTTACCAGCGCCGGAGCCACCTCACCTCACCTAACAACGCCCCTCTCTCTCTCACTCTCCGCCGGCGACCTTCGTCGGCCATCCACAAACCTACCTCCGACGATTTCCAAACCTCAACCCGAGACCGGCCACACTTCCCACCTCCATCACTTGAAAACCCATTTCCAAATCCAAACCCAGTTCAAACCAAAACCCATTACCCATTTTCAACCCACTTCTTCCAAAACCAAAACCCACGACTTTTACCTGCCAAAACACAAGCCAATCTCAAAACCCAACAAAACCAAATAAAATTAAACCACATGCACTCCCTACCTTTTTACCCAAAATACCCCTAAACTACCTTTTTAACCCCAATACCCATTATACCCTCAAACCATATCAAATAACCTCACACCCCCATGCACATGTGACCTCACCCATTTCCACATGCACTCCCTACCAATTTCCAATTGTACCCCTTTGCTCCATTGCATATAAAAAGAAGATGAAGACCTCATTTGTAGAGGAAGAATTCTAGATTAGAGAGCTTTGTAGAGAGAAAATTCTAGAGAGAGATAGTTTAGTTTAGAAAATAAATTTTTGTAAATAGTTTTTCATTTTTTATTTTTAGATATTTGTGAGATTAAATATTGTTAGAGAATTAATTGAGTGGATAGTCAATTTCATATCATTTGGAAGATCAATTAAGAGGTGTATGCTTCAATTTCAAGGATTGGAGTTCAACATAATCAAAGAGATTTGGTTTGATTGTTCTCTTCCCCTCTTTTATTATTTTATGCCTTTGAATATTAATTTGTCATATTTTATACCATGTTAGGCTAAAACCCCTTTCAAGGGGTGGGGTGAAACCCTTATTTGATGTTATTGTATTTTAATTAGTTTAATTACTTGAAAAATCCCTTTGAATGTTAATTTTAATCCCTCACCCTTAGATTTACGCCTCGAGAGAGGGTAAATGATTTTCGAGAGAAAATCAAAATTCTAATTATAATACCCATTTTAGTTTCGAACTAGAGATAGGGGTTTCTTAAGTGGGGTATAATAATTTGAATTTCAACTCTAAATTTATTTTATAATATTGACATAAATTCTAATTGATTGATCCTAGCGGGTAATTAATTAAAAGGAGTGTTGATCTAATTTTCTAGAGTTGTGGGGTGTTAATTTTAATTTTCTAAAAGATTACTATTCTAATTACACTTGCAATGAGAGTTGATTTGTAATTTTAATATTAATTTGGGAGAATTCAAATAATTAAATTAATTAATTAGAATAACTAAAATTTGTGGTGTAATCCCACTCCTTGATTGTTCTCACAATTATTTACCTCACTTTATCTCTTATTTTTAGTGTTAGACTTTGATTTTCATTTTAGTTACTTTCTAGTTAGTTTTCATCTCACACTTTAGTTTACTTTAGTTTAGACCTCATCTCACCCTTTTGTTTTAATATTGAAAAAGCTAAAAAAAAAAATAGAAAAGTGAAAAAGCACAAAAAATAAATAAATAGTGAATTACAATTGAATTTGTTCCATGTGTTTTACTCCCTAGAAAGTGGATTGATACCTTTACTTACCTCTACACTTGAGTTTGTTATTATTTGTAGGTACATAAGGTTTTGATTAGAAAGGGCTTTTCAACAACGACACAAATATACGCAAAAGTCTTTCTATCAATAATTATGTGAGAGTAATAGTGATGCCGACAGGTCGTTTGGGTACATTAGGTATGTGCGCACCCCAAAAGACTTAGTGATATGTTCACCTCCAATATATGTGATTTGATTGATGGTTTGAGGAGACGTTCTGAACCGATAGTCCATGATTTGGTATGAGAGGTATTTGGACTGATAGCAGAGTATGCGAGTGCACATCGTTAAGACTAATCCGGGAGATGCGGTATTATGTGTGTGTGTGTGTGATATTTATATATATACTCATGGATGTTTAATATTGCTTATGTGTGATAGTAAGGAAATTAGATAATGTATATCTAAACAATGTGTAATCTTATTTATGGGTGATAGTAAGGAGACTAGATAATGTTTATCTAAACAATGCTTAATCTACTTATGTGTGGTAGTAGTAAGACTAAATAGTGTATATCTACATTGATGCTTAATCTACCTAAGTGTAAATAGTAGAAAAGATAGATAGTGCAAACCTAAAGGTAAAGTAAGTGCGAGAACTTTAAAGGTGGATACTAATAATTACTTAAGAGAAATGTTAATTATTTATTGGCAGGGAACGTACTGTATGGGCGGTACGGGATAAGTTAATGAAACTTAGATAAAGGCTTAATGATAATTAAGGGTATATTATAGCGTACTATATGGGCGGTACAAATGAGCTAGATTGGTTTATGGTTACTTAGATGCTTGAGATCTAGTTAGATTGGGTAGCTTAACTAGGTGGTACATTAGGTGTGCACTATAGATGAGAGGTGAGAAACTCAAGTGAAGGTAACCAACTTAACATGTGTATCCAATAACTGTTCATTTAAACTGCAATTTAAATGCTTAATAAATATTTTCAAATGATTTTTACTTGGGCTCTGACCCATACTTACAAAAATTTTTCCAAAACGTTTTAGGTGTCCAGCCACAGGGACGCCAAGCAGGACGATCTATTCCAGGGATGCAGCGCTGCGACACTTGTGGATGCTTGCAGGATTTGGACTTAGTTGCTTCAATTAACTCATTCATAGTGTAGGGTTCAGTTCAGTATTTCACGCGGGCATGTTGCCCTCAGCTATTCCATTTATTCAGTCAGACTTTGTACTTAGAGAGTTTATTCATATTGGACTTTATATTGGATTTTGGAACCGATGGTTTGTTCGGTATTATTTTATTTCAGTTATGTATATTGTGGATGGATTTACATTACTATTTCATGAGATGTTAATCATGGTAATAATGTTCCGTTGTTGTTGTTGTTGTGTAAATAAAAAGATAAAATTTGGCACCGACTTTTTGAATACTAGATGGTTAGTAAAAAGTTTAAATTATTTTCGAGTATGATGCTAAGAACTAACCATACAAGAATCCTATTTAAATTTAATAAAGGCCTGATCACTCGGTAATTAATTAGGCCGGGTGTCACAAGTAAATCCGTCCCTAAACTTGAGAATCTTTTTCTCATTAGTGTTCATCTTGTCTGGTATAAGATTCGCCAGGCGAGTGAACTCTTCCTCATACTCGGCCACAGTTCGGACCTCCTATAATAGATTTTGAATTCTCCTCCTCATCTCCATATACACCATTGATGAAAAGGACTTGCAATCAAACCTCACTCAAAACTCTTAGATAGTCATCGTTTACCTCTCCTATAATGTGGTAACTAGCTCCCACCACCGTAAAGCTACCCCAACTAGCTTAAACGTAGATAGTACCTGCTTTTAAGTGTCGTTGCACTCAACCATACACAAATGCCTCTGGATGTCCTTCTTTTATTGGCTAGCTACTACAACATTCGCGCTCCCCTGAAAATTCGATGGATGGCCTTTCTGGAAGGCCTCTCTTACTCACTCCCAAAGTGGAGACACAGGGTGAGCCTGAACTGGTGTCACTAGCTGCTATAGTTATGCCTAGGGAAAATGTTATGCCAAGGTGGTCATAGCGACATTAACTGCTTGCGCTACAATAGTGGCAACCTCTACAGCTATCACCATCCCTGGGATGGCCTGCGGCTCCAGCAGAGCCTCCCCTCATTCGGCCCTCCTAGTGGCCCGAGCTGGTCATCCTCTCCTGTTTGGCATCTGAAACCAAACTAAATTTTTATGAGATCACAGGTAAAATATAGCAGAAGAACATAAAATTCTCAAATAATGATGCAACAATCCTATTCATAGGGCTCTATATTAAAGAACGCTATGCTGAAAACAAAATGAAGTCGTACAGACCCTAAGGACACTAGAACCTGATGCTCTGATACAATCTGTGACACTTCGCCTAATCTAATACCGGTTGATCAGGCCTTTACATGGGAATCATATTTGATTTCATTATTTGCATCACTATCAAAAACAAATTAAATAAACTAATAAACAATTAAGTCCGGTGTCAATTTTTAAATCTTGATAACATGCATAGTTGAAACCATTCGACAATATATATGCATAAACACACACAGTGAATGAAATGCTTAGAAATATTGATAGCACAAATAAATAAACAAAACAAATTATAGGTATCTAGAATACAATAATCCAAATGTGAAAACTGAGAAATGTAAATAATATCTGATAATGAAACTATCAAACTATAGGCAATATGCCTAAAGAGGACGCACTGAAATGGAATCCTATCAAGATATAATGGAGAAGCGTCTAATCAAACTCTGCATGCATCCACAACTACTACAACATCATCTAAATGCAATGGAATGGCTATCACTGGTGAACCTGTGGTTGAGCACCTAAAAGGTTTTGAAAATATTTTTGATATGGGTCAGTTCCCAGAACGTTTGAAAAATAGTTGCAAGTATTTAAATGCAATAATAATAAAGTTGTATGAAATATTCATGTTAACTTAGCGTCGCACTCATATGAGATTATCATCACCTCTCATATAAATTGTGCACCTAACGTATATATTTTATTCACCTCGTTATGCTACCCCGCCTAACGAGTCTAAGAATCCTTAACGTACTTTAATCCTCTAACATCTAGCCCATCCGTACCGCCCATACAATACATCACACTATGTATTAAGTAGCTAACACAAGAGTTATAACTTAAGGTTTCTCATTCGTATATATATCACTATGTAGGCAACATAACCATACACTAGTTGTAACTTGATATTCACGTATTGCTCCCCCTAGTAAATCGGTTCGATTTACTGTGCTGCCAAAGCGAACCTTTAACGATTTTTCACCCCCAACTTCCATCCATGGTTGTTCAAACCTCCACCAAACTCCCATCCATGAACTCTAATTCATACCCAAACATATTCCAACGATTTTCTATGTAAAAATCATCCCAAAAAAATCTCCAATCACTCGAATAATAATTTTAATCAAGAATCAACACTATATCAAACCATGGTTTCAAGATTTGGTTTATTCTTCTTTATTTATTAAAGGATTTATCTTTTTTTATATAGATTTACATCAGATTCATTCCAAAAATATTTTGAGATTTATCTCCCATAATTCATATATTTTCAAACCCGAATTTATCGTAGTTTCCTAACCCGAAAATGATATTTTCAGATGATATTCCACACCAAAGTTTGTATGAATAAACGTAACTACAAAGGATTATCAAAGCAAGCAAATACTTGCCATAAAGATGATGAGATTTGAGTTTCTCCTTCTGAAATACTTCTTTTAGTGACGAGCTACAACCCGAAGATGTTAGCTTTCTACCCCAGATCGTTTCTTCTTCCTCTTTTCTCACTTTCTCTTATATTTTATCATTCTCTCACAAACCTAGCCATTTTGGGTGGATAGATAGCATACCTCCTCTATCCACTTTCATTAAATATCATCCTTAAACTCTCCAAAACTCGGATTAGGGTCAGCCCCCTTGGGTTAATTAACTCTTATGCCCTCCTAGGGTTCATACTTAGTCTAAAAAGCTCCTAGAACCCAATCATAACCCCGAGTACTTATTTTGGACTATTATGGCTCATTATGAACCATCGATGAACTCAAAACTTTTCGAGTTCATCACATTCCAAACACTAATCTACTTACATGTCCCGAATGAAATAGCAATAAACCCGTCGCCTTAACTCATTTACGATGTAATATAATTTAATACGTTATCATTTATTTATCACACAAGTAAATACAAATATACATAAATATTAATCCTTTTTATTCTCTAATTAATATTTATCTAAGCCAATTTACTTTTTGATTAAATTAAAATTACGTGTACACATGTAATTTATAATACCTTAAAAATATGGGGTGTTGTAGTATGTTTGTGTGTTTGTATTTGTGGGTATGTATGGGAATGGGGGGGGGGGGGGGGGGGGGCTTCCGAAAATGATACTAGGAGTGCGGTGGAGGAAGTTGTAGGCGGTAAAAAAGGTAAGGAGTGGTGGTGAGTAAAGGAGAGGAAAGGTGTGAACAACATAAATGTAGTTGCATTTTTTTAATTAAGTTATATTTTTTTGTTGATGGTTTTTAATTAATATTATTTTTAAATATAAGTGTGTATTTTGTTTACCCGCGGCATCAAATTAATGGGTCATTTGTCACCTGGACATCACTTTATATGCCTAGTCATCAATTCCGTGAAGTTACTTAACAAAGCAATAACATAAGTGTAAAATTGCACAAATTAAATTTTTTAAAAATAACATTGCAACTTTGAAACATCGGATATAAAATTAAATATCACCCCAAGCTTCACGATTAATTTTGCATTTTCCCCATATTTTAATAAAGATTTGTCTCTTAATTAGATATGGTATACGCTTCCTACTTTTACCTTATATCGCTTATCCTTGCTTATGTAACACATCACGATTTTGGGGCTGAGAAATTAAAATTTTGGGAGAAATAAAATTTAATTAAATTGGAGAATTTTAAAATTTGGCAATTGAGGTCCAAAAATTGAGGCCGTTATAAAGTATTCCGAATGATAATTCTGAATGCGTCATTGATTCCGGATGGGTCGAGATAGTCGAAATGAAGGTCATTGGGTTTTATTTCGGTTCCGGAATAATTTTAAGTTAGTTTGACTCGAATTAGAGTAAACGAGTCATTTGAAGTGTGTATTAACATTTTAAATTGGGATTATGTTTTAAAGGTTTAAGAGGCTTACATATAAAGCCATTCTCATTTAAGAGGAAGAGAGAAAGAGAAAGAAAGAAGGAAAGAAGAAAGAAAATAAGAAAGAGAGGAAAAGCTTGGAGATTTCCGGCCCAAACGCGATCTCGAGGATGATTCAACCTCTATAATTCTCAGGCAAGTGTTTAATCTTGCTAAATATTTCATTTGTGTATTTCATTTCATAAATTTTGGTTAAAAGAATTGTATTTTGGGTACATTTATCAAAACCTAAATTTTGGTTTCAATCTTGAAATTGATGTTTACACATGGGTTTAAGGGAGTAAAACTTGAGGAGATTAAATATTGGAGAAGATTTGATGTTGAGAACATATTTGGGGATGAGAATAAAGTGTTGGAAGTAGTATAATTGGAATTTTGGGTTTTGGAGAAATAGCCCATTTCGTGGCTTTCTGAATTGGCCGAATCGATTCTTCCCTAGAGAATTGATTCGCCATGTTGCAGAAACATCAGGTCATTAGGGCCGAATCGATTCGCCCCTAGCAAATAGATTCGGTATGTAGCAGACTTATAGGTCTAGTTGGGCCGAATCGATTCGGAGGGGGCGAATCGATTCGCAGTTAGGACCAAATCGATTTGGAGGGGCCGAATCGAATCGAAAATAGGGAAATTTTGGATAATTTTTCCTAGGGAGAATTTTACTCCTATTCTCTTGGGCTTATCGACTTGGAACATTATAAATTGAGGAAGGGGTTGTGATTTGAATATTTCTAAGGAGTTTCTTATATGTTATGATGGTGGGGACACATCAAACTATTTTGGAGACGAATATATGTTCATATTGGAGATTGTTATGTTAGAGTAGTGGGGAATCTCATTGAGAACGGAGTTCTATTTAGGGCTCATAAGTGATCCTAGTTATGATGTAAGATTAAGGACCCTTTGAGAGAGTTGGGAGGGTACGACATGGAATAGTAGGCCGATAATTGTGTCGAATCCTTATAGTGATAGGATTCTACTTAAAATTAATTGGGGACCGACGAGAGAGAGTGGTTGCGTATCCTTAGTAATGTTTAACTTAAGGAATAGATTGTAAACGCAATAAGATTAAGGGCTCATAGGAGAAATTGAATAGTAGGCCAATTTATGAATGATGGGGATACTCTAATGATTAGAACAAGATTGGGTCAAATGGTAGTCGGGGTAGCTACTATATATCTATGCGTGATCAACGTTGGGCATCCCAAAAGATGATGGGATCATTAAGATAAATTTAAGTTTAAGCTTGAGACTTGTGGACTATTAGTTATGTGTATACCGATAGTTGGGATTGTTATTGGATGTATCGAGGTGCGTTTCAGATATTGATGGAATGTGTAGCGATTGTCATATACATTAAACTTTGGGGTGATAACCTTAACGTTGAATATATTGGAAGACTATTCATATCATAGGGGTAATGGATGAATATGCTTCAAGTGAGGGATCGTAATTACATAACGATTTAAGTTAATATGTTTGGAGTGATGGCTAGTATAATGAGGACTATGTATACGTATAGCCAAATTTGGGGATTTCATACATATGGATGAGAGGTAGTGTGTATTATATGTGGTTATATATATATATATATATATATATATATATATATGAGTAGATATGTATATATGTATTCATGGCGTGAATATCTAAACCGTGTGTGATGGTTTAATTATATGATGAGATCATATGGATGTATATATATTGTGTATGCGAATGATATATATACTTGTGGTGTGAAGCATACCCAACACATACTACCATTGGGAAGTTGCACGATGAGGGTGAGCACCCTGGCTCGAGGAGCAGAGTGTGGATATTCCCCAGGTCATAGCGTCTATTGTGATATTGTGTGATTTTTTTGGAATGAGACATGGTGGGTATGTTTCATCTCATTGCCGGTTAGGAACTATAACCTCTTCCCGGACGTCGTGTGTGTGTGTTGGCCGCGATGTCGGTGATATTGAATCCGACCGCTGGTCCCCAGGATGGTATATGAGTAATGCCCTGGAAGATGATAGTATGGTGCAGTATATTGGCATTCTATAGTCGGTTGTATTATGTGTATGGCAATTGTACATTATGTGTGTTATGTACACATGGCTATGAGAATGAATGTATATATATATATAAAACCTATAGGTGAAAAGGATACGAAGTTTCTACGACGTACATCTTGGGTGATTTTGGTGCACGAGTTTATTTGTGGTTAAAGGATCGTACTTAAAGAAAATTTTGGTGATATCGACCCAAGGATTTAATGGAGACTTTTAGGTTGTTCTTAGATAGTAATCTTGATTATAGTAGTATTTGTGTGTATGAAATAATGGATCTCTACGATCGACATTATCAAGGAGTAGTGTATCGGGGGGTTCCTTGTTTGGATTTCACTTTGCGAGACGCCCCACGCACGAAATGTATTATAATGTTGAGAGTGGAGAGAAGTTTTATCCTTATTAAATTGTGCATGTTATTTAGAGAATAAACTCTTAATTTGAAGCTTAATGTTAATATGTGAAGTAATAAGATGGATAACTGATTAAGTCATATATTGGAATCAATAAGGCCTAGTATGGCATATTTGTGTATACATATTTAAGTGTGATTAGAATGGGAAGGATTCTTGGGTTATGTTAGGATGACAGGTCTTGTGGGTAGAGGCCATGCCTATGGTAAGGTAGGTTGTCCTTATAGGAGGGGTAAGTTAATTAAGGTTCCAAGATGCGAATAGGTGCGCTGTTAGATGAGAGGTGAGTTTGGGGTTTCACGAGAGTGCGACTCCACTTTAATTATGAAATAAATGCATTGATATTATTATGCATGGTTAACACACTTGCTAAACATTTTTACACCTCGGGCTCTGACTCGTTTATATTTCTCTTTTGCTATATATATGTATGTACATATTACTACAGGTGTCCTAGCACATGGATACCGAATGCTTTTCTATCCAGAGTCTTGGGAGCCGTAACAGTTGTGGACTGTGGCGGGATTTAGACTGTAGTCGCTTCCTACTTCTTTGAAAAATCTAGGTAGGGATTCTGTTGTATATCTGGTTTATACCCAAGGGATATTTATAGCTGTTTATATTTCATCTTTATGGTTGTTGTACTGTTTGTGACCCGACAACTTATTTGGGTATATTTCCTTGTATATACTCATTTCATTTTATTCTAGCACTTCACTTATCTTGGTACTTGTGTGCATTTTGCCTTTTCTAGATATTTATATGGTTGGGTTGTTGTTCGTGGCATGTTTTCTTTAATTTTGGCATCTCGCTTGTATGATTTCGGGTAATTAGTCTTACAGTTGATATAAAAAACTAGATTTGATCTAATTATTTAATCACATATAAAAATGAATATATAAATATAAGACAAAAGATTTTTAAAGTGGTTCAGCCTTGTAAGAATGGCCTACGTCCACTGTATGTGTTATTGCTGACTGTTTGCAGAATTCTCGATAATAGGTTTTACCAAGAAATTTCGAGTCCCCTGCTAATGAGGAGGTTACAATGTATTTATAGCCTTGAAGCTGTACAAATGAAAGGACAATGCGCTGTTACCCAGTAGACATGTACATCTGTACTATATTAATGAGCATTTAATGCGCAATTACATCCTGGATTCTCTTGATTTGGATACGCTGCACACTTATGTAGCTCAGACCGCCTAAGCTGCTCGACACGCTTGAGTTGCTCGGAGAGTTTGAGTTGCTCGTTACACTTGAGTTGCTCGGTACTCATTAGTTGCTCGAAGAGCTTGAGTTGTTCGTTCTAGAGTATTCGTATTTACCATGTAAGAAGACTAGTGTCTTCATGTGACTGGTCCATATCAGCAGACTAAATTTGGTATCAACAGAAGCCCCCAATGTTTTGTAGTTTGATGTTGGGGGAAAAGTATGGAACATTCTGCTGCTTAGATTTTCGGTTTGTATGGTTTTTAGGAAAGCATTCGTTGTATGTAGCTCCTTTTTAAATGTGCAGTATCAGATCTCCTAAAGATTTTGAATTTCCATAACTGCTTCATTTTTTGTGCCCCTTTTCTTCTTTTTAGCCGCTGGATACGTAAACGCCCGTCTTGGTAATCATTGTTTTTTCTGTTCCCGAGGTAAAGTATTTAAATACGGTAAAAAAAATCCTATCGTCTTTTACTTTTCAAACCTGTGTCTTCAAACTTTTCATTTCTTCTCCATCTTGTGCGTTCGTTTCTTTCATTGTTCGCTGTCAACTGGTTCACTCTTCCCCTGTAAGATCTTCTTCCTTCTCTTTTATTTTGCTTTGATCATCATGGTTTATGTTGTTGAATCGCTTGACAAATTTCGTTTTGAATTTTCAATTCCTTCATGGGTCATTTTGGAGGAACTTTCTGAACCTTCTGACTATTTCTCTTTGGCTGAGGGACATTGGTTCCCCAGTCTCTTTATGGCCGAATGTGGCTTTTATTTTCCTCCAAACCCCTTATGTTTGGAGTTCTGTCAATATTTTGACGTTGTTCCTGCAAAAATAGCCCCCAATACCTGGAGAATAGTTAATGAAGTCCATAGGTTAAACCAAATTCATGGAACCCGTTTAGGAATTTTAGAAATTATGTTTTGCTAGAGATGGATTGTCAGCGATAGCACTTTTTATTTAAAAACTAGGTTTTTAAATAGGGCTTTAGTTGTCAGTCTCCCAGATGCCAACAGGGATTACTTCGAGCATGGGGTTGTTATGAAAAATTGGCAACATGCTCCATTAAATGGAGATGATGTATATCAGGGTCCCAGGTGTCCCCCTTATGGCAATGGAATAGGTTATTTTTATTTTTTGAAATATTGTTTTCTTGGTGTTTGATAAAATGTATCACTGACATTTAATTTTTACTATTTGCAGTTGATAGCAAAAGAAAATCTCCAAACGAAACAGAGGTTAATTTGAAGCATTTAAAACTTATTTGGAGTTTGCACCAAACTGTGGCCGAGGAGCACATTAGATCGGCCTCTTATTTACTGCAGTACAAGAGTTACACTTCATCCTTTACTGCTTGTCCAGTGGTGGTTAATATTGACTAAATACCAGCTGCTGAGTCTAGTGTGGAGGGTTCTTCTTCTGAATCAAGTATTCCTATTGGTGACATAATGAAGAGAAGAAAAGTTCCTTCCTTTTTCGACAAGTCTGATTCTCCTGTTGTGGAGACAAAGAGAAGTAAAAAAGATGTCCCAGGAGAGGGGATAAAGAATGTAGAGGTACCCCCTTCTGATGCTACCAAGAAGTTTAGCAAGAATCCCCCTGTGGCTCCAAGAAAGATCGTTGAAAAGCCCCCTGTGGCTCCGACTAAGGCTGTTGTTGTTTCTCCTCCAAGCGAGGTCATTGTTATTGTCACACCCCAAAATCCAATATCCATACTAATCATTTGTTATTGGAATAATTAGATCATAATCTTGATCCCAATGGAAATATGATTCATTCGTCAATATTTTCCTACATAATGAACATAATATTATTCTTATATCATAAAATTCAATATCAGAGTCATAATTAAGCGAACATACAATACCGTGATTAACTATGATCAACCCAATACATACTAAATCAATATATACAATGTATGAGTATATTAAAATCTTCAGTGTGACAACGATAAAATCCCATTTTTAAATCCCATCTCTCTCCAACGGTTCAACTCTCAAAGCTACCGGTCATATGGTATCCTAGCTGGCAGCGTGTGAACCTGAAATTGTTAAAATATAAACCGTAAGCATTAAGCTTAGTGAGGTACTCCTTCCCTACAATAGAATAACCATTCTATATCGAATATGTAGATATAAAATCCGAACAATCCTGCCCATTGGCAATAACAAATCATGGATCATAAGATCCAAATAATTCTGCCCGTTGGCAATAACAAATCCTGGATATTTGAATATCCAAACAAATCCTGAATACCGAAGTATTCAAACCAATCCTAGATCATGAGACCCAAACAAATCCTGGATATTTTAATATCCAAACAAATCCTGAATACCGAAGTATTCAAACAAATCCTCTCTTAGAGCTATATTCATATTTATATATGAAACAAATCATAAGTACACTCACCTTGGCAGTTTAACTGGCTTTGCCCTTGCCTTTATCCAGTACTTGTTCAATAAGCTCTTCTTCCCTTCCTATCATTCTTAAAATATTAGTATCATCATAATAATATCAATAATCCAAAGAACGATTTAAACATAATTCAATCCATCCATCCAAATCCATGCTAGTATATTTAACCTATCCAAATCATAGACCAAATATAAATTCATTTATTCTTGAAAATTCAATCCTTGTCATATTATTATTCCAATACAAAAGACGGTACATCATTTTAGGTCTCGTAGATCAAGATATGCTCATTTCTTTACCACATGGCAAATCTGCCCTATAGGCCCTCTTATCGTTCATTCAACTTCCACGAATTTCCATAATTTTTCTACATCATAAATTTATGTGATATTTCACCCAACATCAGTAAACATATTGAAAAACACAAAATTAAAGTTTCATAATTTTTAAGGTTCGTTTGCTATGTCAAGCAAAACACCGAACACATGGCGGGCATATTTTCACCCTTAGGGCAGATTTCATACCCGAACTTCAAACTCTCACCAAAGACTCATTTCTTGGTATTTTATCATTATTTTAGGATATGTCATACATATATGAGTCCCAGTTAATATCCAATTAGAATCAATCAATTCCAGTAAGTACACAAAAATATATGGAAGTTTGAATAAACAAAGTTTCTAAACAAAGCAATTTTAGGGTTTTGTACATTCAACTTAACTTAAACTTGCATATATCCATACATATGCACCCAAGCATGAAAGTTCAATAAAAAATCAAGGATTTATATCATATAAATCGTAAATGAAAGAAAAATAGCAAGATTCATGGTTGGAATTACCTTAGGGGTTTTTTCGTAATTTTCTATGAATTTTCTTCAATTTTCTCCTCACTTTTTCTTCCTAACTTCCTACTTCTCTTTCCTTAAGCTTAAAATCTCTCATAGCTGCATTTTGGATGAATAAAGAGGTAATTCTAAGGGTTTAAGGTCGTCCAAAGCCACCACCCTTCCCAACCAATGAGAATAAAACATTTGTTGCCATATTAAGACAAAATACTACTTAGCGGATGGACTACTTTGCCCTTGTTTTGTAACTTTGGTATAACTTCTCACTCGAACCTCCGTTTCACACACCGTTTGTTGTGTTACAACCATAACTCACTTGTCTACAACTATGTAGTTTTCACCTCAAGTCAATTGTTATGTCAGAAAGGTCAAAACTAGCCTTAAACATGAACATTCCTACCGAAACCTTCAAAATTTTGTATTTGTAACTAATTCGACATTTCATGCTTTTTGAAGGTAGGATTAGAATAACCATAATAAATTAACGTCACGTGTATTAATGACACACTAATCATATCACATAAGCTAGGCATGATTTAAGCATAATTAATCATAATTATATTCGGGTTGTCACAGTTATATCACCAATCAAGACAGCATCTTTGGTTGAGAATGTTCCTGCTCCTACGAGGAGATTAAGGAAAAGTTCTTCTGAGAGACCAGTAGAATCTGTCTCTCAGTCATTAAATGTTGAAGGTTGTGTTCCCACTTTTATTCCTCTGAGCTCTACTATGAGCTCGGTGAAGTCTTGGATTATCCCAGAAGTCCAAGGTATTGAAGACAATCTTTCTCGTGACAGGGTCATTACCTTGGATGCTCAACATATTGCCTCAGTAAGTATTACTAATCCGAACAATCATTTTTCAATGTTATGTCCCTGTACTGATTTACAATTATTTTTTTTTTCCAGCTGGTAACATGTTTTAACACTATTCTGAAGAAGGATGAGGCTATCAAGGCTTTAATCTCCTCGGGAGGTGTAGAAGAAGCTTTTACTGGATTAACCTAGTCTTTGAAGGAATCTCATCAGAAGTATGAGGAGAATAAAATTACTTAGGAGAAGCAGGTTAAGTCTGTCGAGTAAGAGAGAGATCGAGCTGTGGAGGCCTCCAAGAATTTGGAGAAGAAATTGGGGGAGTTTGAGAAGAATAATAAAGAGCTCGAGGAGAAACTCAAGAATGCTGTAGAGCTTGAGAATAAACTCAAAGCTGCTGAAGAGGAGGCTGGTAGACTCCGTGATGTTGATTGCCAGAAGCAGGAGTTGGAGGAGAAGATGAAAACCGTCGAGAAACTTCTTACTGAGAGGACTTCCTCGGAGAAGGTTAAAAGGAAGAAAGATGTTAAAAAATCATTCAACGTAGGTTGGGATAAGGCCTGGAATAAGTGTTTGGCTGCTATGTCATCATAAATGGAATACGCCAGCCTAAAATACTTTAGGGATAGATGGGTGGCAGCTCTACAAGAGCTGAAGGTTGTTGAAGATTCTGACTTGTTTTAGCAACACACTCATGGCCCTCCTCCCTCTTCCCGAGAAGAAGAAGAAGACAAAGCTGCCTCTGAAGAATCTTCCATGATAATCGGAGATCAGGCCCTTTCTGTTCCAGCTATTCAATCATGCTCCGAGCAACCCCAACCAACCATTACTCCTGTCGAGCAACTTTCTTTTTCCCTCCGAGCAACCAACCTCTTCGTCCAAGCCTCCTAAGGAAGTTTTAGGAAGCAAGGAGAAGGTGTAGAGTTATTCGGATCTTTCTTTTACTTTTTTGTTGAATGTAATTTTGGACTGCACTTCTCTTTATGATGAAATAAAAATTTAAACTTTGGGTTGTTTGTCTTAACTTGTTCTTCTACTTGCTCTTTCTGCATCCTCATTGATTTTTTCTATCTCTTCTCTTTACTAGTTTATGGCTAGGATGGAGCTCTTGTCAGCTCATGATACTGAATTGATGAAAAAATACAATGACTACTTCAAGGCTGACCATGCAGACCTAAACGAGGCTCAAATTGTTGACATCCTTGGTCCAAATACTTCTGAACAAGCAGTTGAAGCATATCAGTATTTGAAATGCCTGCTTGACCGAGCTGTTGCCAATATTATGGCATATTATGAGATAATTGAGGACCTTCAAGGAACCATCGAGGAACTCCAATAATAATATAAGGAGTCTTCTACTCTCTTGCATCAGGGGTATGAGAAAAAATATCAGCAACTAAATGCTGACAAAGGATATGATAAATTCATCGCTGCTTATGAGAAAAAAGAAATAATTCTAAAGGTTGAGGTCGAGGAGCATAGGCAAATCGTGAAACTGTTGGAGCAGGAAAATAATGTTTTACGAGGAGAGATATCCCAACTGAAATCTGCAGCATCTACCTCGGGAGCCTTGGTCCCTGTCAATGACGAAGGTTTCTCCTTCTTGGAGGTCGAAAATGCCAATTTGAGAGATGAATTGGAAACCTTAAAGAGGACTGGACCCTCTACTTCTACTCGCGAATGAGCGAGAGCTTCTCGGGGACGAGCAAGGGCTACTCGTGTTACTGTTGAAGAAGCTAGAATGCAGGCAGCCTTGGAGAATCAAGTATTCCAATTGGTGGTGAAGAATCAGGCTTTGTCAGAGATGTCAAAGAAGATTCTGAACCTCTCCGAGCAACTTTCCACACAAAACTCTGCCTTGGAGAATAAAGAAATTCTAGTGAATAACCTCCATGAGCAACTGGAGAGGTTAACTTACCAGTTTCATAAACAACCCAGGGAGTTTTGGATGGCTGGATATAATGAAGCCCTTTATCATCTCGATGATCGGATCCAGAATTCAAATAACGAGGGTTACAAACAAGGATGGCTGAATGCACTAGGGGTGTTAAAGTTGGAGCAGGGCCATTATCTATGGGATTACTATGACCCTGGATTGCTTGAGTTGCCCGTGCCACCTTTTAAACTTGATATGAGCTGGATTCCTTCTCGGGCAATTCCCCAATGCTTAATTTCTAAGTATCTCGGTGACTACAGTCTTCATTCTATTTTCGAGATATCTCGCCCGGAGCACTTGCTTGATCGACCATCTGTGATTGATGTCAGGATGCTTCGAGATCTGAACTTCATAAATTCCCCTTACGCCTTAGATGATCCTCCTACTGGATTAGAACCTGTTTCAAAGGCAGAGGGAAAGAAACTAGTAGAATAGGATTTTTATGTAATGGTTTTTTATTTTTTCATCATATGTAATCCTTCACGATTTGAATGAAAAGTTTTGGTCTTTTCTCATTTCATTTTCTTCTAAGTAATTTGCAGAATGTATTTGCTTGTTGGTTGGTAAGTATGTATATGTTTATGACATACTTATCTCATTGTAGTTTTTTTTAATACTAAGTAATAGAACAACTTACATTCCATGGTATTTCTTAATTCAAACAACCGGAGTTGATTGAAATTGGCTTACCGACCAATCGGAGTTGGTGGATTTTCGTTCCCAACCAACCGGAGTTGGTGGATTTTAATTTTTGACCAATCGGAGTTGGTGGATTTTAATTCTCGACCAACCGGAGTTGGTGGATTTTAATTCCCGACCAACCGGAGTTGGTGGATTTTAATTCCTCCCGACCAACCGGAGTTGGTGGATTTTTATTCCCGACCAACCGAAGTTGGTGGATTTTAATTCCCGACAAACCGGAGTTAGTGGATTTTAATTCCTGACCAACCGAAGTTAGTGGATTTTAATTCCCGACCAACCGGAGTTGGTGGATTTTTATTCCCGACCAACCGGAGTTGGTGGATTTTTATTCCCGACCAATCGGAGTTGGTGGATTTTATTTGGACTTGATGCGTGATTATTCTGAACTTGATGCGTAGTGTGTAGCACTAGTACTCCGAAAAATTTCAACAACAGGAGAGGATTGGGTAAAACATCCAAAACTTTATTCATATTGAAGAAAACTGCATTATATGGGGATTTTGACTACTGATAAATTTGCGCAGATGCTCTGCGTTCCATGCATTCTTAAACTCTTCTCCTTCTAAGGTTTCAATCCTATATGTCCCCGGTCGAACAACTTCTGTTACTCTGTAGGCTCCATACCAGTTAGCTTCCAATTTGTTGTGCTTTTGAATTACTTTCTTTAGCATATAGTCCCCTTCTTTCAAATCACACTTCTTTACTCTCTTGTTGTAGAACACAGCTGTTCGTTGTTGGTATGAAACATTCCTGATTGCTGCTTCTTCTCTAACTTCCTCGAGCATATCCAAGTCTAATCTTCTCATCAAGTCACTGATAGGATAATTGAAATTCAGTATTCTATGCGTGGGCAAACCCAATTCAACTGGTATGACGGCTTCACTTCCAAATGCTAGCATGTATGGAGATTCTCCTGTTGCTGCTCGTTGTGTTGTACGATAAGCCCACAGCACAGAATGTAGCTCGTTAATCCAATTTGCCTTTGTATTGTCCAGTCATTTTTTCAAACTATTCAACAACGTTCTGTTTGTCACCTCAGTTTGTCCATTGCTCAGGGGATGGCCAGGTGTAGAGTGGACTTTCAATTTATTTGACTGATGACAATACGCAGTAAACTCCTCGTTGTCAAATTGGGTTCCATGATCAGTAATGAATGCATGGGGAAGACCATATCTATAAATGATATTCTTCCAAATAAATTGATACACCTTGTTATATGTCATATTAATAAGAGGCTCAGCTTCCACCCACTTAGTAAAGTAATCCACCGCAACCATGAGATATTTAAATCTTCCCCTGGTCATTGGAAGTGGACCGACCAAGTCTATTCCCACATGGAAAATGGCCAAGGGGAAGTGATGGGTGTTAATAATGCTTGGGGAGTTCTTCGGATAGAAGAGAAATGCTGACATTTGTCATATTTTTTGGCATAGGCTATACAATCAGCCCTCATCGTTGGCCAATAATATCCCTACGCCATTATTCTTTGCAAAAGCGTCCGACCTACTATATGGGCTCCACATGACCCTTCATGGACCTCTTCAATCAAATCTTTCACCTCGGAGGGATGCACACATCTTTGCAAACCTGCTATAATTCCTCGTCTATATAAAATACGATTAATCAATACAGAACGAGCAACTTTAAACTTCAGTTTCTTGGCTGTGAGTATATCAGTTGGCAAAGCCCCTTCTTAAATATATGCCCTGATGGGATCCATCCAAGATGGTCCTAAATCAAGGGTAATAAAATTCATCATCAAATCTTCGTCTATGCTCCGACTAGCCAAGACTTCTATTGGAATTGTTCTTCTTAACTCAGTGCGTGTTGTTGAAGCTAATCGAGCTAAGGCATCTTCTCTTGCATTATCCAATCTTGGTATTCTAATTAACTGTACTGTGATCAGGCTTGATACAATCTCCATTGCTTTTGCATGATACTTGATCATTAATTCTCCTTTGGCTGCATATACCCCCAACATTTGATTTACGATCAATTGTGAGTCACTGAATACGATAACCTGCTCAACCTTCATGGTTTTTGCCAAACTAAGACCAACAATCATTGTTTCATATTCAGCTTCATTATTAGAATCTTTAAATTAAAAGCGCAGAGTATATTCCACATCGATCTCATTTGGGCTATTTAAAATAATCCCTGCTCCATTGCCTGTAGTGCACGAAGAACCATCTATATACAAATTCCACACATGTATCTCATTATCAAACTCTTGGTTAGATAGAGTTCCTCGGTGGAATATTTGATGCTTCCTTATATCCTCCTCCAGCACTTCTTGCTGCTCGTCGACCATCTTCTCTTGCTCGTCTACAGACTGAGGTTGGTCGGAGTTTAAGTTTGATGATCCCATAACATCCACAGACTGGTCGGTATTCAACTTCTACTCTTAGGAGGTATCTGGATAGGTGAACTCTGCGATAAAATATGCCACTGCTTGCCCTTTAAGTGACGACCTAGGCTCATAAATTTTATCGTATTCACCTAATTCTACAGCCCAATACATCAATCTTACTAATTTCTCTGGTTTGTGCAGAGCTTGCCTTAATGGCATGTATGTATACACAACTATAGTATGAGCTTGGAAGTATGGACTCATTCTTCTACTTGCTTCGATCAATGCCAGTGCTAACTTTTCCAGCCTTGGATATCTGATCTCTGCTCCTCGGAAGGCCTTTCTAGTGTAATAGATTGGTTTTTGCACTCCATTCTCCACTCTTATCAGCTACGAGCTTACTGCGTTTTCTGAGACTTCCAGATACAAGTATAGTCTTTCTCCCATCACTAGCCTAGATAATAATGGAGGTGCTCCCAGGTATTTCTTCAATTCTTGAAAAGCCTTCTCACATTCGCCGTTCCACTCAAAAGTCTTTCGGAGTGTTTTGAAGAATGGGAGGCATCGATCAGTTTCTCGTGACACAAATCTGTTAAGTGATGCAACTCGCCCTGTGAGGCTTTGTACTTCCTTCTTCGTCATTGGGGATCTTAGCTCCAATAGAGCCTTGATCTTTTCAGGGTTTTCCTCAATTCCTCGTTGATTTACGATATATCTGAGAAACATGCCTTCTCGTACTCCGAATATGCACTTGGTGGGATTCAGCTTCATTTGATATTCCTCTAGTTGATCAAAGGTCCGACCTAAGTCAACTAGATGATCAACAGCTTTCTTGCTCTTCGTTAGCATATCATCAACATAAACCTCCATATTATGACCGATTTGCTCTGCAAACACCTTGTTCATCAACTACTTATAGGTAGCACCTGCATTTTTAAGTCCAAAAGGCATAACATTATAATAATAAGTTCCCCTTGGGTAATAAATAAGGTACTCTCCCTATCTTTAGGCTTCATTTTATTCTAGTTATAACCAAAAGAAGCATCCATGAAACTTAATAGTTTATGCCCCGAGGTAGCATCCACCAGTTGATCAATTCGGGGCAAAAGAAAATGATCCTTTGGGCATGCCCTGTTAAGGTCGGTAAAGTCTACACACATCCTCCACTTGTTGTTTTTCTTCTTTACCATTACCACATTTACTAGCCAGTCAGGATATTTAACATCCTCAATGAAAGAGTCCTTTTGCAGCTTCTCTACTTCCTCCTGTATAGCTTGATTTTTCTCAGGGCTGAACACTCTTCTTCGCTGTTTTACTGGCTTGATTTCCTTGTTCACATTGAGCTCGTGACACAAGAAATTCAGATCTATTCTTGGCATGTCTTCATGACTCCAGGCAAAAGTCTGCTTTCTTTGCCTTAGGAATGCTATCAATTCTTGTTTCATTGATTCATCTAAGGATGCACCAATTTGAGTTGTTCGTTCTGGATACTCGTCGTCCAGAATGACATTCTCAGTAGCCTCCATAACCTGCCCTTTCAAGAGTTGGGACTCATCTCTAGGGTCTAATGTTTCAATCTCTGCATCTTCTATTTGGTAGGTAGTAGTCTTTTTTCTAAATTCTTCATGCTCTTCCTGCTCGGCAGATGAATAGTAGCATTCCCGAGATACTTTCTGGTCGCCTTTCACAACTCCCACCCCAAAATTGGTTAGGAATTTTAGACATTGATGCACGGTAGATGGTACTGCTTCAAATTTCTTCAGACCTACTCTTCCCATGATGATGTTGTAAGCTGATTGGACGTTTTTATCTATTACAAAAAGCGTACTCTTTCTGTTCGACAAGCAGGCCATGTACCGATAAACATATCCAACTTGATCATCCCAAGTGGAAAAACCTTCTCGCCAGTAAAACCAAGGAGGGGCCTATGATATGGCTCCAACTGGGCTAGCTTTAGATTTAAACTATCAAAGCACAGATAGAACATGATATCTGCCGAGCTACCATTATCCACTAGTACTCGTGAAATCACCACTTCCCTCATTCTCATCTTGATCACCAATGGATCATCATGAGGATATAGTACACCTGACAAGTCGTTCTTAGAGAAACCAATGACCAACTTATCCTTATTCGCCTTCCTCGGGCGATCATCTTCAGCCAGATTTATTTGCTGAATATATGAGCAAGCCTGAGCCTCATTGAGGTAGGCTTTTCTCTCAGCATTCATATCTCCGCCTCCTGCATCTCCACCTGTAATGACATTACATTCAAATAATCCAAAATGGATAGAAAATACCTCACGTTCTGGCTATTTTGGTCTTTTGGGGTGATCAGGGTCATCTTGGTCATCATCCGGATCCTCTTCGTGACTTCTCTTCTTATTTTCTTTTGCTCGATGAGGAGATCTAGACCTATGTCTTGCTCGGTCGTTGCTCTTTCCATCATTTCGATGATCAACATGCTTGTCCAGCTTTCCTCGTCTGATGAGTGCTTCAATTTCATTCTGAAGAGCTATGCAATTTTTGGTCGTGTGACCATGGTCTTTATGGAACTCGCAATATTTGGTCTTATTCCTCTTGTCAGGATCTGTCTTCATTTTCTCTGGCCAGTTTAGCTCCTCGCTGTTCTTGATTTCTTCCAGAACGTGTTTTATGTCTACTTTCAAAGGAGTATAATTTCCAAATTTCTTCAACAGTTCCCATGTTGGATTTGCTTTTGACTGCTTGTTACCACCATTGTTCTTATGCTCTTTCTTTTCAGCCTTATCAACCTCCACCTTGGTCTCTTTGGTATCCATATTCTTCTTCGCAGCCATAGCCTCCTCGGCGTTCATAATCTTCGCTGCCTTTGCCATATTTTTGCCATGGTTCTAGGTGGATCTTTGGCTAGAGTGTAGTACAATTTATCTGGCAACAGTCCGCTCATCAGAGCAGTAATTGCTATCTTTTCCTCATAATCAATAACTTCTAGCTTCTCGTTATTGAAACGAGTTATATAATCCCTGGTGCTCTCACCCGCTTTCTTTCTTACACTTAACAACTGTGCTACTCGTTTAACTGGTTTTGCTCCAAAATAGAAATTTCCAATAAAGAGCTCGACCAGTTGAAAGAAAGTTGAAATCTTCCCCCGAGGAAGATTATTGTACCATATTTGAGCAGATCTGGTAAGAGTTACCGAAAATGCCCTGCATCTCATTTCATCTGGCACGGCATAGATATCGACAGCAGCTTGATATTGTTCTATATGAAGGATAGGGTCAGTTTTTCCATCATATTTAGGAGTCACAATAGGTACTTTGAACTTTGATGGAGTGGGAAAATCCACAATTGCCTGGATAAAAGGTGTCCCTTGGACAAAAGTTATTTGTAGAGGATTCTTGGCCTTAGCCATTTCCCTTAGTCTATCCTCCAACCTTTGAATATAGCCTTTCCATGCATCATTTCCCTCCTCGGGCCTGTTGGTTCGAGCAACTGATCGTGTTGAATTTGCTTCCTGGGATCTTCCATTACGAGCAGTTGGTCGTGAATGGGCAGAACCCTCCCTTAGATCGGATGGTTGTTGAAAGTTCCTCGACACAATCCTAGGAGGACTTCTGTTCCTCCTAGGGCCCAAATGATCAAAAGGAAAGACCCTGCTTAACCTCTCCAATGCACTAGTCCTTTCTAGAGAGAGAGTGATGTTTTGTTGAGTATCTGTAGCTCGTACTGATGAAGTTCGACCAGGTTGATAAGAAAAATCATTAGATCTCTCAGTGCGATATGAATCAGTACGTCTGAATTGAGATTCCTATGGGAATAACATTCACCTAGTACGCGAAGAAGGTAAACGGGTGTTTCTTTGAACGCTTCATTGTCGTGAATGAGTAGATACTCCACCCTGGACAGTTTGTATGAGTTGTCGCATAGTTTCTTGAATGGCTGTCTGGCCTTGGGCTAGATTAGCCATTATACCAGCCAGATCTTGAACATTTGGGGGAGCAGATGGATTTGGGGGGTTTCCAGCATTTCGATTACTGGATTTAGGATTATCAGCCATTGGTGATGAATCGTTTTGGTGAAAAACGATAATTACAGTTGTTTCCCACAGACGGCGCCAATCTGTTGATGTAAAAAACTAGATTTGATCTAATTATTTAATCACAGATAAAAATGAATATATAAATATAAGACAAAAGATTTTAAAGTGGTTCAGCCGTGTAATAATGGCGTACGTCCACTGTATTTGTTATTGCTGACTGTTTGCAGAATTCTCGATAATAGGTTTTACCAAGAAATTCTGAGTCCCCTGCTAATGAGGAGGTTACAATGGATTTATAACCTTAAAGCTGTACAAATGAAAGGACAATGCGCTGTTACCCAGTAGACATGTACATATATGTACTATATTAATGATCATTTAATGTGCAATTACATCCTGGATTCTCTTGATTTGGATACGCTGCACACTTATATAGCTCGGACCGCTTAAGCTGCTCGGACCGCCTAAGCTGCTCAACACGCTTGAGTTGCTCGGAGAGCTTGAGTTGCTCATTACACTTGAGTTGTTTGGTACTCATTAGTTGCTCGGAGAGCTTGAGTTGTTCATTATAGGGTATTCGTATTTACCATGTAAGAAGACACGTGTCTTCATGTGATCGGTCCATGTCAGCAGACTAAATTTGGTATCAACACTTATTATAGTCTGTTGATGTTGAGACTGATCCATCTGAGATTCTTGATTTAATGTAGTATAGGGCTATTCACCCGTTATTATTTTAAACGAGGTGTCACAGATGGTATCAGAGCATCAGGCTTTAGAGTCTTTAGGATCTGTGTGGGTTTTCTACGTTCCTCTGTTAACGTTCTTGATATAGAGCCCTACTATTAGGATTGTTGTGTTCACTACTTTTATCTTCTTTTACAAGGTGTATTCACTTGAACGACATTTTGACACAGTCACTTTCATCTCAGATGTCGCCACAAAAAAATAAGTCGTCCAGGAGGGGGCAAGATGAGAGATGCAACACCCATAATAAATTTTGGGTGCACTTTGACTGGAGGTGTTTTCTTTCCGTGATTCAGGCAGAGATAAAGAGGAGATTTGATTTGAGTGGTGAATTTTATGATCGATAAGGTAACTGTTGAGGAGAAGCGAATAGGAAGCCCTTGGGAGGTTTAGATTGATAAATTTACGAGCAATTGTGAGGAATCTTGGTGTTGGTGATTCTCTCGATGTGAGGTGTGGAGTTGTCCCAATGTCGGGAGTATTACCTTCTGGGAAGAGGGAGTAAGAAATTTAGAGTTTTGGGTCCATTGAGTAGGACTGAGGGAGTTGCAATAGCGTTTTGTCCTTCTGGATGGTTAGGAAGGATTTATGGGGAGGATATTTCTTTGAGGAGAATTAGGCCTTGGGAAGGAGTGAGCAAGTGTGGTCTTTGTATGACATCTTTTGGAATAATAGACCGTGTTGGGAAGAGCTAGTAGAGAGTTATGCTATTGATTTCCAAAAGTGAGGAATGTCAAGGTTTGTTGAGTAGTAGTTATAAGGTTATTTTTTTATAGCCTAAGTGCAGAATCTTAGGTTAGGGCAGGTAATGGTAGTGTTCCAATGAGAGAAGGATTTTCACTCCGGTAATGCTTTCATGTAATGTAAAGGAATTATATAACTGAGAGGTTCAGAGTTTAGTAGATTCATTGTCGAGCAGAGAATTTAGCTCATGGTTGTGCTAGTTTTGAGAACTAGGTATTGGTTAGAGTATTGTATTTGTTGAGGCCTTGTGTCTTGGACATAAGGTATTTGATTGGCGTGTCGAAAGACACGAAATTACTTTATATTGTGTTGCTATATAGGCCTACGGGAAATATCTAAAATTCAAAAATATTTTATAAAGCTTAACCCTGGTTCAAATGATCTCAATCCCCGACATAGCTATACAGTAGTGTATTGGGAGGGTTCCTTGTTTGGATTTTGCTTGCGAGACCTCCCTCGCATGAAGGTAGCTAGTGTTAGGAATTGAGAAGAGTTCAACCATTGGGAATTTCAAACTTTTATATACTTAATATGTTGCTATAGATTATATTTGTTGAGAGTTATATTACGATTTGAGGCTAGTGGAGTCGGGTTATATTTCTACGAGTTGAGCTCGGGTGCAGGGTGTATGGGCGCCCTGGGTAACTAGTTTGATTTTTAAAGTTATATGGTTCGATGTGAGAACTGGAAATGATCGGTATAGTGAACTAGTTTAATTAAATTGGAGAATTTTAAAATTTGACAATTGAGGTCCAAAAATTGAGGACGTTATAAAGTATTCCGAATGCGCCATTGATTTGGGATGGGTCAAAATAGTCGAAATGACTATCATTGGGTTTTATTTCGGTTTCGGAATAATTTTAAGTTAGTTTGACTCGAATTGGAGTAAACGAGTCATTTGGAGTGTGTATTAACATTTTAAACTGGGATTATGTTTTAAAAGTGTAAGAGGCTTACGGATCAAGCCATTCTCATTTAATAGAAAGAGATAAAGAGAAAGAAAGAAGGAAAGAAGAAAGAAAAGAAGAGAGAGAGGAAAAGCTTGGAGATTTCTGGCCCAAACACGATCTCGAGGATGATTCAACCTCTACAATTGTTAGGCAAGTGTTTAATCTTGCTAAATATTTCATTTGTGTATTTCATTTCATAAATTGTGGATAAAAGAATTGGATTTTGCGTATATTTATCAAAACCTAAATTTTGGTTTCAATCATGAAATTGATGTTTACACATGGGTTTAAGGGAGTAAAACTTGAGGAGATTAGATATAGGAGAGGATTTGATGTTGGGAACATATTTGGGGTTGAGAATAAAGTGTTGGAAGTAGTATAATTGGAATTTTGGGTTTTGGATAAATAGCCCATTTCGTGGCTTTCTGAACTGGACGAATCGATTCGCCCCTAGCGAATCGATTCGGTATGTAGCAGGCTTACATGTTTAGTTGGGACGAATCGATTCGGAGGGGCCGAATCGATTCACATCTAGGACCGAATCGATTCGGAGGGGCCGAATCGAAATGGAAACAGGGCAATTTTGTATAATTTTTCCTAGGGAGAATTTTACTCCTATTCTCCTGGGCTTATCGACTTGGAACATTATAAATTGATGAAGGGGTTATGATTTGAAGATTTTTAAGGAGTTTCTTATATGTTATGATGGTGGGGACACATCGAACTATTTTTGGAGACGAATATATGTGCATATTGGAGATTGTTATATTAGAGTAGTGGGGAATCTCATTGGGAATGGGAGTTCTATGTAGGGGTCATAAATGATCCTAGTTATGATGTAAGGTTAAGGACCCTTTGAGAGAGTTATGAGGGTACGACATGGAATAGTAGGCCGATAATTGTGTCGAATCCTTATAGTGATATGATTCTACTTAAAATTGATTGGAGACCGACGAGAGAGAGTGGTCGTGCATCCTTAGTAATGTTTAACATAAGGAATAGATTGTAAATGCAATAAGATTAAGGGCTCATAGGAGAAATTGTATAGTAGTCCAATTTGTGAATTATGGGGATACTCTAATGACTAGAACAAGATTGGGTCAAATGGTAGCCGGGGTAGCTACTACATATCTATGCGTGATCAACGTTGGGCATCCCAAAAGATGATGGGATCATTAATATGAATTTAAGTTTAAGCTTGAGACTTGTGGACTATTAGTTATGTGTATACCGATAGTTGGGATTGTTAATTGATGTATCGAGGTGGGTTTCGGATATTGATGGAATGTGTAGCGATTGTTATATACATTAAACTTTGGGGTGATAACCTTAACGTTGAATATATTTAAAGACTATTCATATCATAGGGGTAATGGATGAATATGCTTCAAGTGAGGGATCGTAATTACATAACGATTTAAGTTAATATGCTTGGAGTGATGGCTAGTATAATGAGGACTATGTATACGTATGGCCAAATTTGTGGATTTCATACATATGGATGAGAGGTAGTGTGTATTATATGTGGATATATATATATATATATATATATATATATATATATATATATATATATATATATATATATATATATATATATATATATGAGTAGATATGTATATATGTATGAGTAGATATGTATATGGATGTATATATATATTGTGTATGTATATATGGCGTGAATATCTAAACCGTGTGTGATGGTTTAATTAAATGATGTGATCATATGGATGTATATATATTGTGTATGTGAATGATATATATACTTGTGGTGTGAAGCATACCCGGCACATACTATCATTGGGAAGTTGCACGAAGAGGGTGAGCACCCTGGATCGAGGAGCAGAGTGTGGATATTCCCCAGGTCATATCGTCCATTGTGATATTGTGTGATTTTTTTGGAATGAGACGTGGTGGGTATGCTTCGTCTCATTTCCGATTAGGAATTGTGACCGCTTCCTGGACGTCATGTGTGTGTGTTGGCCGCGATGTCGGTGATATTGAGTCCGACCGCTGGTCCCCAGGATGGTATATGAGTAATGCCCTGGAAGATGATAGCATAGTGCAGTATATTGGCATTCTATAGCCGGTTATATTATGTGTATGGAAATTGTACATTATGTGTGTTATGTACACGTGGCTATGAGAATGAATGAATGTATATTTGTACATATATATATATATATATATATATATATATATATATATCCTATAGGTGAAAAGGATACGAAGTTTCTATGACGTACATCTTGGGTGGTTTTGGTGTATGAGTTTATTTGTGGTTAAAGGATCGTACTTTGGGTGATATCGACCGAAGGATTTAATGGAGACTTTTAGGTCATTCTTAGATAGTAATCTCGATTATAGTAGTATTTGTGTGTATGACATAATGGATCTCTACGATCGACATTATCAAGGAGTAGTGTATCGGGGGGGTTCCTTGTTTGGATTTCGCTTTGCGAGACGCCCCACGCACGAAACGTAATGCAATGTTGAGAGTGGAGAGAAGTTTTTTCCTTATTAAATTGTGCATGTTATTTAGAGAATAAACTCTTAATTTTAAGCTTAATGTTAATATGTGAAGTAATAAGATGAATAACTGATTAAGTCATATATTGGAATCAATAAGGCCTAGTATGGCATATTTGTGTATACATATTTAAGTGTGATTAGAATGGGAAGGATTCTTGGGTTATGTTAGGATGATAGGTCTTGTGGGTATAGGCTGTGCCTATGGTAAGGTAGGTTGTCCTTATAGGAGGGGTAACTTAATTAAGGTTCCAAGATGCGAATAGGTGCGCGCTGTTAGATGAGAGGTGAGTTTGGGGTTTCACGAGAGTGCGACTCCACTTTAATTATGAAATAAGTGCATTGATATTTATTATGCACGGTTAATACACTTGCTAAATATTTTTACACCTCGGGCTCTGAACCATTTATATTTCTCTTTTGCTATATATATGTATGTACATATTACTATAGGTGTCCTACCGCATGGATACCGGATGCTTTTCTATCCAGAGTCTTGGGCGACGTAACAGTTATGGACTGTGGCGGGATTTTGAGTGTAGTCGCTTCCTACTTCTTTGAAAAATCTAGGTAGGAATCCTGTTGTATATCAGGTTTTTACCCAAGGGATATTTATAGCTGTTTATATTTCGTCTTTATGGTTGTTGTACTGTCTGTGACCCGACAACTTATTCGGGTATATTTCCTTGTATATACTCATTTCATTTTATTCTAGCACTTCAATTATCATGGTACTTATGTGCATTTTACCTTTGCTAGATATTTATATGGTTGGGTTGTTGTTCGTGGCATGTTTTCTTTAATTTTGTCATCTCGCTTGTATGATTTCGGGTAGTTTGCCTTACCTATTTATATTATAGTCTATTGATGTTTAGACTGAGCCATCTGAGATTCCTGATTTAATATGGTATAGGGCTGGCCACCCGTTATTATTTTAAGCGGCGTGTCACAGCTTAACAAGGAGTTCTCCTTAAATGTATAAAGGGCTTTAACCACCCATTGTGTTCAATCAATATTAATGATATATGAGTAGATGTTTCATGTTGACATCAATTTGATTTTACATTCGAATGATTTCGCTCAACTTTTTATAAAAAGACTTAAAACGGGACCAATGTGGCACAAACAAATGTTATTAAGTAGTTTTGAAATATGTTAAAATTGAATATAAATCTTATTTTATAAATCTCGATTTTTTTTTCTAAATGACTAATTTTTAATCATCATAAATGTAAATAAATGTATATATAACACTTTAAAGTTTTTAATGATAGAGAAAGTTCGCGTGTCATGGTATTTATGCTGCATTTTTCATTTATAGTTGACAATGACTTTTACACTAGTGTTAAGGTAACCAAAATTTATAACTTAACTAGCATGGCGTCCACGTGATGTGCGGGCATAAATGTACTGTACGAATAGTTTTGAATAGAAATATAATATTTCATTATATGTAAATGACATATGTATTCAAGGATTAATGGTATTCAAAAATAATTGTGTAAAAGTTTTTCCCAATCAACGTACTGTATTTTCGAATCCCCCCCCCCCCCCCCCCCCAAAAAAAAAGTATATGCAGGTCAAATTTCAATACATGTTTAGCTTTTCAAGCTTTAATGTACACAATCAATCTTGATGTTGATTCCTTTGCTCCTTCAAAATAACATTATTTTATGTAAAAATATAAAGATGGTTTAGATAGTATCTTTATATTATATTAATGATATTTTTTTATGTAACATATGAATATACTTAGGGAGTTTGTTATGTAATTTAAACGGAGAACCATCTTTTTTTGTGTTGTATTTTAATTTATATGTATTCATACTCTTTGATAAGCATTTGGGATCACGTTTTACTTAAACTCCAATTGAAGGAAACAAATAAGCAATGCGTGAAATTGTGTCAATTACAACGTCAAATAATTATCTGTGTTGCACCAAATGAGTCTATTTTATGTGTCGACCTAAAATTATCCTTAAAAAAAACTAAAAAAAGAAAAATCTATCAAACAAAATTAAATTAATAAAAAAATAAAAATATATGACATTGATTTAATAGCGTACAAATTGTATTAGAAATTCATCATTATTTACCAACATCCACAATAGCAAATGTACAACAATATTCAAAGTGGAATGTACAACAATATTCTCAATCTAATCCTGTATTTATAATTGGAATAATAGGTGGCCATGGGCTCTAAAACTAAAAGTGCAACTCAAATTGAAAATTCCCAAATTAAAACCCTTAATTTATGAAATTAAAATTATTTGTTGATTTTGATATCCTAAAAGGAAAAAAAGCCGCACATACATAATAATAAAAACAGTATTGTAAAAAACATAAAATAATGTAAAAAATAAGTTTATTAATCTAAGATTTCAACTATTATAAAGATTTAAAAAAAAATGTTTATTTAGAAATCTAAGATAGCCCGACGTGAGAAGGCGAGTAAGTGGGCCAGATTGGCCATGAAAGTTTTTTTTTCTTGTTTGTACAATTCGGTGGTCTTTTTGCTTTATGGGTTCTATAACTATTGTTTACTGTGTATAAATTTTGTAGGTTGGGCAAACATATATAGCTCATTTTGCATGGTTGAACATAGGTAATAAGGGAGTTTTGTTTTTCTTGACTTGGGCTATAGCCGAAGTCTGGCACCCCCATATCTGCCCTTGATTGTTGATATCTTATGCATTTATTTCATTTTTTAGTTGAGGAAAACAACTCAAGTGGGATTTCTATATGCCAAGGCTTATCCAGAAAATAAGTTGTTCTAGTTTGGCAAACCATTCGAGCCCAAAAGTGTTATAGATATGAACATAAATATAGGGTCGAGAATTTTAAGCATGAAGCGAGAACAAACCTGAAAATTGATCTCATAATTTTTTTTCTCACTTATCTTACTGAAAATATATTTAATCCATTATTAGAGTTCATAATTAAAGACCATTAAGATAGTTTATATCACATATATACAGTCAAAAATATCACATATATACAATCAAAACTGCAAACAATACAACATATAAAAGGTTATAAATTATAGATTTAGAAAAGATTCTCTCTCTCTCTCTTTAGCCGCCTCTAACCCTAATTAGGGTTTGCATGGAAAACTCCAATCCCTCTACATCCACACCTCTTGATCCTAAACCCCCAGATCCCTCTAATCCTTGGAAGAAGTCATTTGTAAGTGTAGTGACATGATCCTATAATCATCAAGAAATTCTAATAAAACCTCTTTCTAAGTTCAAAGGAGAACCAACAATTATGTTCACATATCAAGAAATGAATCATCTGGCCTCTCCTTTTAAATATGCGATAGTAGGTAAATTTTTGCATGGAAAATCAACGATGGAGTTTATTAGAATTTTTTTGAGAAGTTTGGTCTTAAGGCAACCTACCAGATAGGTTTGATAGATTATAAGCATATTTTGATTGGAGTGAATTGTGAAGAAGATTATTTTGGGCTATGTATGAAGGATCAATGGTACATTGGAAAATATCCAATTAGGACCTTTAAATGGACCCCTGGATTTTGATCTGATTAAGAAAGCTCTATAGTCCCAGCATGGATACGTTTCCCAGGTCTATCGATTCATAATTTTACGAAGGAAGCTCTTTTCTCTATTGGTCAAGCTGTAGGAAGCCCCTTAAAAATATATAATGCTACAAAAATTTAAACAGGCCTAGTGTAGCTCATTTATGTGTGGAATTAGATCTGTAAAAAGAAAGGCCTCACAGATTATGGAGTGACTGTGGAGATTATGGATTCTGGCAATCAATAGAGATGAAGATCTTCCAAGTTACTGTGACTTTTGCACCAATCTGGGACATAGTGAATTAAACTGTATTGTCAAACAAGAAATGGATAAAGAGAAGTATGGAAAAGGTCTGAAGAAATAAGATTTTGTTATTGATAGGAATGGTGAAAGGATTAAAAATAACCTCAAAGCTTCCCCTCAAATTTACAAGATAAAGGAAAAGAAGAAAGAGGATCAAATGAAGATAATAGATGATCAGAAACAAAATGAAAATTCTCAAAGAATTAACAGATCAATGTAATCAATAACAGACAACTAAACAATCTTTTGAAGAGAAGATCCAAGAAGACTACCAAGAAGTGGAGATATTAAATAAAAAAAAAGTCTTACCATTGTTCCAAGAGAAGAATTCTAAGACCTCGAAGAAGGTGAATGGAGAGATAAAGAGGAAGAGGTGCTCCAAAATTTGGAAATGCTAGAGCAGGATGATGCTCAAGAAGTATGGGAAGTAGAGAAGGAGAAGTCATTTGATGCAGAAACCAATAAAGATCTTAAAATACAAGGAAGAAATAGAAAAAACATGGGTTACTATTCTGATCAAGAGGAATTTGTAAAGAGGTCATAGATAAGTGGGAAGATTTAAAAAAATTATCTCATTTATTGGGGAAAAAAAGGGAAGCTCACCAAGAATACAAAGACATGCTGTTAAAAAGGCATAAATTGAATGAAGTTGAAGTGCTAAATGTTATGGGAGGCTCAATAAATATGTGAAGGGTAGTGCAGTTCTTAATAAGATCAATAATGTGAGGATCAGGTACCCTAGATTTGATCATCACCACCTCTTCTTGGGTAGTCTAATTACTTTGAACTCCATTTCGAGGTGGAGTATCTTTAAAAATTATCTGCTTAGAAAAATTAAAACCTTCTTTGTCCATGAAAGTGAGGATACCTCCCCAACGGGATCACCAAATGTAGGAGTATAGTGTGACTAGGTCTGGTAAGATACTGAAACGGGTGAGGCATGACCCACTTCAATGAACTCTGCCTCCAAGGTCTTCAAGGGTTTTTAGAGGAGCACCTGGTAAGACCTTCCATTTTTGGTGAAAATGGAACCAAATCTATAACCACCTCCTGCAAGAAGATGAACTTCAAAATAATAATCGTAACTTTTCTCAAGAGGATCTCCAGCGAATAATGGCTATCAGTGTAGGAGTGAAGAAACAAGCACTCATCACTTAGAGAGAGAGCAGGGAGAGAATACTAGGTGGCCTGGTGTGCTTTTGACAGAGTAACAGTATAACTAAAGTTTCTAATGATTATGACCTTGCCCAGGGGTCCTATTTATATTTGGGTGCACTAAGGCTGAGTTGGAACTATGGGAGCCAAAAATGAGAGGGAAACTTAGAGGGACAAGATCTACAATGTACCTTTTATCCCTACTATGTCTGCAGTCGCCTATCCCCTCTGAAATACGACATATGTTGTGAACCAAAGTCAAAAAGTAAATATATATCTTAATGGAGACAAAATATCTGATTTGATAAATATTTTTTGAAACAGTAACTTGTTGTAAAGCCATGTAAATTTGAGAGGGGGGCCTCGAGGACCACCTTCTCTAAAACCATTAAACTTGAGGGGGGGGGGGGGGGCTTGAGGACCCCCTTCTCTAAAATCATTTATAAAAAATTCATTTCTTATGAACATCCTTTTGGCTACTTACTTCAGTAATGATTAAGTGCGAGCTGTGTAAGGACTTGAGTGACTCCTAAGGTCTCTCTACTAGTATTCTCTCTATCTTAAAGTGCTAAATGGTTGAACTTAATCAATCAAACTTGTTCCTCTTCCACCAAGACAACACTCCCAGGAGATCCCAACTGGCCTATTTGAGCCCTGTTTGCCCAATTAGACTACCTATAAAAGAAAGTAAGTGTTAGTACTTTTTTCTATAAAATAATAGCTTTTTCATAATGAGGGGTTGTTCATTGTAGACCCCCTTATCCAGGCCAATTTTTCTTTTTAGGCCACTACTTGGACCCTCTCATTGTAAAACAAATACTATTTGAACTTTGCTAGAGGAGTCCTTCACTATGGCCTTCTTCATTAGATTTTATATTTTAGCTGGTCTTGGAAGAGGGGTCCCTCACCCAAATTCCTTTGAACCTCTTTAACAGAGGGGCTGGAGGGGTCCCTCGGCCAAATGCTTCTAGACTTCTTTAATGGAAGGCATGGAGGGGTCCCTTACCCAAATGCCTTTTAACTTCTTTAACGGAGGGGCTGGAAGGACCCTCACCCAAATAGTTTTGAACTTCTTTGATGGAGGGGCTGGAGGGGTCCCTGGTCCAAATGTCTTTTAATTTCTTTGACGGGGGGTCCCTCGCCCAAATGACTTTTAACTTCTTTGACGAAGGGGCTGGAGGGGTCCCTCGACCAAATGATTTAGGACTTCTTTGACGAAGGGGCTAGAGGGGCCCTCGTCCAAATGGCTTTCAACTTTTTTGATGAAGGGGATGGAGGGGTCGCTTGCCCAAATGCTTTTCAACTTCTTGGTTTGCAACAACGACAACACAAAAAAGCAAAGTTATCAAATGGCGCCGTTGGCATTCTTGGGAGCGTGAAGCATTTGGAGCGGATTTCAACTTGTAGTTCATTTATTTTTTCGCACTTTTTTTTATTGTTTTAGTACCATTTTTGTATTTTATTAGAAGGCTTGTGTCACGTTTATTTTATCCTTGCTTGTATTGCGGTGCATAGAGACATCTTTATTTTATTTTTTATTTTAAAAAATTGTAATAATCGAAGAAAGCGTGATAGGAAAATCGGACAAGGTAGAGAGAGAGCATCCAAAGGCGAGTATTTAGAAGCCTCTCTACCTTGGGTCGGTAGGACTCCCGGGGCCGACTGAGATTGGCGTGATCTCCCCCCGATCAACTCAAATTTTTCAGCACCCCACGGCGTAAAAACCGTGGGAGGTACATTTCTCAATCCTCGCGCCTCTCCTGTTAGCAAGTAAATTCTTGTGTGTGATTACGTGCTCTTATGTGATTTTATTCTCGCACTTATTTTCGAATGGTGTGATGAATTATATTGCTAAGACCTACACCCGGTCACTCACAAGAAGGTATTTCATCATCCGACTCACTCGCTTACCATTGTGTGCTACCCTAGACACCATTAAAATTAAAATCAATCAACTAGGTAGCCCAATAGGAGAACATTTTTTCAAAGGCAATCACAAAGATATTTTCGTGATTTTCATCGCCCGCGGACTTAATTAAAATTTGACTACCCTTTCATTAAATTTAAAGATAAAATTTGGCTATGTGCTAGTTAGGATTTATCCTTGACTTGTGTGTGTCCAATTCAATTTTTTGGTAATCGAGTTTTAGTGAGTTCGTACAAATTCAAAGAGTCCACCTATTTTTCCCACTCTTTTCTTCCAAAAAAATTCAAAAATATTTTTTTTCCTTAGTTTTCTCCAAAAAAATCCAAAAATATTTTCTTCCCTTTTTAGAAAAATCCAAAAATATTTTCTTTCCTTTTGAAAAAAATTTACAAAATCCAAAAATATTTTTTTCCCACTATTTTCTTCCAAAAAATCCAAAAACATTTTCTTCCTTTACTTTTTTCAGAAAATCCAAAAAAATATTTTCTTTCCTTTTGAAAAAAATTTAAAAAATTCAAAAATATTTTTTTCCCACCATTTTCTTCCAAAAAAATCCAAAAATATTTTCTTCCTTTTATTCTCTAAAAATCCCAAAAATATTTCCTTTCTTTTTCAAATTATTCAAAAACCACAAAAAAAGAGGCATGGATAAAATAAAAAATAAGGTCGTGATCGGTGTTTCTTCACCCTCACCTTTGTCAAATAATCCTACAAGACTGATGCTTAAGTCTTGTTTGGGGGCGATTCTCATCACCCAATTTTTCTACCACCCCGAGCTTTCCTAGTTCCTATCTTTAGGGTGAGATTCCATCGGTCTAGCTGAAGACATTAAACTTAGAGCTACCGGGAGGCAGCCCGTCGTTTCTTATACGAGTCTCATCCTGTTTGGGGAGTGGTGTATCACACCACCCAATGCTTTATCATGTTTATAGACTTGTACAATTTTGTTATCTTCTCCTTTGTTCAGGTTTATTCTTGGCTACCTCTGTCTATTTTATTAGCGGTTGATTCTGGTAATATTTTCCCTCCCTTTTGCTCTCAATTTTAAAAATCATTTTACTTAACATCGAGGACGATGTTCCTTTTTGTTTGGGTGTGGGGAAATTTATTAAAATCGTACCTCTTTTGAAGTTTTTTGATTTTTAAAATTTTAGTGCAGTTTCTTTCATCTCAATCATTGACGTGAATTTTCTATCATCCATCTTTCAAAGTCTAGGAATCAAGCTAGAGAATATTTTTCTAAATAACTTATGTAATACATAATAAGGCATGTTGCCCCATGAATTCCTAGACTCAACAAAATTTGCGCACTTATCACGTCACTACGGTTTAGAGTTGAAGAGTACTACAATTCCCAAGAGAACCTTAAGGATCACTAGTAGAGACTTTAACTTCTGATATTCGTGCCTTCACCCTTTCAGAGTGTTTTACACAATCTCCGAGTCACAAGTTGATTCAACTTTCTTTGGGTCCGCACTTTAATTGTTGTATGATCTCATTATTCTTCATTTTTAGCTTGATCACTGAGAACGACATCATTTTTGAGTTGTAAGAAACACGTGTCTTAAAATTTGTCTCGATCACTAGGTTTTCACCCATACACATCACTCATTACACTCCCATACTTTTCCATATTTTCACATATTTTCCCAGACCATCACTTATCAACTCCATATCATCTTTTATTTTCAAATAAAAGAGTGTTTTTCCAAATGTTAAATGTCTTCAATGTTGAGAGTATAAAAGAAAAAGAAAAAGAAAAAGAAAAAGAAAAATCGAAAAGAAAAGAGAGAAAAGAAAAGAGAGTAGTTAATAGTTAGTTGTGAAATAAAGACATTTGTTCCTAAAGTGCTATACACTCTCTCACATCGCATATCCATCCGTTTCGCATCCATTTTACATCCATCATTTCACACATCCATCTTATCCTACCTCACCCTCATCCCACATATCCCATTTCATTTCCCCCTCACCCATAATCATCCATATATTTCCCTAGGTGTTCGAGCAAATGAAAGTCAACGTGGTGAATAACTCGATGTTCTCACTATAGTGGTTATCAATATTTCACGAGATCACTTTTCTTTCTTAATGTTTGTTCTTTCTTATATGTGTGTGAGACGTTTGAACTTGATTACATTTACTTACCTACTCACACAAATGAGCGATACACTAACCCTAATCTCGAGAGTTCGTTTGAGAGAGATATATCCGTGAGATTTGAAGTTGAAGCGTTGATTCCTAAGAGGAAATCTAGAAATTACTCTCATGATACTCGACCCGTTTTGACGGATTCACACTACACACGTTGAGTTCTAGGAAGGATGTGCCTTGTGTATTTACTTAGCTAACCTTTTTACACATTCTAACTTGTATTTCTCAATATTTTTCTCTTGTGATGGAGTGTGCGATTATTCTACGTCTAATAAGAGATAGACTGCCGTTTGCAAATAAGAATTTTGTGGGTATATTACTTGCAAACCCTCACGAGAAACAACTCGTCCTGTAGGGAAACCTATAGGTTTTAAGGCTTGTTGCACATGCTAAGTGCAATCGCAAGTGCCCGCAAAAGTGGTACACGTTTGGTTTCTTATCTTTCTCTTTCTCTCTATCTTATTGCTCGAGGACTAGCAACGCTCTATTTGGGGGTGGTGTGATAAGCTCCCAAAGGTGTACATTTTATACCCCGAATGGACATATTTTAGTTGTTAATTCTCGACAATAATGGTCTTATGTGCATAAATATTCAATGTTCAGGCTTGATTGCAGTTGGGGTGTCAGAAGCATTATTGCAAGAAAATTTGCAGTCAAATGGAGCTAATTTCCCATTTTCGTAACTCTAGCCTACCCCAAACCTAGCCCAAACTATTACTCCAAACCCGTGTGTGTTTAGTTTGAGCCTTTTCATTTTTTTTTATATTTTTAGTTTGCGTTGTTTTTATTTTTAGTATTTATTTTAGATTTATTTAGAATATTTAGGTTTTATTTTCTATTTTTCTATTTTATTTTTATTAGTATATTTTTATTTTCTCTTTACTTTTTAGTTTTTAGTCTTATTTTATTAGGATTATTTTTTTTTAGGAATTCATTTATTTTTAGTTTTATTATATTTTACTTTTTAGGATTTTAGTTTTAGTTTAATAGACTTTTTTTTTTTTTAGTCTTATTGTTATTTGAGTCTTTATTTTATTTTTAGATTATGATTTTATTTTTAATTTTATTAGTTTTTTTTAGTTAGTTAGTCTACAATTTTTAAGGGTCCCAAACTAACACACACACACACATAATTCTATACACCTTACTACACCTAAACAACCCCACACCCTCACCTAACTTACCCTACACCCACACACACACAATCTAACCCACCCATCTTCTTCCCCAATAACTCACTCTCTCTCCTCTCTCCTCCATAACCAAACCTTAAACAAACTCACCCCTACCACCACTATCACCATCATCTCTCCAACCCTCACCCACCTTAGCTCCCTTACCCGGAACCTACAATACCCGAAACCTGCCGACGATCTGCCCGAACCCGACAGCCCCCTGTGAGCCACCTGCTGCCCCCTCGCTGGCCGAAAAAATCGAGTCTGACGCCAACCTAAGCCGATCGCACTTACCGTGCTCCCTAAACTCATCACCATCCGGACCAAGCTCCCATCTCCATTCGGTGACGAAACCGCACCTTCGGCCAGCCCGACCCGCTGTCGCCCTCTACCGAACCCACCTCCGACCCTGCTGGTCGTGTTTATAAGGACATAGTTTTATAAATGTCCGGGGTAGAATCTAGGAATCTTCTATTTGTCCTAGATTACAGTATGTATGTCTAATATCTCTACATTCGGCACGTCAACACGATCATCCATGATAGCCTTGATCCGAATCCATGCATCCACCATCTTCACACGTGCATCATGCTTCATGCAACGTTCTACTCAACTGTTTCCCACTAATCCACTACGCAATATTAGTAAAATGATTTAATAGAGTTGTTTATTTTTGCATAAATAGTTGGAAATTTTTTTAGAAAATATTTTTTGAAGTCTGAAATATGTTTTATTGAAAGAAGAAATTTTTCTAAGTGTAGAAGCGGAGTGCCTCGGTCGACGAGCTCATTCAAACGAGTTTGCACTATCGTTCGAGCGAGATAAGCATCTCGTGCGATGTCATTTGAACGACATGTGTCCTTCCTTCGAGTGAGATGCCTATCTCGTTCGAGCGCCGCCATCGCCTCGATTTTCGTATAAATACCAGTGTGCATTCTACACATTTTCCCAAGTCTTTTGTGCACCAGTTTCTGCGTTTTCACAGCCCAAAAACAGACTTCATTTTTTTAAGGTTTTATACCTTTTTGATTCATAAATCCATTTCCATATATTTGTGTGAATCTTTAAACCTTCAAGAGGATTGTTTACTCATTTGGAGTAACTTGTGGGGAGAACACTACAACCGGAGAGCTGCGTACTATTATGGAGGGAGACCTTACAGAGTAACTTGTGGAGAAGCCGGTTCTCTTCTTCATTACTTCCCACCTAGAGTTCTTGCGGGAGATTCCAGTCGAGACATCGAAATCGATGCCTGAGAGTATTTCGTATGTCTCTCTTATTTTCATTATAATTCGTGTAACCGTTTCTTACAAATTATAGTGAAAATAAAAAGGTTTTGCCCCTTTGGGGTATTTTTCCTGAAACTGTATGTTTTATCCTGCATGCTTTATTTTATTTTGATAAATCATCTAGATGCATGTTTTAGGGTTTAACTAAAATTTGGGATTAATTAAAATTGGATTTTATTTGAGAAGTCACAATATTTCCGCTGTAGCGATTCTATAAATTGGTATTAGAGCCTGTTGCACTAAGTTATTGTGTTTTGATCCTATTTGTCACAAAAATGGCTTTTGGTGGTTTTGATGATCTTCGATGTCAAATTTTTGAAAAAGTTAAGTGAAAAATTCACACGAACTCTTGTTTTAAATCTTCTGTTGAAAACGACTCTGAGAGGTGTCCTTGTTGTGAGGGTATTGGTCACACGTTAGATGAGTGTACCACAAATTTAAAGAAGAAATTGAATAAAATGATTTCTCATGTTTCTACCCTTAGTGATAGTGATTCGGAAGAAGAAGTCTTTTATGCTTCTAGGCGAGAGCTTCCCACCCATGTTATTAGTGATGATAGTGAGGGTGATGGGAGTGAGGATGAAAGTGCAGATGAGCGTGACTTGCAAACTACTTTCAATGAACTTTATGCTGAATCTTTGAAAACGAAGAAAGAAAATTTGAAATTGAAAGTTCAATTGAAAGAGTGTGCCTTAAAAAATAAAATTTTTTTAGTTGAAGAACTTAGGTCACATGAGAAAATTCTGAAAGAGAAGCTTGAGTACGTCGAGGGTGAGAGAGATAGTCTTAGAGGGTTGATGGAGACTATGAAAAAGGAACTTTTAGAGTTTGAGGATTCTAGACGTGTACTTGAATCTAGGATAGGTGAACTTGAGGTGAAATTGAAAGATTCAAGTAAGGTGAAATTTGATTTGGAGTCTAGGTCTGAAAAACTTGATAAGATTTTAGGCACCGTTGAGATAAAAAAGGATAGGGGTGGGATAGGTCTTGGAAAATATGTCGCACCCATTCCCACACATGTGAGAGAGCCTCCTAGGATTGTTAATAAAGAGACACCTAACTTTGTTAGGAAAGACCCACCTAAGCAAATTCGGAGAGAGCAACCGAAAAATTTGAGGAGAGGGCCACCTTTAGGTAACACACACCGCCCGATTTACACTTGCACACATTGCGGTAGGCAAGGTCATCTTAGGCGCTTTTGTTACAAGCTTTTAAATGGACCTAGGAAGGTTAATAAAAGAATACATTCGATTTCCAAAACCCCCACACTCCGTTACACATCAATTTGGGTTAGAAAATCAGATTTAGAGGCTTATGGTTTATTTGTCCACGATTCCCGTTTGCTTGCACGTGATTCGCCCCATGTGAAATATTTTTGTTGATTGTGTTGGATGTTTGTCATACACTAGTTGTGGTTTCATGATATATATTTTCTAGTGTGATGACATGCACTTTTTGTATAAATTTTTGCTTTTGAAAAATACAAAAATATTTTATTTTGAAAAATTTTGAAAAATACAAAAAGATTTTATTTTGATAAAATTTTTGAAAATCCAAAAAGATTTTTGTATTTTGTTTACACCGTTTATGGATTGACACTTAAGATGATTGAGTCACAACTTCATTCCATATCCATGTGACTATTTGATAGTGTTTTGAGACAATAGGTCAATTCATCCATGTGCTTTATAATGTTTGGAGTCATTCAGATGTAATTAATTGTTACTTCCTACATGTTTGACTTATGATATCATTTATTGCCCTTATGGACGGATTTGTTTGATTATTGTTCTTGTCCTATTACATGTTGGTTGGGTGTTTTCACTTCAATCCTGTCCTTAAAATGAACCAAGCACGATAAAACAAGATAATAAAAGTGTGTACCTTTGAACCACGCTTGTGAGTTTGTATGCTTTGTTTAAAAATGATGAAGGGCTACGAAAGATTATCATTTATCCTTTTCGATTACGATGCCGTTTAAATTGGACCTAAAAATTTGAGGAATTTTATTATCCGAGGTCCAAAGAGGTTTAAAAGAGCCCAAAAAAATTTAAAGGCAATAAAAAGAAATTCATGCCAATTATGGGCCATTTAAGTTTTTGCACCAATTCTCCAAAGTTTGAGAATTTAGTTTATTCACCTTTAAAAGAAAATATATATGAGGGAGCTTGGATGGAGAATTAAAATGGTTTTGCACGTCCTTGAAAATCTTGAAAAAGCGCTGAAAAGTTTTGGACGTTATTGGTGTGGAAATCACTTTAACTTTGATTTGTTGATTTGCATAAGACGATGGCATTTAAATTCAACAAATTTTTACACCTAAGGATACTTTTGATGTTCATTCCTTAGGAGCACACGTATGCATCATGCACATATGACTGATTGAGTTTATTTACCTATCGAATGTGTTCACACCCATTCATTCCATTTCCATGACTTGGTTGTTTGAGTTTAAATTCATGGTCTGATTTTTAGTATCTTATTTTTGCATAATAAATTGAAAAATCCAAAAATAGTTTGTGGATGTTTTGGGACATACCTTTGCATGCGCGTAGCTTGATCCATTTTTGCTATGCATTTTATCGTGACACTCCATGTTTTGATTTTTTCTTCTTATCTGTCTATATGGGGAAATCTTAAAAAGGGGGAGAAATAATGATCATGTTATGGGGAAGTTTTTTTATTATGGGGGAGATTTGATTTTTTAATGATTTATTCTTATATCATTTCAAACTCGATGCGTCACAAAGGTTTTTACTTTATCTCATGTGTGTAGGTACAAAGTTGATAAATATTTGATTGCACACCCTGATGAGAAAAGTTTTGGAAGTTTCTAAAGAGCTGAAGATTTAAAGATGTTGAAGTTTGATTGGCGAAATATCATTTAGTATTCTCAGTTTGAGTGTTTAATGGGTATATTATCTTGTATGTCATTTGATAGCATAATTCAGATTTTTATGTATGTACCGGCATAGACATAGGGGGAGATTTGTAAGGACATAATTTTATAAACATCCGGGATAGAATCTAGGAATCTTTTATTTGTCCTAGATCACAGTATGTATGTATGATACCGCTACATTCGGCATGTCAACACGATCATTCACCACTGCCTTGATCCGAATCCATGCATCCACCATCTTCACACGTGCATCATGCTTCATGCAACGTTCTGCTCAACTGTTTCCCACTACTCCACTACGCATTATTGGTAAAATGATTTAATGGAGTTGTTTATTTTTTCATAAATATTTGGGAAATTTTTAGAAAATATTTTTTAAAGTCTGAAATATTTTTTATCGAAAACAGAAATTTTTCTACGTGTAGAAGCGGAATGCCTCGGTCGACGAGCTCGTTCAAACGAGTTTGCACTGTCGTTCGAGAGAGATAAGCATCTCGCGCGATGTCGTTCCAACGACACGTGCCCTTCGTTCGAGCGAGATGCCTATCTCGTTCGAGCGCCGCCGCTGCCTCGATTTTCTTAAAAATACCAGTGTGTATTATACACGTTTTTCCAAGTCTTTTATGCACCAGTTTCTACGTTTTCACAGCCCAGAAAACATACTTCATTTTTTTTAAGGTTTTATACCTTTTTGATTCACAAATCCATTCCCATATATTTGTGTGAATCTTTAAACCTTCAAGAGGATTGTTTACTCATCTGGAGTAACTTGTGGGTAGAACTCAACAACCGGAGAGCTGCGTGCTATTGTGGAGGGAGTCCTTACGGAGTAACTTGTGGAGAAGCCGTTTCTCTTCTTCATTGTTGCCCACCTGGAGTTCTTGCGGGAGATTCCAGCCGAGACATCGAAACCGACGCCTGAGGGTATTTCATATGTCGCTCTTATTTTCATTGTAATCCGTGTAACCGTTTCTTACAAATTATAGTGAAAATAAAAAGGTTTTGCCCCTTTGGGGGATTTTTCCTGAAATTGTATGTTTTATCCTGCATGCTTTATTTTATTTTGATAAATCATCTAGATGCATGTTTTAGGGTTTAACTAAAATTTTGGATTAATTAAAATTGAATTTTATTTGAGAAGTCTCAATATTTTTGCTGTAGCGATTCTACAGTGTTCAACCCGAATACAACTCAAATCGGACCAACAACCCGAGCCGGAACCATCATCCCCACCTTAACCCGATTTAACTTCCAAGCCACAAGACCCATTTATCAATTTTTTCACCCATTTCCTCTTACACTATTTTTCCCTTAGCTGTTAAAAAACACAAACCAAAGTCAAATAACCAAATGAAACCCACATGCTAAATTCCTCCTACTCATTTTACCCAATATACCCTTAGACCCCCCAACTAACCACTTATCCCCTTTTCTCCAAAATACCCTCACCCAAATCAGATTTTTATGACCTCACTCCTCTCAAACCTCATGTGCACACACCCCATGCTCCTCTCACCATTTTCATACACACTAAAATATAAACTCTCCAATTTATCCCTAGCCTCCATGTGCACCATATAAATTGAAGACTTGGGCTATTTTCAAGGGGATCTCAAATTTAGTTTTTAAAACTCTTGTGTTATAACTTTCTCTACACTCCTCTATACAGAGTATTTAGAAAATATCTCAATATAGAGGTGTGTAGTGAAATTTATCTCTACGATAAATTCCACCCACCCATCTATAATGAATTTTTGCATTTTTAGCAATTATTTCAAAATAGATTGATGTAGTTGAATTCATCCATTATGAAAAGGGGTTTTGAATAAAAAATTTATAAAAGAGAATTCTAGAGAGAGATAGTTAGAGTAGAAAATAAATTACGTAGGACATTTTGTAAATAGTTTTATTTTATTTATTTTATTTTTATTTTTGTTAGAGATTAGTGAGTAATAAATTAGTGAGAAATTCAATTGAGTGTGTTTTTATTATTAAAAATCATTTGGAGGCTCGAATTGAATGGATGATGTGCAAATTCAAGGATTGAAGTCTAATTTCACTCAAAGAGATTTGATTTGATTGTTCTTTTCTTCTACTCTATTTTATTAGCATTTGATTATTTGTTCATCATGTTTAATATCATGTTAGGCTAAATTCCCTTTCAAGGGGTGGGGTGAACCCTTATTTGATGTTATTTTAATTTAATTAGTTTGATTACTTGGAAATTCCCTTTGAATATTAATTTTGATCTCTCACCATTATATTTACGCCTCGAGAGAGAGTAAATGATTTTCGAGAGAAAATCGAAATTCTAGTTATAATACCCAATTTAGATTCAAACTAGAGTAAATGGTTTCTTAAATGTGGTATTATTCCTTGAATTTCAACTCTAATTTCATTTTCTATGATTTATACAAATTTTAATCGATCGATCCTAGCGGGTGATTAATTAAAAGGAGTGTACATCTATTTTCTAGAGTTGTGTGGGGTTAAATTTAATTTTCTAAAAGATTACTATTAAAATTACACTTGCAACGAGAGTTGATTTGTAATTTTGATATTAATTTGGGAGAATTCAAATAATTAAATTAATTAATTAGAATAGCTAGAATTTGTGGTGTAGTCCCACTCCTTGATTGCTCTCACATTTGTTTACCTCACTTTGTCTCTTATTTTAATGTTAGGCTTTATTTTTCATTTTAGTCACTTTTTAGTTTGTCATTAGATCTTTAATTTAGTTTAGTCTTATTTCACATCCTCACCCTTGAAAATTGTTTTAATATTTGAAAAGATAAAAAAATTAGAAAAAGAAAAAATCCCAAAAAGAAAATAAAAAGTGAATTACAATTGAGTTTGTTTCTAGTTTACCCGCTTGATGTGGATTGACATCCTTACTTACCGCTCTACACTTGAGTTTGTTATATATTTGTAGGTATTTTGAGGATTTTGACTAGAGGAGCTTTTCAAGCAACGACGAAATAAATATACCCAAAAGTTTCTTTATCAAGGGGCTAAAGGGGTCCCTCGCCCAAATGCTTTTGGACTTCTTTGACGAAGGGGCAGGAGGGGTCCTTTGCCCAAATGGCTCTTAACTTTTTTAACGGAGGGGCTTAAGGGATCCCTCGCTCGAAAACAACATTTCTTGGTTTTCTTGGACTTTGGGTGGGGGGAGGGGTCCTTTGACCGAAACCAACATTTCTTGGGTTTTGGCAAGAGGGAGGGCTCCCTCGCCCGAAAACAACGTTTTTTAATTTCCTGGACTTTAGTAAGGGGAGGGGTCCCTGGACCAAAACCAACACTTCTTGGGTTTTGGCAACATAGAGGGGTCCCTCACCTAAAAATCATTCTTCTTGGGTTTTGGCAAGAGGGAGTAGTCCTTTGCCCAAAAATCATTCTTCTAGAATTTGACAGGAGGGGGTCCGACAGGAGGGGTTCGTTCCTAGAGATACTGTGCCAAAACTACAACACCCTTCTACAGGGGTAAAAGGCTAAATTATTAAAAAACAAACAAAGAATGTCCTGGTGGTGAAAGTTATTATTGTGTTGGCTAGACTTTGTATTTCAATCTTTTTTTTGGTGTGTTGAATGCCTTTTCCCAGAGTAAAATGTGTTTATTCGTACCCATAATTGCTTCATCTTTCTCATTTTCTACCTTTTGGTGTGTTTATAGCAATTTTTTTACTATCGAAAAATATTTTGCACAATAGGAAGTTGGTTATGAATTTTAAGCATATGGCATGAAAGTTTTTTGGACCCCAACCTTTGAAACACAACCTAGAAAACATAAAACATATAAATGAGAATTGTGGTTTGAATTAACCTTGAGACTGAGGGAATAGAGGACAAATGGATCAATAGTTGTCAAATTAAGATGGATTACAGTGAGCCTTGGACGCTTCAACCCAACCACCATTTTGAGGAGCTGTTTGGGCTGCCTTTTGGACCTTATTTTGAGGCTAGTATGGCTCTCTACCATTCTCACTTCTATGTCAGCCCTGACAGCTGATAGTTGGTTATCTGTTGAGTATTGGGGGAAGGTGAAAAAATCAACAAAAGGTAAAGATGAAGATGAAGATGACTCAGTGCTATTTTGGTTCACATTCTTATGCCTACTTAAAAAATGAACTGCTGCTCTAGCTCCTTCATATAGTAGATGGCATCACCAATTATTGACACTTGATTATCCTGATCGCAATTCTAGGAAACCATCTCTTAAAAAAGACATTAAAGCCAATCTATCCAATAAGGCAATATTTATTGGGAAAAGAAAGAGACTTAATTTATTTTGGTAAACAAAAGGATTAAAACCCCGAATCTGTTCACCCTCTTCTGTTATAGAGATAGATGAAAATTGGGAAAATAAAAAGACTTAATTTTTTTCGGTAAATAAAAGGATTGAACCCCCTGAATCTATTCACCTTTTTTTTTTTATAGAAATGGATGGAAAAAGGATTAAATGCTTTGATATTAAAGTCTCAATTAGTCCTCTACTACTATTGTATTATAGGTATAATAGAGATGTAAGCTTTAGATTAAGCCAATTTTTACATGCCCATTCGAAATTGTGTAAAATAGAAACGTAATGAGATTGATCAATTTCACTCGATTATACAAATATTAATGCTAAATAGTTAAAAAGTATTATATATAGGTGTCTTAGGTATTTGCTCCCATTTTAAAAAATTATTTTTAGCCACTTCCGTGTATTTATTTTATTAATTGTAGGTCCTGTTATAACAACTATCAGACAAGTGTCATTCTTTCCGAAAAGGAAAATGGGCGATTAGAGGTGGTAACAAAGTGGTTATGGGTGTTTTTTTAGTGCTTATAATACTTCATACAATTTAAAAAATACATGACATGGGACCTTAACAAAACTTTGGAAATTGGAATTTTTGGAAAATTAAAAATTAAAATCTTAGTGAAAAAAAAGTGAGAAGGAAAGAGCATTTAAGATGTTAGTTAAATCTTATATGGTCAAAGATACTCGAAGTCATATTCATGTAATTGTATCCATATTTTCACAATGGATTGTTTCTAAAAAATGAATCATCTTGGATCATATATGGGAAAAAAATTCAAGAATTGAGTGTAACAATATCTCAAACTATAAAATAATTGGAATAAGAAAAATATCAGACAAACAAACAACACTCGAATGTACATCTATGACAATGTGCCTATGTATATAGTGGTGATATAGTTCTTATTAATATTAAGGTTATATTTTCGGAGAGGTTAAGTACATGGTATTTTAACATGCCACCCCTAAGGAAGGTATATTGTGTCTATCTTTTTGTGATATTTTATGAGTTAATTTTTTTCTTATTCGGTAACTCTCTTAATGAGTCTCCTATGTAGAACTACACCGTCTTAACCTCTCGTTAAAGTCGCAATGGTCTCCATCCCATTATCTGGATAATTTTTGCACCCATAATTCTCCCCAAGTTTCCCTATTTTTGAAATGGAAGATAAGTGTGAGAATTTGAATACGAGGGCTAAAACCATATTTTATTGGACGTTCTTTTTGATAGTTGCATGTCACGACTAATATGGACAATCATGTAACAAAGTTTTATTGGGACAATGGGCTTTAATGATGTTTGTCTCCTGATTAGGCAAAAATTCTTCCTAATTTATCCCTTGATTTAGTTACTTTTAGCACCTCGAACAATGTAATTGAGTTGACTTTATCTCATAATCTTGCTACTGACTGATCCTAATGAGTACACCGAGTTTCTGGTATTTAGTAGTGATTTTACAGGTATTTGATGTCAAAAAATGGAAGAAGGAAGCCGGAAGAATAAAGGAAGAAAGAAGGAAAGTCAAAAACGGAAAAAGCAGAATTTCCACCCGGAATTCGGATGAGGTACCTAAAGAGAAGTTGAAGAGATCTCATTCACGAGCACATAGGAAGAAATGGCACCTCAATCGGAGTCCCGAAACAAAAGATATGAGCAGTCAAAGAGGAGAAAAAAAGTCAAATAGGCAGACCGATCCGCCCCTACCCCGGACCGATCCGCTTTTCCAAACTCCAAAAGACCCCGGATGACAAGCAAACCGAAGAAGGCAAAAATAAAAAGAACCTGTCCGCCCCAAAATAAAAAGAACCGATCCGCCTAAGGCTCGGATCGGTCCGACCATCGAGATTTGCAAATCTTATCTGTTTCAAAGAAGAGTCCTAGTACAATTGAAATTCCTAAATTCATGGAGGGTATAAAAACCCGATTTATTATTGTTATTAGGATGGATTATTTTTAGAGGATAATAGTTAGCTTTTCTCTTTTCTCCAGAAACCCTAGTTTAGCTACAATTACCAATTTTAATTCAAGGATTGAAGATTTATTCAGAGTTCGTGTGGTTACCAGTTTTAGTGATTGCTGCAATTATTTCTTGGGTGATTTTAGTGAGTTATTTATTCTTTTTGATTCTATTCTACAATCAATTAATCAGTTTTCCTTAGATTAATCATGAACTCTCTCACATTAAACATTGTTTTCATCACTTTCATCATGTTAGGCTAGATATCCTAAGGCCGGGATACATGAACCCAACCTGATGTGTTAATTGCACGTGTATAACATTAATCCTCTGAATTTAGTGATTGATTACGACCGTATTGCGTAGCAACATAACAATTGTAGGTCTTTATATCTCGTTTGCCTCTGGGTAACCGTGATGATTTAGAATGCAACTCGAGTGTTACTATCGTGATACCGATTTACTCATCCTCAGATTAGGTATGACGCGGGCTTGAACCTCGTATACATAATGCTTGGGAGTACTAAATTCCGGGTCAAATCAATCAGTCAAATTTACGATTAGTATTTTACCAGCAATACACTAGGGTTAGGGGATTGTATTCCCGTCCTATTTTTCTCATCAGTTAGTCAAAAGTTTTAAACCAGTTTCATTCACATTTTAGGTAAATTAGTGTAGTTACATTTCATCATAATTTACTAATTGCATTTAGCATAATCATTCTCAAAAATGAAATCATTTTCTTTTTCTTTTTAGAGTCAGAGTTAGGGTTCCTCCGTCTTTTCCCGTCGTCACAACTCCGTTGTTCTTTTTCCCTGAAGATCGATACCCGACTTATCGGATTATTACTTGAGCGATAGTCTTGCACTTGAGCCTAGAGTGAACATATTCCTGAGACACATTTTCAGTCACGTCAAGTTTTTGGCGCCGTTGCCGGGGAAATAGGTAGACTTAGGATTAAATCGAGTCAATCCAAAGCTTTGACCAAAAATCTCCAAAAATCCAAAAAAAAAAACATTAAAAAATTCAAAAATCACAAAAAGATTCACAATCATCATCTCTCCTAAGCTTTAATGCAAAATTCTGAAACCACTCCCACACCCCATAATACTCCAACCAACATTCACGAAAATCCAATCGTTGAGTATAATCCTGATAGTCCCCACACTCCAAACGCCCCACAGTTCTGGATCCCACCTCCCACACGTCACACACGATCTCCAATAACACTCCGTTTTCCTTCTTAGGACACACTCCGAGCACACCTAGTGAGAGCACCGAGTCGTTAAGTGAGGAAGAGGTGTCGCAACACAGCTGTGCACCCGTCGGTGAGGAAGAGCCCCCATATTGCCCGCTGAGAGAATTCTTATATCCCGAGCGCACTGTCACTCCGGGATGAATTATACTCCCGTATAATGCAGGGCAATTCCGTTTCAAATATGGGATGATCCAGATGCTACCGCATTACCACGGTATGGATTTTGAAAAGCCATACCTCCATATTAGGGAATTTGAGGACGTGTGTGATACTCTCAATGATCAAACTTGCACACAAGAGGTGATCCGCCTCAAACTCTTCCCTTTCTCTCTCAAAATAAAGCTAAGAACTGGCTATGGTTTTTACCTCCGAGCTCGATTCCATCATGGAATGAGTTACGATCGAGATTTCTCAAGAAATTCTTCCCAACACATCGAACAATTTCCATAAAGGCTCAAATTCAAGCGTTCAGACAAGCTGAAAATGAGCCATTCCATCGATGTTATGAACGTTTCAACGAGTTAGTTACTTCATGCCCCCATCATGGATTTGATTCAGCGCAAATCATCTCTTTTATCTATAATGGGTTGAATCTTAACTCCAAACAACTTGTTGAAACCATGGGAAGTGGTTTGTTTGTCGATTTAGATGCCCACGATGCTGAGCTTCACCTGAGGTATGTCGCCGAGACTACCCAATCCTGGGATACATCTGATCTTAACGCTCAAAATCGAAATCGTCAAGTGACCACCACTCCGTCAGCGTCCGGCCTATTCCACGTAGATAAGAACTCTATGACGGATAGTCGATTGGAGACTCTTGGGAAAGGATTTATAGACCTATGCGAGATATATGGAAAAGGACCAGCTGGATCCATACCAAACCCCGTCAAGAAGGTGTTTGCAATTTGTGAGGCGGGACATTCAACTGAGGAATGCCCGACGATACCCGCCTACAAAGTTATGCTCTAGGAGCAAGTTAGTGGTATAGGAGGGTTTAAGGGAAATTTTGGTGCCCCTCACGGGAATTCATATAACCCTTCATGGAAAAACCATCCCGGTTTTAGCTATGGGCAACAACATGCCGCGATGAACCCTCCTTCACATGTTTCCCCCCTCCACCACAAGACTTTCAACAAGCTCCACACATGCAAGGACATGTGCAAGCACCACCACCTCAAGGAGCGTATATTCCGCCACCACGGAGAACTATCGAGGATACCATGAATCAATTCATCGCAAGACAGATCGCAACCAATACCAAATATGATAGTCTGATTGGCGACATAAATGTAAGTCTGTCAAAAATACAATCCTCATTGAGTGTCCAAGAGAAGGAAAAGTTTCTTACCCAAGGCCAAAGACCTCCCCAAGGTCAAACTAGTGTTAGCTCCACTTCTACTAAACATCAGGAGCAATGTCAAGCTGTGATCACTCTTCGTAGTGGGAGAGTCGTTGATTTATCACCTCCCCCACACGACACGATAAAAGACAAGGAGATTTCGCCCGGCACGAAAGAGGCCGAAGATGTCCCATTGAATGAGAGTGACAAAGAAGACGCTAGTGAGCCAGAGGTAGTAGTGAAACCACCCTCCGCGGCACCGTTTCCTCAAAGGTTGATTCCTTCCCATAAAGGAAACCCACGTGAAGATGTGCTAGAAGTGCTAAAGCAAGTAAAGATGAATTTACCTTTTCTTGATGCTATTAAGAAAATTCCAGCTTATGCTAAAGTCATCAAAGACTTGTTGACGTTGAAGAGAAAGAAGAAGGTAAAGAAGAACGTCTTTGTAGAAAAAAATATGAGCTCCATTCTACTAAACGAGCTCTCGCCTAAATTTAAAGATCCCGGTGCACCCACCATATCCTGCATCATTGGAGAGAATAAAATCGAAAAAGCCTTACTTGACTTGGGAGCAAGCGTAAATATCCTCCCTTACTCCATCTATAAGCAACTTGATTTGGGCGACCTCAAGCCCACAAAGGTCACTCTCCAATTAGCGGATCGAACAGTGAAGATCCCACGAGGCATAGTCGAGGACGTGATCGTCCAAGTTGACACTTTCTACTTCCCAGTAGATTTTGTCATTTGGGACACGAAGCCCTCCTTCAACTTGAGCAATCATGTTCCTATGATCCTGGGGCATCCATTCTTAGCTACGGCTAACGCAATTATCAACACTAGGAATGGGAGAATGCAACTCACCTTTGGAAACATGATCTTGGAAACCAACATCTTCCACATAGCCCAACATACGGGGGAGGAAGATGATCTTCACGCGGTGAGCCTCATAGATGAGATAGTAGAAGAGTATTTTGAGGAGAATTACTGTGGCCACACTTTAGAGTCCTGTTTAGCGGCGAGATATGAGAGTGAGGGGACGTACACTAACTTCGAGAGGGAGGTTGGGGAGTTGAGAGAGTTACTCGATGAGAGTGCGTCGGACGAGGATGCGAGAGATGTCAATTGGATTTGTAGATTCGAGGAGTTACCTCCAAGGGATACACGCATGGTTCCCTCCAGTGACAAATTTACAACCCTCGAATTAAAGAAACTCCCCTCCCATATTAAATATGCATACCTAGGAGAGGATGAGACATTTCCTGTTGTTGTCTCCTCTAGCCTAGACGAAGGGCAGGAGGGTAAATTATTGAAAATTTTGAGGAAGCACCAAAGTGCTTTTGGTTGGTGCATTGTTGATTTGAAGGGGATAAGTACTTTGATTTGCACTCACAAGATCCATCTCGAAGAGGACGTCAAACCCTCTAGAGAAATGCAAAGAAGACTAAATCCCAACATGAAAGAAGTTGTGAGAACCGAGATTATCAAGTTGTTGGATGCCGGGATTATCTTCCCAATCTCAGATAGCAAGTGGGTGAGCCCTATTCAAGTGGTCCCGAAGAAGTCGGGGATGACGGTGATCGAGAATGCTAAGGGAGAGCTCATTCCCCATCGTACCACCACCGTGTGGCGCGTTTGCATTGATTACCGGAAACTCAATGCGGGAACTAGGAAAGACCATTTCCCCTTGCCATTTATCGATAAAATGCTTGAGAGAGTTGCATACCACCCTTATTATTTCTTACTTGATGGGTATTCCGAATATAACCAAATTGAGGTGGATATACTTGACCAGGAAAGGACGACCTTCACTTGCCCTTTTGGAACGTTTGCCTACAAACGTATGCCATTTGGCTTGTGTAATGCACCCGCGACCTTTCAAAGGTGCATGTTGAGCTTATTTAACGACATGGTCGAGAGAGGACTCGAAGTGTTCATGGATGATTTCAGCGTTTTTGGCACCTCTTTCGATTATTATTTAGAATAACTGGAAAAAGTCCTTGCCCGGTGTGTGGAAAAGAACTTAGTGCTGAATTGGGAGAAATGCCATTTCATGGTCACCGAGGGAATAGTTCTTGGCCACATAGTATCATCCAAGGGCATAGAGGTTGATAGTGCAAAGATAGATGTCATATCTGATCTCCCCCCACCAAAATCGCTTAAGGACGTGCGCTCATTTTTGGGTCACGCGGGATTTTATCGACGGTTCATTAAGGACTTTAGCGCCATCGCTAGGCCCTTAAGTAACCTACTCATAAAGGACACCCCATTCGAGTGGACGGAAGCATGCCAAAGCTCTTTCAAAAAATTGAAGAACATGCTTGTGTCCACTCCCATCATGCAAGTTTCGGATTGGTCTTTACCATTCGAACTTATGTGTGATGCTAGCGATTATGCAATCGGGGCTATTTTGGGCCAACGAAAAGATAAGCAAGCTCATGTCATCTACTACGCTAGCCGGATCCTTATCGGACCTCAACTCAACTACTCTACCACGGAGAAGGAGTTGCTAGCGGTAGTCTTTGTCCTTGATAAATTTTGGTCATATCTCATTGGCTCTCCCATTACTTGCTTCACAGAACACGCGGCTTTGAAATACCTACTTGCAAAGAAAGATGCCAAGCCGCGCCTCATAAGGTGGATCCTACTCCTACAAGAGTTCAATCTCTCCATCAAAGATAAGAAAGGAGTAAAAAACGTCGTTGCCGACCATTTATCTCGTCTTTTGTCCGACGTACCTAGTGATCCCGTACCCATAGACGAATACTTTCCGGATGAGCAAATTTTTGCTACCTCTTCGTATCCCTGGTTTGAGAATATAGTGAACTACCTTGTTACGGGAGCCGTCCCTCCCGACTGGACACCGCAAGATAAGAAGAGGTTTATTACTTGGTCGCGCATGTTCTTCTATGACGATCCATTCCTTTTTAAATATTGCGCCGACCAAATCATCCGACGATGTGTACCGGATGACGGAATCCCGAAAGTCATCCAGTTTTGTCATTCGGAAGCTTGTGGAGGCCACTTTTGGACGAAAAAGACGGCCGCAAAAATGCTGCAATGCGGCCTCTATTGGCCCACAATCTTTCGGGATGTGAACGATGCTTGCAAATCCTGCAATAGGTGCCAACGGATGGGGGCCATTACCCGACGAGACATGATGCCTCTTACCCCCATACTTATCATTGAGATCTTCGACTGTTGGGGTATTGACTTCATGGGCCCTTTCCCCCCGTCCTTTGGTTCCTATACATCCTTGTCGCGGTAGACTACGTTTATAAATGGGTGGAAGCCATAGCTACCAAGACAAATGACAACAAGGTGGTGATAAAGTTCTTACAGGAACACATACTTTCCCGCTTCGGTGCACCGAAAGTGATAATTAGTGATAATGGCACGCACTTTTGCAATAGGCCATTCGCGAAGCTCATGAGAAAGTATGGTGTCGTTCACAAGGTTGGAACGACTTATCACCCACAAATGAATGGGAAGGCCAAACTAGAGAATCGAGAAATCAAGAACATTCTTAAAAAGACAGTCAATCCTACCCGAAAAGATTGGTAACTTAGATGGAACGATTCGCTATGGGCCTATCGTACCGCATACAAGAATCAACTAGGCATGTCCCCTTTCCACTTTGTATATGGAAAACCTTTCCATCTTCATGTTGAGCTAGAGCACAAAGCGTATTGGGCGATTAAGCAATTGAATTATGCCATGGACAAGGCCGGTGAAGCCCGCAAGCTTCAATTGAATGAGTTAGAAGAACTACGCAATGATGCGTATGAGAATGCCAAAATTTCAAAATAAAGAATGAAACTCGCTCATGATAGCATCATCCGACGAAAGGAGTTTCTTCCCGGGCAAAAAGTTCTTCTCTATAAATCTCGGCTTCACCTCTTTTCGGGCAAGTTGCGGTCACGATGGTCTGGCCCGTTCATCGTGAAGAATATTTTCCCCCATGGAGCTATTGAATTGGATGATTTAAAAGGGGGAAATACATTCAAAGTGAATGGACAACGCCTAAAGCCATATCTGGAGGCGTGCACGGAAGAGGTCGACACCGTCTAGTTGTCGGACCCCGTTTACGGGGTTGAGTGAGCTATTCCAGCGAGGTCGTTGCACCCCGACACGTATGGGGTGAGAGTCGTGTGAGTGTGAGCGTCATCAGGACTAGGTTTATTCGGGAAAAGCATTCGTGTGTTTCGGGAATTTTGAGTCAAAGGGTGTTGATCAGCGAAATTGAGAGGGTTTTAGTCCAGATTGATAGAGAGTACATTGTGAAAGTGAAAGTTTTCGGAGAAGAGAGATCGAAACCAAGTTTGGGAAAATTCCATCCCAACAGCCCTGGGGCCGGACCGATTCCTTTAATTTAAGGCCGGATCGGTATGCCCCCGGACCGGTTCCTTTAATCTTAAAAAGGACCGATCCGCCTGGCGAAGGTTTGAAAAGTCAAAGACATGGACCGGTCTGCCCCTACCCCGGACCGATCCGCCCTCTGCAGTTCTGAATTCTCCCCTTCCCAAGATTCACCCCCTTTCCCCCCAATCCCATTCATTCCCTCCAATCCGTTTTCCCTCCTCCCAGCCCCACCATTTCCCTCCCAAATCCACCCCCTTTTCCCTCGAAACACTTTCCCTCCAATCCCAACCCCTCCCCTCACCCCTTACACTATAAATACACCCCAATCCCTCCCTTTCTCTTCACATCTCCACCACAAATCCTCTCTTCTCCCTCTCTAGTTTTTCCTAGCAAAATCCTTCTTGTTTCCATGGCTCCCCGCGTTGACCCCACCAAATATGAATCCACCGAGATCCAACCCTCCGATCACGATGAGTTCCACTCCCGCCAAAAGGAGCGATGGTGCAATCAATTTTTCGGTTTGGGCCGTAAACTCTATATGGAGCGTGCTGTCCAATGGGAAGGGCTGCCCAACTCCGTCACCACCCTATTCATGGCTCGGGGCTGGTGCCGATTCCTCAACCAACCCTACAAAGCAGTTTGGGCAATCGAAGTCTGCTCCTTCTATGGCACTTTAGTTCGGACGGGCCAATTCGATGCCGAAGCTTACATGGATGGGACTGTCATCCCATTTTCCTTGGCCCGTATCACGGCCAAGTTGGCTGAGTATGACGTCCCGGACGTTCCAGAATTTACCTATCCACGCAACGTCCCCCCGATCGACAAGGATATCATCACGGGCCGCATTTCACCAACTGTGGCTTGGACGGGGCAAACCGTCGCCGTTGGATGCCCAAATGAAAACGCGCGCCTCACATTTCAGATTGTGTGCGCCAACATTTTACAAACATCCAACGACTCCGCCATGCGGCATCGGCAAGACACTTTGACGTATTACCTCTTCGACCCCAACACTTCCATCCCTTTGGGCCGAACATTATACGCGGATATCATTAAAGAGTCCTTGGATGAGAAGGGGACCACCCCATTCCCCTATGCCCGTTTGATCACTTCCATCCTTAAGGATGCTGGCATAGCGACGCCGATCGACCATACTCGCATTCTCGGTCCTTTTGGACAAGGGACCCACACCAAGAGCGCCAAACAGCTAGCTATCCTCCGGGCTAGGCGGGGAGGTGATAGTGAGGAAGAGGCTGCCTCGAGCGAGAGCGAGGAAGATGAAGGGGCAGCCGGTGAGGATGTCGAGATGGGGGATATCGATCCGGACGAGGAGTCGACGGACGACCCAGATTTCGCGTGGGCGGGAACCGATCTATCCGACCACATGTCGGCACTTGAAACAAACTTCAACACCTTTAAGACCAACTACGAGCGCGACATGAACTTGGTTCTTCGCTTCCAAGCGGACATCTATCGGGGACAAAGGGACCCTAATGAGCCACTGCCTTCCTACTACCATAACCTCTATGACCCCAACGCGCCCGGTTCCTCCCATCCCCCACCCTGGTGAAGCTTTATATGGTGTTGGCAATTTTTTTATTTGTTTTTCCTGTTCACAGTTGTATGATTTTCCCTGCACTTGTAACACAGTCCTGTTTGTAATAAAAACTGCATTTTCTCCATTTGTTTGTTTTATTTATCGCACTTATTATTTTGCCTTATTTAGATTTTAGTCCTTTTTGCTTGAGGACAATGCAAAAGTCTAAGTTAGGGGGGGTCACAAGTGCGTATTTCTAAAACTTCACAAATTTTGAAAATGCCCAGAAATTTCCATAAAATCATAAAATTTTGAAAAATCCAAAAATATTTTTATTCAAAATAAATAAAAATTGGAATTCAAAAATTTCAAAAATATCATTAAAAGTCGGTTTAAAGTCTCAAATTGTAAAAATTCAACATGCACAAAGCCGAAATTGACTAAAGATGGAAATCGAGCGAAAATTGACGACTTAACGAATAAGTGTTGAGATTAACAAACCCGGCGAGATTCGAGCCTATCACTTTTTGCGAGTTTTTAAATCAATCCTAGTTATTTGTTAACTCAAGATTCTTTTCAGTGCTTAAAAAGTTGTCAAGGATCTCAATCCTTTCATTTTGATCGGTTATGAAAGACGTGTGTGATATTGCTTTGAAAACGTGCCAAAATTGATCTCTAAACTTAAATTCATCTCGAAACGCATATGGTAAAGCAATTGGTATTTTGGAAAATGAAGTAGGCCCTGGTTTGTCACCCAAAAATATTGTCCAGAAAAAGTAGCGAAAAATTACCCCTTTTGTAACCCAATTTGAGCCAAATAAATTATCCCTTTCGTTTGATAACCCGAAAAACCCAAATAGTTCGAAATTGCGAAAAATGGAAAAATTCAGACTTTAAGTCCGAAAAGTGCATAAAAAGGGGCAAGAATAAATAAATAAATAAATATGCTCAACAAAAATAGCAAGAAAAGAAAAGAAGAGAAAAACAGAAAAAAATAGAAAAAGAAGAAAAAAATCAGCAATAGCCCGAAAAAGCACAAATGGACATCATAAATGACTTTTCCAATTCCAATCTTTCCTACCACTTTCATTTTACCCAAATATGCCTTAATACTCGAAAAAGTCCTAACCGAGTCTAAATTGCGAAAATTGGTTACCGCGTGGAGAGCTAATACACCAAATGATAATAAAAGAGATCGAATGCGCGAAAAAAGAGGCAATGTTCCCGTTTTTAAAACTGTAATCCGTTGATGAGATCCTTTCACTATGAAATTTCCGCCTTTCTAGTTGTATGCATGATTTTGCGTCTGATACATTTACTCATTATATCACGCATACCGAGAGAATAGCCATAATCCGAGTGATTCGTTTGAGAGAGAATTCCGTGAGAAATTGAAATCAAAACGAATTTTTTGATAAGTAATGTAATGATCAATCGATGAAAATTGGCGGTTATATTTCCGGCGTCGCACACACACACTACGGTTTGAGACTTGTAAATATGACTTGATGATGATTATTTCTCTGGAAAAGTTTGAATTATACAATTTTTGCGTATTTTGAATTTTCGTTGAGTCGAATTTTGTGGGTATATTCTCTGCAAACCCTCACGAGACACAACTCGTCCTACTAGGGCAACCTAGGAGTTTAAAGGCTTGTTGCATACGCTAAATGCAATCACTTGCCCGCGAAAGAGATATTCTATCCCAATAATATGTTTTCAAGAATTGAGTCTGGCTAGGATTCTTTTACATTGCTCGGGACGCGCAAAGTTCTAAGTTAGGGGGGTTTGATTAGGCATAAATTCTTCCTAATTTATCCCTTGATTTAGTTACTTTTAGCACCTCGAACAACGTAATTGAGTTAACTTTATCTCATAATCTTGCTACTGACTGATCCAAATGAGTACACCGAGTTTCTGGTATTTCGTACTGATTGTACAGGTATTTGATGTCAAGAAACGGAAGAAGGAAACCGGAAGAATAAAGGAAGAAAGAAAAAAGTCAAAAAGGGCAAAAGCGGAATTTCCACCCAGAATTCGGATGAGGTACCTAAAGAGAAGTTGAAGAGATCTCATTCACGAGAACATAGGAAGAAATGGCACCTCAATCGGAGTCCCGAAACGAAAGATATGAGCAGTCAAAGAGGAGCAAAAAAGTCAAATAGGCAGACCGGTCCGCCCCTACCCCGGACCGGTCCGCTTTGCCAAACTCCAGAAGACCCCGGATCACAAGCAAACCGAAGAAGGAAAAAATAAAAAGAACCGATTTTCTTTCAGGGGTAGACCAATCCGCCTAAGGCCCGGACCGATCCGACCATCAAGAATTGCAAATCTTATCTGTTTCAAAGAAGAGTCCTAGTACAACTGAAATTCCTAAATTCATGGAGGGTATAAAAACCCGATTTATTATTGTTATTAGGACGGATTATTTTTAGAGGATAATAGTTAGTTTTTCTCCTTTCTCCAGAAACCCTAGTTTAGATACAATTACCAATTTTAATTCAAGGATTGAAAAGTTATTCAGAGTTCGTGTGATTACCAATTTTAGTGATTGCTGCAATTATTGCTTGGGTGATTTTAGTGAGTTATTTCTTCTTTTTGATTCTATTCTACAATCAATTCATCAGTTTTCCTTAGATTAATCATGAACTCTCGCACATTAAACATTGTTTTCATCACTTTCATCATGTTAGGCTAGATTTCCTAAGGCCGGGATACATGAACCCAGCTTGATGTGTTAATTTCACGTGTATAACATTAATCCTTTGAATTTAGTGATTGATTACGATTGTATTGCTTAGCAACATAACAATTTTAGGTCTTTATATCTCGTTTGCCTCTGGGTAACCGTGATGATTTAGAATGCAACTCGAGTGTTACTATCGCGATACCGATTTACTCATCCTCAGATTAGGTATGACGCGGGCTTGAACCTCGTATACATAATGCTTGGTAGTACTAAATTCCGGGTCAAATCAATCAGTCAAATTTACGATTAGTATTATACCAGCAATACACTAGGGTTGGGGGATTGTATTCCCGTCCTATTTTTCTCATCAGTTAGTCAAAAGTTTTAAACCAGTTTCATTCACATTTTAGGTAAATTATTTTAGTTGCATTTCGTCATAATTTCCTAATTGCATTTAGCATAATCATTCTCAAAAACGAAATCATTTTCTTTTTCTTTTTAGAGTCAGAGTTAGGGTTCCTCCGTCTTTTCCCGTCGTCACAACTCCGTTGTCCTTTTCCCTGAGGATCGATACTTGACTTATCGGATTATTACTTGAGCGACAGGCTTGCAGTTGAAACTAGAGTGAATGCATTCCTCAGACACATTTTCAGTCGCGTCATCTCCCATTAATATTCGTGAATCCTTTTTGCCTCAAAACCTTAAGCGTTTAGTGCTTCATTCACTTTCATTGTTTACTTTAAGGGATGCTCTCAAATTCACAAGACATCCACAACTCTCTATGTAAGTGTATGTGTGTGTATAACTTATCTTTTCCCAAGAGTTTCATTTCCTCTCACTAGTTTAATAAAGTCTCTATCTTCTTATTTTTCTTGATCAAATAAGAGTTCACCCCATAAATGAGAATATTGTAACTAGATTTTTTTTTAGATTCCCAAGAAGTTCCAACATATTTAATTTTAATTTTTTTATCTGTATCATTCTTCTCCACCACTTAAATCTTCAAAAGTAAATACTACGAGAATATTGCAACTAGATTTAACTTACGATTAATCCCAAATTAAATGATCATACAGTTCCTTAATGCAACTGTTATTGCTGATATTATAAATTCAAAATAAAAATAAAATATTTAAATTCAGTAAATACAGAAATTGCAGAAAGAAATGAAATTCAGAAACTTACTTGAAGTAAACTGAATTTGACGAATATAAAAATAATATTTAGACAGAAATAATTCCATCCCTTTTTAGAACAGTCTCCTTAAGATAATTTTTTTCCTCCAATGTGCTTCAAGGTATTGAATAATTGTCTCCCAATATAGAACGAATTTTTAAATTAATCAAGTAGCACATCAGTGATTAATTCGAGCGAACACAATTTTGTGTTTTCTACTCAACCAAACAACATAAATAATATGGAAGAAATGTATGCAGTAATGGAGGAAATCTAGTTCTGGAGAAAATGGTATAGCATTTAAATTAGTCAAAACTAGAGGAAAAATATGTACTTATAGCAAAAGCAAGTGACTGTTCAAAAAACTCTTTTTAACTACCAAATAGTTAACAGTTAATTTCGATTAATCATTTAATTAATTAATTTGGCCCAAACGCGCGCGCGTGTGGGCTTTTGGCCCAAGCCCAATACTTGCATAGTGTAGGCCATCTCCCCTTCAAAGAGTTGGGATACCTCAAAGGCATCCAAGACTTAGTGCACTTTTGGGATTTTATTAACCTTTAAAATTCCAACTATTCTTCCTATGTGGGACAAGAGTAATACACACCCAATTCATTAACTTTCATTGCTTTATGAATTACTTTGGAGACATATTTATCATTCATAACTTAATGAAATTGGACATATAAATATACCGCGTTAATCTCCTTCCGAAGGAGAATGCGTTCGTATATGGTTCGAAAAATATCGTGGTGTGGGTCCCATCTAAATTTGAGCTCAAAGTTGCTCAAAAATTTTCTATTCAATAACCATTTTCTAGCAATCCCCCACATGAATGATATGTTGCTATATAAATATATGCAAGGTGCAGATGCTGATACAAGTTGAGTAAAATTGAAAATTTATTGCATCGGGAGAAGTAGACTAGTGGCCTTGAACTTTCCTTAGTGATATATTATTAGATTTACTTGGTTAATCGGTAGACTTCATGTTTTTAAACTGTGAACCATTTTTGTAAACCTAGACAATAGTATTCCCACAATAATTCTTCAACACACTTGGTTCATATTTGTGTTCGTTTTGTTCATGAACACCACTTGCTTCCATGAGTATTTTAGAGAATTTGCTTTTCATTATTCTCATAGAAGTGACCCACTTCTTACTTACATAGGTGACTTCCATAAAGAGTATCCTGATATACCCCACTTAGACATACTAAGATATGGGTGTAATTAAAAGCATAACTTATCCTAATTTCGCGACAGATGTGCACTGCCTCATATTTGAAATGGATAGGAATAAATATCATCCAGTGCTTACAGAATGCAATGTAGTTCGGTTTTTCCATTGAACCAAGATCTTGGGATCTCCAGTCAGCTAGGTTGGGTTCCCACTATATTGATTCTTATTTATTTATAGACTTTAGACCCATTCCTCTCGATGATCTTCCAACTTGCTCTCGATTTAACAGCTTTTGTTAGTGGATTCGCTATATTATCTTTTAACTTTACATAGTCAATTGAGATAATTTTGTTTGAGAGAAGTTGTCCAATGATATCATGTCGACGAAAATTATCTCGTGACTTTCCATTATATATGTGGTTCTGTGACCTTCCAAATGCCAATTGACTATCACAATATATCAATATTGCGGGGAATATGTTTTGACCAATTTGTAATATCCTCTAAGAAGTTTTGAAGCCATTCAGCTTCTTTTCCTGCTTTGTCCAGTGCAATGAATTTAGATTCAATTATCGATCTATCAATGCATGTTTATTTTGAGGATTTCCAAGATACAGCTGCATCTCCCAGGGTAAACACATACCCACTTGTAGACTAAGAGTCCTTTGTATTGGATATCCTGTTTGCATTGTAATTTCCTTCAAGTATAGTCGGATATCCTGAATAATGTAGTTCAAAGTTTTGAGTATATTTTATATAACCCACGACTCTTAATATAGCCTTCCAGTGATCGCTCCCTGGATTACTCGTAAATCGATTTAGCTTACTTATTAAGTATGTTATGTCTGATCGGTACAGTTCATGATATACATTAAACTGTCGAAAATCTGAGAATGCTATAGTTGAGATACGCTTTCACCACTATTTCTTATTAGATGTAAATTTACAACTACATGTGTCTTGGTAGGAATGATCATACTTCTTGAGTATTCCAAGTACTTTCTTTATGTAATGAGATTGAGATAATATAAGTCCATCCGATATTTTAGAAATTTTGATTCCTAATATGACATCGACGATACCTAAATCTTTCATGTCAAATCAACTACTCAAGATATGTTTTGTAGTTTTGACAATTTTTAGGTCACTACCCATGATTAACATATCATCAACATAGAGAAATGCAATGACATATCCATTTTGAATGTTTTTAAAGTAAACATGTAAGGACAAATTTCCAATTGATTCAATTTTTAAGTGTTCGCTTAATTACAGATAAAACTATTTGAGTCATAGGATATAAGTTTGTAAACTTTCAAGCCTATGGCAATTAAGTTGAAGACGTAGCAACCAAGTCTAATAAAGATCACATTATATGTCGTGTTTCGTGCCATGTGTCATCATCAACTTTCCAAAGATCTCTTAGGTCTGGATGCATATGTTATATTGACACTTGGATATTTTATTGGGTATCCTTTATTGTGTAAAGATATTTTAAAATGACTTTTCTATTTTTTAAGAAAAAATAAGCTTTCTGAAGAGTCGTTTGATAAAGTCGTTTGAACGAGATTCATAGGTCATTCGAACGCAGTATCTAACGAGGTTACATTGAAATCTCGTTTGATTTGTCACTTATTTTGTCGTTCGAATGAACTTTCATTTTTGGAGCCACTGTCTTCTGGTTCGATTTGTCATTCGAAGGACACTATTTTTTCATTTGAACGACAAGGCCGTTTTGGCAATTTTCCAGCAGTTATTGTTTAACTTCCCACTACTTCTTTTCTTACCTATTTTAGTAGTGCGTGAGTAACCATTTTTTAAATTTTTTTTCAAAAGTTTTGAGACCATAAACATTCATCCAAAAATGTTATTTGTTTGTGCAAATCAAAATGAATTAATTTCCAAAGAAAAAATAAGTTTACACCCATATAGTTTACATAATCCAAGTTTCAACATAACACATGCTTTGAGATCATTGGTTTGGCACCGAGTTTCATTATCTACCTAAAAGAGATAGTTTATTGAGGATGATTTCATGGTCGTGATTGTACATATGGTGGGCTCCATGTATTTGGTGGTAGATTTTCCTCATCGATGGATTCTGAGACATAGGTGAACTCCAGTGTTGTCACTAGGCAGAGGTGGAAGGAACGATGAGCGTCGAGGCTTGTAAGGGTGTCGGGTCGTTGAGTAAGTCTTCTTGTCGTGTCCTTGTATTAAATTCGTACTTAGTGGACTCGTGGATGGACCGTCTGAGGTTTTTTTCGTTGTGAGTTTTCCTCGTACATCGCGGCATTGTAGTTATGTATTTTTATCTTGCAATTTCTCACGTAGATGCATGCTTAAGTTTAACAAATAAAAATGGTTTAATCACAAAAATGATGTTTTTTGTTCATAATTTAAATTCGGTAATTTTACTGTACTTTAATTCAAGTCTGAATTATTAATTTAGAAAAATTCATGTTAATCTTTGGTTTGTGTATATTTGAACTTGAATTGATATTGTGTTTTAGAAGTGAAAATTTGATTTTGAAAGAATTTATAAAATTCATAATATTTCGGTGAACCATCCCTTTTGAAATTAAAAAATGGTATTTTTTTGGAACCTCTAAGAAATCACATTCTCCGATTGGTATCAGAGTGGTAACATTAAGTTATCGTGTTGTGTCCTTTGGGTTTTAATATGGAAAATTTGTGATTTTTGAGGTTTCCCGTTTTTTATGGTTTTGACTATGCGTATTGGAAAGCGGGTATGAGGTCGACACTTAAGTCGTTAGATGGGCAGGTTTGGCTATCGGTCGTTAAAAGGTGGTCCCCACCAACGTGTCTAATAGGAGAAGCTCGTGTTCTTAAACACGTTGAAAGATGGAGTGAGGATGAGCTTAAGCTAGAAAATTTCAATTCTCGAGGCTTAAATTCTCTTTTTAGTGCGGTCACATCGAAGGAGTTTCACCGGAATATGACGTGGGGAACGTCTAAATAGGCTTGGGACACACTCCAACTCGCCCCATGAAGGTACTAGTGTCATTAAGGCTTCTAAAATCCGAAACCTCACCACTCAATTTCAAACCATGAAGATGCTAGAAAGTGAGACCTTTGATGAGTTATATTCTAGATTATCCGATACTGTGAATTCATCTTTTAATTTGGGATAAAAGATACCCGGCAACCGTGTCATAAAGAAAATTTTGAGGTCATTACCCAATATGTTTAATCCAAAAGTGATTGTTTTAAATTCTTTAGGCACTTTAAACTCTACGAAACTTGAAGAGCTTGTAGGTGACTTACAAACCTATGAACTTGACATGTTTACCTCTAAGGATGTGAAGAAGAAAGATAAGGGTTTAGGTTTGAAAGACCGAAAGGAGGAAACATCAATTTAGGATGATGAGTTTGACATCAACTCCGATGATATGGCTATGTTTGCTAAGAAGTTTAGAAAAATTCTTAAGATTAATAAAGAAAATCTTAAAAATGATTATAAGAAATTTGAAAAGTCTAAGTATAATAAAGCCGAAAAATTCCCTAAAAATCGTAATGATGATCTTAATAGGGATGCGTCGAATAGATGTTTTGGTTGTACGGGTTATGGCCATAGGTAAGCCGAGTGTCCCACTAAACTAAGGAAGGATGGAAAGAAATTGATTTCATATAATGCCACCCTTAGTGATAGTGAGCCGAAAGAGGAACCCAATTCCACCATCGAGCGCAACTTCAATGCGTTCTTGTCTAGTCATGTCATCATTGATAATAAATATTCCCATGAATATATTTCTTTACATGACACTTTTGAGACCATTGTTTGTGAATCCCATGTGTTTGATGGTAGAGAGAGAGGAGAAGAGAGTGAGAATGAAGAGGAGGAAGAGGAGAGTGAATTCCGAGTTTCCTTTCATGAGTTGTATACGGAATCCTTAAAATTAAAAAAAGAAAACTTGAAGTTGTAATTTAGAATGAGAGAACGTACCGTAGGTAGTGATGAAAGTGTTTTAATTGAAGATTTTAGGGAACGTGAGAGAACTCTTCGAGAGTATCTAGAGTATATTGAAAGTGAAAGAGATAGCCTTAGAGGTTTGATGGAGGGTATGAAAAATGTTCTTATTGAGTTTGAAGAGACTAGGAGTTTACTTGAGTCTAGGATTATGGAGCTTGAAGAGAGATTAAGAGACTGAAGTCGTGTCAAATTTTATTTAGAGTGTAGGTCGGTAAAATTGTATAAAATATTAGACACCGTCCAAATCAAATATGATAAGTGTGGTATTGGCTTCGATACTCAAAATTCTTCCACTAATAAAGCCAAAACCATGATTTTGAGATAATTGTCTAGGATTCTAGAAAAGTTCAACCCTCAGGCAATACTTCTCACTATGTTTTTACTTTCACATATTGTGGTAGGAAGGTTCACCTTAGGCGGTTTTGTTTCGGTCTTGGAAATAGTCCTAGGAAGTAAAACGTTAGAGTCACCAAGGTCACCAGAACCCGGGAGTATATTTTTACACCTATGTTGGTTAGGAGATCCGATTTGGAGGTTTTACATGATAGGCTTTATGATTCTTATTTGCTTACACATGATACTTCTCATGCTGAATCTAAAGTTTGATTCTGTTAGCTTTGTTTACATACACTAGATGTGCATCGTGATACATTCTTGTTAGTTGTATATTTGTTTTGTCATGTTTTAGTCTATGATTCATCATATATATTTTTCTAGAATTATGACATGTATATCTATTGTATTTTAATTTTTTTGCCTTTATTGGGTCTTATTGAAAAATACAAAAAGATTTTGTTTCTCTTTTGAGTTGTCCTTGTTTTTTTAAATTAAAAACTCAAAAGATTTTTTGTGTGTATTTTAGTTTTACTTGTTTTGTGTGGCATATCCTTGTGTTTGGATCCTATATCATTCCCCGCTTCTATATGGCTAGAACTTTTGGCTATGAATTTCAATTCTTAAATTGTTCTTTATCGTGCTTGCATGAAGTAGTTTTATTTTGATTTGCTTAGTGGATTCCTTTTGTATATGCCTCCACACACACACATGCACGAGCTCTTTTGAACATTAACTTTGCACGTATATTTGAGCTAAGTGAGATGTTATCCCATGAATTTTTTCATCTACATGTATTGTGACTATGGAGGATTTGTGTATGTAAGAACTGTTGTATGAAATGAGAAAAATAGATAAACATTTATTCGATAAAGTTTTGTTTAGCAATGGAATTAGGATGTGAAAGTCAAGTTAACTTTGCGTGAAAATCCACCATTGAAAAAGTACCTAAAAAAGTGTGGCATTGAAAAAAAAGTAGCCAAGGCCAACATAGTTTAGTTTGATATGATCATTCAAAAGAAAATAAAAGAATTATCATTTTTAAGGGAGTTGGATGGATATATCAACGAGTTTGAACAATGACAATGAATCCTAGTTATGCATATTTTGTCATGACGCTATTGCTTTGTAGAATCATTAAAATTCTAGACTTGTGTGAATTGTGCTTGTTTGTTCTTTGAGTTCACGTTATCTTGTCACATCAGACTAAATCTCAGCTGATAAAGTTTTACAATCAAATTGAACTCCTTGAACATGTTTAAGTGATTGGGTCATATTTCGTTTGTCTCTAGTTCACACCCATTCATTCCATTTACCACATGTTTTTTTGGCCATTTATGTCATATGAGTGTGGAAAGCTTATTGTGTTTGGTGTCTTATGTGGTGTTTATACCTATATATATGTCATTGTGCTTCATTAATATTTTTTTCATATCCATATATATAGTATCATTTTTTGAGCCTTTGCTTTCACATCTAATTATTGTGTCTATTTATTCAAATCAATTTAATCTTGTTGCAATTTTTCATTGGTATCCCATGCTCATTTTAGTTTATTATAGTTGATATCATTTTTCTAACACATCATATTTGGTATATATTATTCCTCATATGGATTAGTTGTTCTTGTGTTGCCTTGATTTTCTTGTGTCTTTTGTATCACTATACACTATTGCATGATATACTTGTTTTCCATTATGCTTATCCCTTGTTTTGTTTAGGGGGAGAATTGAATTAATGGGTGAGAAATGGGTTATTTTATGCACCTTAATCTTTGTCTACTCCTGAACAGGGGGGGGGGGGGGAATGGTATCTAAACCTTTAAAATTGGGGAGATTTAACTTAGGGGAAGACGTATTTCTTAGGTAGATAATGTTTGACAAAGGGGGAGGATTTAATATTGTTATATTCCATATGCGTTTAATGGCGTGTTTAAGTGTGCAAGTTTTCGTCCATACGACATAGTTTTTTAATGGAAAGCTTCTCAAAATACGTGTCAGTCAAGCGTCTGTATTTTTTCATTTTGGGTTGGGATTGTGTCTTTTATATGACCTTGACGGACCTTAGGGTTTTTATTTTGGTTTTGTCCCGAAATAACCAAAGAGGGAGATTTGTAAGGACAAATTTCCCATCGAGTCAATTTGTAAGTGTTGGCTTAATTCTGGACAAAACTATTTGAGTCATAAGATAAAATTTTGTAACCTTTCAAGCCTATGATATTTGAGTTGAAGACGTAGTGGCCAAGTCTAATGAAGATCACATCATATGTCGCGTTTTGTACCATGCGTCATCATCAACTTTTCAAAGATCTCTCAGGTATGAATGCATATGTTATATTGAGACTTGGATATTTTTATTGGGTGTCCTTTATTGTGTAAACATATTTAAAAATGACTCTTCTATTTTTTAAGAAAAATTAACTTTTATAAAAAGTTGTTTGATAAATCATCTGAACGACCTCGTTCGAACGAGATTCCCAGGTCGTTGGAACGGGTATCTAATGAGGCTACATTAAAATATTATTTGATTTGTTGTTTATTTTATCATTCAATCAAACTTTCATATTTGGAACCACTGTCTTCTCGTTCGATTTGTTGTTCTAACGACACTTTTTTTTTCATTAATGACAAGGCAGTTTCCACAGTTTTCCAATAATTTTTGTTTAACTTCCCACTACTTCTTTTCCTACCTATTTTAGTAGTGCGTGAGTAATCATTTTCTGTAGACTTTTTCAAAATCTTTGAGAGCATAAACATTCATCGAAAAAGTCCCTTTGTTTGTGTGAATCAAAATGAATTAATTTCCTAAACAGAAACAAGTTTACACCCATATAGTTTACATGATCCAAGTTTCAACATAATATTCTTTGAGATCATTGGTTTGTCACTGAGTTTCATTCTCTACCTAAAAGAGATAGTTTACTGAGGAGGATTTCATGGTCGAGATTTATATACGGTGGACTCCATGTGTTTGCGGGTAGCATTGCCCCATTGGTGGATTTTGAGATATAGGTAGACTTCTGCGCTATCACTAGACAAAGGTGCAAGGAATGAAGAGAGTCAAGGCTTGTGAGGGCGTCGGGTCATTGAGTAAGTCTTCTTGTCTTGTCCTTGTATTAAATTTGTACGTGTGGACTTGTGGCTGGGCCATCTGAGGTTTTTCCCATTGTGGGGTTTTCTCTTACATCGCGGCATTATGGTTGTGTATTTTTATCTTGCAATTTTTCACGTAGATGCATGCTTAGGTTTAACAAGATACAAATGATTTAATCACAAAAATGATGTTGTTTGGTGCATAATTTAAATTGGGTAATTTTACTTTACTTTAATTCAAGTCAGAATTAATAATTTGGCAAGATTCATGTTAATTTTGAATTAAGTATGTTTTAGTATGGGTTGTGTATATTTGAAATTGAATTGAAGTTGTGTTTTAGAAGTGAAAATTTGATTTTGAAAGAATTTATAAAATTTGTAATATTTAGGTGAACCATCCCTTTTGAAATTAAAAATTGGTATTCTTTGGGAACCTCTAAGAAATCACATTCTCAAAACACATTTATCGCACTCATTTATTACACTCAGAAGCTTACGCAATTTCCCTTCTTGTTCGCTAGCCTTGAACCCTTCAAGTTGCTCCATATAGATTTCCTCGTCTATTTCACCGTTTAAGACAACATTTTTTTACATCCTTTCAATGTATTTCAAGTTCATTAATGGCAGCCATTGCTATTAAAATTTGAATGGACGTAATTCTCATTACCGGTGAGTATCTGTCGAAGTAGTCCAACCTTTCCTTTTTCATGTAGCCTTTAGGTGCAAGTCTTACTTTATATTTATCAATTAATCCATCTGCCTTCAACGTTTTTTTGAAGATCCATTGGTAACCTAAAGGTTTTGAACCTAGTGGAAGATCCACTAGTTCCCACGTATGATAATGCAAAATGGATTTAATTTCTTTATTAATTATTTTTTTCTAATTAGAAGCATCGAGTGAGGATATAACTTCTTTGTACGATTGAGGTTCATTTTCTAGAAAATATGTTAGAAAATCCGGACCAAAGGAAGTCGAGGTTTTAGATCTTTTACTACGTCTTAGTCCATCCTCTATTAATTTGTGATCAATAGGTTTATGAGTACCACCTATAGTATCTTCATTTGTCCTTTTAGATGAACCAGATTCTCGAGTCATGTTATATGAAAATTCATTTTCAAAAAATGAAGTGTCTCTCGATTTAATAACCATATTTATATGAATAACTGGAATCTTAGATTCAAAAACTGAAAAAAGATATGCATTGCTATTAATAGTATACCGATGAATACATAGTCAATGATTTTTTGTCCTATTTTTACCTTTTTTGGTTTAGGAACCATCACCTTGGTTAAGCATCCCCACACTTGTATATTTATAGCAAGGTCTTCGACCATTTTATAACTCATAAGGTATCGTGTGAGTTTTCTTGTGTGGTACTTTGTTAAGAATGTAATTAGAAAAAAGTATGGCTTCCCAACACAAGTTCTGTGGAGCTCTTGAACTTATTAACATAGAGTTCATCATTTCCTTCAATGTACAGTTTTTGCATTCAGCAATGCCATTTGATTGAGGAGAATAAGAAGCGATGGTTTGATGGATAATTCCATGTTCGAAACAAAATTCCTCAAAAGGAGATTCATATTCACCGCCGTTATAACTCTTAATAGCCTTTATCTTTTTGGTTAATTGATTCTCAACTTCATTCTTGTATTGCTTAAATGCATCAATGGTCTCATCCTTACTACGTAATAAATATACATAGTAATTTTTTTTAATCGCCAATAAAAGTAATAAAATGCTTTTTTCCACCTCTAGTTTGTACAAATTTTAAATCACAAATATCCGTGTGAATTAAATCTAATGGTTTAGTGATCCTTTCAATAGAATGGAAAGGTAATCTCGCTAATTTAGATTCCACACATATATCACATTTATGATTTTTATTTATGTCAAATTTTGGCAAGAAATAAAAGTTAATTAATCTACGTAAAGTATCAAAATTAACATGTCCTAATTTAGCATGCCAAATATTAGAAAACTCACTCAAGTAGGTAGAACTAGCAATTTCATTCACTTGGGATGTTTTTTTCATGAATGTCATTACATTCATTTTAAAGAGACCCTCATATAGGTAGCCCTTTCCCACATACACATCATTTTTAAATAAAACAAATTTATCTGAAACAAACACTAGTTTAGACCCATTCTTGCTTAAAAACGGTTCAAAAATCAGATTCTTGTAATTCTTGCGAATGTCAGGCACGTGCAACACATTGTTAAGAGTAAGTTACTTTCCTGTTGTCATTTTTAGAAAGATATTTCCTTGTCCCTCTACTTTAGAATTCTAAGAGTTACCCATAAAGAGGTTCTCCTCATTTTTCAAAGCCTTGTAAGTAATAAACATCCATTTATTTGCACAAATGTGGCATCTGGCCCAATGTCCACCAACCATAACTTGGTATTTCTTAGCAGATTGCATTCAGAGACAACAACAAAAATATTTATGTGTACGATACCATCGAAAAAAATTTCACCCTCCATCACATTAGCTTTTGCATTCTGTTTCTTGGGGTTCTTTGGTTTATGACATTCTCTTGAGAAATGTCCTGGCTTGCCGTAATTTGTAGCATTTTCCCTTGAACCTTTTCCTTTGTTTTTATGTGCCTTCACCGTCATACTTCCTTCTATTCTTTGGTCCTTCCACCACATTAGCCTTGGTTTCTATAATGTTCTTCCGACTCTTCTTTTAAGATTCATGATTATCTTCTTCAATTCGCAGTTCGACTACCAATTCTTCAACGTTTATCTCCTTGCATTTATGCTTAAGAATTTTTTTGAACAAGTTCCAAGATGGAGGAAATTTTTTAATTATCGCCGCCACTTGAAAAGTGTTATTGACCGACGTTCCTCCATCATGAATGTCATGAAGAATAACCTGTAGTTCCTGAACTTGTGCAATACTTGACTTGGAGTCAACTATTTTGAAGTCTAAAAAACGTCTCGCTATGAATTTCTTTATACCCACATCTTTCGTTTTGTATAACTTCTCCAAAGAATTCCATAATTCCTTAGCGGTTGTCATGGTTCTATACACATGGTACAACGTCTTGTCCAAGTATGTCAGGATGTAATTTCGGTATAGAAATTCAGAATGTTTCCATGGTTCAACGACAATAACTTTCTCAATTTAATCTCTTTCTTTCAAAGGGGGAGAATCTTCATATACAAACCTTTCCAATTGGAAGGTTATGAGATAGAAGTACACCTGTCCTTGCCAGCGTTTGAAATCGGTCGCGTTAAATTTTTCCTATTTCTCCTCATTTGGCATGTTTACGGGGGCAGTAATAGTCGCATGTGTTTGTACTTTGTGATTCCATTTTTGTTACAAAAACATAACTTTTGTCAATGATAGTGAACATGTATAATGAATTTATCAAAACAGAATACAAAAGTCTGCACACCAATTTTCTCGAATTCTAATTAACACTAAATGAATTCTAACAAGAATTCTAAACAATGTTTTGAATTATATAAAACAGAATTAGACTAAAATATTAGACAATATTTTTACTCGTCTAAAATAGTAAAAAAATATGTGCAAAACTATTTTAAAATAAATTTGAACAAAATAGATTTGCAAAAATTCTTAGAGTTTACAAAAATCTGTACAAAATAGATTTCCAAAAAAAATTTAGAAAAGAAATTTTATTTTCTAAAACATTATACAGATCATAAACATCATAGAGAATTTATTTTCTGTAACAGTAAAATAGTATTTCTGTACCAATTTATAAAACAGTATAATTATAATATGTATTGGCATTGATACTACAAATTTGAAATAAAAACTGAATATTTAAATTTAGTAAATACAAAAATTGCTGAAAGAAATGAAATTCATAAACTTACTTGAAGTAGACGAATTTGCATAATATAAGAATAATATTTGGACAAAATTAATCCGAGACTTGTTTAGAACAGTCTCCTTATTCCCTCAAATGTGCTTCAGGGTATTGAATAATTGTCTTTTAAGATAGAACGGATTTTTGAATTAATCAAGCAACACAACAATGATTAATTCCAGCGAACACAATTATGTGTTTTCTACTCAACCAAACAACATAAATAATATGGAAGAAATGTATGCAGTAATGGAGGAAATCTAGTTTTGTAGAAAATGGTGTAGCATTTTCTAGTATTTTTTCATTAGTTAAACTTGAGGGAGAATATGTATTTATAGCAAAATCAAGTGACTGTTCAAAAAAATAATTTTTAACTGTCGAACAGTTAATTTTTGTTAATCATTTGAATTAATTAATTCAGATCATAAAGTTAATTAAATTCGGCCCAAAAAAGAAAGGGATAAGCCCAAGCCTAAGCCCGAACCGAGATGAGATATGCCGATCGACCGGATGGCTAGACGACACGCGTGTGTGGGGTTTTGGCCCAAGTCCAACCTTTGCATAGTGTAGGTCATATACCCATTAAAGAGTTATGATACCCCAAAGGCATCCAAGCCTTAGTGCACATTTGGGGTTTTATTAACTCTTCAAATTCCCACTATACTTCCTATGTGGGATAAGAGTAACACACTTCGAATTCATTAATTGTCATTACTTTGTGAGTAACTTTGAAGACATATTTATCATTCATAACTTAATGGAATTGGACATGTGAATATACCACATTAATCTCCTTGCGAAGGAGAAGGCATTCGTATGTGGTAATTTTTAATTTGGTATGTTTAGTTCAAATTTGCTCAAATTTTGTTACTCGATACCCATTTTCTAACAACAACCTATCCCTTAGATGCGGTTGGGGTACCTTTCATAATCTCTCCAGTGATTTCTAAAGATGGTATCACTTTCTCCCAACCCTCTTTTCATATGATTTCTTGAGTATTGTTATTTCATGAAAGCCTAACGGGTGCTTTATATACGTATAATCGTGAACTAAGTTTATCATCTCAATGAACTCCATTACACCAATTTCGAAATTAATGAGATCACCTACTACTATTCCCTTATCTCGATGAAGGATAACTCCTACTAATTTAAGTCCTACTCTTTGAGTTGGTTGATTCTCTCATATTAAAATAAATATTACTAGTATTATGACATCATTGTAAAAAATTAGGATTATCTCCCATCCATAAGGTGTGAACCCTACAATGGATCCAGGTTGCTTAAGAGGGCTTCAGTATTTGATTGTTGTCTCAATTCCTTTTTCTTCTTTTTTGAGACTAAGCTTATGATTCTTTTTAATTTGTTATGTTTTGCAGCCAAACACAAGAAGAGAAAGACACATCCTTAGCACTTAATTTCTTTTACCTTAAGAAGATTTAGTTATTCAAGGTAAAATTAGGATTCAAACAACCAATGCCGACAAGTGTGTTATTATCCTTTACTCCCCCAAGTAATACATTCACTGCTCGACTAATGCCCAACGATATGGAGATCTCTTTCATATTTATAGAAAATATATTTCCACGATTATTATTGAGTCCCGGCGAACTAGTTCCAAGTAGAATTTAAATTTGTTTGAGCCTACGAACATGAGTAAGACATAATTACAGCCTTCCACTTAGAAAATCTTTGTGTCTATGAATGTAGATGTTGGCGCAAAAAGTAACAAAACATTTGTAAAAAATAATGAAAATAACAATCACACAATCACATAATATTTTTACATAGTTCGGTCGTTAACGGCCTAAGTCCACGGTGGGAGTTGTTCCAACTCTTCATTATTATCTCTTTAATGTCCACAATGGATATCTTGTGAGGGGAGAGATAAGTGACCCCTTTATAATGATTATATGCCTTTATATAGACCATTAGAAAATCTTGGTTAGTGGTAGAAACTCACCAAGCCGCTGGCTATCAAAATATGACATGTTCTTCCATTAATTGACTAGGTCCACATACATGTCCATGTGACTAATATTCAAAATCATAGTCTTCGGCCTTTGGGGCCCCGTCTCTAATATGGTCGAGCGAGAGAAAGTTAGGGATTTAAGGATATTTTCACTCATAAGTAAGTGCCCCCTTTCCTAAGGTCATTCCAGGCTTCGAAAATAGCTAATGGAATGTTCTTTAACACTCGGCCTTTTCCTCATACATATACGTTCTTTAAAGGTGCTATACCGATGGTTGTACAACGTTGAAGTGGTAGTTGGAGGGTGATCTCATGTGAATGGTTTGAGGTTATTTCTCTTCAATGTTCATCTTTGACGGGTAGCCAAATATTAATCAACGATGACCTATAGTTTTTTAAATACCACCAAAGTATCACTTGAAGTCTACTATTCCCTTTGTCTACTACCTCCACATGTTAGAGTAATGTTTGAAGTATTTTTCTTGGGAGTTCATTATGGGATGATAATATAATTGTAGTCATGGTGAGATATTTGATGAGCTCGAGGAAAATTATCTTAACTTTTAAGGAATATAATGTTTTTTCATAGTCCCTAAACTCCTCGAACCTTGAGGTTTTGATAGGATAATATGAACTGAAATATGTCTTGGACTGATGATATATGCAATTAGATCCCACCGTCCTTGGCTTATAAGCATTGGCTAAAGGGATGATAAAAAAGTGTCATGGAGATGTCGACTTTTTAAATAACGAGGTATAAATATATTACTCGTATAAAGGGTTCATGATATGTCCTATGTCTTTATTCCTTGGGATACCTTTAATATAGGAAGATGGTATCTAAAATTAAGTAAAATTGTGACGTTAATCTTTTACTTCCTTTCTTGAAAACTAGTTCTCGGTTCTTCAACTTCTGAAAGTAAACAAAGGGTTAGAGGATTGTGAAACTCCCAAATGGGGACTTAAGACCCCCAACCCTGATTTTTGAATAAATTGAGGTGCCACAATATCGAAGTTGATGAAATTCGTTATTCGACCTTCGACTTTGAATAGTTGAGGGTTTAATAGGATTTCGTAGATAACGATCGGTTGACGGCTTTAAAATAACCAAGTGTTTAACTAGTGGTCGATCGTCGACTTTAAAATAGCCAAAGGTTAAACCGAACTTCATATTTTGAATAACCGAGTGTTTGTTTAACTTCTAAGTTCTTGACTTTATCATTGCAACCAAATTTTAGAAGTTAATATCAAACTACAAAATGGTTACGACAAAATCCTATTGGCATAATTGTGACACAACCCATTTAAAAACTTGGCATCCTATCGAAAAGGTTATGATACAATCCTAGTACTTAATATCAAACTACGAGTAACCGGTGATTGATAGGGAACTTTTGAGATAGTTCAACTTAGGATTGTGATAGGTGCATCCCATGAATGTATTGAACGAGACCAACGGTGAGATTAAAGTCTAAGAGAAGTCTGTACTAGACTCAAAAAATCTCACATCATTTTCTAAGAATGAATAAATTCTTAACCCCAAGAATTTTAAGGATTGGGATACTTATGTAGTTGTCACTTTGATTTCTATATGTGAGATTCAATATTATATTGAATAAAATTATCCCCACATATCCGGTGACAATTATGTAAGTAGGTCTGTGATCTTAATTCGGAGGAATCTATGTCCGGGGCTACCTAGAATTGCGATACCCCCTTGATTGACGTATAAGTTTTTATTTCCACCAGTAAACCTTATCAGTGAATTATTTTTATCCGGTGGAAGTACCAGAAACGTAAATATTAAGAATTAAGAAAATTGATTAGATGTTGGTTTATGTCGATTAATAGAAAATTAACTTGACCAAGTGGGTATCCAAATCTTAACATGGGAAATCACATTATGTTCCATAATCAACTTTGAGAATAAGAACTCATTATATTTGAGGATTTCTGAGATAATTAAATTCGAGTGCAGTCATTATTATTAAGTGGAATTAAGTACGAATAAATAAAGAAACAAAATAAATTACGGTAACTATAATTGAGTATTTTTGAGTATTTGTTTGAAGCCAATCTAATTATTTGTCTTGGATTCCTAGTGTAGTCCATAGGCCCAAGTAGTTAGGCCCAGACCCTAAAAAATATAGTTTAGCCCAAACCACCTTTTGTACTTGTATATAAAATGTGGGAAGGGGTTTTAGTTCATGATTCATCAGATTAGGGTTTTAGAGGGGTGAACGAAAATAATATTCACATTTTTGTGAAGAGGGATACAAAGAGACCACAATATCTAAAGTTTTAGCAAATGTTTTCATCTCAAAAGGTGACCACCCACCTAACTCACTTTGACGAGGATTATAAACTAAAAGATCTTAGAATCCAAAAGGTTTAATCAAGGCTTTAGAGATCCAAAACAAAGCAATCACATCATCAATAAATACTTTTCTCCCCATCATATTGCTACTGAACCTACAAAGGTATTGTGTTCTAAACCTTAGGTTTGTTCTACAAACCTACTTTTTGGTTTTAACTATTTTATATGTTTAATTATTCTAAGATACATGATTGAAATATAATATTCCGTGTATATAGATCCCCAACAATTGATACCAGAGCCTTTGATTTAGATTAATCATTCATTAGAAGGGTCCATGCCATCCAAACTTTAAAAATCCTAGTGTTGCATGTTATGCGAATGGTGTATGTTTCGTACTAAAATTGTTTTGCAGATATTCTTCATATATAACCCTTCCATCATGGTCAACATTTATTTTTTGTGTGAATGGATCCTAAGGTGGTTTAACCTTAGTTATTTTTCATCTCTTGATTCGATTTGGTTGTAATAATTAAATTTTGATTTTATTTTGATTTTGATGTATCTGGAGGCGTTCGAAAGGGGTAATGTTTTGTACACTTTGAATTATGTATTAGGATTAGTTTTAATGTTTGGTCAACTCTCATGAAGTTTCAAGGAGGTTTCACATAGTTATGGAGGTTTTTGCATGAAAATCCGAGACGAGGAAGGAGACCAAGCCCAACGTCAATTGATTGACCCTAACCCTCGATCGATTGACACCCCTTTGTCAGCCAATTTGTTTTGCCTTTTGTGGTGGTTTTTGGAGGTTAGTCGTGGTGGTTCGTTTCTCAACTATATCCAAACCATAGAGGATTAAGACCCTCAAGAACTCTTGTTTGTGATGCAGTCCACCTTAAGTTGGACTCTTTATCAAAGGAAGTCTTCTACAACAAGAACTCTTGGACTTGAAGAGTTTTACTTCAAGAAGAAGTCTAGGCCATAATAAAAGGGCATTTATGTCTTTTCATTTTTTACAACATTTATTTAATTGCTTTATCTCATTATATTAATTATACTACATATTCGTTTGCTAACTAATTGTATAATTAGGAACACCCGTTTTCATGGACAACATAGATTATTATTTTTTTGAGACCGACCTATTTCACCAATTTTCTCCAAAAAAATTTATTGTCTTTCATTCTTTTCTGAAACTGGAGCAATTAAATTTGAATTCCAATACACCAAAATAGGTTGATTGTCACGATTTTTGGCAGTGACCAAGTCCCTTGGGTAACGGTTCCGGAGCGTTACCATATTGTAGGGTGATAAAATTATGGGTCATGGTCCAAAATCATAACCCCATTTGAAGGACACGGTCCAGTGGGTAACATCATTGTTGATTGCTAGTCACGGTTTCGGACCGTAATCCGGTGATCACAACTTAAAATCATAACCCAATCTGTGATCCAAATACCTTGGTTTTTTAGTGGTCATGGTCCAAAACTATGACCACGAAAAGGGGATTTTGTTATTGGTCACGGTCCAAAATCGTGACCAAGACTGTGACCATTTAAAAAAAATTATATGGCCACGATTTATAACCGGGAACATATACTAATTTTTTAAAATAGTCACAGTCTTGATCATGATCCAAAACCGTGACCACTTTTAAAAAATTTTGCATCCAAAAAAAATGGATGCATTTTCAAACATGTATACATTTCCAGGAATAAATATTAATACACTACGCCATCCATAAATCAAAACCACGCATAATTGTGGGAATATAATAGTACATCACAAATTAACTAACTAAAGCAATCAAATTGTTCAACACAAATAACAACACAATGCATGCTTGTGGGAATATGATAATACCATCACAATAACTTCATCGAAATCCAATGCACATTGATTGTTTCCTTACGCGAAACATATGAAACATATTCAAAGTTTTCCTTCTTCTACTAGGATAGAGTTCAAAATATTCGAAATGATAAGTAAGAAAGGATTTGAATTCCAAAATGACTTTAGGACGCCAACATATCCAAAAATGTCATCAAAGTCCACGTAGTTCATAAGATGAACAAGATTGGGTTCTAAACCATAATCTGAATCTAGTGTGTCTCTTTTGATTTATAAAAAATATGTGAAATGTGTTAAATGTGTAGAAAATTACGGGAACACTCTAAATTGGGAATTGTGGTATAGGCAACCCCTTTTTTGAACTTTTTATTTATGAAAATAGATGTGAATGTATAACTAATATTAAAAATAGTGGGATCAGTGATAGAAGTATATTATAAAAAAACTTAAAATGGAATAATAATAATAATAATAACACTAAAATATGCAAAATAACATTTGTGGGACTAGTAAAGAATAAAGGATATTATAACGCATAAGTAGTTTTGTCTCAGTATCCTTGAATAGTTTCTTGGAGGTCTAACCGCTTCAATGCATCAGAGATTCCTAGCTTCATAACAAGACTATAACATAACCTTATAAGGAATAAAATCCCAGAAGAATTCGATCAGTTAGACCCTCAAAAACTATCCAAGGGTACTCATATAAAACAAAGTAGGACTAATGATTAAAGAATATATGAGTAGAAGATACACAAATGTAAATAAATACAAGGGTTGTTCCAATTCATACTATACTAATAGAGTTGTCATATAAGGGTTAAGTAAATGACAATAATATTATGTTTCGAAACTCAATCTTCGTCTAAATCAACTAAAAGACCCATCAGATTATGATTATCATCAAGAGTGGACTAGAACTCTGTAGTATCCTTAATTGCGTCTGGTTGAGTATCCAAACACTTTGGTGCATTCATAACAACAGACCAATTATCATCGTCTATGAACTTAAAGTAGAATACCTTATTCACATTTTGAAAGGTAAATGTATTATCGATCAAGATATATTTACCCTTCATCTTAGATAAATCTACCATGACAAGTTTTGAGGGAATATCAATTTTACAGCCATTCCTAATGTCCTCCACCTTCACCCAGTCATAATAAAACACGATTACTTTGAAGTCTAAGTAATCTAGTTCTAGATTTGTTGGACAATCCCATAATAATTAAAAAATGTGCCATTTGGATTTTTAAAGCTTTTGTTAGCTACATAAGAAGTCAAGGAATAAATTGATATTTCGCTATTTTGCATCAACAATTTTTCCTCGCATGGGTAGGAGATGAAATCAAAACCATTGATGTGAAATTTTTTAAACTCCTTGGCACAAAATTAGGACCTTTGTCTAGTCATGCAAGCCTAGAAGAGACATCACATTATTTTTAAAGTTGCATTTATTAATGGATTTCTATTAGGCTATGTTTTACAACACATACATAAATAAACGCAACAAAAAATGTGGCGATTACCTATTTTAATTCCCGTGCCCTAAAATCACTTCTCTTTTGATTTCAGGCGATTTCGCGCTCATACTTCCTATATATGTTCATAAGATTGTAGAGTTGAGAAGGTAATGTACAGAATAAGGGTAATCAAATAAAAATAGATTATATATAGTTAATTACTCTTTCTAATCTTAAAAATCATCATTTTGGTATTCGAAGACATAACGAGTTGCTTGCTCGTATTACATATTAGTGAGTCTTACCTTTTTAGAGTTCTAAAAGGAAATTCATCCTCAAACTCGTCAGGTTCCTCTATTACTAGTTCTCCACGAGGATTTAATCTCCTCAAACTCGTCAGGTTCCTCTATGATAAAAGCATAAGGATGGAGAGAAGGGTGTTATGGGACTCCCTAGATTATATTTCTATAATTTGTAATAATTATCCTCTAAATGTTGTTGGGGACTTCAATATAGTTTGCAACAGTGATGAAAGGGCTGGAGGTAGAGATATTAACTTTGGTGGTGCAGTTGACTTTAATTCATGTTTAGTTAGCTGTTCTTTGCATGATATGGGGTTCAAAGGTTCTAGATTTACTTGGGATAAGGAGGTCAATAGCTCTATGTTATCTGAAAGGCTAGATAGAGGTTTGATAAATTCATCTTGGATTAATTCTTTCCCAAACTCCTATATCAAGCATCGAAATAGAAACAATTATGATCATAGTCCCTTATTAATTTCCATTAAAAATCCTTCACACTCAGTGATTCAACCTTTAGATTTTAAAACATGTGGGGATTCAATGAAGGTTTTAAAAACTTAGTAAAGTTTGGGAGGAGGCTGCTACAGGGAGGTATATTGAGGTTTTTTCTTTTAAGCTGAAGAGGTTGAAATCTGCATTAAAAACTTGGTGTGAAGACGTTTACAAAGATCTTTTTGAGAAGATTAATCATTTGGAAGACAATATTCTTTGAGAATAATTGAAGTTAGAGAATAATTATAGTGGAGATCAAAGACGAATTTTCTCAAAAGACAAATTAGACCTTAATGTTGCCCTAGCCAAAGAGGAAATTTTCTGTTTCCAAAAAATTAGATGTGAATGGGTTAAAAATGGGGATAGAAATACTAAATTGTATCATAATCAAGTTCAACAACATATAAGGAGGCAATGTATCCACTCAATCAAAAATGAAGAAGGAAGAATCCAGGAGAAAAAATAAGATATAGCTGACCACTTTATCTCTTATTTTTCAAGTTTATTTTCTACAGGTCCTCTGGAAGATAAAGGCATTCTTGAAGTTATCGATAAGATTATGACTAAAGAGATACATAGAATATGATATATGTTCCATAAGAAGAAGATATATTCAAATTCATTAAGGAGATGAAGCATAATAGTTCAACAGGATGTGATGGCTCCAATGGTTACTTTTATATGCTTTGTTGGGTTATTATAAAAAGGGATCTTGTGAATGCTATCCGAACGTTGTTTTTAGGAGATGATATTCCCAAGTATTGGAGTTGTACTCTTATTTGTCTTATAACCAAAGTTAATAGACCTTCTTTTTGTAAGAATTACAGACCTATTAGTCTATGTAACATTAGTTATAAGATAATTACTAAGATTCTTAATTCAAGACTAAACCCCATGCTGCCTTATCTAATCTTAAAAAATTAATCCGGCTTTGTGTAAGGGATGAGTATTCTAGATAACATACTTTTAGATCAAGATATGATGCACTTAATTGACAGAAAAATTGATGGAGGTGATGTGATATTGAAATTATATATGGCTAAAGCTTATGATAGAACTTCTTGGCATTTGTTAATAAAATCTTTAAGAGACTTTGGTTTCTCGGAGACTTTTATAGATTTAATATGGAGATGCATATCATCTACATGGTTTTTAGTCATTATGAATGGGTAGATTATAGGATTCTTTCAACATTCAAGGGGTATTAGGCAAGGGGACCCCATATCCCCAAGCTTATTCATCACCATGGGAGAGGTTTTTAACAGAGGTTTAAATAAGAAGATACGTGATGGATCTATTTCACCTTTTTCTCATCCTAGAGGGTGCCCTTTGGTTAATCATCTTGGATATGTAGATGATATAAACATCTTCTCTAGAGGATTGTAGATAATCCTTCAAAATTTGATGAAGTTTATTGATTTCTATGAGAAAGAGTCAGGCCAACTCATTAATAAAGAGAAAAGTTGTTTCTCTTTAAGTTCAAAAGATCTTGCGGCTTCCAATTTTAGATTATCTCAAGTTACATGTTTCAAAGTTGCTAATGGATCAATCACATCTCTAGGTTTCTCTCTTTTTAAAAGGAGAAGAAAAGCACTTTATTTTGAGCCTCTCATCCAGTCTATAGCCTCTAAAATTCATAGTTAGAAGATTAAATTTCTCTCTTTGTCTAGAAGAGTAACTTTGATCCAATATGTCCTTACCTCTATGCCTATTTATACTCTATTTTCTTTACACCCTCCTAAGTTGGTTATTAAATTAATAAACCAATTAATTAGTGCCTTCTTTTGGGGAGTGAGAAAGGATTATGGGAAAAAATATCATTGGATCAAATGGGACTCTATTTGTTTCCTAAGAATGAAGGTGGTTTAGACATAAGAAACTTGTCCCATATTGTGGAAGCTACTAATATCAAGTTGGCTTGGAATATGAAAGAGAATAAAAGTCCATCGTCTAAATTTATGAATTCAAAATATCATAATGTTACTGTTGGCAGTGGCTCATTGGCCTTTTGAAGAATAAAATCTTCTTGGGATACTATGGAATCAAATTCTCTTTGGATGGATAATGAACTGGTACGGTAGCCTTGTACCATTGGTAATTTCTCATTTTCTTCTACTTATGAGATAATTAGAAGTATTAGGCTTTCTTCCTTGGCCTTTAAATTTATTTGGGATCCAAAAATCCCTCAAAATATGACTACTTTAGTGTGGATATCAAATTGTGTTCCTATTGAAAATATAATCCACAAGGTAGGAGTTAAATTGGCTTCAAGATGTCAGTTATATTATAAGTAAATTGAATCTCCAAACCACGTGCTCATTTCAGGACCCATAGCTCTCAAAGTATGGGATTATTTTTGTTATTTAATGGGAGTTAGTTAGAGTTCTTATACTATTCATGGTTCCATAATTTAGTAGTGGTTACAATCAAGTAAATCAAAGGTCTCTAAATGGATGTTTAATATTATTCTAGTTAGCATCATTTGGGAAATGTGGCTTGCAAGAAATAAAGAATTTTTTGGAGATAAACATATGATAACTAATTTGGTAATTTCTATGTGCTGTCTAGAGTTTTAGAGTTGAATCAAAATCTCACTTTTAAATGTGGTACATCTGATTTAAGTAAGGAAACCAAGAATTTTTTCTCTTTCAACTTCTAGGAGCCCCTAACCTCTTTTAAATCTCTAGTGCCTTGGGAATGTCCTCCTAGAGGAAAACTCAAACTCAACTGTACAGGAAGATTAGATATCAATTCAAATATGGGAACATGAGTTATTTTAAGGAATGATTTAGGGCAATTTATTCAGGCATCCTCAAAGATCTTTGACAGGGGATCAATTTTTGAAGCTTAAGAACAAGCTATTATGGTTGACATTGATTTCTATAAGGAGAATTATTTTCAAATATAGAGATTGAAACTGATTCGAAATAAATATTTGATCTTATCTCATCCTCTTCATCACCACCTCTATGGATAATTAGATCCTCTATTAAAGATATCAATGATTTCCTTCTGATCAATCACTGCTACATCAAGTTGTGTTTCTCAGAAGCAAATAGGTTTGCAATCTTGCTTTCCAAACATGGAATTTCTCAAAAATTCTCTTCAATCTTCCTTCCTTACTTAGATATTCATATTTCTATTGGAGCATCTATTTTAGTGGATTCTCAAAAGTTCCCATATAATTATTTTTTGATGTTTTAGTTGTCAAGTTCCTATAGTTGTAAGCCATGCAGAGATGGATATTCTCTCTAATAGATCAATAAAACTCTTATTTATTGAAAAAAGATGCGTGTGAGTATGTGTGTGCACGTAACATTCATATGCATGTGAGTAAGTGTGCGCGTATATATATTCACATTCGTATACCCAATTTCAATATCAATATACCAATTTCAATTACAATAAATTAATTTTAGTAAACCAATTTCAATTTCAATGTATACACACGCACACACACACACACACAGATATCTATCTATCTATCTATCTATCTATCTATCTATCCATAAAAAGTAAGGGACAAAACTTATGTATGTCATAAGATTAGCTTATGATGTCATAAGATGAGTTTTTCCTGCACTACCTATTTTTCACTTGAAAATTTTGGGTTCCCCTTCTTTTTCATCTCACTGATTGATTTTTCCTCTTTCACTTTAATTCAAACATAAGGATATTTTAGTAAACACACAACAAACCCATTTAAAATCCTACTTATCATTCTCAAACTCATGAGGCACCTCTTTCTCACCCTCTCTAACCCTACCCCCAAACCCAAATCCTCACTCTCCAACTCGGACGAACTGAAAAACTGACGAACAAAACCACAAACCTCTGTTACAAAATTTAGATGAACCTCTAATTCTACTCTCTGAAACTAAAACCTCAACCATAGAGACAAAAAACTTCACACAAAGCACCGCAAACAACATTCCAAACGTTATCACCACCACTAAGCTCAGTGTAATGTTACTCGATTTTTATTTTTTCTTGTAACTTCTTTTTTTTATTATGTTTCTTGATCAATTTGTTTATTTTGTTAACAACGTTTATTATAATTCTAACAGGTCCAGAGGGGCTAATTTAGATCCCTTGATTTGTGCTAATGAGAGGCTCAATTAAAGGTAATAAATCTATGTTTTTCGCTCTGGTAGTAAGTAATTTCATTCTTTTTGCATTAAGTTGATTCTCTTATTCGTTTGTATTTTACTCAGATGAATCCATCTAACCTTAAATTTCTTTAAAAAAACTTACTTCGTTTTATTTATTTTTGTTACAGGAACAAAGGTTGGCCAACTGTTTTAGATTGGGTTATGTGGAGGTAATATAAAACAGGCAATTTTTTCCCCGTTCTTTTAGATTTTTATTCTTTACGTGTACATTTTTATCTTATTCTTTATGTCTTGATCATTTTTTTATTTCGTATAATTGAGTTCAACATCTTATGCCGTAATAATTTTTTTCAATTGCAAGTATAAGGCTGTGTAATTTTGGGGTTTCACCTAATTTAGCGCTTTGTTCACATTATTTTTTGGTTTAGTATAATTTTTTTATTTCCTTTCAAGTTACTAGAGTTTTAGTAATATCTGCTTGGGGGGGGGGGGGGGGGGGGGTGAACTTCGTTTTGTAGGGGGTTTGATTTTGTTTGTGCTTGTTTTTATTTTCCTAGTGCACAGTTATTCTATTGTAAGTTATTTTGGGTTTAATTTGTATTGGGGTGTTGAAATATTTTGAAGGTCTTATTTTAGTTTATTTGTAATCTGAAGGTACTAATTTGGTGTTTATATTTGTTTCTATGTGTGACTTAAGGATCTATGGGGTACTATTTGTGTTGGGGCAGTCTCTCTTGCCCGTCTCTTTCGAGCCTTCCCTATCTCAGGTACTCAATATATCTCGTAGTCGTTTTAGATATTTGGTTTTCAAATTTTGGATTTTTGATGGATATGTAATTTTTTCAATAAGTTCCTTTTTCCTTGATGTTTACCTATTAAATTGGACGACTAATTGTTTATGTTATATTAAAGGTGTCAATGGAGAGAGCTGCGAGGGTTAACTACCACTAACAAATGTATGTAAAATGTTTTTTTTCTTTAATTTCTTTTGTCACACACTGATGGGATTTTTGCGGTTTAATTTTTTAAAGATCCTATTTTGATCTTTACAGTCTATTATCTTGAATTTGAGTAAGCAACTAATTGGATGTTTTACTATATTTCCTTGACATTTTTTTTCAAGGGACTGGACTATTTTTAGCCTATCAAAGTGTAAGAGTTTTTAATTTAAGAAATTAGTTATTGGGTCTGCTAAAAGTGTGAATAAGATCACCCTATTTGTTCTTTGTTACATAGTGATATTGTGTATTGAGATGGTAAAATTTTATGCGCAAGAGATGAATGGATGAACGGTGTTATGGAAATTTGGGCATGAAATGTGAAGTGGATAGAGTGTTGCAAGTTAAATGTTTTTGAATATGTGAAATTCAACTTTGTATAGTTCCAAAGTTGGTAATATTGTTTTAACTCTACATTCCAATTTATTGATTTTTTTGCCTATTGTGTGATATCACAATTTTGTTTGATGAAAATTTCTTTTTTCCCAATACAAGGCAAGGCGTGTAGGAAACGAATGTATTTTCTTTTTTCCCTATATGTCCCAATATGTATCCCGCTGTCACCTATGCAATGAAAAGTGTGAACAAGTAGTTTCTACGCTTTGTAAGGGTGGATACTCTGCTACTTCATTTGTGGATCAATACAATTCAACCTCGCCCTCTAAGTTGCAGATGCCTGATCTCAAGGCAAACTGGGTATTGCATGCTTTGAAGGTTCGTGATTATTATTATTTCAATTTTCAACATAATTCCTGAAAATGTGATTCGGGTATGCATTTTTTTTAACTGAAATGATATAGGAATAAATAGGTCTATTTTATGATATATATAATGTTTAAGCAGGTTTTGTAAGAAAATTAAATTAAATTTACATTGCATGATTCATGTAAACCATGTCATCTCTAGTGCAGACCAAAGATGGTAGCATCATACTGAGTGCTAAAGTTGTAGCTCTACATAAGAAATGGGAATTTTTCGACTTCATTACACTCAATTTTTACCCAAGGAGGGTTTTTACAAATCAAAATCCTAAGTTCCAGCTATTGTGGGCTTTCAAGTTGCTGCAGAAAGGGCTAAATTTTTTGGTGATTATAGTAGTAACACAGATGAATCAGGTTTATGAGCTTTTTGATATTTCATTTGTCAATCAGTGTATGTTTTGGTCTATGATGCCTTTTGTTCAATATAATGTATTATCTTCTTTTAATCTAAATGTTATTCTAATATAATCACACTAATCTTGATCATTCTAAATTTATCATCCAAAGCATATAAAGGTGAAGTCTTACTTTATTTTTAGCTGAAGTGGGTGTGTTACTTTATTGTATATATTTTTCATAAAAGATAGAGCATCAATTAATTGTATACTATATTTTGTACCATCTCATATATGTGTAAGCTTAGAAGATTAATGCATTGTTTTTTTTTTTTTGTCTTTGTTTCTATATTTGAAGGTGTTACTAAAGTCCTCACAATAGCTTCCATCGAAGGACAAGGGCGTCTACCTAATTGGAGATTTTGATGAACATGAGACAATCTCGCAATGAGATTAAGAGGACTATGGTGAATGTAGGGATAGTATAGTAAGTATGGCTTGGGATAACAAAGTTAAGGTAGCTTTTATAATTTATTACAAGTTACACAAGTATGTTGTATTATGACATCCCTGTTTTTATAGATTTTCATGCATCTAGAATATATTTATACTTATTACCATGAATGCTCTTTTTTTAACCATGTTAAAAGATGATTAATGAAGAAATAGGCGAGGAGTATGACAAGAAGCTATTCACTTGGATTTTTTGTTCGGTTCATTTTGTACCCTTTAATATTTATTTAGGTTCTTACATAAATTTGATTTTTACCTCTTCACTAGTAGGAAGGTAAAACGTGCATCTCAAAAGTTAATCTCACGCTCCTGTGTGGTGAGAGTTCACGTAATTGAATCAGGTTTTACTCCACATTGGTATTCAGGTGAGATTGCTGATGTTTAAAGAAGACATTTAACTAAATTGATTTCAAAGAAGGGAAATGGCACTTAAAATTAAATAGTTACAATGGACTTTTCTCCGTAAGTAAGTATTCTTAATATTTTCGATATGTAGTTATTTCACTCCATACCCTTTATATATTCAATTCTTTGTAATTCTTTTGGAGGTTCATTGTACATTCTACATCGAATTCTTCTGCTACTACTAAATTTTAATTGCATTAATTTATTCAAGTTATGGTTTCCAAGTTTTTAATTGCGCCTGAACATGGGTACTGTGTATTTAATTATGACGGAACAAAATTGAAATTCTGAAGGAAATAATTCCACCACCATTAAAATAACATTATCGCCACCACCACCAGCTACAAAATAAGTTTAAATTTGTATAACAATCAACATGATAGCTTCTTGATCCTATTTACATGCTTTACACCAATGTTTGCACACAATGAGTTTATGTTTGAGTTACTTGAGACTAAAAGTCTAATTTTCTAACAATTTCAACTTAACATACTCAGATATTATTAAATCCTTACTAATTCTAATAGTTTGTGGACCAATTTTAACGATTGCAGGTATAGATTCTCTCCAAATAGCAGTAGCTCAAAAACTCTCCAAAGATTGATGTTGATCAAAGACACTGATGAAAAATATATCACTGAAGTGGATGGGAATAAATATAGTACTTAGCATACAGTGGGAATAAATATGTACTTAACCGATTTGAGAAATCGCACAGTGATGTTTCAAATATTTGAATAAACGATTATTAAAATATTTGGATACTTTTATTAGATGATAACTTATGTATTGTTGTGGAGAGTTTGGTTTTAATAATTTTTTTGATTTATTTGAATATTCATGATCAACTTCATCTCATCATTGTTGCTGTCATAATTACTTATATATTGGTTGTATTTTGACAAGTTAAGTTAATTTGATGATGTTGTTAATATGAGGTATCAGACAGACTATTATAATTTTTTTGGAGTATTTTTTTATTTCTTAAATAGGGAGGATAGTCCTATAAACAAAAAAATTCTGCCCAAAATTTATCAATTGTCTACACATTTGTGATGTAAAACAAACTTTATGACTTAAATTTATGAGATTCAATACTTGAAAATTTACACTTATAATATATAAGACATTTATTATTTACATTTTACACGAGTTTATACTTTTTAAAATTATCTATGTGCCTACAGGCACAGATACACCCTAATATATATATATATTCTGCATATATCCATATAAGCTTAAATAAACACTTAGATCATCATGACCTTCATGTGACCAATGGGACATTAATAAATGGCCACGGCTTTGGACCGTGACCCCCACGGTGACCAATGATAATGGGCATTTGGTCATAGTTTTGGACCGTGACCATTTGAACGTAACCATTTTGAACTATAGTTAAGAGTCACATTCTAAACAATTCCGATTAATGATTAGTCATGTGTGGGTCATGACCCCAAACCATGACCATCATGGTGAAAATTTTAGCGGGAACTTTAGTGCCTACCTGGTCACGATTGGGTCACGTTTTTAGACCATGATCCCTCTGGTCACGACTCTAGTCTGTGACCATTTCCTTACTAATGTTACCCTTCTGGTTACGTGATTGGTAATGATTTTTGGGACAAGCTCGAGGTTTTGGAGTGTGATCACCTGGTCACGTCTTGGGACTGTGACCAATTGACTATGGTAATCCTAGTTATTTAGCGTAGTAGATGTGATATAAATTTAGATGTCCGAATTTTAATTTTTTAGAAAATTTAAATTATATTTTTATTTTAAGAAAAATTAAAATGTGAGATAAATATATTTATTTCACATAAGTAAATTTTTCCAGTGGGAGAGGGAGATGTAAGATAATCCTCCCTCAGCAAGGCAAGGGCCAAATTGACATTTTTTTAGCCACGGACCTTTAGAAGGGACCTTCACCTTATTAAAGGAATCCACCTTCTTTTGGTTGGACATAGTTATTGCAAGACTCGAATTAGCCTTGCTCTTCTTCACATGTTAGGTCTCTAACTCGTCAGGGGAATCCCCTAGGTCAACTAGGTCAGATGGACTCCCAACCTCTTTCTTCTTAGAATGACGAGCACTTAAAGAACTGGGGGAAAAGCCCCCTCCATCAAATTGGGAACTTTTCCCCTCAACGACATTTCCTCTTTGGAGGCAAAAGGAGTGACAATGTGAATAGTGGTGATGTCGATAAACTCAAATGACTCTGAGGTGCTCGTAAACGAGGATTCTTGCTCGCCAAGCAGTTCATGGATCTTTGGCTCACTGTCAACTAGTCGAGCAATAAAAAAAGAGGAGGAAAGTGTGAAATTCAAAAGTAACGAAGACGACCTAGGGTTTTTGGCAATAGCAGTAAAAGGTTTCTTGAGTTTTCAATCTTTCTTCAAATCAGAAAAGTTGATATGCCTTTATTCAAGATATTTCTTCCTCTTTCTTTCTGTATGGACAAAAATAACAATATCAGGAAGAATTAAATAGGTTATGGATGAACAAGAAAGAACACAAGAATTATTTCCATACCTATTTTATACCCCCTTTCAGGTCGCTTAGGGAACATGTAAGGTTAAACCCCCCCTCTAGAATGAGTAAGTGTTTCCTTTCCTTCACTACAAAGCCATGCGACCAATAAACCTTGCTTGACTTTAGTAGGTTTACGATAAGGACTCTTAGGGTTCCTTATCTTTAGATAATAAATATTTTCATTCGACCAAATCCACATATAACAATAACAGATCTCTGGGATCCCTAACCTAGTCCCATAGTGTTCATAGATCCAATGGACTCCATTTATTATTCTCTAGGTGTTCGAGGAACACTGGCTAGGACTACGTTAAAAAAATTAAAAAACTCTAAGAAGAGTTGGTTTGGGAGGAAAATGACATAGGATTTTGCAACAAATTAGGAAAATATTCAAAGCCCTCTTCAATGTTATAATAATCTTTGGGAATGAATCCTTTTTTCAACAACCATCCATTTTGTGATATAACATCTCCAGAATTCCTTTATTATTTCATCATAATCAGATAAATCATTTTCACAAATAAAGAAACAAATATAATAGAAAAATGAAAACGATACTTAAAAAGGGAAATTGTAGAAAATAAGAGATGGAAGATAAACGAACTTACAATGAATAAGAGATGTAAATGAAGCTCTAAGGCATTTCTGAAAAGCAATGAAAGTAAGAAGGATCCAAACTAACTGTAACAAGATATTTAGTTGGGGGATCAACTTCTATAGGGGGAGTACCCACCAAAGAGTGATTACCTTAGTCAAATATATTAATTGACTTACGAAGAAGGAGAATGAAGGCCACTCGAGCTAGTTACCTCAAAGATTCTTCACAAAGGTGGCTTGAAGGACCTATATCGAAGACTCTCCATAAAGGTGTCTCGAAGGATCCACCTTAAAGATTCTCCACAAAGGTTGATCGAAGAACCTACCTCGAAGATTATCCAACGAACCTGCTTCGAAGGATCCAACTTGTAGACCAAAGTCACCTGGATGACAATAGTTTGTAATAAGAAATAGAATAATCTTTATCATTTACTCTATCTTATAAATATATGTTGAGTGAGGTTGTTTGGTACCCACGAGGGACCATGCCTGGCAGGGCATGGAGAGCTAACATGCTATATCGAGCAACCTCTTCTTGGGAACCTCGTAGGGACATGGTTTGGAGGATTGAGATAAATGCAACGTTGGGAGCATAGTTACTAACCCTCTTAGCATACTTGGGTAAAACTTCATTCAGCACATATGGTCTCTCGATCCACCTCAACTCTTACCTGTTCGAGGCAACCTCCTCGAGGTACCTCAATCTTGTACCCTGGTTCTAAGATAACTCTTAACCAATAAACATAAACTGGGATACTCGAGCTGCCTATTAGACGAGCAACCTTAGAATAAACACCAGCCCACCTGACTGATGTGATCGTGCACCTAACAAACTCACTATTTAACCACTTTCTGACGTCCTAACGTCTGACATTTACGGACTAAAAAATATATCACTTAAGTGAGTTTATCCTTAGGACGGCAAGTCTAGTTCACCAAACCTGACCCATTATCCGTCCTCAGGTAAGCCCCAAGATGATGTATTACACTCCTCATTAATGCCCACAAAACTTCTAGCCAATAGAATGACTTCCCACCAAAACTAGGAGGTCCTATGCATTTAATGCAATATCTTGTGCATTTAATACACCCAACCAGACCAATCGTAGGCAAGATTACTTGAGCAGTCTTGCCCTCATATAAATACACCAGATGAACAAATTAGGGAGAGGGGGCATTCGGAGCCTAGAATTGCTGCCCAAATTCCTACATACACAAGAGTTATTATGAGAAAATTAACTACCCATACCCATTTAACACCCCTATCATTAAACATTAACTGAGCTTGAAGTTAATGCCTTGCCTTTATTGTGCCTATAGTGCTTGCTCTTTCTCCCTCCGACCACGCTACCCGCTGGTACCATCCATTTATTATGCATGTTATGTATCTCTTATGACAATATATCATTTAATACAAGTCTGAATATTGAATCCATTTGTCTCTTATTCACCTGTGGTCACTACCAATAATTAATACTAAACGGTGTCAATCTCGGTCTTAATAAGGGGTTATGCCTCACTTGATACTAACTGTATTCGAAGAACCCATATATTACAATTTTGAAGACGGTTTCATCATTATTGATAGGCCCCTAAATGGAGACATGTACACTCTATAGTCTTTTAGGCTAAATAATGCATATTTACTAACATGTCGTTTAAATGTCAGGGAAAATTATGCACGTACACTTAGAGACTGACGAAAAAAAATAAAGGGAGTTCATAACTCAAAACACCAAGTGTCACCACCTCTGACCATAGCTCCTATGGACGATCAAATCTCATGATCGATCACGATAAATATTTTATTTGGTGAACGAACAAACCTCTACACCATAGTCAACTGCAATGCTTTGGGGGCAATTATGGGAGAATTATACGACCATGTCTGAGAAGAAGAAACATGTGTGCTACTCTCCTCAGCTACCACGGTTCAAGAAGTTAAGCACATGATTCAAGAATCAAGATGGATTGAGGTTGATCACAAGAAATATCGAAATTAGGTGCAGTCGTGGAAGTCATGATAGTTATCTAAAGTCATATAGTCCCACACGACTTGACTTCTTTGTATTTTTTATAAATGTAACCCACACCCTTGAAAAAAAGGACATGTAATCTTTGTTATCAAGAAATGATCAATAAAGAGACAGAAACACCCAGGGAACGTAGGCACATAACCCACCCACGTATATATTGTGTTTTGGTGTGATTGTTCTTACTGTTGCTCGACTTTAATTGCATAAACTTTATACCAACATAATTTTACCACCTACAATTAGTTAAGGGACAAAATTGAGACAAAATGAAGTTTATGGACCATTTTAAAACTTGGGTCATAATTCATGGACTAAATATGTAATTTACTCTTAAGTTTATTTATTAAACGAAGAAAAGTGAAAAAAAATTTGGGTTCCCACGACAGTCACATTACTGCGCGAGACCCTTCTACTACAGTTGGTTTGTCGTGCGAACCTCACATATGATGAATGCTTCTGAATATGCTTGTTTTGACTTTCTTTATTAATATGCTCCACACCTTGAAGATGTCTTGATGTATTCAAAAGTGGTATAGTTAGTTAAAAGAAAATGAATAATTCTACACCGACTCATTTTGTGCTATTGACTGATGTGTCATGTCTATATCGGTTCATGTCTGGAGTCCATTGGCTATCATTCAAAATGAACCAACACACACACAACACATTACGGACTCGCACAAAATGAGTTGAAACCTAAGGATACATTTTATAGGCATTATTTTCATGACAAATGCAAAAAAAAAGTTGGCAATGAGGGTTTTTTCTACTTTTGTATGCATTTGATAAGCATAATTTGCCATTGTAAGTTGACCCATGATTGTCCATGATCACCCAAACTTTGTCATCTTTTTATGGAAATATTTTCTCACCTCATACCAAAATAAAAATCCACCCTAAGTTTTCCAACATTCTTTTTTATGTGAGGTTTTGTAACAATCATTTTTATGAAAAATAAAATAGTGTTTTATTTAAAAGAAAGTTTATAAAACTATTTTTTATTTTAAAAACCTATTTTTTTTATATAAAAAACTGTTTCAACTGTTTTAATAAAACCGATTTTACAAAAACTGTTTTACAAAAAGCATCTTAATTTAAAAAAATAATTTTATATAACAAAAAATGTTTTATATTAAAAATATTTAAAAAAAATTGTTTTAAAAAAGCTGTATGATAAGAAATGGTTTTATATACCTAAAAATTTTTTTAATAATTTTTTTTTATAAGACATAAACTATGCATATTAAAAACTATTGCATAAAAAGCCTATTTTGTTTTAAAAAAATTACTTTATAAAAAAACGGTTTTAAGTTTTCTTAATACATCAAAATTATACTAATCCAATAAATAACAAAATAAAAAACTATTTTTATACAATAAAAACTGTTTTAGATAACAAAAACTTTACATTTTAAGCCCCTATACATTCTAAATGTTACTTTTTTTATAAAATAGTTAAACGTTTTTAGAATAAAAAAATGATTTTATGTTTTTTAAAAAATAACAAAATTATACTAAATAAAAAACTGTTTCCATACAATAAAATAGATTTGTTTAAGGAAACTATTTTATATAACAAAAAATATACATTTTAAATTGTTTTGTAGTTTTTTTAAAATATTTTTTTCATGAAATAGGTAAATATTTTTTTAATAAAAAAATGATTCTACGTTTATTAAAAACAAAAAAATTACACAAATTCTGAAAACAACAAAATAATAAATAAAAACTTTTTCACATTAAATTATACTAATTCTAAAATAGAATTAGTTTTGGGGATCTTAAATGTTTAGTCCCATTTTTTAAGATTTATTTATACTCTCTCCCATGTCTTTTTTTTAATTGTTTGTCCTATTATAGGGTGATCAGTCCTTTACCAATTTAAAACAGGATATACGGTTGGTTCATTCTTAGCATCACTGTCAAAAACAATATAATCCATTTTAATCACCTATAGTATAATTAAGCTAAGTGTCAAAAATATTTTTCCCCTTTTTAATAAAACCATTTAACTATAACATTCCAAGTATAACTTATAAACCATTCACCATACATAGAAATATAATAAGTACTGAACAAGAATTAAATACAAAATCTAATAAGACTAGGTAAAACCTCCCAGTTTAAAACTCCAAACCATAAAATAAACTAAATATAATATCTCTGATAAAAGACTAGAATCGGGCGACACATGCCCTAAATAGGAAGTCTAAATGAAACTGAATGGAAAGGATATACGCGTCTACTATAAGGACTTACAACTTCCACAATAGCTATAGCACGTCTGACAATCCAATCTCTAATTCTGGTACCCCTGCGGCTGAGCACCTGGTATAATATATATATAGCAAAAGAGAGAAGAGATGTAATAAACGGGTCAGGGCCCGAGGTTTAAAAATGATTTAGAAAGTATTTAAAACTGGTTCTTAAAACAAGTCTTATACGCATGTTAGTTGTCGAACTCTCACATGAGCTTCTCACCTCTCATCTATTGTGCACGCCTAACATACATCTAATTGTCCCCTAGTTATACCACCCAGTCTAACAAGTCCGAAGCCATTCTAATAGTATATATACCCACCAGTAGTATACCCGTATCGCCCATACAATACGCTTTCAAATTAGCCTATGTCGAACAACTAATAAATATGTTTTATCATTTTCATAATAAATCTATTATACTCTTCAGACTTATTTTATATATCAAGATTGTCATCTCTACTAACTATACTCAGTAGAATGATTCAAAAGTTTATGTATATATACATATAGTCACATCTTCCCTATATATATATATATATATATATTCTAATACTGCACCCCGGGCTAAGACCCATTAGCGCACCTAACCATAATAATGCTGCACCCCCGGGTTATCACCCATTAGTGCACTTATAACAATAATCTTGTACCCCCGGGTTATCACCCATTAGTACACTTATAATGATATTCTTGTACCCCCGGGTTATCACCCATTAGTACACTTAACGATAGAATTCCTGCACCCCCGAGTTATCACTCATTAGTGCTCTTGATAATAAGATTCTTGCACCCTTGGGGTTATCAACCATTAGTGCTCTTAACAATAATATCACAAAATAGGCATACACACATCCTATTATAATTTATAGGTATTTCTCCAACCCACATATTTACTTCTCATACGTATTTTAATCTCAACACTACGTATAGTATAAATATATAGATGACTATCTCTCTTGTAATCTTCAAGGTACATTCTCTCTTTACCGAAATAATATAAAGTATTAATTCTCACATGCTTTTCTGAAATTCTGTCTTGTTTAAGTTTATTATCGGGCAGTCTCTCTCACTCCAATAAACCGGTAAACTCAAAACTGGACTCTAAGAAAATTCCAAGAAATTCACCCTGTTGCTCGAACCAGATGGCATGTCCACCTGTCGCTCGAGCGACTTCGCACGAGATACCAATCTCGTTTGAACGACTTTGCGCGAGACCTACTATTCCGTCTTTTTCACAGAATTTCAGCATTTTCTACCATTTTTGAACCTAAAAACCTCTAAGATTCAACACGCAACATCTCATCATCAATACCCATCAACACATAACAGATTATAAATCATTCCTAACATCCTAGGATCATTAATTCGTTATTAATCATCATAATTATATAAAATCCCCAAATTAATTCACATGAATCCTAGTTTCCAAAATTTCAATTAAAGAACCAAATCCACCCAGATTCGTTCATCAATATGTAGTTCAATTTCATAGTTTATCCTCTACATACATGAAGGAATATCCACAACTAATTAGCCCAGCCTCTAATCGTCATTTAAACTCCAATTTTCACCCAATTAACATGTAAATAAATGATTAATTTCACCTACTCTAATATGAGTATTATTATTGCTAAAAGAAAGAAAGTAATAAACACTTGCCTTAAATCGAAGGTCTGAATCCTTTGGTGAAGTTGGTATAGGTGTGTTTCTCATCTTCCGATCTATACGATGGTGGTGGTGGTTGTGCAAGGTGGTGCTAAGTGGTTCCCTTCCTTGGTACTTTGCTCTCCCTCACCCTCTGTGGATCTCCCTTTATTTTTGTGTAACTTAACCCTAATGGAACTCCCGTAGATGATAAAATTATTCTCTAATTTTCGTATATTTAATTTTTTCAAAATCAAAATTACAAAACTACCCCTACGGGGTGCCGATTTGGCCTAAAATCTTTCGGAGTCCAAATAAAATACCCGGGTAGTATTTTCTGATTATCTCGACCCTCCTGGACTCAACGACGCACTCAAAATCACCATACAAGTTACATAAACATAATTTATCTTTATATTCCATTCAATTAGCCCTGACACGACTCACACGCGTGTCATACTTAAATTACCAAACTGCCGTATATTTCACTCTCGGCAATTTATCAAATTTCATAATTCCATATTACATATCACCCAATAATATTAAATCAATAAGTATTAACCCTTGTCACACTAGTTATTATTTATTTTTAAATCCGGATTAATTAACAATTAAGTTCTCACATTTTAATTCAATTAATCCCACTATAATAATTAATTTCATAATTATTTAAATCATCAAAAAATATTGGGTATTCCATACTTCCCCCCTAATAACGGAATTTCATCCCGAAATTCAGAAAATAAGGTATACCTAGTACGAATAAGTGTGGATATTTCTCTCGCACATCCACCTCACGCTCCAAAGTAGATTCCTCCACATTGTGATGCTGCCACTGCACTCGAACAAGTGGAACTACCTTTGACCTCAACCTCATCTCACTATAATCTAGGATAGCCACCGGTCTCTCCTCATATGAACTGTCTGGATGTAACTCAATCTCCTCAATCGTGATGTGAGTGTGTACAAACTTATCCCAAGATACCGCCTCAATGACAAAATATGGAATACATCATGGATACGATGCAAGTGTTTCGGCAACCCGAGCCTATAAGCAACTGGTTCGACCTTCTCTATAATAGGGAATGGTCCTACGTATCTCGGAGCCAATTTTCCTTCCTTCCCAAATCTCATTACTCCCTTCATCGGAGATACTCTCAATAAAATTTGCTCCCCCACTGCGAACTCTCGAAAGGACCTGTTAGCATTGGCGTAGCTTTTCTGTCTGTCCTGGGCTACCCGTATGCGATTTCGAATCATCTCGATCCTGCTTGACGTATCCTGAATCACATCTGTCCCGCGTAGCTTGTTGTCTCCCACTTCTAGCCAACAAGCTTGAGAACGACAAGGTCTACCATACAATGCCTTGAACGGGGCCAATCATAAACTCATAGTATTTATTATAAGCAAACTCCACCAGTGGAATATACTGCTCCCAACCTCTCCCAAAGTCAAGGATACACATGAGCAACATGTCCTCGAGCATCTAATTAGTGCGCTCAGTCTGACCTTCGGTCTGCGGGTGATACGCTGTACTCAACCGTAACTCGGTACCCATAGCCTCTTGGAAACTCTCCCAAAAACGAGATACAAACATCTTGTCTCTATCTGACACGATATCAAGGGGTACACCATGTAACCTCACTATCTATGTAATAAATAGCTGGGCATATTATCCTGTCGTAGAGTCTGTCCTAATGGGCAAAAAGTGGGCTACTTTCGTCAACCGATCCAAAATAACCCATATAGAATCGTGCCCCCTCTGCGAAGTGGGCAACCCGATAATAAAATCCATGGATATACCTTCCCATTTCTATGTTGGAATCTCCAATGGCTGAAGCAAACCTGGTGGTCTCTGGTGGTCCACTTTCACTTGTGGACAAGTGGTACACTTGGAGACGAACTCTGCGAAGTCTCCCTTCATTCCGCTCCACCAATACGACCTCCTCATATCCTGGTACATTTTGTCCCCACCGGGGTGTATCGCAAATCGGGACCCATACGACTCCGTCATCACTGCATGTCGAAGGTCCTCTTCTTGTGGAACGACGAGTCTCCCATTGAAGCGTAAATCGCCCTCGGAGCTCACCGAATAAGACTCGGCTCCACCGGCTAAAAGTTGTCTAATCCTTTCCTGGAAAAAAGTGTCTGCCAACTGTGCCTGAACCACCCTCATCACTATCTACGGTGTGACGGTCATATAGCTGACATGAAGGACCTGGCAACTACATCCTGGTGCCCCAATTCCTTCCATTTTACTTTCCACACCTCGGCTGTCTCATATACCAGTCTACGGCTCAACGCATCAGCAACTACATTAGCCTTCCCTAGGTGATAGTGTATCTCGAACTGATAATCTTTTACAAGATCAAGCCACCTGCATTGATGCATATTCAACTCTTTCTGCTTGAACAAGTACTGCAGTGACTTGTGGTCCGTAAATAAGCAAAATTGTTCCCCCAATAAATAATGCCTCCAAATTCGAAGCGCAAACATGACTGCTACCATCTCTAAGTCATGGTGGGGTAATTCTTCTCGTGAGGCTTAAGCTTTCGGGAAGCAAAAGCTATAGCCTATTCCTCTTGCTTGAGTACTCCCCCAAGCCCTTGTAAGGATGTGTCAGTATAAACCAGGCACTCCACCGTTGCCCTGGGAAGTGCTAGTATGGGTGCTGAAGTCAACTTATCCTTTAGCTCATCGAACAATAACTAACATGTATCATCCCAAACAAACGGCACACCCTTACGAGTTAGATTCGTCATCGGGACCGCAATCATCGAGAATCCCCGAATAAACCGTCTGTAGTAACCGACTAATCCCAGAAAACTTCGCACCTCCATCAGTGTCGTGGGATGTCCCCACTCCCTCACCACTGATACCTTACTAGGATCCACAGATATCCATCTTTCTGATACAATGTGTCCTAAAAACTGTACCCCCCACTGCCAAAATTCACACTTCTCATATTTGGCGTACAACTCATGTTCTCGTAAGGTCTGCAGAACCATATGTAAGTGCTCGACATGCTCTTCCTCGGTGCTGTAATAAATTAGGATGTCATCTTTAAAGACAATGATAAATTGATCTAAGAACTATCTGAATACTCTGTTCATCAAGTCCATAAATACTGTTGGGTCATTGGTTAGCCCAAATGGCATAACCCTGAATTCATACGACCCATACCTCATCAGAAAAGCAGTCTTAGCCATGTCCTGCTCCCTGATGCGTAGCTGATGATACCCGAATCTCAAGTCTATCTTCGAGAAGTGGGTCTCTCCTCTCAGTTGGTTGAACAAGTCATCGATGCGAGGCAACGAATACTTATTCCATATCGTGACTTTATTAAGCTCTCGATAATCAATACAAAGTCGTAGGGACCCATCCCTCTTCTTCACAAACAGAACTGGGGCACCCCAAGGTGAGGTACTCCTACGAATGAAGCCCTGTCCTAACAACTGTTCAATCTAATCTTGTAACTCCCTCATCTCCATAGGAGCCATACGGTAAGGCGCATATGCTATCGAAAGAGTGCCCAGTGTCAAGTCTATCACGAACTTGATCTCCCTACTTGAAGGCAACCCCGGTGTATCCTTAAATACATCAACAAACTCACAGATGACCGAAATTGAATCGAGTGGAACCACTACTATAGAGGTCTCATCCTCTATATAAAATAAGTGGGTGGATGAACCTCCTTCAAAATGAGGCATCGCCACTAAGAACATCTCCTGGCCCGAAATGGCGAACACAATACTGCTACTGAAGCAATCAATAATGGACCTATACTCGACTAGCCAATCCATGCCAATAATGGCATCGTACTCAGACATATATAACACTAATATATCAGTCGGTAATATCAAACTGCCAATCTTTATGCCTACTCCCCAGTATATGAAGAAAATCAGCGACCCACTACCTAGTGGTGAGTCTACACATGCCACTATACTCTCTGTCGTGCCTAACAATCTGGTGGCCCGTGCAAAGCTAGCGGCTATAAAGGAGTGTGATGCCCCTGTGTCAAATAATATACATCCCAAAGTACCATGGATAGAAAACTTACCCTCCACTGTGGGTGGTGCCTGTGGAACTGCAACCTGGTGGACATTATAGACACGTCCATACTGCAACTGCCCCTGCTGCATTGGAGTAGAGGGCAAAGCTGGAACTGGAGCTGGTGCTAGTAGGGTGGCAGGAAAAATGGGTCTCTGGGGCTCCTGGTGAGCACCATGCTGCTGAGGAACTCTGTCCTTATCGCGGTAACCCTGTTTCTTATGGCCAGTCTAGCCATAAGTATAACATTTTTCGATGAAGTTTCTTCCCATATGTCCTAGATAGCCTCGGTCCTGCTGCCCGGTACCACCCCTACCTTGGCCCTGCTAGCCCTACTATCCTCCCTTCTATTGGCCCTGCTGCTAGGCTTGCAACTGGCCCTGTTGTTGGCCCTGCTTCCAACCCTTATGACCATGCCTAAAACCTCCAGAATGAAACCTATTAGAAGACTCCCCCTGCTGGGAACCCTGCCTTTGACTCTGCTCAACTGGTGCCCCATTGGAACTACCTCCCCTGTCTTGCCCAACTGACTGGGCCCTCCGCCTCGCTTGCTTCCCTTAGCATGGAAGCGATTGTCCTGAAAATGCAATAAGGTTGCATTCAGAACGTCTGTATATGAGTGTAGGGAAAGGTTACCCAATATATGCTGGCGTATCCTCCACATCAAGCCATCCATGAACATCTGAATGCGCTTCTCCTCAGTAGGCACCTCATCCGGTACCATGTTTGCCAATCGTGTGAACTCCTCCTTATATTCCGCAACTGTTCTCCCTTCCTAGGTGTGGTCTAAAAGTTTTTGCCGCATCTCAGTCTTGACGGCGAAAGGAAAGTACTTGCGGTTGAACCGCACCCAGAAATCACTGATCGACATAAAATCTCGCTCCTCAGTAGTAGTAGTGGACTCCCACCACTGTAAGGCTGCCCCTCTCAGCTTGAAGGTAGCCAAAACTTGCCTCTGAACCTCAGTTCACTCATACATACGAAGGTGTCTTTGTATGTCCTTCTTCCATTGACTAGAAATAACCACATCCGAACTGCCCATAAAATCTAGGGGATATTCCCTCTGAAAGGACTCTCTCACTCTTTCCCATGCAGTGGGAAATGGATGCACTGGGACTGGTGCTACTTCCTGAACCTGGGATGGGATGGGGCTTGCCGCACCACCGCTAAGGCTGCATTCACCGCTTGTGCAACTATCGCGACAACCTCTGCTGTGTTCATTGTCCCCTGAGCCTGCACTGCCGTCTGTTCTGGCTGGGCATGTCTGTCTCTTGGTGCACGTCTAGGAGGCATCTGAGATGAGAAATAATTTTATTAGTCCACAGTTATTACTAAATCTCAAATAGCTGAAGAGTTAATTGCATAAATAAGATCGCAACAGTCCTAAAGATAGGGCTCTATATCAAAGGATGCAAAGCTGAAAACATAGTAAGCCGTACAGATCCTAAAGGACTCTAGAACCTGATGCTCTGATACCACATGTGACACCCCGCCCAATTAAATATAGGGTGATCAGTCCTTTACCAATTTAAAACAGGATATACGATTGGTTCATTCTTAGCATCACTATCGAAAATAATATAATCCATTTTAGTCACCTATGATATAATTAAGCTAAGTGTCAAATTTTTTTTCCCCTTTTTAATAAAACCATTTAACTATAACATTCCAAGTATAACTTATAAACAATTCACCATACATAGGAATATAATAAGTACTGAACAAGAATTAAATACAAAATTTAATAAGACTGGGTAAAACCTCCCAGCTTAAAAATCCAAACCATAAAATAAACTAAATACAATATCTCTGATAAAAGACTAGAATCGAGCGACGCCCTAAATAGGAAGTCTAAATGAAACAGAATGGAAAGGATAGATGCGTCTACTACAAGGACCTACAGCTTCCACAATAGCTGTAGCACGTCTGACAATCTAATCTCTAATTCTGGTACCCCTGCAGTTGAGCACATGGTATAATATATATATAAAAAAATAGAGAAGAGATGCAATAAATGGGTTAGGGCCTGAGGTTTAAAAATGATTTAGCAAGTATTTAAAACTGGTTCTTAAAACAAGTCGTATACACATGTTAGTTGTCAAACTTTCACATGAGCTTCTCACATCTCATCTATTGTGCACGCCTAACATACATATAATTTTCCCCTAGTTATACCATCTAGTCTAACTAGTCTGAAGTCATTCTAATAGTATCTATACCCACCAGTAGTATACTCGTATCGCCCATACAATACGCTTTAAAATTAGCCCATGTCGAATAGCTAATTAATATGTGTTCTCATTTTCATAATAAATCTATTATACTCTTAAGATTTATTTTATATATCAACATTTTCATCTCTACTAACTATACACAGTAGAATGATTCACAAGTTTACGTATATATACATATAGTCACATCTTCCCTATATATATCTCTGAGTAAGTAATTTACATGGCCAGTTACATTGTGGGAGGTTAATTGTTTGGACATTGGGACAAGCTAACTTTGACGTGGAAATGGATGGGGGCCACCTTGGACGGGCAACTTTCATTCGTCCAAAGGTTGAAATTGTTTTTTTTTTTTATAGATTATGTATTTTTAGGACTTCAAATAATAAGTATTATGGATATAGGACAACAAACATTTCGTTTTCATTTTTAGTCCCTATTTTCAAATTAAAGGGACATGTGGCATGCTGTGATTGGTTAACGTTTTAAGAATATGGGTCCGCACCAGCGGCTTTATTCAAAAATAGGGACTAAAACTATAAATAAAATGTTTGCTATCCTATTTCCAAAATACATATTACAATAGGTCCTAAATTACAAAGTCCCTTTTTTTATTATTAATAATGATGGACGTATGACTCTTGTCCGTCCAACATATTTTTTTATTATTTATAATGGTGGACGAATAGCTGTTATCCTTCCAACATATTTTTTTTATTATTTATAATGGTGGACGGATAACTATTGTCCTTCCAACACAGCGGGACCTATTTATACATTGTGTAGCGACAATGTAAAGTTACACACTGTAAGGACAAATTTTCAATCGAGTCATTTGTTATATTGGCTATATTCCGTTAGACAAAACAATTTTGGGTCATTCTGCATCAAGCATCATTCAACGTAAAGATTCAAGCATCGCATCCAAAGTTCACGCGTCATCAACATGCACGCCATGCTAGCCATCCTAAAAAGGTATATAACCAAAATAAATTTTATGTGTTGGAGTATTTTGTTTAATCAAGAAATTTTCATATAGAGAAATGTTAGTAAATAAGTAATTTTCATAAAGAAATATCTTTGAAATAAATTTGAACAAATTTGTGCAAAATATGAAATCTCGTTTGAAGTTTATCCAGGTCGTTCGAACGACCTGGATCTAACGACATTCCCCAGGCTATACTAGAACTTCGTTAGAAGTTCGTTAGAAATGTCCTTCGAACGATCTCATTCTAACGAGGTTTCTAACGACCTATCTAATTCGAAACTGGAACTTCGTTAGATAACTCGTTCCAGAACTGAATTTTTGAACTTTTTTTAAGCAGTTTTTTCCCACAACTGTTTTTGGTCCACTACTTTTTCAGTTAGACTATATGGACGAAAATTAGTTTCAAAGGTGAAGGAAGTTTATTATTCTCTTGAGAGCATTTTTCATAACTTCCCTCTTTTTGGTAAAAATAATCTCCAGCACTTTTATCATCTTTTGAAACTAAACCCCTTCAATCAACTTGACATTCAACAAGCAAGTTTGTGGTGGATCTTTGCATTCAAGCTTTGAGGAGACGGTGGTTTTGGGCTTCGATGGATATCGAGACACGAGTTGTGTCGAGCAACGCATTGGAGATTCTTGTACTACAAATTCAGAGGTCGAGGACCACATAAGCAAGTCTTGAGTGAGTCAATGTCTAGAAGTCTTTTGAGTGTCTTGTAAAACCTATTTTGTAGTGGAGTTTGTCTAGGCCCAGCCGTCCGAGGTTTTTCCCATTTGGGTTGTCCTCATACATCGACGTGTTGTGGTTGGGATTTTCTCATTTTACTTTATTAAATCACCTAGATGTATGCTTAGGATAAAATGAATAAATTTGGAATAATTTTATTTTAATTAGTTAAGTTATCAATCCCATTGCATTAATTGAAATTTGTTCTTGCGAACTTGTGAATCTGCTTTTAAATTGAAATTGGAGAATATCACTTTATATTTAATATTAAAATTGGATTGCGTGTGTGTATTCTACGAATTAAACTAAGAACATATAACCTTGCAACTTCAAATTGGTATCAGAGCAAGTTTCTAAAAGTTATTTAGATGAATCCTGGAGGTTATATGGATAGTTTTTCGTCGAATAGACTACCTTTGTTTGATGGAACTAATTATACCTATTGGAAAGCATGTATGAAATCCGCTCTTAAATCAATTGATGAACGTGTTTGGGTCACTGTTGAAAGAGGATGGTCCCCTCCTACTATGGTTGTTAATGATGAAATTATTTTGACTCCTGTTGAACAGTGGTGTGAGGAAGAACTAAAATGGTGTAACTTTAACTCTAAAGGATTAAATGCCTTATTTGGTGCCATGTCTCCTGATGAATTTCATCGTATAATGACGTGCGAAACGTCAAAGGAAGCTTAGAACATTCTTCAAGTTAGTCATGAGGGAACTAGTGTTGTTAAAGCGTCTAAACTTCAAAATTTAACTACACAATTTGAAACGATCACCATGAAAGAAACTGAAACATTTGATGAGTCTTATGCTCATTTATCAGACATAGTTAACTCTTGCTTTAACTTAGGTGAAAAAATACCTAAAAATCGTGTTGTTAAGAAAATACTTAGATGTCTTCGTAAACTATTCATTCTTAAAGTCACTGTTCTTAATTCTTTAGGAAACTTAAATACTTTAAAACTTGAAGAACTTGTTGGTGATCTGCAAACTTATGAACTAGATATGTTTCCTAAAGATAACAAAGGCAAAGATAAAGTTGTTGCTTTAAAAGTTAAGAAAGTAAATGTGTCTGATTGTGACGAGTCTGACTTTGAACCTGATGATATAGCCTTATTTGCTAAAAAATTTAAAAAATTTCTCAAGTTTAAAAAACAAAACTCTAAATTTGAAAAACCTAAATGTAATACCCCGTATTTTTGTGATATTTATTTATGGGATTAATTGAATTAAATGCGTATTAATTGGAAATTAATCCGGATAAAAATACTAGCGAGATGCGAGTTGGTTTTTGATTATAATGTGCGTATATGATTATAAATGAATATTGAATTATGAAACTTGTCGTGAGATTAAAATACGGCAATTTGGAAATTTTGTTGAGACGCGTGTGATAGTCGCGTCATGGAATATAATTATGATAATTAAAAAGTGAATTTTATGTCTATAAACCGTATGGTCGTTTTGAGTGCGCCAACACGTTCGGAAGGGTCGAAATAGTCAGAAAACATTAGCCGGGGGTTTAGTTTGGGTCCCGGGGCATTTTTAGGCCATACCGGTAACGTATAAGGGTAGTTTGGTAATTTTAGAATTTTGGGATTTTTGATTAACGAATTTTAGGAGTTTTAAATGGAAAATTAAAAGACCCACTAACCCATTACCAGCCATTATCTGATTAGAGGGCTACGGGGGTTATTAGAATTAACCCAAAAGTTCCTAAGACAAAACCCTAGCCTCCATTGCCACCATTAGAGAAGAAAGCTTGGAGAGAGAGAGAGAGGAGGAATTCTGCAGAAGAGAGAGAGAACCATTCATCAGATTCGTCATCAAATCTAGAGTTACCCTTAAGGCAAGTGGTTTAATTTCGTTATTTTGCAAAGAATGTTTTCTCCATGTGTAGGAATTGATAAAATCTCATTGTTCTTGGGAGTTAATGAAAAACCCATTTAAATTGGAAGTAGAAATTTATTTTTTGATGAGGAATCGCATGCAGATTGGTACTCAGATGACTATTCTAATAATATTATAATTTGGATGAAACAAAAAAAACGGATTTAATTAGGCTCTTTGATGATTTATAAATTCTAGGGTTCATGTTCTTAAAATTGAGGGAAAATATGAAGAGATTTGATAATTAAAGGAGGTTAGATTGAATTAGCCCCACAAATCATGTTATTATATGACCTAAATACGTTTAGGAATGATTAGAGACTTTAAACAATCGTTGGATTAATGTTTGGATGAGATTTGAGGTGTAGAGAAGTTGGAAAAACGAGATTTGGAAAATCTGGGCTCGAATCTGGCCACTCGTTAGAAGACCTGCCCAGGTCGTTCGAACGAGCTCGTTCGAATGAGCTTCTAACGAGTTGACAGTTTGGGTTCTAACAAGAGGGATGTTCGTTCGAAGACTTTCGTTCGAATGAGATCTCGTTAGAAGGCCCAGTTCGTTCGAACGAACTCTCGTTCGAACAGCCTCGTTCGAACGAGACTTCTAACGAGTTGACAGTTTAGGCTTTTTAGCTTGTTTTGATTTCGCATGTCCCGTAACCTTATTTAATGGTAGAGATAACCTTCCCTTGATGATAAATTGTTATAGTAGGGACATTTGAGATATAATGAGGAGCAAAACCTAGAAGTATAGTTGAACCTAAGGGAAATTATGAAGTAGGACGTGAGTGTCTATTACGATGCGAGAAATATTGACGGCCTAAATTACTATATTAATCGGGAACATATAAATTGTGTAGCATTATATGTCGATACGAGATTTAGAAGTGTACCACCAATATATTATGGTGATTACTAAGATGTGTGCATACTTAGTATATGTATTGATTTTATGTGTATGACATACCTACCATACTTTCTATCACAGGAGGTTTGCGTTCTCTTAGGGCCCTCTAATCCTTGTGTTGCCTGGATTTAGACTGGTTACCTCGATGAACATAGGTCAGAGAAGGACTTATTGGGATGTTAATAAGTCTGCTGATCGTGGGAGCGCAGGTATGTGCGTGACCCATGTGATGTGACTGTGTTCGCCTCCATTATTTGTGATGTTGTTATCTGAACGATTCCTGAGAGATTCGGAATGCGTGATCCTTATGTACGTGATGTACCGGGATGGATAGGAGAGTATGTGTACACCGCAGCTTAGTCTCGGGGTGCTTGTAATGTATATTTAAGACGTGAATAATATACTCTTAATTAATGGGAACTTTCATGTGATATTGTGTGTATAAATATGGAAACGTTTTGAGAAAACATAACGGGTTAACCGATAGTGAATTGTATTACAAATTGAAAATCCGAGTTTAAGTAAAGCCCTCTATTTATTTGATAACGCTAGAATGTAAAATGGGAATCGAGTAAGTAAGAGGTAGAACTTATAACGGTTTGGTTAGATATGTATGTCATTTAGATGGGTACGGTACGTTAGGAGTGCACATGTAGTCGAGAGGTGAGAATTTCATGTGAGTGCACGTCCTAACATGTATTTTGCATTTAATGTTTTAATGTTATTAAAACACTTGCTGTTTTTAAAATGATTTCCACTTTCGGGCTCTGACCCATTTGCTTTCAAACCTATTTTTGTAAAAAACATTTTACGTGCCCAGCCACAAGGACACCATGCTTAGGATCCTCATTCAGGTGACGAGCTGTAGCTGTTTGTGGAATTTACAGGACTTTGCTTGTAGACGCTTCATCTATCTTTACCCAATATTCAGTATTTATCAGTTGTAGGGCATGTCGCCCATTTCTTTTAGAGGCATTTCATTTATTTCAGTTATTCAGATTTCGGGCATGTAATTAATTCAGGATTCAGACTTATGTTATTATTTCATTTGTGGGATTGTTGTGAGGAGTTTTCCTCCGGAATTATTATTATTTGTTGACTATTTCATTTCTTCGTTATGGTGAATGGATTATGTTGTTATTCCATTATTCTTTCACTGCATGTTAATCAGACTTATATTAAAAATTGGCAACTTACTTTTTAAATACTAGGTGGTTAGTAATTATTAAAATTTTTTCGACAGTGATGCTATTAACTGAACCAACTTGGCATTTTGTATTGATTTAATAAAGGAGTAGCTACCCGGTATTTAATTAGTCGGGATGTCACAGGTGGTATCAGAGCATCAGGTTCTAGAGTCCTTTAGGATCTGTACGGCTTATTATGTTTCCGCTGAGCTTTCTTTGATATAGAGCCCTATATTTTAGGACTGTTGTATTCTTTTGTGTATGCTACGTTCTTCAGCTATTTTAAGTTTATAACTGCGAACTTATAAACTTCATTCTTATTTCAGATGCCTCCACGACGTGCACAACGGGTTCCCAGGAATGCAACGCCAGAACCACAGCCCGCACCAGTTCAGGGCACGATGAATGCCGCCGAGGTTGCAGCCATTGTGGCCCAGGCGGTAAATGCCGCACTAGCCGTAGTTCAGCAGGCACCAGCTCAGGCTCCAGTAGCCACGCCGGTTCAGGCACATGCATTCCCGTCTGCTTGGGAACGTGTTCGTGATGCTTTCCAGAAAGCACACCCACCGGAGTTTACAGGTAGCTCCGATGTTGTAGTTTCGAGTCAGTGGAGGAAGGATATTCAGCGGCACTTGAGGATGTATGAGTGCACTGAGGTTCAGAAGCAGATACTAGCTACCTTTAAGCTAGTGGGGTCTGTACTGCAGTGGTGGGAGTCTATTACCACCATGGAGGAGAGAGACACTCTCACTATTCAGGAGTTCTGGGTGCGGTTCGACTGCAAGTACTTTCCGTCAGCTGTTCATACGGAAATGAGGAGAAAGTTGATGAGCCTTCGACATGAGGGTAAGACTGTGGCCGAGTATGAGGCCGAATTCACTAATCTTCTGAACATTGTTCCGGATGAGATACCGACAGAGGAGAAGAAGATACAGAAATTTACTGACGGGTTGACATGGAGGATTCGTCATCACTTGTTAGGGAACCTCTCGTTAGCCACTTATTCTGATGTGGTTAACGCTGCATTGCTCCATTGCCAGGATCACCGCTTTAACATGGCTGAGGGCAAGCAATCGGGAGAGTCCAGCCATCAGGGGAGGACTGGAGGACATAGTGCCAGTGGGGCACAATCTGTTCAGGGGCAGAGACAGGGTGACCAGGGTTCCCAGCAGGGGGATAACAAGAGGTTCAGGTCAGGGAATTTTAGGCACGGACAGGGAGGTTTCCGACAGGGCCATCAGGGTCCGAACGGCCATCAGAACCAGCAGGGTCAGAATGGTCAGCAGCAGTTTCAGCAGGGCCAGTGGAGGAACGGTAACGGCCACCAGGGCCGGGGGCAGCAGGGACAGAGAGGGGGTAACTTCCCGGGGAAGTGTTTTGTTTGTGGCAAGACTGGCCATAAATGCCAGGACTGTCCTGATAGGGGCAGGGCCCCGCAGTAGCAGCAGGGTGCTCGACATGAGCCACAGAGGCCACTTTTTCCACCTGCTCTCCCAGCTCCAGCCCAGGTGCCAGCACTTCCAGCCATTCTAGCAGTTCCTGTGCAGCAGGGGCAGTTACAGTATGGACGTGTCTATAACGTCCACCAGGCAGCAGCTCCATAGGCACCACCCGCAATTGAGGGTATGTTTCCTATCCATGGTACTATGGGTCGGGTTTTGTTTGATACGGGGGCGACACACTGTTTTATAGCTACACATTTTGTGAAAGCCCTAGGATTGTTAGCCACAACAGAGAGCACAGTGACGTGTGTAGACTCACCATTGGGGAGTGGGTCGCTTATTTTCTTTATATGCCAGGGAGTGGGGTGTGACACCCCGCCTAATTAATCCCGGGTGATCAGTCCTAAATCAAGTTAGAACAGGTTTCTCATATGGTCCATTCTTAGCATCACTGTCATCTTATTAAATTACTAACCACCTAAGTGAGAAAAATAGACTGGTGCCAATTTTTATCTTTCATTATATAAACAAAAACCCATGCGGAAAATAAAACAATATAACAATCACAGATAACTGAGAATCATCCACAAGTAAAAATAATTTACCGAATAAACCATCGGTCCAAATAATAAATCCCGTAAAGACAAGAATGAACTCCCAACAAGTCTAATACAAATAAACGGAATGTGAGCAACATGCTCGAATACCTAATCATGAATTTCTACATTAAGAATGAAGATTGAGGCGTCTATCAAAGCCCCGCAACATCCACATATGCTGCAGCAACGGATCCCTGGAATTGAGTCAAGGCTGGCGTCCCTGTGGCTGGACACCTAAAAGGGTTTTTAAAAGTTTTTATAGCAAGGGTTAGTACCCAAAACATTTGAAAAACATTTAACAAATGATTAACTTGCAGTAATAAATAAATATGCATGCTCTTCATATTTTAGTTAGTTTCGCACTCTCTTGAGGACTTCCTTACCCCTCCTCTAATGTATGCTACTAACGCTTTAATTAAATTACCTAGTTACTCATCTCATGACTAGATAATTAACAAAGTTCCTTCATACCCACGCTACTCTAACTGAGTATGTAGTGATTATGATTTTTAAGTTATTAGTAACATCAACTTAACTAAATCATTTCCCTTTTTAAATTCATATAACTTCTACACTTGTTATACATATGAAACCACTCATATTTTTCATTACTAACCCGTATATAATTAATTATCCAAATATATACTTATAATCATATTTCAGCATTCACAATCATACTGTAATATATTTAACAACTTGCATCCACCCGAGTAAAATACTCACAGAATGTAAATTCTATAAAGTGCTATCCCACTAGGTACAATCACATAGCCTAGTTATCCCAAGTCAGAATTTCACACCAACTTGATAAAAATAAATAATTGGAGGCGGTCATATTCCTTCCCTGAAAGTGAGATGTCCCTCAACCATATAATGGACGCTATGACCTTGGGAATATACTCACCCTACTCCTCAAGCTAGGGGATTCATCCACTACGCGCAACCTCCCCCTATAGCACTATAGTATAAAATATCTAATCACTGATATTAATGTACACACCATATATATATACTATCACATCCGTCTAAATATAAAAGTCCCGGCTATACCGTGCGGTAAATCCTTAACATAAGCCTATTAAAATTATTAAGAGTTTATGGTCCAACTCTAAATTTTAATTAAATTGCACCTTAATTAATTAAGTTACTTTTGGTGTCGCCCCCACCATAAATTTGGACGTACTCTCGTAGCCCAAAATAAATTTACCCGAGTCAAAATCCCCGACTCTAATTTATTAGCCTCTGTCTAATTAAATTATTACATTTCGGTTTCGCTCAACCAAATTTTCTGCCTCAAACCTTAATTAATTTATCTACAATTAATTAGATTTAAACCCATGTATTTAATTTCTCAATAATTAATTACATAAGATTTTTATATGAATTTCCCCTTTTATATAATTAACTGGCGAAACTGCCAAGTTCTGCCGACCGTCGATCGATCGACCCCAGACCGTCGATCGATCGATCGAACAAGTCTTCGTCTTCTTCGCGAAGACAGGGCAGCAATGGACGGATTTACTCAAACCCTAATCTCTTCTAACATGAATTACAAGCCTTCTTATCACAGGTACATATTAGAAACCTTATTAGGATCCCCTAGAAAGTCCACAACAATCATCAATTCGTCCATAAACTACTGATTCATAATTTTTGGGGAAAAATCTATCTTCATCCATAAACACATTTACACCCCAAAATTCTTCATCAAACTCGTTCTAATTTATCCGGATATCATTCTAACAGATACACATCAATATTCCAATATCAGATTTTTACATAAATCCTCATAAACTATGGCAAATCGGATTAATATTTTTTTTTTCAAAACCCCATATTTATGCCATGAAACCCCAAAATGAATTTTAATTCATTACATCACACAGATATGAATTGAAAGACAGATTTAATACTATTGCAAGTTATTCACTTGCCTTAGGTTTCATAGTGTCTGAATTTGAGATGGGTTCCAAGGTTGAAGATGACCTTTGTTGGCTCTTTTGAGATCCCCAAATGGCTTTGGCTGCTGTTAGGGTTTTCTAACCCTTTAATTCTTCTCTCTAATTAAGCTCAGCCATGCCCTTATTTCTTTTTATTAGGTAAATTTCCCTAATCCCGTTTTTTGACTAATGGGCCAAGCCCAAGTGACCTAAATGCCCCCGAGTGGGCCCGACTATGTCTAAAAACGTCCCGTGACCCGTTTACTACCCCTGGGTACACTTTTCCGACTATCTCGGCCCATCCGGACTCAACTGTACACTCAGAATTTGCATCCGAATTAATTTATAAAAATACTTATCCCCCACCCAATATAGTCTATACCGACATCCGGATGTGATAAGTACATACCTCGTCATTAATACTCGAAACGACGTAATTACATTATTACTATTCACTTAGTAAATAAGTTTCCCTAAATATTAACCATTCAATCCCAGATTAATATTTGTATATTATTTTACCATAATTAATTCATTAAATTACAACACACTAGTAATTTAGAATTTCCGAATTAATTAAATTTTAAATGTACCAAAAATACGGGGTGTTACATGGGGGTAGAGATTTGTAGTCTGGTATTACCTGCAGATATGTTGGTATTAGATATGCATGTGCACGATGTGATTATCGGTATGGATTGGCTCGCTGATTATAGAGCCATGATTGATTGCTTCGGTGGGAGCATCGTTTTTGCCATTCCGGGGAAAGAGATGTTTGTAGTGGCGATGCCTCGCCTAGAGTGAGGCTCGACCACTCACTTGTACTACTTAGAGGAGGATACCTCTAAGGAGGTTGTGATTCCTTTAGATTCGATCCCAGTTGTCAGGGAGTACTCAGATGTGTTTCAGGAGATACCAGGCCTACCCCCCAGTCGAGAGATAGACTTTGTCATAGACTTATTACCAGATACGAGACCTATAGCATGCACACCATACCGTATGGCTCCAGCTGAGATGAGGGAGTTACGGGATCAGATTGAGCAGTTGTTGGGTCAGGGGTTTATACGGAGGAGTACTTCACCGTGGGGTGCCCCTGTGTTGTTCGTGAAGAAGAGATATGGTTCACTAAGATTGTGTGTGGATTACCGAGAGTTGAACAAGGTCACAATACGGAATAAGTATCCGTTGCCTCGAATCGATGACAGTTGAGAGGAGCTTCTTTCTTCTCGAAGATTGATTTGCGATCGGGATACCATCAGTTGCGTATCAGGTAGGAGGATGTCTCGAAGACTGCGTTCTTATCGAGATATGGTTCTTATGAGTTTCGGGTTATTCCTTTTGGTTTGACCAATGCTCCATCCATGTTTATGGACTTTATGAATAGGGTGTTCAGAGATTTCCTAGATCAGTTTGTCATTGTCTTCATCGATGATATTCTGGTTTACTCCCAGACAGAGGAGGAGCACGCCGAGCATTTGAGGCAAGTTTTGCAGACGCTACGTCAGAACGAACTGTATGCAAAGTATGAGAAGTGCGGATTTTGGCTGAAGGAGGTCCAGTTTTTGGGACATATTATTTCCAACCGGGGAATATCTGTTGATCCGGGGAAAGTATCCGCGGTGAGGGAGTGGGGACATCCCACGACACCGAAGGAGATCCGTAGTTTCTTGGGTCTAGCAGGATACTACAGGAGCTTTATTCAGGGATTTTTGAAGATAGCGGGTCATTTGACACATCTGACTCGTAAGGGTGTTCCATTCATCTGGAGTGATGCCTGTCAGTTGGCATTCGATGAACTGAAGGATAAGTTGACCTCAGCACCTGTGTTAGCATTGCCGAGACCGGGAGTTGAGTATCTAGTCTACATCGATGCGTCCTTGCAAGGACTAGGAGGTGTATTGCAGCAGGAGAGTCAGGCCATAGCTTATGCTTCCCGTAAGCTAAAGCCTCACGAGAAGAATTACCCCACGCATGACTTGGAGTTGGCGGCAGTTGTATTTGCCCTTCGTATTTGGAGACATTACCTTTTGGGGGAGAAGTTTTGATTGTTCATGGACCACAAGTCCCTACAGTACCTATTCACGCAGAAGGAGTTGAATATGCGGCAGCGAAGGTGGCTTGAGTTTGTGAAGGATTATCAGTTCGATATCCAGTATCACCCGGGGAAGGTTAACGTGGTAGCAGACGCATTGAGCCGTAGGCCAGTAGATGAGGTGGCAGGGGTGTGGAAGGCAAAGTGGAAAGAATTGGGACACCAGGATGCAGTGGCCCGATCATTCATGTCGATAATGATCGTTACGCCGCAGATTGTCACGAGAGTGGTAAAGGCACAAGCAGATGACTCGTTCTGTTAGGAGCTGATAGTTCGATTACTAGCAGAGGGAGCCGAATCCTATACCATTAGCTCAGACGGGGGATTGCGCTTCAATGGGAGATTGGTAGTTCCGGAAGGGGAGGAATTACGGCACGAGGTGATGGCAGAGTCGCACGGCTCACGGTTCGCGGTACATCCCGGTGGGGACAAAATGTACCAAGACATGAGACGTCTGTATTGGTGGAGCGGGATGAAGAGAGATATTGCCATGTTTGTTTCTAAATGCGCCACTTGTCAGCTGGTAAAAGTGGATCATCAGAGACCTGCAGGACTGCTACAGCCATTAGAGATCCCGATGTGGATGTGGAAGAGAATCTACATGGACTTTATCTTGGGGTTGCCTACGTCACAGAGAGGTCACGACTCCATATGGGTAATTGTGGACCGATTGAACAAAGTTGCTCATTTTCTACCCGTAAGGACAAACTACACTACGGGACAGTATGCCCAGCTCTTTATTTCTGAGATAGTGAGACTTCACGGTGTGCCCTTAAATATCGTGTCTGATCGAGACAAGATATTTGTTTCACGGTTTTGGGAGAGTTTTCACGAGGCCATGGGCACGGAATTGCGGTTGAGTATGGCGTATCACCCGCAGACCGAGCGTACAAACCAGATATTGGAGGACATGCTACGTATGAGTATCATTGATTTTAGGGGTGGATGGGAGCAGTATCTTCCACTGGTGGAGTTTGCTTACAATAACTCCTACCAGTTCACCATTGGCATGGCTCCATTTGAGGCATTGTACGGTAGACCTTGTCGTTCCCCAGCATGTTGGTTGGAGGTGGGTGACAACAAACTACTTGGTCCAGAAGTGATTCAGGATACTTCGGCGAGGATAGAATTGATTCGGAGTCGCATTCGGGTAGCTCAAGATCGGCAGAAGAGCTATGCTGATGCGAAGAGGTTCTTCAGAGAGTTCCAAGTGGGGGACCAGGTTTTGCTCAGAGTATCTCCTATGAAGGGGATTATGCGTTTCGGGAAGAAAGGGAAGTTGGCACCGAGATATGTGGGACCATTTCCTATTATTGAGCGGATTGGACCGGTTGCGTATAGACTTGGATTACCGGAGCATTTGCATCGGATTCACGATGTGTTTTATATTTCCTCGCTAAGGAAATATCTTAGAGATGATTTGGCTTATTCTCATATTGCTTTGGAGAACATTGATCTCCAGCCTGATAGCTCCTACGAGGAGGGGCCGATTGCTATTTTGGACCGAAGTGAGCGGAAACTACGGTCAAAGATAGTTCCGTTAGTGCGTGTTCAGTGGCGACATCATAATGTCGAGGAGTCCACATGGGAGCGCGAGGATGAGATGCAAGAACGTTATCCAGAGTTGTTCTTACCAGGTACTTTCTAGTTTCGAATTTCGGGACGAAATTCAGTCATTAGGGGGGAAGTATGTAATACCCCGTATTTTTGTGATATTTATTTATGGGATTAATTGAATTAAATGCGTATTAATTGGAAATTAATCCGGATAAAAATACTAGCGAGATGCGAGTTGGTATTTGATTATAATGTGCGTATATGATTATAAATGAATATTGAATTATGAAACTTGTCGTGAGATTGAAATATGGCAATTTGGAAATTTTGTTGAGACGCGTGTGACAGTCGCGTCATGGAATATAATTATGATAATTAAAAAGTGAATTTTATTTCTATAAACCGTATGGTCGTTTTGAGTGCGCCAACGCGTTCGGAAGGGTCGAAATAGTCAGAAAACATTAGCCGGGGGTTTAGTTTGGGTCCCGGGGCATTTTTAGGCCATACCGGCAACGTATAAGGGTAGTTTGGTAATTTTAGAATTTTGGGATTTTTGATTAACGAATTTTAGGAGTTTTAAATGGAAAATTAAAAGACCCACTAACCCATTACCAGCCATTATCTGATTAGAGGGCTACGGGGGTTATTAGAATTAACCCAAAAGTTCCTAAGACAAAACCCTAGCCTCCATTGCCACCATTAGAGAAGAAAGCTTGGAGAGAGAGAGAGGAGGAATTCTGCAGAAGAGAGAGAGAACCATTCATCAGATTCGTCTTCAAATCCAGAGTTACCCTTAAGTCAAGTGGTTTAATTTCGTTATTTTGCAAAGAATGTTTTCTCCATGTGTAGGAATTGATAAAATCTCATTGTTCTTGGGAGTTAATGAAAAACCCATTTAAATTGGAAGAATAAATTACATTTTTGATGAGGAATCACATGTAGATTGGTACTTAGATGACTATTCTGATAATATTATAATTTGGATGAAACAAAAAAAATGAATTTAATTAGGCTCTTTGATGATTTATAAATTCTAGGGTTCATATTCTTAAAATTGGGGGAAAATATGAAGAGAGTTGATAATTGAAGGAGGTTAGAATGAATTAGCCCCACAAATCATGTTAGTATATGACCTAAATACGTTTAGGAATGATTAGAGACTTTAAACAATCGTTGGATTAATGTTTGGATGAGATTTAAGGTGTAGAGAAGTTGGAAAAACGAGATTTGGAAAATCTGGGCTCGAATCTGGCCACTCGTTAGAAGACCTGCCCAGGTCGTTCGAACGAGCTTCTAACGAGTTGACAGTTTGGGTTCTAACGAGAGGGATGTTCGTTCGAAGACTTTCGTTCGAACGAGATCTCGTTAGAAGGCCCAGTTCGTTCGAACGAGACTTCTAACGAGTTGACAGTTTAGGCTTTTTAGCCTGTTTTGATTTCGCATGTCCCGTAACCTTATTTAATGGTAGAGATAACCTTCCCTTGATGATAAATTGTTATAGTAGGGACATTTGAGATATAATGAGGAGCAAAACCTAGAAGTATAGTTGAACCTAAGGGAAATTATGAAGTAGGACGTGAGTGTCTATTACGATGCGAGAAATATTGACGGCCTAAATTACTATATTAATCGGGAACATATAAATTGTGTAGCATTATATGTCGGTACGAGATTTAGAAGTGTACCACCAATATATTATGGTGATTACTAAGATGTGTGCATACTTAGTATATGTATTGATTTTATGTGTATGACATACCTACCATACTTGCTATCACATGAGGTTTGCGTTCTCTTAGGGCCCTCTAATCCTTGTGTTGCCCGGATTTAGACTGGTTACCTCGATGAACATAGGTCAGAGAAGGACTTATTGGGATGTTAATAAGTCTGCTGATCGTGGGAGCGCAGGTATGTGCGTGACCCATGTGATGTGACTGTGTTCGCCTCCATTATTTGTGATGTTGTTATCTGAACGATTCCTGAGAGATTCGGAATGCGTGATCCTTATGTACGTGATGTACCGGGATGGATAGGAGAGTATGTGTACACCGCAGCTTAGTCTCGGGGTGCTTGTAATGTATATTTAAGACGTGAATAATATACTCTTAATTAATGGGAACTTTCATGTGATATTGTGTGTATAAATATGGAAACGTTTTGAGAAAACATAACGGGTTAACCGATAGTGAATTGTATTACAAATTGAAAATTCGAGTTTAAATAAAGCCCTCTATTTATTTGATAACGCTAGAATGTAAAATGGGAATCGAGTAAGTAAGAGGTAGAACTTATTACGGTTTGGTTAGATATGTATGTCATTTAGATGGGTACGGTACGTTAGGAGTGCACATGTAGTCGAGAGGTGAGAATTTCATGTGAGTGCACGTCCTAATATGTATTTTGCATTTAATGTTTTAATGTTATTAAAACACTTGCTGTTTTTAAAATGATTTCCACTTTCGGGTTCTGACCCATTTTCTTTCAAACCTATTTTTGTAAAAACCATTTTAGGTGCCCAACCACAAGGACACCATGCTTAGGATCCTCATTCAGGTGACGAGCTATAGCTGTTTGTGGAAGTTACAGGACTTTGCTTGTAGACGCTTCATCTATCTTTACTCCATATTCAGTATTTATCAGTTGTAGGGCATGTCGCCCATTTCTTTTAGAGGCATTTCATTTATTTCAGTTATTCAGATTTCGGGCATGTAATTAATTCAGGATTCAGACTTACGTTATTATTTCATTTGTGGGATTGCTGTGAGGAGTTTTCCTCTGGACTTATTATTATTTGTTGATTATTTCATTACTTCGTTATGGTGAATGGATTATGTTGTTATTCCATTATTCTTTCAATGCATGTTAATCAGACTTATATTAAAAATTGGCAACTTACTTTTTAAATACTAGGTGGTTAGTAATTATTAAAATATTTTCGACAGTGATGCTATTAACTGAACCAACTTGGCATTTTGTATTGATTTAATAAAGGAGCAGCTACCCGGTATTTAATTAGTCGGGGTGTCACACTAAATTTGAGAACAAAAACAAAGGAGGAAATAACAAATTCAATAATCAGGATCCAAAGAAGTTCATCAAAGATAACTTTAAAAAGGATGATTCGGAGAGATGCTTTGAATGTGAGGGACATGGCCATAGAGCTTTCGAGTGCCCTACAAAACTTACAAGACAAGGCAAAGAAAAAGCTGTTTACAATGCTACTCTAAGTGACAGTGATAATGAGTCTGAAGACTTTGATGACTCTAACCCGTCTAGAAATAACTTCACTGCCTTTATGGCAAGCCACGCTAGTAATTCGAGTGTGTCATACCTTAATGTTGACAATTCCGAACAAAATCTTGAGGTTGTTTCTACTCATTCTACAAGTAGTGATGAAAAAGAGAGTGATAGTGATATAGATGAGAGTGAACTACAATCTGTTTATTCTGAACTCTACAATGAATCTCTTTGCATTCAAAAAGTTAACAAAAGATTAACCTTTAAAGTCTTAACTTTAGAAAAAGAGTTGAAAGGCCTGAAGGAGAAGGAGGCTTTAGTTAGTTAACTCGAGGCTATTAAGATATCTCTTTCTGAGAAGATTATCATGATTGGTAAAGAAAAATATGACTTAAATATCTCCTTGGAAGGTGTTAATAAAGATCTTAATGAGAATATCTAGAAGCTAAAATTGCCCAACTTGAAAAGGATCTCAAGTCCTCTCGTGAAGTTAAAGTCACACTCGAGGATAATTCAGGAAGAATGGGAAAATTATTTTTAGGTACTGTTTTAGGATATAAGGAGAAAGGTTATCAAGAGAGAAAGGGTATAGGATATGAAGAAGGAGATTCATCAAAAGTCAAACCTGAACCAGTAGCTAAGTTTGTTACCAAATCTAATGTTTCTAAAACAAGTCCTACTAAGAAACCTTTAAAAGCTAGCCCAAAACAACCCTATGTGTGCACATATTGTCACAAACGGGGTCATCTTAAAGATTTTTGCTACAAGCTTGGAAAGAACTCTCAATTCACAAATTCTAAACAACCCGATAGCTCCTTTGCTAGTCTTAAGAGTCAAGTCGAGTATCTTGTCAATAATTCTAAAAGTCTAATGGAAGAGTTTCTTAGGTTTTATAAATTCTAAGGAAATGATTATAATTATAAGACTAGAGCCAATCAAGGAAAGAAAACAACTCAAGCTTGGGTTAAGAAAAATCATACCAAGAAAGCTTTTGTTTCTCATGTTGCACTAAAGGCTCAAAATACCTCTCAATGGTACTTTGATAGTGGTTGTTCAAGACATATGATAGGTGATAAATCTCTATTTACCACTCTTGAAAACTATAAAGATGGTAAAGTCACTTTTGGAGATGGTAGCAAGTCTCAAATCATGGGTAGAGGATCTATTGAAATATATGAGTTTCCTAAACTTGAAAATGTTCTTTATGTTTTGGGTCTCAAGGCTAATTTGATAAGTATTAGCCAGCTATGTGATGAAAATCTTGATGTGAAATTTAGTCAATCAGAGTGCACCGTTTATGATCAGTCAGGTGAATCTATTTTACAAGGTGTTAGAACTAGTGACAATTACTATAGAATTATTCCTAAATCATCATTAGTTTGCAATAATGCAAAAGCCTCATCTGCCGATCTTTGGCATCAAAGATTAGGTCATGTAAACTTTAGAGATCTTAAGAGACTAGTGAGAAAAGAGCTAGTTCGAGGCTTACCGCCACTAGGAAAGCTGACCTCCACCATTTGCGGGTCGTGTCAATTAGGAAAACAAATTAAGAGTCCTCATAAGAAATTAAACTCTAGAACAACATCTCATGTTTTAGAATTGATACACATGGACCTTATGGGTCCCACTCGTACCGAGAGCATAGGAGGAAAAAGATACATCTTTGTTATGGTGGATGATTTCTCTAGGTACTCTATTGTAGGCTTTCTAGGGGAAAAATCTGAAACAGTTGATTTTCTTACTGTTAAATGTAGAGCTCTTCAAAATCTACACGGTGTTACCATAAATCGCTTTAGGAGTGATAATGGAACCGTATTCAAGGAATCCGGTGTGAATGCCTTTTGTGATGAAATAGGAATAAAACATGAATTCTCGGCCGTTCAAACACCACAACAAAATGGTATAGTTGAAAGAAAAAATCGAACGATCCAAGAAATGGAAAGATCTATGCTCTTAGGAAGAAATGTGCCCCGTAGGTTTTGGGCCGAAGCGGTTAACACTGCATGTCACACTGTAAATAGAGTTTATTTACGCCCAAACACTAACAAAACTCCTTATGAATTGTGGATGGGTAAGAAACCTAATTTGTCCTATTTTAGAGTGTTTGGTAGTCCATGCTATATTCTTCGAGATAGAGAACTTCTAGGCAAATTTGACTCAAGGAGTGGTGAAGGTATTTTCCTAGGATATTCTCAAAATAGTAGAGCCTTTAGAGTATTCAACTTAAGCAACTCTAAAGTCATGGAATCCATTAATGTTGTCATAAAAGATGATGCTCCGTCCACATCAATTGATAATGAGGAAGATTTTTCATGTGAGTGTGATGTTGTGTCAAATGTTGAAAGTATTGAATCTCAAAATAATTTGGTTGTTCCAACTACCGAGAAAAAGGATCCTACTCCTTGGGTGCGTAAAAGTCATAACACCTCAAAAATTATAGGAGATCCCGATGTAGGTGTCAAGACTAGGGCGCAATTAGAAAATGAAGTTACCTATCTATGCTATACCTCTAAAATTGAACCTAAAAACTTTAAAGAAGCATTAAAAGATGAACATTGGATTAATGCTATGCAAGAAGAACTGTTTCATTTTAAGAAAAATGCTATTTGGGAATTAGTCCCTAGCCATCTAATACAAATGTCATTGGCGCCAAATGGATTTCCAAAAATAAAATGGATGAAAATGGTGTCATTGTTCAAAATAAAGCTAGATTTATTGCTCAAGGATACACCCAAATAGTGTAACACCCCGCCTAATTAAATACCGGGTGGCCAGTCCCATACCAAATTAAAACACAATATACAGTTGGCTCATTCTTAGCATCACTGTCGAAAACATTTACAACTCACCCAATACCCAATTAAACTGATGTTAAAAACTTTCCAAATTTTAAATTCCAACAAAACCATTTTTAGTTTAAGAATAACTCAACACATTTTATTCTACAAAACTGGTAACACAATAAATAAAACAAAAGAATTTAAATGCAATTGGAATAAACATTCCCAAATAATATAAATCCTTTACAACAATCCCAACAATGTCAAATGTATTAAAAAGACACGAATACAATAGTATTTAACCCTGATAGAAAAGATAACTGAATCCTTTGGGCGACATTCCCTAAATAAGAATACTGTGAATCAAAAGATGGAAGGAGTCTAAGAAAAACTTCCATAGCTCCATAGCTCGTCACAATCAACTATGGTTGGCGTCCCTGTTGCTGGACACCTGATATAGAGATACAATAGAAGAGAAAATATGCAAGGAAACGGGTCAGAGCCCGAATGTGTAGATTATTTTTAAAACATCAAGTATTTAACAAGCGCAATAAAGCATTTATTATGTACATGTTAGATCCAACTCTCACTTGCTATTCTCACCTCTCAACTAGAGTTCACACTTAACTTTTCCTATTAACCTCCTAGTTAATGATTCCTCTTTAACAATTCCATAATATAATTTCCATTCCCATATCAAAATCCCCGTATGTCCCATACCATACGTCACATTATTATTCATTTACATTTCTCCTTTATATGATTAGTTTCTCATTAACATGAATCATCACTCATTAATATGAATCATTTCTCATTAACATGAGTTAAGCTTTTCAATTCTATAAGCATAAACATTCATTAACTTAATTCCATTTATCTTTTTCTATTCACCGTTATCTACAATTATCACCGTAGATAGATTTAACCACAATATATCCATTTAATCATTTAATCCATTATATATATATTCATATATAATACAGCACCCCGAGTCACTGCTGCGGTGAAATGCATTACTCTGCTATCATGTCCCATCATCGCAAGTCGTCGAATAGTGGACAAAAGGTTCGGTGAGATTCCACGAACCACAAACAACAACAACAAATTGGAGGTGAACATAGTTCTCGTTGAAAACGTAAAATGTTTGTGGATCCCCGGATTTTAAATTATAAGTCAATTAAAATCACAAACTTGTAATTTCCATTTTATATTAAACTCAATAGATGCGGAAGCGTTATACAGGGATGATGGTTCAACAAATAAACAACAAGTTTTAATTTCTCAAAACAAATTAAAACAACATAATTCAAGTCCTAGAATTTGCCTAAGTCATAATTAACAATTATCCAAAGTTAGGTGAAACCAATTTTAGCAAATGACTTGAATAAACCAATTTTACCCAATATTTAATATAAGTCCCAAATTAAATATAGTGTGATAATTAAACCAAATTTTATCTTGAAATTATCCTAAGTATGCGTTCTAAATTCTTGAGCAAGATAAAATTAACAATGTCACACTACACCGCGATGTACGAGGAAAAACCCACTAACGGGAAAAAACCTCGGGACGGCCCTAGCCTCAAATCCACTAAAAATGGTATTACAAATACAAGACAAAAGACTTACTTCCTAAACTCGAACCCTCTCAAGCCGTGATGCTCCTTCTTGTATCAACCTCCAATTAGCGGATAACCAACGGAGCTCCACCGTGGTCTCGGAGTATACCGATAGAACTTTAAACGGACACCGTCACCCGAACATGGAGCCTTTCTCCAAACGGGTAGAATATCACCAAAAGTCTTCTTTGTGATGGGGTGTAGAAGCAAACCCGAAACGTCTCTTGAATTCGGTAGAGAAAACCGGTGCCAAAAACTCCAAGTAAAGATATGTATATATGGAACTTGGATAAACAACTATTGGGTGTAAACTAGAGTGTGTATGAATTTTTTTCTTTAGAAATTGACACTCAAAACATGAACATTTTCCCTAAAAAGATTAGCTCTCAAACTCTCTCTAAGAGATGGATATGAAATGGAAAAGTTATCTTGGAAAATGTGTTTCCCGCACATAATAAAGTATGAAAAAGTTGGTTAAAAACCAAGTGGGGAAAGTGGGAGAAAACTGCCAAAAACTGCTCAAAACTGTTCCCGCCCTGGCGTCTCGTTCGAACGAACTTGACTCTCGTTCGAACGAGACTTCTAACGAGCGACCAGCCTGGGCTCGTTAGAATCTCGTTAGATACCTCGTTAGAACGAAAAACTCGTTCGAACGACATATCGAACGAATGACCAGGTCGTTGGCAAACTCGTTCGAACGAACTTGGTTCGAACGACAAAACTCGTTCGAACGAAAAAACTCGTTCGAACGAAACTTCTAACGAACGACCAGAAAGTTGGTAAAATTCGATTTTGGCCCAGAAACTTTTATAAACTTTTATATACTTAATTTAAAGTTTCAATTTGATTCATTCTGAAAATAAAATGCAGTTTTTATTTCTCCTAACACCCAATACATATTGTTCCAAACTCCTATATAAATATTATTACATTCATACCTTGGGAGTATGGAACCTTAGTTGATGACGAGGCACATAAACTACGGCATTTTGATGATTCTTTATACTCTTTGCCGCTACGTCTTCAACAAACACTTCATAGGTCTTGAATATAACAATAAAATAAAATCCTATGAATAAATGTTTTTGTCCGGAATTGAGCCAAAACTATATATGGACTCAATTGGAAATTTGTGTTCTTACAAATCTCCCCCTTTGGCTATTCCGGGACAAAAACCAAACAAAAATCCTAAAGGGCCGTCAAGCTCTACTAGACTCAAAACATAACCCGCCCAATCTTGACTCAACCCAAGGATTTAAACACTTTGCCATAGAAAGATGCCGCTTTAGAAAAATTCCTGCACACTTAAGCAAACTCATCAAATGCATAGGGAATATCAACATATTAAATTAATTAATTAATTAATTACTCCCCCTAAATTAATTCTCCCTCCTTTTAAACACATGACCTACTTAGGAAGACGTCTCCCCCTAAGATAAATCTCCCCCAAACGAAGATACTTTAATAATAGGATTAGATACCATTTCTCCCCCTATCATCATTCTCCCCCTTTTTGTTCGGGAATAGGCAAAGGATAAAGAACTAATAAACAACATGTTGTAGCTTAACGTGATAAGACATGACATCATATGGGCAATAAAAGCAGGGCAAAGACAAACAAATATCATATCTATATATACTATAAATATACCAATAAGTACGTTGCATATATAGATAGATATAAACACACACATGACACAAAATACAATAAGTTTGCACACTCGTATGGCAAAAATGTGTCATATGGAAACGGAAGTGTAGGGGTGTGAACTAGCAACAATTTAAATTTAGACCCAAACACTTAAGAAACGTTCACGGAGTTCTCATTTGATTGCAAATTTCATCATAGTTAAATATAACCTCATGTGACAATATAAAGATTGAACTCAATGAACAAACATACACAATGCATACAAGCCTAGCATGATGATGATTCTACAAACCAAATAGAGTCATGACATTAAAGACATCTAGGATAAATGGACATTGTGCAAACCGTTGATATACCATCCAATTCTCCCTCAATGAGCATATATATTCTTTTGATTTTGAATGAATATATCAAACAAACATAGGCCTTGGCAATTGTTTTCTTTGTAATGCCAAATATACTATTTTTAGGCCTTTGGATCACGTATTTCTTTTAGATCCAATCAACGGTGGCTTACTATCGCAAAGGATTTAATTCATCCTTTCGGAGCCCTTCCCCGTGCATAGAATAATTTATCATGTTTTCATTTTTCGCACAAATCTCACATGCAACGGATTTTGACATGCACTAGTCCTCCTAGGTCATAGATATGTAGATGACTAGATTGATAGGAGAACACCTCAAAAAGCTCAAATATAACATGTGACATTACGATTTCAAAAGAGCTCGTGCATGTGTGAAAGGAGGCATATAGAAATAGAATCCATTTGAACAATACAAAATCCAACTACTCCATAAAAATGGTAAAGAACATTTTAAGGATTGAAAATCTAAACCAAAAGTTCTAGCCACGTGGGAGCGTAAATGATGGGATTCAAACACAAGTATATGCCACATAAAGTGTGTCAAACTAAAATGCACACAAAACAAAATCTTTTTGAGTTTTTAACATTTTTAATCAAAAATAAAGATATATACTCAAAAGACTAAACAACAATCATTTGCATTTTTCATTAAGCATAAATGAAATAAATAACACACAAATGATAAACAAAAATCTTTTTGTATTTGCAGTTAAATCAAACACAAAAGATAATACAAAAAGATAAACAAGTCATAATTTCTAGCATGTGATATGAAATAAGGCAATGACTAGAAAATGACTAAACAAGCATACATTTAGCATATGAATATGACATGAAGCACAAATGCTAAAGTATGCAAACACTAACACATTTATCCTTTAGATTTAGCAAGGGAGGAAGAATGTGAAAGTAAATGAGAATCAAAATCCCTATTTTGTAAGGTAACCAAGTCGGATTTCCTAACCCAAATTAATGAACAATTACTATCTTGGGGTGTAGGAACATTAGCTATCGTGGTTACTTTACTATGGGATTTTCTAGGAATTCGTTTAAGGTCTAAACAGAATTGCCTAAGATGACCTTTTCGACCACAATGTGTACAAGTAAGAACATGTCGAAAAGATTTATCTAAGGAGTGATCATTAAATTCATTCCTAGAAGATTCTCCTAAAACATTGGTTTTGACTTTAGGGTTAAATTCATTAAAAGTATTGAAGCCTAAACCAAAAGTGTCATTTTTAATTTGGACCGTTCCTAACATTTTATCAAGTTTTTCCGAACGACATTCCAAATCAAATTTGACATTACTAGAATCTTTTAATTTATTTTCCAATTCTACAATGTTAGATTCTAGTAAAAAATTACGCTCTTCAAAAGCAAGAAGCTCCTTTTTCAAGGATTCCATTAAACCCCTAAGGCTATCTCTATCGCCTTCAACGTGTTCTAGCTTCTCTCGAAGAGTCCTCTCTTGTGTCCTAAGGTCTTCTATTAAGGCACTTTCATCAATGACCTTGACACTCTTTCTTAAACAAGCTTCTAACTTCAAATTAGTTCTTTTCAAATTAATAGATTCTTTATATAATTCATGAAAAGCATTTTGAAGTTCACTCACATCAACCTCTTCTTCATTTTCACTCTCTCTTTCTTCTTCACTCTCACTATCATTAAAAATAAGAGAATCATGTACAACGACCTGGGAAGTGGCATGTGCTATAATTTCATCATTCGATGAGTTCTCATCATCACTCACATGTCTAGCCATAAAAGCCACAAAATTTTTCTTAGTGGGGGAATCGGGCTTTTCTTCCTTATCACTATCACTAAGGGTTGCATTATATGAAACGGGTCGTTTACCCTCTTTCCTTAGTTTAGTGGGGCACTCAAAAGCCCTATGGCCATAACCTTCACAACCAAAACATTTATCAGACTCGTCCCTATCAACTTTTTCATTACTAGGCTTAGGGATCTTTTCGGCTTTAGAAACCTTCTCGCTTTTATCATGTTTAGAAGAATCAAATTTCTTAAAATCATTTTTAACTTTATCTTTGTTAATTTTAAGAAATTTTCTAAATTTACGAGCAAACAAAGCCATATCTTCCGAGTCACTATCACTATCGCTCTCTACTACTTGTTTGACCTCTTTTCGGGCTTTTAAAGCAACGCCCTTTTCGATTTTCATATCATTTTTAGAGGGAAACATATCTAGTTCAATGGTTTGTAAATCACCTACAAGCTCTTCTAATTTTGTAGAGGCTAAAGTGGGTAAAGAATTTAAAACGGTCACCTTAGGAATAAATCTATCGGGTAGGGACCTTAAAATTTTCTTTACAACACGGTCGTCAGGTATTTTCTCTCCCAAGTTAAAGGATGAATTAACAATATCTGAAAGTCTAGCATAAAATTTATCAAAAGTTTCTTTTTCATCCATTTTGATAGTTTCAAATTGAGTGGTGAGGTTTTGAAGTTTAGAAGCTTTAACGACACTAGTTCCTTCATGAGTTATTTGTAAAATATCCCAAGCTTCTTTAGCGGTTTCACACGTCATAATACGTCGGAATTCATCCGGTGCGACAGCGCTAAATAAGGCATTTAAACCACGGGAATTAAAGTTGGCAAGTTTAAACTCATTTTCAGTCCATCTATCGACGGGTTTTAAAACACGTTCATTTTCAATAAGATGAGTTGGTGGGGAATACCCGTTAACAACAGACATCCAAACTCTCTCGTCGATAGATTTTAGTGCCGATCTCATTCGCGCTTTCCAATACGCGTAGTTTGAACCATCAAAAATAGGAAATTTTGAAAATGGGGAAAAATCCATTTTAGCCAAAAATTAAAGGATCTTAACGAAATAATTTATCGTTTTTGGCTTTGATACCAATTTGAAAACGTAAAATGTTTGTGGATCCCCGGATTTTAAATTATAAGTCAATTAAAATCACAAACTTGTAATTTCCATTTTATATTAAACTCAATAGATGCGGAAGCGTTATACAGGGATGATGGTTCAACAAATAAACAACAAGTTTTAATTTCTCAAAACAAATTAAAACAACATAATTCAAGTCCTAGAATTTGCCTAAGTCATAATTAACAATTATCCAAAGTTAGGTGAAACCAATTTTAGCAAATGACTTGAATAAACCAATTTTACCCAATATTTAATATAAGTCCCAAATTAAATATAGTGTGATAATTAAACCAAATTTTATCTTGAAATTATCCTAAGTATGCGTTCTAAATTCTTGAGCAAGATAAAATTAACAATGTCACACTACACCGCGATGTACGAGGAAAAACCCACTAACGGGAAAAAACCTCGGGACGGCCCTAGCCTCAAATCCACTAAAAATGGTATTACAAATACAAGACAAAAGACTTACTTCCTAAACTCGAACCCTCTCAAGCCGTGATGCTCCTTCTTGTATCAACCTCCAATTAGCGGATAACCAACGGAGCTCCACCGTGGTCTCGGAGTATACCGATAGAACTTTAAACGGACACCGTCACCCGAACATGGAGCCTTTCTCCAAACGGGTAGAATATCACCAAAAGTCTTCTTTGTGATGGGGTGTAGAAGCAAACCCGAAACGTCTCTTGAATTCGGTAGAGAAAACCGGTGCCAAAAACTCCAAGTAAAGATATGTATATATGGAACTTGGATAAACAACTATTGGGTGTAAACTAGAGTGTGTATGAATTTTTTTCTTTAGAAATTGACACTCAAAACATGAACATTTTCCCTAAAAAGATTAGCTCTCAAACTCTCTCTAAGAGATGGATATGAAATGGAAAAGTTATCTTGGAAAATGTGTTTCCCGCACATAATAAAGTATGAAAAAGTTGGTTAAAAACCAAGTGGGGAAAGTGGGAGAAAACTGCCAAAAACTGCTCAAAACTGTTCCCGCCCTGGCGTCTCGTTCGAACGAACTTGACTCTCGTTCGAACGAGACTTCTAACGAGCGACCAGCCTGGGCTCGTTAGAATCTCGTTAGATACCTCGTTAGAACGAAAAACTCGTTCGAACGACATATCGAACGAATGACCAGGTCGTTGGCAAACTCGTTCGAACGAACTTGGTTCGAACGACAAAACTCGTTCGAACGAACTTGGTTCGAACGACAAAACTCGTTCGAACTAACTTGGTTCGAACGAAAAAACTCGTTCGAACGAAACTTCTAACGAACGACCAGAAAGTTGGTAAAATTCGATTTTGGCCCAGAAACTTTTATAAACTTTTATATACTTAATTTAAAGTTTCAATTTGATTCTTTCTGAAAATAAAATGCAGTTTTTATTTCTCCTAACACCCAATACATATTGTTCCAAACTCCTATATAAATATTATTACATTCATACCTTGGGAGTATGGAACCTTAGTTGATGACGAGGCACATAAACTACGGCATTTTGATGATTCTTTATACTCTTTGCCGCTACGTCTTCAACAAACACTTCATAGGTCTTGAATATAACAATAAAATAAAATCCTATGAATAAATGTTTTTGTCCGGAATTGAGCCAAAACTATATATGGACTCAATTGGAAATTTGTGTCCTTACACTCGTATCCATGGGGCACGCACATACCTACGCACCCACAGTCAGCAGACTTATCAACTCCCAGATAAGTCTTTCATAGACCTATGTTCTCGAGCGACAAATAAAAGATCCCATGGATTCATCAGGATATGACTGCCCTCACGCGCAAACCTCCCACCGATAGCAAGTAAGCTAGGTATGTCATACACATAAATCATCAATCAATCAAATAGGTATTATCATACCTATAATATAATATCAATAGGGTAATTATCACTACCCTAAGATATTTCCCATACGTAGCATTAAAATATCATATCTTTACTTCATAATTTAATTATCCTCGCATCCTATAACATCCCTCCACTCCCGACGTCGTTAAGGTTCATGCGTGGAGCGTCTCGCAAAGCGAAATCCAAACAAGGAACCCCTCCAATACACTACTACTTAACTTTGTCGATCGAGGAGGTCCGAAAACTTTACCTATGCGATCGGGATAACCTCATACCCTCTTTCAATCAAATGTGTTCTAAACTCCCATCTCACAAGATTCAAATAGGATTTTCCTCATCTTATATTCAGTAAGAAGTCACTAATATCCTACTAGTCCAAAACATTATTTCTCCCGAACTACTACGAGTTTAGTTCTCCTTTTAATTAAGGTTAAAACCGATAATTTCAAATCTCTTAAAAACACATATTCTTTCTCTTAGGATTAAAACCTCTTGTAAACTTAAGGATACCCACGTGTTGTATTCAATCACCCCTACTGGTCCTATCTTAAATCCTCATACATCCCCATTTGAAATTTAACAAATGAATCTAGCAACCGAAATTCCATTCAATATAATTTTCATCATTTAAATCACTCGGATCCAAATCAAATTAATTCAAATCTTATCAAGGGTTTACTGATATTTTCTAGGTCCCATAATCTCCAAATAATAATCACCAATGATCCACAAAAGGTTTGGAATAAGAATCAACATTTAAAAAGAAACAACTTTACTTAATCTGGGGAGGTCGATCGATCGAAGGTAGGGGTCGATCGATCAATCCCTCAGGTCCAAGCCTGGTTTTTCTACATTTCAGCAACTACGGGTTTCACCATTTTTACTCATTCAAACCTTCATATTAACCTCCAAAATCAGTTATAATTATTACTACATGATATTCCAACATATATGAACGATTTCCAGTACTCTAAACATCCTAGAATCATCAATCGATTGAATTAAAAAGCATGTTTATCTCCTTATTTCCAGAAATTTATCAACATAACATTTTTAAGAACACATCAATGGTTTTCATAGATTCTTCAACAGATTCATGACTATTTCGTGGATTATTATCAACCTAAAACATGAGTTTAATTCCTATATCATTTCAGTTTTCCAGAAATCCCTTTAATACTCCATTATTTCTTCCAAACATGAATAATCTTCTCTTTTCATACTATTCTAACATGGACATTATACAAACTTAAATTGCCATTATCAAACACTTGCCTTTATTGTAGGTCTGATCCTTTGGTGTAGTATATCCTAGTTGGTTGTCCCTTCTCCGGTCAAACTCCGGTGGTGGTTGGTGGTGGTGAACCTTGGTTCTTGTTCTTCTCCTTCCCAAGTGGGCTTTTCCCTTCCCAAGCACTCTTACACTCTCTCTAGGAAGATGGCTGCTCTTATTTGTGAAGAGGAGATGAATAACCCCCATACACTTAATCTACCAATACTTATAATAGTTCCAAATCCGAAATCACTATTCATCCCCTAGAAAAATGACCAAAATGCCCTTTCGGGTTGTCTATTCATTCCCAAATGACCCGAGAGTCAAAATTAACATCCAAATAGACTTTTCTGACTATTTCGAACCTTCCAGACGCAACGATGCAGTCGAAATGACTATTAGATCGATAGAAAATAAATTTTCTTTTTAATTTAATAAACTAGTCCCGACACGTCCCATACCGCGTCTGACTAAAAATATAAATTACCGAATTTATATCATACAGTCATATCAATGACATCATTTTCATATATTACCTAAATACCTTTAAGTAATATTCAGAATCATCCATTTTAATATCCACCGTCCGGATAAAACCCGAATGAATTAATTAATAATAAAATCTAATTAATCCTTTAATTTAAAATATAACCCATTTTAAAAGTCATTTAAAATTACGGGGTATTACAAATAGATGGTGTTGACTTTGATGAAACTTTTGCTCCTGTTGCTAGGTTAGAATCGGTTCACCTTTTACTCGCCATAGCATGTCACCTTCAATTTAAATTATATCAAATGGATGTAAAAAGTGCCTTTTTAAATGGTATTATTCAAGAGGAAGTCTATGTTGAACAACCAAAAGGGTTTGAGGAACCAAAACATCCTACTCATGTCTTCTTCCTAAAGAAAGCTCTATATGGCTTGAAACAAGCACCCCGTGATTGGTATGAAAGACTCACCTCTTATATCCTTTCTCGTGGCTTTTTGAGAGGGGGAGTTGATATGACACTTTTCGTTCGTCGTGATGAAAAAGGTATTCTAGTTGCTCAAGTATATGTCAACGACATAGTGTTTGGGTCTACGTGTGATAAACATACTCAAATTTTTTCAAAAGAAATGCACAATGAATTTGAGATGAGTATGGTAGGTGAACTTACTTTCTTTCTAGGTCTTCAAGTTCGTCAACTCAAAAGTGGGATATTTTTGTCTCAAACTAAGTATGCTAAAGACCTCGTTAAGAAATTTAAACTCGAATCCGCTAAACATGCTCGTACTCCTATGAGTTCATCTATTAAACTTAGTAAGGATACTGACGGAAAGGATGTAGAGCATACACTTTTTAGAAGTATGATAGGTAGTTTACTTTACCTAATTTCTAGCCGTCCAGATATTTCCTTTAGTGTAGGAGTTTGTGCTCGTTATCAAGCCGCTCCAAAAGAGTCTCATTTACTTGCTATCAAACGTATCATCAAATATGTTAGTGGGACCCAGTCTTTTGGAATTTGGTACTCTTTTGACACCAATGATTGTCTATCGGCATAGTCAGACACCGATTGGGAAGGAGATGTTGATGGATGTAAAAGTAAATCTGGAGATTGTTTTCTATTTTGGAAGTGCACTTGTCTCATGGATGAGCAAGAAATAAAATTCTATTTCCTTGTCCACGGCGGAGGCCGAATACATTGCCACCGGGAGTTGTTGCACTCAACTCATTTGGATGAAACAAATGTTGGAAGATTACGGTATTTCCCAAGGCACTATGACTATATATTGTGACAATACTAGTGCAATTCATATTTCCCGTAATTCCGTTCAACATTCTAGAACTAAGCATATTAAGACCCGTGACCATTTCATTCGTGACTTAGTTGAAGAGAAAATTATTTCCCTAAGCTTCGTTCCTACCGATCAACAATTGGCCGATATCTTTACTAAACCTCTAGATTACCGTAGGTTTGAAAACCTTAGGAAATCAATTTGGGGTTTCTCCATTGATTGAGATCGAAGCGGTTTATCTAGTTTAGGTTGTTTCTCTTGCATATTTTTATACCTATGAACTAGATTTCTTTTGTATATATTTTATTCACAATCTCAAAATATTTTTCTTTTATTTTCAAGGAAAACGGGAATGGTTAGAATAGCTTTTAAATTTTTGTCCATATGGCTTTGTGGTCGATGTATTCGATCACTATCTATTTCCATATCCACGTGGCTTTCGATGAGTAGTTAATCCATACCTTATTTATCTTGTGCACAATAGTGCTCTTTTATGATATATAATTTTGTGATTTCCTCACATCTTTGCCTTTTGCACACACCGTACACGAAATATTACGAATATCTTGTTCACATTGTTCTTGCAAAGTGAGATTTGGTGTTGTCTTCTCAATCCTATCACATCCATTATAAGCAATCAAAATTGTGCATGATCATCTGTTGCCCGGATTGAAACAAAATGATTATATTCTTCCGGTTGGTTTCCGTTTCAAGCAATGGACTCGGGCTGCGAAAAACATAAAAGTTTTTACGTGAAAAGCCACCATTTGCATTCTCAGTTGTGTGGCTAAAATAGAAGCATTGAAAATGAAATATAATGCCAAGGCCAAAATAATAGGCTTCATTGATTCTTCAAAAAGATTAGTCTCAATCTATTGTTGCTCATGGGATATATAAGTTGAAGATCAATGGGCATGCACATTTCATCGATTTATTGCTTTCTCATTGTGACATTATTGGCGAGAGAATCATCTATTTTGTATGCTTGTTACATTCGTGTTTAAGTGTTCAATAATATTTACTTTTTGACACAAGGCTAATATGAGTGAATATTGCGCGTATATATTGTTTGGCATTACGCACTTGTACATTGTTGTGGCTAAAAACTCTCACTCGTATTGTTCACACCCCTACATTCTCGCTCCCACTATTTGGATATGTTGCCACAAGCTAGGATTATTAAAATCTACATTTGGGCATCGTTCTGGCCTTCCCAATTCCTAATATTATGCTATTTTTAACCCTATTTTATGTTATTTTTATTTAAAAAATATTGATTTTCGTCAGAAATTCTCGTTCGAACGAGATTTCTAAAGACATTTATATCCCTCATTCTGTCACTTCGTTCGAACGACAAAATTCATTCGAACGAACTTCTAACGAGATATCTAACGAATCGCTACTGTGACTTCATTCGAAATACCTCGTTCGAACGACATCACTCGTTCGAACGACCTGCGTTTAAAACCTGCAGTTACACTTCCCAAAACTGTCGCCTCTCTCTCCACTCACCACGTTTTCCCAAACCCCTCTTTCTCAGATTTTTTTCTCCCACATCTTCCATTTTCCCTCTCTCTCTCCTCTATCCCTCATTCCCCCTATCTCCCACTCTCTCCTTCTCCCACGATTTTTCCTCCTCATCTCCTCTATTAACCTCCTTTCATTACCCATTTTCTGTGTGGATTTGTAGTGTTCTCCCTCTTCATTTCAAGGTATTTTTTTATTCCCTTGCTATATATATATATATATATATATATATATATATATATATATATATACATATACCCATATCTATATATATGAGTTTGGGTTCTTTTTTTTTTTTTTACTCCAAAATTGATTTGTGTTACCCAACATTCATATATATAAATGTGTGTATATTTTTTTTGGGCATTTTAATTTATCTGATTGCCCCTGGTTGAGCTCTATTCCATGATATTATAAGTTGTTTTTAAACTCAATTTTTTTTAATTTCATGGAATTTATCTTAACTAAGTTTTATTTTTATTGTTTACTTAACGGAGGATGGGATTATTCTAATTGGTTGTTGGTTTGTTGGTGTGATTGGTGGATTAGTTGGAATTTGTTCGGGTAGGTTCTAGTTTCTGTCGTGTTTACCATGGCCCGTAACTGTCGCCAATGTCGTATCAGCGATTCCCCCGAGGAACTCTCCTCGTCTTCTGATGAGGAGACTCGTGCCAATGCAGCTATACCCGACCTTAGGCTGTGTTGGAGGACCCTCTCTGCACACACTCTTTATCACACACAAGGTTTCGCTACCCGTTCTATCGTTAGGGAGAAAATTATTAATGTCCACTCTCTCCACGGCACCACTGTGCCTTCGTGGATTTCTGATTTAGGGTGGGACCTTCTCTTCTCTCTCACGAATGCCGTTTTTCCCGACCTTGTTCGGGAATTTTATTTTGGGATGAACGATAAGAATAATCACATTTATTCTAAGTTGCACGGTAGGGAGATTATTGTCTCTCCCGACTTGATATCTCAACTCATCCCCCTACCTAGGGTCACTAATCCCCCCTTCCCTTGGACATCCGATACCCGTCCTGATCCTTCCCTCGTTATCAACACCATTTTTAGGTTCCTCCCTCCCGGCACTATCACAATCTTCCACAAACATTTACATCTAGATTTTATGGTCCTTAATTGGATCGTATGTGTCTATCTTCTTCCACGTGCAAACACAACCCAAATAACCAAACAACACGTGGACCTTATGTTTGCTATTAGCATTCGAGCTCACATCGACCTCCCCGCCTACATCTTTAGTGTCATTCGGACTGTTAGGATACTCCCCTTCAGTCCCGCTTGCCAAGCACTCCCTTTTACGACCATTATTACTCATTTTTGTCTTGCTGTTGGCTGCCCCGCGTCTCCACCGATATCCCCTTCACCAAATATCAAACCATCGACATGTCCTCGGTCAGTCGATCTCGTGGTCATTTGCCCCTGGATACCTCTCACCTCACCCACTCCACCTCTTCTCACTCCGCCACTTCCTCTCACCCTGCCCCTAGTCGTCCCGATCCCTCCCGCTCTATCCATCGCCCATCCCCTTCCCATATTCCTGCACCCATCGAGTCGGAGAATTTTTTGTTTGTCCATTCTCAGGTTGAACAGCTTCAGGAGGATCGAGGTCAAGACAGGCCGCTTATGCAGGAGCTTTTAGTTTCAATGGAGCAGGACTGCGAGGCACATGCTCGTCGGAAGGAGGCACAAACGCGTCGAGATGAAGCTCGGGAGGAAGCACAAGCGCGTCGAGATGCAACCCAGGCTCGTCGGGACTCTCTCCTTTTAGAGCATCTTGATGCCATTCGCCGTATGGAGATGCGCCGTGGGGCAGGCTCTTCCAGAACCAGCTCTCTTCCCGATGTTACTCCACCTGATGCTCCTGGCTCTTGATGTGATTTGTTTTTCATTTCTTGTTTACTTGTATTTGTGAGGATGAGTGGTTGTTTTCTTTCATGTATTGTTTTCATTTGGTTTGGATTTTTTCATGTATGAACCTTAACTATTTCCCCTTTCCCTTTACTTAATGAATCCTCATTATTTCCCTTCTCACTCTTATTTCTTCATATTTCTTGATTTGTTGCCTTTTATTCTCTCTATTATCCTTTATCATGCAGGCCCCTTATCCCTTTGTCTTTTCCGGGCAAAAAGGGGGAGAAACATTAATTAATGGGAATTCACATTTATTAAAGAATTCATATTTAGGGGGAGAATAAATTAATTGGATTTAATATTGATTTTAATATTGATCATATGCATAATTTAGGGGGAGTTAAATTGGATTTAATATTGATCATATGCATAATTTAGGGGGAGTTAAATTCTTAATATTGAATATTGAGACTTTCATTTACCATTCACAACATATGCTAACACATAGTTCTATATATATTTCATTCTCTACTTCCCCATGCGTTTATGAATTTGTTGTTTCATGTGTGTAGGATACATCTCCTACTTCTTTGCAGCTCGTCAGTCTTGTCTTTGTGTCTGTCTTTTTTTGACGGGCCTTAGAAACGGCTTGACGGCTGGCTTAGCAAATTCTGTCTTTTTATTTATTTTTTAATATTCTGTTTTGTCCCGAAATAATCAAAGGGGAAGATTTGTAAGGACAAATTTCCAATCGAGTCATTTGTTATATTGGCTATATTCCGTTGGACAAAATAATTTTGGGTCATTCTGCATCAAGCATCATTCAATGTAAAGATTCAAGCATCGCATCCAAAGTTCACGCGTCATCAACATGCACACCATGCTAGCCATCCTAAAAAGGTATATGACCAAAATAAATTTTATGTGTTGGAGTATTTTGTTTAATCAAGAAATTTTCATATAGATAAATGTTCGTAAATAAGTAATTTTCATAAAGAAATATCTTTGAAATAAATTTGAACAAATTTGCGAAAAATATGAAATCTCCTCCGAAGTTTATCTAGGTCGTTCGAACGACCAGATCTAACGACATTCCCCAGGCTATACTGGAAATTCGTTAGAAGTTCGTTAGAAATGTCGTTCGAACGAGGTTTCTAACGACCTATCTAATTCGAAACTGGAACTTCGTTAGATAACTCGTTTGAACGACAAGTCGTTCGAACAACCTCATTCGAACGAGTTCTGTCAGAACTGAATTTTTGAACTTTTTTTAAGCAGTTTTTTTCCCACAACTTTTTTGGTCCACTACTTTTTCAGTTAGATTATATGGACGAAAATCAGTTTCAAAGGTGAAGGAAGTTTATTATTCTCTTGAGAGCATTTTTCATAACTTCCCTCTTTTTGGTAAAAATAATCTCCAACACTTTTATCATCTTTTGAAACAAAACCCCTTCAATCAACTTGGCATTCAACAAGCAAGTTTGCGGTTGATCTCTGCATTCAAGCTTTGAGGAGACGGTGGTTTTGGGCTTCGGTGGATACCGCGACACAAGGAGTGTCGAGAAACGCGTTGGAGCTTCACGTACTACAAATTCAGAGGTCGAGGACGACATAAGCAAGTCTTGAGTGAGTCAATGTCTATAAGTCTTTCGAGTCACTTGTAAAACCTAGTTTGTAGTGGATTTTGTCTAGGCCCAGCCGTCCGAGATTTTTCCCATTTGGGTTTTCCTCATACATCGACGTGTTGTGGTTGAGATTTTCGCATTTTACTTTATTAAATCACCTAGATGTATGTTTAGGATAAAATGAATATGTAAGGACACAAATTTCCAATTGAGTCCATATATAGTTTTGGCTCAATTCCGGACAAAAACATTTATTCATAGGATAGTATTTATTATAATATTCTCAAGCCTATGAAGTGTATGTTGAAGACGTAGCGACAAAGAATTTAAAGCTTCATCAAATGCCGATTTGTGTTCCTCGTTTCTACGTCATCAATTAAGGTTCCATGCTCCCAAGGTATGAATGTAATTATATTTATATAGGAGTTTGGAACAATTTGTATTGGGTGTTAGGTTAATAAAAACTGCATTTTATTTTTAGAAAGAATAAATTAGAAACTTAAAAATAAGTATATAAAAGTTTCTGGGCCAAAATCGCATTTTATAAACTTTCTGGACGTTCGTTAGAAATGTCGTTCGAACGAGTTTTTTCGTTCGAACCAGATTTCGTTCGAACGAGTTTTGTCGTTCGAACCAGGTTCGTTCGAACGAGTTTTGCCAACGACCCTAACTGGACAGTCGTTCGATATGTCGTTCGAACGAATGGTCGTTCTAACGAGGTATCTAACGAACTTCTAACGAGCCCAGGCTGGTCACTCGTTAGAAGTCTCGTTCGAACGAGAATCACGTTCGTTCGAACGAACTTCCAGCGGGAACAGTTATTTGGCAGTTTTTTTGCAGTTTTTCCCCACTACTCCACTTGGTTTTCAACCAACCTTTTTCATACTTTATTATGTGCGGGAAACACATTTTCCAAGACAACTTTTCCATTCCATATCCATCTCTTAGAGAGAGTTTGAGAGCAAAATTATTTATGGAAAATGTTCATGTTTTGAGTGTTAATTTTTAAAGAAAAATTCATACACACTCTAGTTTACACCCAATAATTGTTTATCCAAGTTTCTATATTTATATCAATTGCTTGGAGTTTTTGGCACCGGTTTTCTCTACCGAATTCAAGAGACGTTTCGGGTTTGCTTCTACACCCCATCACAAAGAAGACTTTTGTTGAGATTCTACCCGCAAGGAGAAAGGCTCCATGCTTGGGTGACGGTGACCATATAATGTCCCATCGATGAATTCCGAGACCACGGTGGAGCTCCGTTGGTTATCCTCTAATTGGAGGTTGATACAAGAAGGAGCATCACGTCTTGAGAGTGTTCGAGTTTAGGAAGTAAGTCTTTTGTCTTGTATTTTGTAATACCGTTTTTAGTGGATTTGAGGCTAGGGCCGTCCCGAGGTTTTTTCCCGTTAGTGGGTTTTTCCTCGTACATCGCGGTGTAGTGTGACTTTGTTTATTTTATCTTGCACAATAATTTAGAATCCATGCTTAGGATAATTTCAAGATAAAATCTGGTTTAATTATCACACTCATTTAATTTGGGACTTAAATTAAATATTGGGTAAAATTGGTTTATTCAAGTCATGTACTAAAATTGGTTTCGCCTAACTTTGGATATAATTTGGTAATTATGACTTAGGCAAATTCTAGGACTTGAATTATGTTTTTAATTCATTTTGAGAAAACAAAATTTGGCTTTGTTTATTTGTGAACCATCATTCAACGCTTCCGCATCATTCATTGAATTTTATACAAAAGGAAATTAACTTTGATTTTAATTGAGATAATCACAAACCCCCCGGAATTCTCCTCCTCTTCAAATTGGTATCAGAGCCAAAAACGATAAATTATTTCGTTAAGATTCTTTAATTTTTGGCTAAAATGGATTTTTTCCCATTTTCAAAATTTCCTATTTTTGATGGTTCTAACTACGCGTATTGGAAAGCGCGAATGAAATCGGCACTTAAATCTATCGATGAACGTGTTTGGATGTCTGTTGTTACCGGGTACTCTCCACCAACTCATCTAATTGAAAATGAACGTGTTCCCAAACCTATCGATAGATGGACCGAAAATGAGTTTAAACATGCAAAATTTAATTCTCGTGGTTTAAATGCCTTATTTAGCGCTGTCGCACCGGATGAATTCCGACGTATTATTACGTGTGAAACCGCTAAAGAAGCTTGGGATATTTTACAATTAACTCATGAAGGAACTAGTGTCGTTAAAGCTTCAAAACTCCAAAACCTCACCACTCAATTTGAAACTATCAAAATGGATGAAAATGAAACTTTTGATAAATTTTATGCTAGACTTTCTGACATTGTTAATTCATCCTTTAACTTGGGAGAGAAAATACCTGACGACCGTGTAGTAAAGAAAATTTTAAGGTCCCTACCCGATAGATTTATTCCAAAGGTGACCGTTTTAAATTCTTTACCCACTTTAGCCTCTACGAAATTAGAAGAGCTTGTAGGTGATTTACAAACCTATGAACTAGATATGTTTCCCTCCAAAAATGAAAAGAAAATCGAAAAGGGCGTTGCTTTAATAGCCTGCAAAGAGGTTAAACAAGTAGTAGAGAGCGATAGTGATAGTGACTCGGAAGATATGGCTTTGTTTGCTCGTAAATTTAGAAAATTTCTTAAATTTAACAAAGATAAAGTTAAAAATGATTTTAAGAAATTTGAATCTTCTAAACATGATAAAAGCGAGAAGTTTTCTAAAGCCGAAAAGATCCCTAAACCTAGTAATGAAAACATTGATAGGGACGAGTCTAATAAATGTTTTGGTTGTGAAGGTTATGGCCATAGGGCTTATGAATGCCCCACTAAACTAAGGAAAGATGGTAAGCAACCTATTTCATATAATGCAACCCTTAGTGATAGTGATAAGGAAGAAAAGCCCGATTCCCCTACTAAGAAAAATTTTGTGGCTTTTATGGCTAGACATGTGAGTGATAATGAGAACTCATCGAATGATGAAATTATAGCACATGCCACTTCCAAGGTCATTGTACATGATTCTCTTATTTTTTATGATAGTGAGAGTGAAGAAGAAAGAGAGAGTGAAAATGAAGTAGAGGTTGATGAGAGTGAACTTCAAAATGCTTTTCATGAATTATATAAAGAATCTATTAAATTGAAAAGAGCTAATTTGAAGTTACAAGCGAGTTTAAGAGAGAGTGTCAAGGTCATTGATCAAAGTGCCTTAATAGAAGACCTTAGGACACATGAGAAGACTCTTCAAGAGAATCTTAACTATGTAGAAGGCGAGAGAGATAGCCTTAGGGGTTTAATGGAATCCTTGAAAAATGAGCTTCTTGCTTTTGAAGAGCGAAATGTTTTACTAGAATCTAAAATTTTAGAATCGGAAAATAAATTAAAAGATTCTAGTAATGTCAAATTTGATTTGGAGTGTCGTTCGGAAAAACTAGATAAAATGTTAGGAACGGTCCAAATTAAAAATGACACTTTTGGTTTAGGCTTCAATTCTTGTAATGATTTTAACCCTAAAGTCAAAACCAATGTTTTAGGAGAATCTTCTAGGAATGCATTTAATGATCACTCCTTAGATAAATCTTTTAGACATATTCTTACTTGTACACATTGTGGTCGAAAAGGTCATCTTAGGAAATTTTGTTTAGATCTTAAACGAATTCCTAGAAAATCCCATAGTAAAGTAACCACGATAGCTAATGTTCCTACACCCCAAGATAGTAATTCTTCATTAATTTGGGTTAGGAAATTCGACTTGGTTGCCTTACAAAATAGGGATTTTGATTCTCATTTACTTTCACATCCTTCCTACCTTGCTAAATCTAATGGATGAATTTGTTAGTGTTTGCATACTTTAGCGTTTGTACTTCATGCTATATTCACATGCTAAATGTATGCTTGTTTAGTCATTTTCTAGTCATTGCCTTATTTCCTATCACATGCTAGAAATTATGACTTGTTTATCTTTTTGTATTATATTTTGTGTTTGAATTGACTGCATAATATAAAAAGATTTTTTTTTTATCATTTGTGTTTTATTTATTTCATTTAAGCTTAATGAAAAATACAAATGATTTTTGTTTGTCCTTTTTGAGTAAATATTTTTTTTTTGATTAAAAATGTTAAAAACTCAAAAAGATTTTGTTTTGTGTGTATTTTTGTTTGACACACTTTATGTGGCATATATTTGTGTTTGATTCCTATCGTTTACGCTTCCATGTGGCTAGAACTTATGGTTTAGATTTTCAATCCTTAAAATGTTCTTTACCATGTTTTATATGGAGTAGTTGGATTTTGTATTGTTTAAATGGATTCTATTTCTATATGCCTCTATTCACACATGCACGAGCTCTTTTGAAATCTTAATGTCACATGTTATATTTGAGCTTTTTGAGGTGTTCTCCTATCAATCTAGTCATCTACATATCTATGACCTAGGAGGACTAGTGCATGTCAAAATCCGTTGCATGTGAGATTTGTGCGAAAGATGAAAACATGATAAATTAATATATGCACGGGGAAGGGCTCCGAAAGGATGAATTAAGTCCTTTGCGATAGTAAGCCACCGTTGATTGGATCTAAAAGAAATACGTGATCCAAAGGCCTAAAAACAGAATATTTGGCATTAAACAAAAAGCAATTGCCAAGGCCTATGTTTGTTTGATATATTCATTCACAAACAAAAGAATATATATGCTCATTGAGGGAGAATTGGATGGTATATCAACGGTTTGCACAATGTCCGTTTATCCTAGTTGTCTTTAATGTCATGACTCTATTTGGTTTGTAGAATCATCATCATGCTAGGCTTGTATGCATTGTGTATGTTTGTTCATTGAGTTCAATCTTTATATTGTCACATGAGGTTATATTTAATTGTGATGAAGTTTGCAATCAAATGAGAACTCCGTGAACGTTTCCTAAGTGTTTGGGTCTAAATTTAATTGTTTCTAGTTCACACCCCTACACTTCCGTTTCCATATGACACATTTTTGCCATACGAGTGTGCAAACTTATTGTATTTTGTGTCATGTGTTTGTTTATATCTATATATATGCAAGTACTATATTGGTATATTTCTAATGTATATATATATGATATTTGTTTGTCTTTGCCCTGCTTTTATTGCCCATATGCTTTCATGTCTTATCACTTTAAGCTTTCACGTGTTGTTTATTAGTTCTTTATCCTTTGTCTATTCCCGAACAAAAAGGGGGAGAATGATGATAGGGGGAGAAATGGTATCTAATCCTATTATTATCGTATCTTCGTTTGGGGGAGATTTATCTTAGGGGGAGACGTCTTTCTAAGTAGGTCATGTGTTTAAAGGGAGAATTAATTTAGGGGGAGTAATTAATTAATTGCATTTAATATTTTGATATTCCCTATGCATTTGATGAGTTTGCTTAAGTGTGCAGGAATTATTCTAAAGCGGCATCTTTCTATGGCAAAGCGTTTGATCCTTGGGTTGAGTCAAGATTGGGCGGGTTATGTTTTGAGTCTAGTAGAGCTTGACGGCCCTTTAGGATTTTTGTTTGGTTTTTGTCCCGGAATAGCCAAAGGGGGAGATTTGTAAGGACACAAATTTCCAATTGAGTCCATATATAGTTTTGGCTCAATTCCGGACAAAAACATTTATTCATAGGATAGTATTTATTATAATATTCTCAAGCCTATGAAGTGTATGTTGAAGACGTAGCGGCAAAGAATTTAAAGCGTCATCAAAATGCCGGTTTGTGTGCCTCGTTTCTACGTCATCAATTAAGGTTCCATGCTCCCAAGGTATGAATGTAATTATATTTATATAGGAGTTTGAAAAAATTTGTATTGGGTGTTAGGTTAATAAAAACTGCATTTTATTTTCAGAGAAATCAATTAGAAACTTAAAAATAAGTATATAAAAGTTTCTGGGCCAAAATCGAATTTTATAAACTTTCTGGACGTTCGTTAGAAATGTCGTTCGAACGAGTTTTTTTGTTCGAACCAGATTTCGTTCGAACGAGTTTTGTCGTTCGAACCAGGTTCGTTCGAACGAGTTTTGCCAACGACCCTAACTGGACAGTCGTTCGATATGTCGTTCGAACGAATGGTCGTTCTAACGAGGTATCTAACGAAGTTCTAACGAGCCCAGGCTGGTCACTCGTTAGAAGTCTCGTTCGAACGAGAATCACGTTCGTTCGAACGAACTTTCAGCGGGAACAGTTATTTGGCAGTTTTTTTGCAGTTTTTCCCCACTACTCCACTTGGTTTTCAACCAACCTTTTTCATACTTTATTATGTGCGGGAAACACATTTTCCAAGACAACTTTTCCATTCCATATCCATCTCTTAAAGAGAGTTTGAGAGCAAATTTATTTATGGAAAATGTTCATGTTTTGAGTGTTAATTTTTAAAGAAAAATTCATACACACTCTAGTTTACACCCAATAATTGTTTATCCAAGATTCTATATTTATATCAATTGCTTGGAGTTTTTGGCACCGGTTTTCTCTACCGAATTCAAGAGACGTTTCGGGTTTGCTTCTACACCCCATCACAAAGAAGACTTTTGTTGAGATTCTACCCGCAAGGAGAAAGGCTCCATGCTTGGGTGACGGTGACCATATAATGTCCCATCGATGAATTCCGAGACCACGGTGGAGCTCCGTTAGTTATCCGCTAATTGGAGGTTGATACAAGAAGGAGCATCACGGCTTGAGAGGGTTCGAGTTTAGGAAGTAAGTCTTTTCTCTTGTATTTTGTAATATCGTTTTTAGTGGATTTGAGGCTAGGGCCGTCCCGAGGTTTTTTCCCGTTAGTGGGTTTTTCCTCGTACATCGCGGTGTAGTGTGACTTTGTTTATTTTATCTTGCACAATAATTTAGAATCCATGCTTAGGATAATTTCAAGATAAAATCTGGTTTAATTATCACACTCATTTAATTTGGGACTTAAATTAAATATTGGGTAAAATTGGTTTATTCAAGTCATGTACTAAAATTGGTTTCGCCTAACTTTGGATATAATTTGGTAATTATGACTTAGGCAAATTCTAGGACTTGAATTATGTTTTTAATTCGTTTTGAGAAAACAAAATTTGGCTTTGTTTATTTGTGAACCATCATTCAACGCTTCCGCATCATTCATTGAATTTTATACAAAAGGAAATTAACTTTGATTTTAATTGAGATAATCACAAACCCCCCGGAATTCTCCTCCTCTTCAGAATAAAATTGGAATAATTTTATTTTCATTAGTTAAGTTATCAATCCCATTGCATTAATTGAAATTTGTTCTTGCGAACTTGTGAATCTTCTTTTAAATTGAAATTGGAGAATATCACTTTATAGTTAATATTAAAATTGGATTGCGTGTGTGTATTCTAAGAATTAAACTAAGAGCATGTAACCTTGCAACTTCACACACCCGTTACATTTTCTCTCACCCAAAAATACATCTTCTTCTACCCACTATAAGACCAAACAATGTAGATTTAGACATTTACATCTCCTATTGGAGATGGCCTTAGAGTTAGAAGTATACAAAACAAATAATTTTATTTGTTTTAGTTAAATAAGTATTTATATATATACCTTAGTCATACTTGTTTAAAATTCATTCTAAAAATAAACACATAACTGCACCAACACCCCACCCACCGAAATCCCCATCGGATTGTTTCTCTCTCTCTCTTCGTCTATTTCTTTCACTTTTTTGGTCCGTGCCAGCGGCACCATTGCCAGTGCTAGAGAAGAAGGTTTTTCGCCGGAAAAATATAGCGTTCGCCGGAAAAAATAGACGTTTAAGTGAAATAGTAAATTTATCGGTTTCAGTTTTTTTGTCAAAAAAGATCAAATATGGTTGTTGTTGGATAGATATCGACGAGTAAATTTCAAATATATAAATTTTGTATTTGTAGATTTGAAGTTATGGACTTTTAAAATTTTGATTTTTTTTTGTATGAGTTGTCAAATGGTATATTGGTAATGTTTCATGATCTTTTTAGTATAGGGACTAAATTTATAAAATTACGTGGAATGTCCTATTTTTATACACTTTAGATTGGACTTTACCCCTAAATGATCTTTAATTAAAGGGTAATCATCTACTTATTAATAATTGTGACCACCATATTTTTTTACCCCTTCTCTATTAATCCAATCCACGACAATTGTTCTCCCAATGGGGTGCTTATACAATCCATAATTTTTTGTGGCAGTTAATGAGTTGGTGGATATAACTGGCATGTAAATTACTTACTCAGATATCCTTTCCACCCCCAGGTTATCACCCATTAGTGCACTTGTGACAATAATCTTGTACCCCTGGGTTATCACCCATTATTACACTTATAATAATATTCTTGTACCCCCGGGTTATCACCCATTAGTACACTTAACGATATAATTCCTGCACCCCCAAGTTATCACTCATTAGTGCTCCTAATAATAAGACTCTTGCACCCCCGGATTATCACCCATTAGTGCTCTTAACAATAAAATCACATAATAGGCATACACACATCCTATTATAATTTATAGGTATTTCTCCAACCCACATTTATACTTCACATACATATTTTAATCTCAACACTACGTATAGTATAAATATTTAGATTACTATCTCTCTCGTAATATCCAAGGTACATTCTCTCTATACCAAAATAATTTAGATTATTAATTCTCACATACTTTTCCAAAATTATGTCTTGTTTAAGTTTATTATCGGACAACCTCTCTCACTCCAATAAACCGGTAAACTCAAAACTGGATTCTAAGAAAATTCCCAGAAATTCACCCTGTCGCACGAACCAGATGGTATGTCGTTTGAACGACTTTCACCTATCGCTCGAGCGACTTCACGCGAGATACCAATCTCATTTGAACGACTTCGCACGACTTCGTGTGAGACCTACTGTTTCGTCTTCTTCACAGAATTTCAACATTTTCTACCATTTTTGAACCTAGAAACCTCTAAGATTCAACACCCAACACCTCATCATCAATACCCATCAACACATAACATATTATAAATCATTCCTAACATACTAGGATCATTAATTCGTTATTAATCATCATAATCATATAAAATCCCCAAATTAATTCATATGAACCCTAGTTTCCAAAATTTCAATTAAAGAACCTAATCCACCCAGATTCGTTCATCAATAAATGGTTCAATTTCGTAGTTTATCCTCTATATACATGAAGGAATATCCACAACTAATTAGCCTAGCCTCTAATCATCATTTAAACTCCAATTTTCACCCAATTAACTTGTAAATCAATGATTAATTTCACCTACTCTAACATGAGTACGATTATTGCTAAAAGAATACAAGTAATAAACACTTAACTTAAATCGAAGGTCTGAATCCTTTGGTGAAGTTGGTATAGGTGTGTTTCTCGTCTTCCGATCAATACGATGGTGGTGGTGGTTGTGCAAGGTGGTGCTAAGTGGTTCCCTTCCTTGGTACTTTTCTCTCCCTAGCCCTCTGTGGCTCTCCCTTGATTTTTGTGTAACTTAACCCTAATGGAACTCCCGTGGATGATATAATTATTCTCTAATTTTCGTCCATTTAATTTTCCCAAAAATCCAAATTTGAAAACTACCCATACGGTGCGCCAATTTGGCCTAAAATCTCCCGGAGTTCAAATAAAATACCCGGGTAGAGTTTTCTGACTATCTCGACCCTCCTGGACTCAACGGAGCACTCGAAATCATCATACGATTTACATAAAAATAATTTATCTTTATATTCCATTTAATTAGTCCCGACACGACTCACAAGCGTGTCAGACTTAAATTACCAAACTGCCGTATATTTCACTCTCGGTAATTTATCAAATTTCATAATTCCATATTACATATCACCCAGTAATATTAAATCAATAAGTATTAACCCTTGTCACGCTAGTTAATATTTATTTTTAAATTCGGATTAAGTAACAATTAAATTCTCACATTTTAATTCAATTAATCCCACTATAATAATTAATCTCATAATTATTTAAATCATAAAAAATATGGGGTATTACACTAAGTCCAATATTTCATTTATCACGTTTTCCCCAATAGTTTCCATTCTTTAATAAGGGCAAACATAATTTATCCTTAAAAATTCTGTAATCCATATATAAGACTTTTATATAAATCCATAATTCACTTAATTTTCTTCAACTCTATTTTATGTCTCATCGCGTATACTCCACATATATAATTTTGACTAATTTATTGGGCGGTATATTACAAACTTCCCTTCTTAGTTAATTTCATCCTCGGAATTCTTGCTTTATCTCAATTTATAATCGAGTCACCAATTATCAACTTCCAATCCTAGGCATCCTCAACATTATGGTCTAAACTCAAGGATTTTACTTTAATCAATCATCATTGATAACCCCAACGCGACAGACCCTATGGTCATATTTTGGGTCCTCAAGGATGCCTAACTTGTTTATCTAAACAATCTCGAGATAATCTATATCCGCGAAACATGGTACTATTCTCAATGGACTCGTTATTATGGGTCATTCCTACATTTCATCAAATAAATTCTCACATTAAGTCTAGTTTAGGCTGACATACCCTCAACACTTATAGTTTCCTCTTCAATGGTCTCTCAAACAATCACATACTCATACAGGTCCATTTGATCGATGCCTCCTACGAGAAACTTATTATAATCAAGAGTCACCCTAGGCACCATAGTACAACACATACATACGAGAGATCTCATCCTCAATCCACATAATCCTTAACGGAGTACAATGCTAGCACCAACTGTTTTATCAAGACCCGACACTCAACATATTATCAAGTCACGATCTCGGGACACATGATCAACTTGTAACTAGCTGTACCGGTTAACTACCAGAACATGTTAACTTAAGCCATCAACTAACATATGCAATATACATGCAAGACCATGCGCACGCACCAACTAGCATAGAATAAGGTGCTTTCGAAGAAAATCGCACTCATGTACCATGACTCATCAGCCACAACCGACCCAATAATCATCAATACTGAGCTTATATCGCGCCTCAACTGAATTATAACTAATTAACAACTTCCCATTATCGGGATCAAGAGGGCATAAGAAATGCAATGAATCAGGAAACTGTAACACCCCGCTTAAAATAATAACGGGTGGCCAGCCCTATACTATATTAAATCAGGAATTCCAGATGGTCCAGTCTCAACATCAACTGTCGGTACTATATAATATAGGACTAACTACCCGATAATCATATAAGCGAGATGTTAAATAAATTAAAACATGCAACATAACACAACCCAACACTACAAAATTTCTAATAAATAAGAGAGATGCAAGAAAGAACTATAAGAATTGAAAGGTATCACTATACATGAATATGCCATAAATAAATAAACCCGAATAAGCTGTCGGGTCACAGCAAATACAATAACTGAAATGGAATGAATATAAACATATATATAAATATCCCTTGGGTACAAACCCGATATACAACATGAATCCTACCTAGAAATTTAAAGAAGTAGGAAGCGGCTACATGAAACATCCCGCAACAGTCCGCACCTGTAACGGCTCCCCAGACTCAGGATAGAAGGTCATTCGGCATCCATGCGGTAGGATACCTGTGGTAACATATATATATACAAGGAGGAGAGAAAAGTAAACGGGTCAGAGCCCCGAATGTGTAAAATATTTAGCAAGTGTGTTAACCGTGCATAATAAATATCGGTGCACTTTATTTCATAATTAAGGTGAGACCGCACTCTCGCGAAACCCCAACTCACCTCTCATCTAAAGGTGCGCACCTATTCGCATCCTCAAGTTTTAGTTAAATTACCCCCACATTATTAGGACCACCTAACTTATATAGGCCTAGCTTATCCCCACGAGAATTTGCCTTCCTAACATAGCCCAAGAATCCACCTTGTTTCTAATCTTACTAGATTATGATCACCACAATTTTTCCATAAAAGGCTTAATGAATTCCTATTAATAATCTTATGAATTATAATCATCATAATTCCCAAAACATTTCCCCTATACATATACATTTATATATATATATATATATATATATATATATATATATATATATATATATAGGCTAAAAACGTAAGAATTAATATACTTAATAACATGCACATGGAATATTGGCAAGACTTCTCTCAAATCCCAAAATTGTACTACGTTTCGTGCGTGGGGAGTCTTGCAAATCGAAATCCAAACAAGGAATCGCCCCGTTACACTACTCCTGACAAGGCCAAGACCAGAGATCCGAGATGCCACCTATGAAATTACTTCTCTCAAATCTCGACATGGCACTGCGTTTCGTGCGTGAGGTGTCTCGCAAAGTGAAATCCAAACAAGGAACCACCTCCTTACACTACTCCTGGGCAATGTCAATCCTAGAGATCCATAATCCTCAACATACAAGTTAATACTACCATTACTACTAACTACAACTACTAAAGAAAGAAAGAAGAAAAGAAAAAAAGAAAACAAATAAAATAAAATAAAAGAACCTCCAATAATATCCTTGGGATGATGTAACCGAATAATACCTTATGTGCGATACATCAACCCCCATCAATCTAGTACACCATAATCATCTAAGATGTACTTCATAAAAGTCCATATCCTTTCATCTATAGGATATATATATATATATAAATATACATATATAGGTATTTATTTCTAACCGTATATATATCATCATCAATCCAATAGCCAAGTGTACATACTACATATGATGTACAAGGCCATGCACATAATATACCCGGCTATATATATCGCCGATAAACTGCATCAATGCTATCATCTTCCCAGTGCCCGGCTCACATAGCAAAACTGGGGCCACCATGGTGGGACTAAACGACACCCATCTCGTGGTAAACTCACGCACACGACGTCCCGAGAAGCGGTCATAGCTCCAAACCGGCAATGAGACGAAACATACCCATCACGTCTCATCCCAAAATAAATATATATATCATATGGTAACACACGGGACGACTATGACCTGGGGAATATCCACACCCTGCTTTTCTAGCCAGGATGCTCACCCACTACGCGCGCAACTTCCCAATGATAGCATGAGCGGGGTATGCTTAACCAATTAAGTATATATATATCATTTACATGCATAATATATATAATCCATATGATCCAATCATATGATCAAATAATAAACCATCGTATACGGTTTAAATATCCATACCATGTATATCCACAACATGAAGATATCCATATATATATATATATATATATATATATATATATATATATATATATATATATATATATATATATATATATATATATATATATATATATATCAACACATATTCACATATCCTTATCTATATATATAAACTAATCCTCGTTCATATGTATAAGATATATATACCTGGCTATAAGTATACATAGTCCTCGATATACAAGCCGTCACTACCATTTCCATTAAATTTACCTTGATATGTGAATATAATTCCATACTTGAAACATATTCGATCATTTTCCTATGATGAATAGTCTCCCAAAACCATGTGTATATATCTATACCTATATATTCAACATTAGGGCTATCACCCAAGAGTTTGCGTAGGAATCCATCACTACACATATCATCTATATCTCCGAGTACATTAAAGAATCTAGTAATCATTTGACTATCGGTATACATATAACTAATAGTCTATCAGCCTCAAGCTCATTCTTTCAATCATCAAATAATCTCATTTCCCTCGATTTCGACTATGGTTCCATCACTTTTGTGAATATAGTCTGAGATCTCTCTAAGAGTTCTTAGCCTCACATCACATCTACACCTACTTTTAATCTACAATTAGGATTCTCAATCCCAAAGGGTTTCCCCAAAATCTCTATACATAACTCCAAATACATACATGGATACATTTCTCCCAAATTACCCTAAGGAGTCCCCAAAATTCTAATGTGTGAGAAGCTCCTTATGTGTCTCCAAGAACATATCCCTTTCATCATAAGAGAAAGCCCCAAATCAATAAACCCAACCAAAAAGGGTTTGAATTCACTCTGGAAAAAATACCTCAAAATGCCCTGTTTCCGAATCGATTCGGCCTCCAAGGCGAATCGATTCGGGTCCAAAGACCTGGGCTTCTGCAATAGGCCGAATCGATTCGGCTTGGGTCCGAATCGATTCGGTCAATGCAGACCTGCCAATTTCACTAAACCGAATCGATTCGCTTAAGGGGGCGAATCGATTCGGACCTGTAATTTTTGAAGAGTTCATCTGCATCTTCAAAACCCACGAGTTTTAAACCCTTAATTTCCATTTCTAACCCTTAAACCTTCAACAATTTATGATTTTAAGCCCATTAATCAACCCAAAGTCGATCCCAACCATTTCTAATCCATTAAATCCATATTTGAACATTGATTTCAAGATTAAACCTAAAATCTAGGTTTTGACATTAATACCCAAAAACCATTTCTTTATCCCCACAAATTATGAAATTAAATACACAAATAGCTATTTAGCAAGATTAAACACTTGCCTCAGATTTGTAGAGGTTGGATCATCCTCGATGTCGTGGTTGGGCCGGAAATCCCAAGCTTTTTCTTCCTCTCTCTCTTCTTTTCCTTCTTCCTTTCTTTCTTCCTTTTTCTTTCTCTCTTTCTCTATTGGATAAGGCTTCATCCGTAAGCCTTAAATCCTTTAAAACAACAATCCCAGTTTTAAATGTTAATACACACTTTAAATGACTCGTTTACACCAATTTGAGTCAAACTAACATAAAAATATTCCGGAGCCGAAATAAAACCCAATGACAGTCATTTTGACTATTTCGACCCTTCCGGGATAGGTGGTACCCTCAAAAATATCATCCGGAATACTTTGAAATATTCTCGATTTTTGGGCCTCAACTCCAAATTTTGAAATTCTCCAATTTAATTAAATTTTTTTATTTTCCCAAAATTAAATTTCTCAGTCTCCAAAATCGAGGGTTGTTACAGCAACTATAATGCCAAAGGAAATAATCAAATCCTAACAATGAATCGACCCACTCTAAGTAAGGACCCACAACATACACTTGAATTATACAACTCTTTACTGATATCTGTTAAGCACCCTAGCTTTGCCTGGACAGATGAAATACAAAAAAAAAACAATTTCCTTGGGAAGTTGAAAGCTAGGATTCCCTCCTTAGGATTAATGCCATATTTCTATCATTGGTAATACAAAAAAATGAACCAAATGGATTTACATCCCGTCCCCGTTGAATGATAGTTACTGAACCATCATCCTAAGGCCTTCAAAATTGTAACTCGCGATAACTAACCTCAGTTTTCGAGATCACTCTCATTACGTGAAACACCACACTCATAAGGTTTCAACATTTAACTCATGAACCATTGCTACCATTCTCACTATAGCTTACAAGATCCCAAATCATAATCATTCTAATGTCATCCCAACTTTCAAGCATCACTCATTCCTAATGATTTCCCTTAACAGAGTCATTACCATTCACACATGTAGCACACGTAGGTGCTATGATCAAGCCTAACACTTCATCCCGAGTGCTATCTATAAAATCCATAACGGACATCATCGCGTTCTAAGTCCCCTAGGTGCACCACCTAGCCTTGCTCATCCTATTTTTCAATTTTTTCTCGAATGTTATATCATGACACATACCCATAATTACCCGTAGCCCTGACTTCGAGGCACTGCGTCAAATCGACATGTCCTAATCATACTATTATCATCAGCGGTGTACCATCACTTAGGTAAACTTTGATATAACAATGACTCCCAATGCCTCATAAGTGACTATATCAAACTCAATTATTTCTCTAAATAGTTCACACATCTATTACAAGAAATCACAAGTCATACTGTGACCTATGCAATACAGTCTCGAGTTTATCATTATGAAATGAACACCTCTACATATACATAAATGAAATAATGAATCCCAAATGTGATACACGGTACTCAACCTCAAACTTACTATTACTAAGGGATGTGTACCACCCGTATTAACATCTCAGTAGATAAACCTTATAATACATCTTTAAGGAATTTTTGAAACAGATTCACATGCCTAACCATGTTACTATCCTGAGGTCAATCTCGTTAGACTCCAATTTTTGAACTACTATTAGTGTTCAATCAATACTACTAAATTGCCTCACGATGTAAACATTATACTATGTTCAAACTTACTAATTAACACAACTATATACTTGGTAGGATACGGGATGTCAAGCACTGCCTATGAACTCTAAGTCCCATGCTCACAACGCAATAAGGGATCTTATCTCCCAATAGCAACCATAAAACTCTAGATTTTATATCATCTAGGTTCTGGTAGGGCACAGGATGTCGAGTATTGCCCAAGAGGGGAGCCTACCCTAATGACATCGCAATAGGCCCTATTATAAGACATCACCACTCACATATTTAATACAAGTCACCACGATTTTCTAGGTTTATTCCTAGGTTACTCCAATCATCAAGATTATTTAAACCTACCTTATAGTCGAGGTACATAAATTGAGATGCATTAACCTTACTCTCCAATGAATGGACCTATTACTTACTCACCACGGAGCTAACACTTGCAAATACATTCACCGACTAATCAATTCATTAAGGTGTTCACCCACAAGGGTAGAATTATACCAACTAATACTGTTATCCTCTAGAGTTTGTCTACATAAACCTATATGCTAAATGACCTTACCATCAATTACGGTACTCCCCAAGGATCGAAATCGCCTAATTATCACATTGCTATTGACCTCTCATATGTTGTCACACTAAGTCTACATATAATTTAAAAATCACAATTTTCCCTTTACATAATTATGACCACTACACCAAAATGGGTAAATTGGCACCCTTCCAGTGGCTAGCCTTGTCACGGTCATTGAAAGTGACAAAAAACACGTGTTTTGTGTCACGGTCATTGACCATGACAAAGACTTGTCATGGTCAATGACCGTGATAAGGCCTTGACAAATGGACTTGTCACGATCATTGACCATGACAATTCGTAAAATATTATCACGGTCAAGGACCGTGATACGTCCGTGACAAATTTCCCAGCAAAAAACCCTTTCCCCTCCTTTTCCCCCCACCGATTTCTTCCCTCCTTTTCTCTCTCTCTCTCTCTCTCTCTCTCTTCCATTTATATATATATATATATTCATGTGTGTGTGTGTGTGTATATATATATATATGTGTGTGTGTGTGTGTATATATATATATATATATATATGTGTGTGTGTGTGTGTGTGTGTATGTGTGTGTGTGCATATGTGTGCTGGGTGGGGGTGGGGGTGTGTGTTTGTGGTGGGGGAAGGTGGTGGGGCAGGGTGTGTGTGTAGTGGGGGTGGGGATATTTGTGTGTGTGTGGGGTGGGGGAAGGGGGTGGGGCAGGGTGCAGGGATGGGTGGGTGGGTGGTGGGGTAGGGGTGGGGGGCTGTGTGTGTGTGTATGTGCGCGTGTGTGTATATGTGTGTGTAGTGTGTGTGTATGTGCGTGTTTGTGCGTAGTATCCCTTGTAAACGAATTGATTCATTATTAATTTTTTAGTAAATTAATATATGATTGCCCCTCATTGTAAATTAGTAAATTAATATATGATTAATTATGAAACTAGGATTGCCCCTCATTGTAAAGTAGTAAATTAATAATTGTATACTTTAACTGTTAGTTTAATTGATGAAAATAATTAATCGAGTAAATGAATTAGAAGGAGTACGGGATACACATTTGTTGTTGACGTTGCTATTGGATTATAGTGGATCGATGTTGGGTTGGTTAATTTCAAAAGTGGCATGACCACTGGATTATTTTCCATATGGGGGTGAGATTTTTCAAATTTTTTTGAAAATTACTTTGTATATCAAACAATATATATATATTATGATAATTAAATGAAAATACTTGAAATTACATATAGTGCGCATAGATACTAGCCTTCTAGTTCTTATGCGTACGCATTCAATAGCCCTTAGACCCATTCGAGAGTCATTACCCCTGTAATGAGATCTCTCGAATTGTCCCGTTTGGACAGTTTGAGACTGCATAATTTCTGTATAATATTCTTAGTGGCTTAAAGTTGTTACTTTTGGAGGAAGTTCTACAGTCATATCCTAATGTTCTCTGGGTACATACAAGATTGACAAGTGTGACTGTTATTTTAATTGAAATAACACTCACACTTGCCAATCTACGTCGTGTACTTGGAGAAATACGGGGATATGCTGCCGAATTTTTCTCAAATCGTAACAATATGCATGAGCTGTTAAGTATATTACAGAAAAATGCAGTCTTGAATGGGATAGGACCACTCACCCTTTAGAGGATATGGAGGAAATAGAAATTTATGTTATAAATTGAATTTGAATTTGAAATTTAAAAATCAAATATAAATATGACATAATTAAATGAAACATACTATAAATCTAACTTTTGTGTACCTTTAATAGGTGATTAGTTGTGGTAGCTGTGATGGGATATCCGAAATACAAAGAGTGGATGGGTGAGACAAATAGAATGGGGGATGTATTTCGCAGAGGTGCTAACGAATTTGTGAAATACGCAAAGAGATGTCATAATGATGCAGAGTTTTCATGACCATGTGCTAGGTGTAAGAATGGTAAGGTGTTTGAGTGGAAAATAGTTGAACTACATTTGTTAAGATCGGGTATGCAAGATAGTTATCGATTTTGGAGTTTTCACGGTGAATTGAAAGTTCCTTTTTTTCCCGACTAACCTTCAACAAGTAGGATAAATGTAGAAGGGGACAACGTAGATCATAATATGTTAGAGGATTTAGTTGATGATGCGTGCGAAGTTTTTGAAGTAGAGGAGAATGAGGTTACTGATGATGTAGAAGGTTCAAGTGCTCATGAAGATATCACGATAAAACTTGACGATGACTACCAAAGTTTAAAATTTAAGGCGACCCAACCATTATACTCTGGTTGTGAGAAAGATCAAACAACTTTACATGCCATGGCTGGTTTGCACAGTTTGAAGACGCATTACGATTTGTCTGGCAATAGCGTGACAGGAATTATGAAATGTGTGAAGGGCTTATTACCCAAGGAGAATACACTTCAAAATAGCTATGATGTTATGAAGAACAATTTGAAAGGTTTGGAAATGAAGTATAAATCGATTCATGCTTGTGTAGTGTGCGTGTGTGTGGGCATTAAGGGTGGGGGTGGGGATGTTTCGGATTTTTAGTAATTGTACATATTATGAGCTAGATGCCATTGTTTTGGAATTCAGAATTGAGGTGTTTAACAGTAACAATTCATTTCTATTTGTAGTAATTATACATATTTGCATGTCTTCTTCTAATTCATTTTGATTTGTACTAATAACATTTTTTTACAGCAAATGTCTCCTTCAAGTATTAAGGAGAGGATGATGATGTCGTCTGGGCTCGATGGTAGTGGAAGCGACGAGGGCTCCTCGGCCCCTAGGCTCCCCAAATATGGAAAATTGGGGATGGACATCGAGAACAAGTCAGGGCTATTAGCGAGATCACTCGAGCTGGTAAAGACGATAATCAGCCAGTGGTACATTAGTTGGAAGAAGGTGCCATATGAGCTCAAGTTAGTGTTTGGGTGGTAATGTATTTATATTTATATAAATATTTCAATTTCAATTTCATTTCATTTTATATTTATGTTTATATTTATTCGCAACTAACATTGTATTTGTTGGACAGGAACAATTCAGCCTGGATCCAAGCTACGCGATTCTGTCTTGGAGCAATTAAGGGAACAACACAAGACGTGGAAGAAAAACATGCGAACCCGGTACTTTGGGAAGACACGAGAGTCCGTTATCCGAATGCGTGAGTCCGTCCCGTCGAAGGAGCCGATCTCATTTTTAAAATGGCAACAGTTCGTTAACAATGAGATCGGGGAGCGACAATTAGCATCTCGCCAATCGGGGAGGGAAAACCGGCCAAAAAAGACGGACATGCACTACTCCGACCGGACGTATTATGCCGAGGTGGAGAATTGGATGATGGTAAGATTTAATTTTTCTATAACTACAGAAATATATTATTCTACATTATTTTACTTTATGGGGCCGATACTAATTTTACTTTACTTTATTTCAGGGGACAAGGAGTGGCCCTGGGGGTAGGTCACATAGGCTCGATACTTATGTGGATCTTCGGACGAAGAAGGGGAAGGATAAGGAGGTGTCCCCGAGCATCGCGATCACGATTGTAAGTAATCCAACAGTTTACTTTTTGTTAATTACGTTATAATTTTTTAATTTACTTATTTTACTAATCATCCGCTTTTTGTCATTTCAGGAAAAGCTTAAAGAAGTGCATGAGTCGCAGTCTGATGCTGACAAGGCATTTTTGTCCACAGACGCACTCAGCCAAGTGCTTGGCTTTGATTGTAAAGGGAGGACAAGGGGGTGAACTCGCGGGTGGCCAAATCTAGGATCATCGGATTGGAGATGAGCGACACCGGGTTGGCTCGGTGGACTCGCATGACGTGAAGCTGTCCCGTTTGGAGGCGACGGTCCAAGATATGTTCTCATTCATGAAGCGTTCGTTGGGAAAAAAACGCAAGGGGAAAGGGAAGGAGAAGGTGGTGGTGGAGGAGGTGAGGGAGGACGAGGTGCAGGATGACGAGGATGTGGACCTCGATACTTCATTACCAACACATGCGAACTTTGATGATCCACTTCCCTATTTGGATCCCTTCAACCAACCGATGTCGACACTTAGTTAGACGAGCTTGTTTATACTGGACATATTTGATGGCCAGCGGATAGGGCAGGGGTTGAGGAACCCGAATATCATCCAATGTGGACTAGTTCCTGGACGTGAGATTCAAGATATCGAGTCCAAGGTGCTCGTCACGCATGTGATACCCGAGAAGGAGAACTCCCCATTGTGGTTACGCGAACAGTGCGGCACGATGTATATCAGTGGGTGTGTCAATTCGTATATCGTGTGGCCTACTCACCTCCTCAGATTTAACCTTACCCAAGACATGTAGTGACATTATATGAATTGAATTGTTTTTAAGTTGGTACATTTGAATTATATTTGGATTATACCGTGATGAATATTGTCTCTATTTTGAACGTATATTTTCATTATCTCTATTTTATTTGGATATATGATGCTTGAACAAGTACAACGTTGCTATAACAGGTACAAATATACTGTTGGGCAGTGGCAGCGACCAAACTGCCAGTAAATTTTTTTAATTTTTCCCAGAATTGTCACGGTCATTGACTGTGACAATATTTTTAACATTGTCACGGTCCTTAACTGTGATAAAACTTATCAAGGTCAAGGACCGTGAAATGACCGTGACAAGTCTAACGAACTTGTCACGGTCAGTGACCGTGACAAGTCCGTGACAACAAAAGTTATCACCCCCAAAATTGTGATGGTCATTGACCTTGACAAGTCCAACTTGTCAAGGTCAATGACCGTCACAATTCGACAGATTCGGTGTAGTGGACACTCTATCAATCAGTCTCTACCATTGATTATTCATAATTTGGTGCCATATGCCTAACGACCGATATTGCATTCTATTAACATCTCCAAAAAATTTATGTTTGTAAAGGTTGGAACACAAACGCCTCACACTACGAACCACGGGGTCACCACTTACTTCCTTACATGGACACTCGTAAATTAACACACTTAATTAGAAACACGAAAGCGATTTATACAACTAACTTGAACGTATGCCACTCGACACTAATTTACTTGTCGTGCTAACCACTTTGACCTTACCGTCGTGGGCACGAATCACAACTGTCACCACACTAGCGTGACTGGCCCAAACCAACATCGACGTCGAAAGATCTAATACCGACCTAACCATGTCACACCCTAAAGTAACCTTGAACCTAAAGCTCTGATACCATTTATAATGCCCCGACCGGGATATATGGGTTACCCATAAGTCAACCCGGTCCGAATCGAGCGTTAGGTGTGAAGTGCAATGAATAACCTATATAATATTGGTAGCCAGTTTTTATTTTGATTAACATTTCACTTATTTAACATGTGATTCTAGTTTCAAAAGGAACTACATTTGGGACCCATGGGGAGCACCCCAAAGTCCACGTAAACAGAGCTACTAACGTAATACAAATAAAATATACTTACCTATAAAACGCCCTCAAAATACGAAACCACTCCCAACCTGTCGTCCTGCCGTAACAAAGTGGAGATGTGAGGCTATACCTAGTGGGATTTATACAACAGTATAGAATGAACGTCAAAAAGGAATACTCACACCCTACAACCACATGCATGAGAAAATATGTATATATCTACAAATGTATACCATTGAAAAATACATGTACCAATGCATTAATCAATTTGTTTTCGAAACCTTATTTGCCCAGATTAATTGACCTTAATCTTATTAATGTTTTTCTTTGTTCGTATTTGACATTTTCCACTTTATTCAACACACCCGGTTCAACACTTGAAACCTTTACACTTAATTTAGCAACACCATTCCTTTACCGAAATTTATCCTTTTATTCATTTAAGAATCCTTTAGTATTTTCTTTGAAAATCACCATTTCAATGCATGCATTCACCGTGTCAGAAAATACTTATTTAATCTTTGAAAATCTTCTACGACACACTCTTGTGTTAAATATGGGTTTCACCATTTAGGTTGCTTAACCACCCATTTATGCATCTTATTTACCATTTTTTCTTATTTTATGGACATTAGTAGATTTACGCATTTACTTGTCCATTTAGCCTTTATTGTCACATTTATTTCATTCATTCAAGTTAGGTTGTATTTACACATTTACCGCACAACCTATTCCTTGATTTGTGTTCCACCTTTTCTTTATATTTTCTCGGAATCTTCCTATACCGCATACTTCCACGGGCTCCACACCGCCGGTTATGCGCACTATATGATTTGGCCAGTGATTTATGGCTTTTCACCCAAGGGCTCCAGTCCCTTCTTACTTTATCCTGGTGTCATCAGAGTTCCTTACATGTGTTTTAATATTTTCACAAAATGTTCACATTATTCCATTTCCTTACTTTTACCCGTCCGAAGCTAAAAATTTGGACTTAACCGTCCGTTTTTTCATTAACACTTGGAAAATTTGTGTCTTTCTTCTTCTTTAAGTCCCTTATCCACACACGCTTTATACTAAATTCATTCATGTCTAAGACTTAATTCATTTTCACACACACATTAGTGTAAAGACATTCCTTAACATTTTTATTCCATAAAAATATTCAACTTCAAGTAAATTACCAATTTTCCTATTTTTTTTGTCAAATTTGCAATTTAGTCCTTTAACAATTGTATTTTTCTCAACATGGTTATTAAGTTTTCAACTCAAAACTTACAGCAATTTAGTCATTTTAAGACTTGTTTAATATCACACTTGTCACTTTAACACCTAAATAATACCCTCTACACTTTAATTCCAAATTTTACTTTTTATTCATAAAGTCTCTATTTTACATGAAATATAAAGTATTTATTCCATAAATATTTTAACAACATGAACATCATTCAACATTTCATTTCCCAAGATGTTCATTATTTCTTTTTCATTAGAAATGTACCAAAATGACATTTCCTACATTTTTATCTCATAACAATGCCCATTATTAGTTCTACTAGGGCTCAGACGTCAATTTGTATTTGTTAGAATTTATTTATAAACATTTCAAGCAAATATTCATAACACTTTCTATTTGTAAGAATTTCTTTATAAACATTTCAAGAAAATATTCATAACACTCCGCAGAGAGGCTTACAGATTCAGAGGAGAAAAGGAGAGAGTGGGTAGGTGCACATACAGAATGAAGGTTGAGTGGGTATTATAAAGACAAAATATACGGTGGAATATCAAAAGATAAGTGATAAATCAAGTGGAAAGGTAAAAAAGGGTAACTGAATGGATAATTGACTTGGAGGCTCCAATTACTCTAAATTTACATTAAAAGTAGTTACACATGGAGGAGTCCTCTTTGAAGGATCCGTTTTATATATAAGTATATGATGGGATGAAAGACTATTAGTTTTTTTGGTTTTAGTCCCATCTCTTAAGATTTTTTAGGCTCCCATCCCATATATTTTTAAAATTATAGTAAATCCTATAATAATCCCAAAATGTACATAACTACTCTGTAACTGCTCTCTTTCATTTTTGCAAAGAATGGAACTTTATCCATAATGATTACAACATAATCAATGACTAAAAAAATAAAAAAAAGAGAATTGATTATAAATAAACCTTACAAAATAAAACTAAATACTCAACATACCAGAAATAAATATACACGCATGAAATATTATAAAAATTTCCTTAGTCTGTTGTGTGTTAATCCCATTTGAACCCATGTTAAGTTAGTGTTACTAATTTAATGAGCGTTTGAAATTATTTTGGGGGATTAGTTTCATCTCCAAAATGAAATTCTGTTAGACTCTTGTTATTTCTTTTCTAAAAGACGACGAATAACTAGAAAAGAAAGTGATTATAAACTAAATTCGAAATGACACTTGCCGGATCAGATGCTAATCTTTTTTTCTTTTTCTTGAGATTTAATCTGATGAGAATCTTGAAACGAAAAAGAAGGGACGAGTTCTGGAGAGAAAAGAAAAGAAGATAAGAGAAATAAGTTTAGGAGAGAAAAGAAAGCAACTTTCTTCCATGTGTTTGCGAGTTTGAAAGGGAAATACTATATTTTAAGAGAAAGAAGGTACAATTCATTAAAAACCTTTCCTTTCTCTCCATTTCTTTTCAATCTGGAAAGAAAGTTTTGCAAAGAAATAAAACGAAGGTTTTTTAAAAAATTTCCTTTCATTTCACTCATTTTAAACTCCCAAACAAGATAATGACACTTTCTTTCCTACTTAAACTCCCAAACGAAGGAAAGGAAATACACTTTTCCCTCCGTTCCTTTCTTTTCTATCCAAAATGAAACTCGTAAACAAGTCCTAAGGGTCAACAATTCAATTTTATTTTGGAACAATCAAATACATGTAATCAGACAAACCATCATATATAGTATATATCATTGACTTTATGTTGTGTTTCATGTGTTGGATAAAATAGTGGATGCGAAAAGGGCATTGGGGATAAAATTATCCTACCTTATAGATGGTATCCCATCTAGAATATTAAGGATTAAGTACGATAACTTATACTTCATCCATCCCAAATTAATAGTTGTACTTGTTTCTTTCTTAGTCCGTTCCATATTAGTAGTCTTTTTTATAAAATTAGTAGTGTACGGTAACTTATACTTCATCCATCCCAAATTAGTAGTTGTACTTGTTTCTTTCTTAGTCCATCCCATATTAATAGTCTTCTTTACAAAATTAGTAGTTAAAACTAGGTGTGATTACAAAGTTACCCATCAAAATAATACCCATAAAAGACCTATAATATCCATAAAGTGTTTTTGTTTCATTCAAAGGTATTCATCATATTTAGGATCATAATATCAGAAAGTAAATTTGGGATGAAGAGAGTACCACTTTAAATTATGTGCCCTCTAATATCAAGCATGGTATGCGCGTCACATGGGTCCTTCTGTTTTTGTCTTTGCCTTAGTCTCATTTGAACAACATAGTTGTGTTCTTGGTGGAATATGTTCTCACAACTAGAGGTCTTTCAAGTTTTATATCTAATAAGAAAACAAATTTATCGATCTTAAAATTTTTCGTAAAAGAGAAATTATAAGGAGATCCAAAAATTATACTTAACTGAGGTGTCACCATCCATTAGATATGTGGGATCACATCGGGTCTATTTAAAATAAAAATGTATGTATTTTTCAGAACTTTTTTTTTCTACGAAAGGTTATCCATCCCTGGCTAATTTGCGCGCACCTCAGACTATTCCCTCCTCCTCCCCGAATAAGGTTTGCGAAATAGAGAGTTGTCTAACTGCTCTGGTGCATTTACAATTATTGCTTCTCTGAACATAGTATCTAAATAATCCCAATGAGTTACATAAGTCAAATATTGTATAATTGTTCGATTTTCTGTAATTGTTTCCATCCTTTGTGTAAATAACCCAATATTAGTTCATAATCAATAACATCTTCACCATCTAGTGTAATAATGAGTCGAAGAACACTATGCATTGATGGGTGGTGAGGACCTATATTAACTATCATGAGGTCTTTTTTGTAGCTGGTGCAGTCATAAATTGTTTCCTATGTGACCCCAAGTTTATGTTAGCGGGAGGAATTGAATTCATGAACCGGGGGGGGGGGGGGGGTAAGTCCCTTAGTTATGAGTGATCAACCCCTTAACCAACCCCTTAGGGTCGTATTTTTATAAACTTGGGTCTATGTTTTTTATGGGTTTAAAATTACTATTGTTCAAAATATGGAGTAATTTTTGTGATGGCCAACCTTTTATGATTCTCTTAGTTGTATTTTAAGACTTTTGATATGTCGATGTCGTAGTGTAATAAAATATATTATACATTTTATATTTTTAGAGTATTGCCGATGTGCGGAACTCCAGCGAAGGAGATATGTAGAAAGCTTTTTTTTTCATTCCAATTTTTTATGCAGCTGTTATTTTCTCTTTTTGTGTTTCACTCGGTTTTTGCTTCAACAAATAGAGGGGTGGGGTAGATTATATGGAATTAATCTCTAGAATATAGGAGAAGGGATAGTGTGTGTGTAGCCCTCCATAGGCCTTGATTCCCGCCAACAATTACTTGTTGCGTTAACTTTGCTCAATTTAAAACATGTCTAAGGAGGTTGTTATTCAGTGGGCTACAAAAGAGCCTAGCTAGCATTGGGCAATTAGGGTCAATTAAAAAACCCTGTACGTTGTCAGAGCCTCTCCTAGGCTCACACTTAGGGTCATTACTTCATTCGTTCCCTATGACAAAATGTTACGAACCCTAGCATCAGTAATGTCAATATTTATTTTAACTTGCTTTCCACACATCAATATTCTAAAAATCTTGATTAGGGCATCTAGGCCCAACCTAGGACTATGGTCTCACTTAGTCTAAAGTAAATATGTATTTGACTACTATTTTAGTGCATGTACTCTCATTAATGGATTGATTTGACTACTTCGATATTGTGTTGAATTGTTAGATCTATGCTAATAGTTGTTTTTTCTAATATTATATCTAAAAATAAAAATTAAAACTGCATAAAGAAAGTACCTAGGTGGTCTCACAATGGCCCACCCTTACAACCCGACCCTTATAACGTTCTATATTAATGTCCAAATCCTATATCAACTACTCAGACCCTTAATCACCATTGTGTAACACCCTGCCTAATAAAATACTGGGCGATCACTCCTATATCAAATTAAAACAGGAGTCTCATATGGTTCATTCTGAGCATCACTGTCGAAAACCAATTTAATTACTAATATCCTATTAGGCAGGCGTCAAATTTTTAAATAACTAATCTTTTTAACCAAACCATTCAAATAAAACAATTACAACTGTTTATATGCAACAACTGAAATGAAATAAAATAAAATAACCGAACACTCCGTACAATAATACAACCAAATCGAATGCCGCACAAAAGGCTGTAAAAGAATAAATGAGTACAGTTGGACCATTAGTCCGAATGTTTCTAAAATACCTCCTATCTAGATCTCAAGGATAAAAGCGTCTACAATAAACATGCTTGCATCCACAGCTGTTGCAGCAAACGTCTGACTCGAAGGAATCATCATCCAGGCGTCCTTGTGTCTGGAAACCTATATATATATATATATATATATATATATATATATATATATATATATATATATATATATATATATATATATATAGAGAGAGAGAGAGAGAGAGAGAGAGAGAGAGCAAGAGAGGGGAAAAATAGAGAAACGGGTCAGAGCCCGAGTTTTGAAAACGTTTTAGCAACTGCTTAAAATCCATATTTTAAAAATATGATATTTCTCATATTTAAACTGGTATCACACTCTCATGAGATACCCCTCTGCTAATAGTGCACAACTATCGCATACCTTTTAAAACCACTTAGTTAAGCTACCCTGCCTAACTAATTCATTTCACCCATCCTCTAAAGATCCTCATTTTATACCGTCCCGTATATGTGAATAGTTATCATTAGAACCTATGATCCATATACATATAAATCCGGATATAAATCTACCGAAAGGAGAATATCACTTTATTCATCCTTTAAAATATATTTTAAGTTATCACCTGATCTTATACATCATAATCTCTCACTTATGATTCATCCTTTCATCATGAATAACTTTCAATAGTTATTTACACTATGCACGTTTTAGTGTTATTAACCTCGTGTATAATATTCTCATCTTTATAGACGTAGATCCCTATTTTTCTTCTAGATTTTATACTCCCTAAAGATTCAGAATTTATCTCACATTTCATTCTTTATTATTTCCTTATATATATGTTTCACATCTCATATATATATATATATATATATATATATATACACAATATACTATACACATCAAGTATATATATACTTATAAATCACACACTATATAAGTATAATAACCATCCTTCAGAGCTATAACCCAATGGATGCAGTCTCTCAATGCTATCATCTTTCCTTGAAAGCCAAATAACATTCACTAGTTATATAAATAATACAAATTCTCTTCATGTATTTAATTACCCATATATAATTATCTACTCCATTATATACGTAAAACCATATTACAACATTCACACATATGTTGAATATAAATATAACCCATCCTCCCGAGTAATAGCTCACCGGATGTATTCTCTAAAGTGCTATCACACTAGGTATACCCACATAACCTAGTTATCCCAAGTCAGAATCGCTCACTAACTTGGCAAAAAATATAAACATTGGAGGGGGTCATATTCCTTCCCTGAAAGTGAGATAAGCCCCTCACCCATAAAACGGACGCTATGACCTGAGGATATACTCGTCCTACTCCTCAAGCTAGGTGATTTACCCACATCGCGCAACCTCCCCCGATAGCACTAGAGCATATAATTTTAAATAAATACCTAAACTCCGGTATTTATGAGCACACAATATATATATATATATACTATCACACTATCGTGTGTGTGTGTGTGTGTGTGTGTGTGTGTGTGTGTGTGTATATATATATATATATATATATATATATATATATATATATATATATATATATATATATATATATATATATATATATATAATAATTAGTTCCCGGCATTATCATGCACAAAATCCGTAGCACTAGCCTATAATTTTTTTCGAGTCTATGGTCCGACTCTAATTTAATTAATTTACACATTAATTAATAAGATACTTTCCCAAGCCTATAGTTATGACTCTAATTATTAATGATATCTAATCACTGATATTTATATGCACACACCATATATATACACTATCGCACATGGTATATATATGAATATAAAATCTTCCGACCATACCGTGTACTGAGTCCGTAACACTAGCCAACATATTCTCGAGTCTATGGTCCGACTCTAATTATTAATTAATATACTCATAAATTAATTTATAATCTCCCCGAGTCTATGGTCCGACTCTAATTGAATTAATATACTCATTAATTAATTTAATATCTCCCTGGTGTCACACAACCAATGTACCCGGACTTACTCACCTGACCCGAATTTTCATGTCTTAGGACGTACTCCTCAAAGTTTCATTATAAAGAGAACGCTCCTAATTAAATAATATTTAATAATTTATTATATCATCCTATAATAAGTTATTTCAGCTATAAGCTTTAATTAATTAATCCCCCATTAATTAATCTATTATCATGGCATCACTCAACCAAAATATCCGGACACCTCTTTGGTCCATAATATAATGTCCTCAAATCTGGCTATCCATGCCTATCTCTCGTAGCATTAGCCGGTAATCCCGAATATACATATTCGATTTAATTCCATAAGTATTCACTTACTTATAATATGAATCTAACATTTCTTTTAAATTCAGGATATTAAGCTTATCACTGCTAGCTCGTATCCCAATTATATTCAAAATTCCCATTTGAATCCCCAAGAGTATTTATCCCATTAGACTCTTAAAAATCACAAAGTCTCACAACTTTAATTATTGGCAGATTTCGCACCTAAATACATCTTTAAGTCTTTTTCCTCACGAACACCCGTATTTGGGTAAAGCTTGGATTTTACTTTCAACTGACCCAAGGTACACACCTTACTAAAATATTATTTAGAAGTCCCCACGCTATTTTTAAGAACCCCAAATATTTATCTCCAAACAATTCTATCCTTTATTTTTCCAATTTTTGGTTTGATTTCCGAGTTAAAGATTTCCACCTCGAACTGCTTTCTTATAAAAATCATATCAAATTGAAAAAAAATCAGAAAAATATGTAGTCAGTGTCCATGTGACCGTATCGAAAAGATCTACAACTTTTGTGTGATCGAGAGCTGAATCATTCCTCTTCCTGGCCAAAACGATCCCGTAAGCTACTGTATTACTATTCATCATCTTCTCCAAAATCCCAAACCTCCATTAATACACCTTCGAGGTTTTTATTTTCTCACCCATCATCATTCAACCTCAAACAACCATATATACACAAATAAAAAGGTTTCTAATCATCCTAGAACCCAGATTCAACAATTAATTTCAATTAATTCTCAAATTTCTCAAATTTGATATTATTCGGGGTTTATTCATTAATCTTTCGTAAAAACCGTTTTGATTCACGAAAACTCATCCCAAAAATATTTATAGTTTTACACACCAACTATAATGTGAGAAATAAATACACTAAATTAATAAAGCAAGTCAACACTTGCCTCGTGGATAAAATCCGACGACCCCGAGTCAAATCCCGCGGAGTTTGGCCGGAGATCCCATTTCTTCTTCCTCTTTTCCTTCTTCTTCTTTCTCTATCCTCTTTCTCTCTCTTTAGGGTTTATATTTGGGGAAATAAAGCTTCTCCCCTTATAAATCCCATTTCTAATCATATGGGCCTAATTAAAATAGCCCAAATACCCCCGAGTGGGCTCGGTTATGCCCAAAAGTATCCCGTTACCCATTTACCACCTCGGGTACACTTTTTTTTACTATCTCGGCCCATCCGGACTCAACCATGCACTCAGAATTAACATCTGAATTAATTTGTAAAAATCTCCTATCTCACACCCAACTTAGTCTATATCTTATTTCAGCCTGAGATAAATAAATGTCACGTCACTTATACACGTTATGACGTAAATAAATTATTACTATTCACTTAGTACTTAAATTTCCCTAAATATTAACCATTCACTCTCCGATTCATATTAAATAAATATTACCATAATTAATTAAATTAAATTACGACACCTAAGTAATTTAATATTTCCTGAATTAATTAAATATTACATGCACAGAAATACGGGGTGTTACACATTGCTATTGAAGTGAACACATAGTTTTATATTTTTTTTAGTTGATATTCATGATTTTTTGTTGAGGGGGCGAAAATACACTTATTTGATTGTGATAAAAGTTTCAAATACAGATGTTATGTTTATTTTTGTCACAACCTATATATGTGAAAAAACTCCCACTACCGGGAGTCAAAACAAATTTCTTGATCAATAAAACATAATAAATTCTTTTGGCGGGGGAGAAAAATTGTTGACTTTTGTCACGGATATAATTGTAGGAAATTAATGGTAATAGTTTTCATAGTGGAAATCTTTATTAAATTAGGAGAAGACTCATAACCTATTTTGTCACGACTTTAAACACAATAAATTCCCCAAAACTCTGGGGCTCCCCCAACCCCTGGTCTATGTAGATCTACCTTTAATTATTTGTTGTTAGCTCTTTTATGCCTACCTTAGAGGGATCATTTGTCTTTTCAGTACCCTTGTTTGATAAAGACATGGTTCCTCTAATCTATATGGGAATACTTCATTTTTGTAATCTTTACCCTTCCACTAGCTCACATAAATTGGTATCAAAACCACATATGTTCATGACAATAATTGGAACGTGTGGTGTTTAAGTGTCTCACAACCATGGACCAATCAGGGGAAGCGTCAATCTACCTGACTGTCACCACTGTGGCCCTATAGTTGCGCCCACTCTCACCCTCCCTTAATGATGGAACTGTTAGAATTATTTTATAATTCTACATAATATGATCCATAATTAGATTAATACCAAGTGTCACTTTGATTAATGCAAGGGTACTCCAAATACCAAGAGTCAAAATGACTCTTAATTATCTACCATGATGGACGATTAAGATTAAGTGATTGTTGGAGATTTGGGTTACGTCCCTGCCTATAAATAAGTGACTAATTTCCATCATTCAGACACATGAAAAGACAACATATTGTAATTATAGGATAAGGGAGAAATATCCAAAGACTCAAATTTGTGTTTATTTAAGAATACTATTTTGGCTATAAAAGAAGATCTAACTGTTGGAACATACTGAAATTGGAGTATGTTCTTTCTGTGTATAAGAGAAATACGTGGCCTGAAGTTCAGTCCGATCGGACATCTCTAAGGTCAACTACTCTATCAATCTTTTCATTTGTGACATGATGGATTTGGAGGCACCAATGGCAACCCCTTCACTATTTATTCTAATGTTGACCTAGGTATATTTTTCAATCCTATTTTGGACATATGTGATAATTATGTAGATTAAGGTCCTATATTTACACACTAGTTTATATGCTCATGTATTGTATTATTGATCCATAAAAACTATTAATTGATTTATTAAATATAAATCCAACATGTGGTATCAGAGCATATGGTTTGGATCACATAATTATCCTTTGTCTCTAAATATGAAATTCATATTTTATAACAGATTTTATATTCTAAATTATGAGACTTATGTGATGTTTTTATTATATATTTTTTATGACTCTAATTTGGACTTAGTTTAAAATCTGCTTATGTTTATGAATAATACTTTCTGCGACATTTTGATTTTCTGTCACTGAATCTGTTAAGAGTTTTATGTAAAACCTTCTGCGACATTTTGATTTTCATCTCAGTATTTATATCACGATTAGGTTACGATTCCACCAAAGTGTTATAGTCTAATAAATTGTAAATGCCTAATTTTGTGATAACATTCAAATAATATGTTTTGGTTGCTCCAAAGAGTCCAAATATGGTTCTGAGTGTTCGAATAATTAATACTTTCATTATGATTAAGCCATTGTGATTTAGTTGCTCCAAAGAGTTCGGTTACAATGGTAAAGTTAATATTAAGGGGCAATATGTTTGTTTATTAAGGTTGATATCGGTTGCTCCAAAGACTCCATAACCACCCTTAATTTATAATCTTTTGAAAACATTAGTGATTGTTGAAATTATTATACAATCCATAAAATAATTTAATATTCATATAATGGATAGTTTGGTAGCCACCAAAGTGACCCAACAAAATGCTTGTGAATATTAAATTTAAAGATAAAAGTTCTAGTAATAATTCATTATGCTTATATATGTAAAGACATTAATGGGGTATATTCGATTTATTTCGTCAAACAAGATAATTTCCCAAAGGAAATTTATTTTGAATAACTGAAATAAATATTAAAGGATTATGCAATTAGGTGGTGAAAAGTTATCCTAGATAGAATGTCAATCTAAATTACATGGTACCCAATAGAGTCATATATATAAATATTCAAAGTTATTATAAAAGAAAGTCCACATTTATAAAATGTTATTAATGTACGTGTTGTCAACTCATAGCATTAATGTAGTGAGCTATTTCATTCATTAATTTTATATTATTTTATTTCTCTAAAAATGCATGTTTTACCCCTTTAATATCCTTGAGACTGAACTTCTTATAATGAAATAAAGAAGCTAAGTTTCACTTAAAAATGCTAAATTGTTATAATTCAATTTTACTTGAGGATCCCACTATTAATTAATTTGTGTGTGAAACTCTTATAAACCTTGAAGAATTATTAAACAGATTAAGCATAGAGTTTATGCAAAATCTCATAATGTTAGAGATTAAAATATGAGTACCCATTATGTGATATACATTGTGTGAATTTTGATTTGTCATTCAATATGAATCAAATAATTTATTTCATTTTTAGAAAACTAAAGTGCTACGTAACATAGTTTAATTCGATATGAGGATCGTTATAAGACAAATCGTCCAACAAATCATAAACTCTTGGATACCTTATCTTATGTTATTTTGGAATCATTTCAAAAAATACCCCTCAATGGACTTTTCAAATATTTCTCTTAAGTATACAAAATATTTTTGTTTATATGAGAATATATTTTCTTAGTTATAGTGTTCTCATTTGTGGTTTGTAAAATTATGTTTTTGGTAAAACTTTGACAAGAAAAATGATTGTGATCCTATATCATAATGTTGAACTTCAAAGTAGCTTTTCTAACTTGTGGATTGAATATCACATTCTTTTAAGTCTAGGTAGTCTCTGGGTTGTCATTTATGAATCTTGACACTCATGTTTGAGCTCTTAAGGTTTTATAATTTTAGAATGCTCTATGTGGCCGAAGTGGGATAATTATATTAGTCCTTAAATAGTGGACCTACATAGAACATGTCGTTATAAAACAACAAGTCAAACGTAACAAAACAACAAGTGAAATGCAACGAGTCGATATCGCCACAATATTTAGTAACACACAAATGAATATATATGGTAAAAGTGTATTATATAAATTCTACTTTACTTACCCTATTTGATACGCTCGTATGATTGGGAGTGTCTAGTACATGCATGGATTTATAATCCACTAAAAGAATTAGAATTTATAATTATTATTACAGCTGAAAGGGGGTACACTAATTACTTTCGAAATCGAAAACATCAAATGTCAAATTCTTTAAAGAATGGTGAAATCAGCGGGAGTATCAAATCACCTAATTTGGTTATAAAAGAAGTTAAGATACTCATGTCATTCCTTTAACATCTAACGTAATTATTCTTTTGGTTAATGGATATGCATATTTTTAAGAAGATCTTAAATGATTTTGCTATTCTGAATGATTGTGAGATTTATCCAAAGAATGCGAATTTGACAGAGAAGTAAGAAAATATTCGATTTTGATAAACAACGATATAAAGCTGGAATTATTATCAAAGTTTTCATTATGACTAGAGAAAGTGGTGTAAATAAATATTTTCACCTATATCTTAGAATATTAAAATTTTATAGCTTTAATAGCTCCATTTTGAGTAAGAGTTTCATTTAGTGTGAAAATTTATGAGAGTTTAAGAAAAAAAGTTGTATACGTTGAGAAATCACTATATAAACTTATGTAAGTTTTTCATCAATGGTATTTTAAGAATACTTTATGTATTTTGATTTAGTATATATATACCTTGAAGTCAGTGGAAATAAATTTATATCTTGAATTTCTCTTAGTAGTTAATCATAGAGAAATAAAATAGTTTAAGAGTATAAAGTAAGGAGATGCTTAAAATATTATATGCTCACACTTATAATAATTGTTCTCTCTTGATTAAGTAGATTTGTTGTGTCCCAGTGACCAATATTATGAAATGAGACACATTTAAATATTGTATGTAGCATGCACTAGAGCTACAATTAATGGATTATGGTTGTGAAAATTTTATTTTGGGACTTGGAGTTATCGATACTATTACAAAGTCACTGAAATATTATGATAATGTCGCTGCAATCTTCGTCTTGAAGAACTGATAGGTATTTTAAAGAACCTAGGCACATTAGAATACAATACCTATATGTGAACGAAGAAGTTCAGAAATAATAAGTGTCAGTCAAACACATTAGTTTAAGTGTTAACGCATCATATTCACTAATAAATGGGCCATCACCAAAGGACATTCATGAAACATGCTTAAGATATGAGTCTTGCGTGTATCCAATTAAGTATAAATGTTGTATATTGTTTGATGCTTATATTTTGTCACTATACTCGAAATCGATTGAAGTGTATTCTGAACATTTCGATTTTTATCTTGTAATATAAGTTTACATGCATGTGAATTGATGTGACATACTTAGTATTTTATATAAGATATTATTGGACCATTATTGAACAACCTGATTATAGACCTTGTTGGATGAATTGCTACTATTGTGGTACATGAAAGCGATCATGCTCTTGAATTAGTTTGAGAGCGCCATGACCCGCATTAATGGTTTGTTTGATTAACATGTTTATGCAAAACCATTTAAGGATGACTCAAAGATTATTGCGCGCTTTATGATAATTATGGATCAAGTGGGAGAATGTTAGAATTATTTTATAATTCTACACAATATGATCCATAATTAGATTAATACCAAGAGTCACTTTGGTTAATGAAAGGGTAATCCAAATACCAAGAGTCAAAATGACTCTTGATTATCTACCTTGACGGACAGTTAAGATTAAGTGACTGTTGGAGATTTGGGTCATGTCCCTGCCTATAAATAAATGACTGATTTCCATCATTCAGACACATGAAAAGACAACATAATGTAATTAGGGCTCGTTTGATGCACCGTATGAGGGGTCCGGATAGGATATGATAAGATTCGGATTGGATAGGATAAGAATGAACCGTACAAGGCTTATTCCAATACTGCGTTTGGAACAATTCCTGATAGGCAGACGGGATGGGATATAATAATACAATACTGTGTTTGAAATTCTCCAGATAGGATTAATTTGTTTCCAGTTTTCCAAAATACCCTTATTTTGTATTTCATAATAAAAAATACAAAATAGTAGTTCATGATAAAGTAACAAACATAAAAAAAGTAAAAATAAAATAAAAAAGGAAGAGAAGGTTACCTACGGTGATGAAAAATATGAATGGAGAGTTATGTGAATCAAAGGGACCGCCGACTGCTATATAATACTTGAGATAGTGCAAGTTGAGTGAGTTTTTTTGTAACTTAGTGAGGGAAGATTAGTAATTTTTAATTAAATTTTGATGCCGTATAATTTTATATGACCATGGAGGTGGGATTTTTTTATCCCACTCCTTGTGTGATAAGGATCTCACTTGGGATAACTTATTTCATCTCATATCCCATCCTAAACTACACCAAACATTGGATAGGATAATTTTATCCAATACGACCCTCTTATACAACGCATCAAACGAGGCCTTATAGGATAAGGGAGAGAAATCCAAGGACTCAAATTTGTGTTTATTTTAGAATACTATTTTGGCTATAAAAAAAGATCCAACCGTTGGAACATACTGAAATTAGAGTATGTTCTTGCTGTGTATAAGAGAAAATCGTGGTCCGAAGTTCAGTCTGATCGGACATCTCTAAGGTCAACTACTCTATCAATCTTTCCATTTGTGACATGATAGAGTTGGAGGCACCAATGATGGAGGCACTAATGACTACCTCTTCACTGTAAATTCTAATTTTGACTTATGTATGTTTTTCAACCTTATTTTGGACACATGTGATAATTATGTAGATTGAGGTACTATATTTACATAACAGTTTATATATTCATATATTGTATTATTGATCCATAATAACTGTTAAGGCCCTGTTTGGTCACAACTACGCGGTCAGTTCGTACAAGTTACATTGGTCCCGTGCGAGGTGTTCATGCCTCTAACGGGGCCGTTTGGGGGCTCATTTTGGTTTTCACCCTTCAACGGCTTGTTTTCAAGACAAATCAATAAATTTTGAAATTATCATCATATTCTCAAACTGGGAGGCCCGCGACTACACGGACAGTTCGTACAGGGCTGGTTTGGATTTTCACCCTTCAACGACTTATTTTCAAGCCAAATCTACATATTTTGAAATTATCATCATATTCTCAAACCGGGAGACCCGCGACTATGTGGCCAGTTCATACAAGTTACATTGGTCCCGTGCGAGGTGTTCGTGCCTCTTACGGGGCCGTTTGGGGGCTGGTTTGGGTTTTCACCCTTTAACGGCTTGTTTTTAAGTCTAAATGTTATTTTTGCAAATTATCATCATATTCTCAACCTGGGAGACCTGTGACTAAGTGGTCAGTTCTTACAAGTTACATTGGTCCCGTGCGAGGTGTTCGTGCCTCTTACGGGTCGTTTGGGGGTTGGTTTGGGTTTTCACCCTTCAACGGCTTATTTTCAAGCCTAATCTACATGTTTTGAAATTATCATCATCATCTCAAACCGGGAGTCCCGCGACTATGCAGTTAGTTCGTACAAGTTACATTGGTCCCGTGCGAGGTGTTCGTGCATCTTACGGGGTCGTTTGGGAGCTGGTTTGGGTTTTCACCCTTCAACGGCTTATTTTCAAGCCAAATCTACATGTTTTGAATTTATTGTCATCATCTCAAATCGGGAGACCCACGACTACGCAGTTAGTTCGTACAAGTTATATTGGTCCCGTACGAGGTGTTCGTGCCTCTTACGAGGCCGTTTGGGGGCTGGTTTGGGTTTTCACCCTTTAACGGCCTGTTTTTAAGTCTAAGTGTTATTTTTGCAAATTATCGTCATATTCTCAAACTGGGAGACCTATGACTACGTGGTCAGTTCCTATAAGTTACATTGGTCCCGTGCGAGGTGTTCATGCCTCTTACGGGGATGTTTAGGGGATGGTTTAGATTTTCCCCCCTTAACGGCATGCTTTTAAGTCTAAGTGTTGATTTTTGCAAATTATCGATATATTCTCAAACCGGGAGGCCCGCGACTACGCGGTTAGTTCGTACAAGTTACATTGGTCCCGTGCAAGGTGTTCGTGCCTCTTATGGGGCCGATTATGGGCTTGTTTGGATTTTCACCCTTCAACGGCTTGTTTTCATGCCAAATTGACATATTTTGAAATTATCGTCATATTCTCAAATCAGAAAACCCGCGACTACGCGGTCAATTCGTAAAAGTTATATTGGTCCCATGCGAGGTGTTCGTGCCTATTATGGGTACGTTTGGGGGATGGTTTAGGTTTTCCCCCTTAATGGCTTGTTTTTAAGTCTAAGTGTTGATTTTTACAAATTATCGTCATATTCTCAAACCGGGAGATCCGTGACTACACGGTCAGTTCCTACAAGTTACATTGGTCCCGTTCGAGGTGTCCGTACCTCTTACGAGGTATGTTTTTAATCAATCTAGAACGTTTATTGATTGTAGAAAATTTTGACACACTTTCATTTGTTTATTCGTTAAATTCAACATTTTTTAACATGTAAAATAAACTCAACAACAACAGCAAATTTCAAAACCAAACCACCAGCAGATCCCTTCCACTAATTTAACTAAATAAGCTCATAAAGTAAGCCATTTTACGTTTGGCTACTTGTTGCCGCTATTTAAGGCCATTTTTTTATTTAATGCTACAACATTTAAAGAGAATTTGAGACTTTGAGACTAACCAGATTTCATTTGTATTTTGATCGCCACCCGATGAACTCTTCGCGCAATAACTTCTCGAAAGTATCCCATTTGGTCCAATAATGTCTGCAAATTCTGAAATCTTCTGGTGACAAGGAAAATACAGTAAAGATAAAGAAAATATGTAATTACGACCAACAAATTATACTGCTTATGAGGTATACCTCATTAAACTCCTATCAGAGTAACAAAAAACTTCTATCAGAGTATTATACCCAACATTTTATTTGGCATACTGCATAGACAACTGCAATACTCATCTATGTTTTTGTGATCAGGTCTTCTGAAGAAAATCTAAAATAAGTGTTTCCATGTTCATAAAGTGCTTTAAGGTTGTTGGCCAAGCTTGTTCGTGTATGCATATGTGTGTATGTGTTTGCATTGTTCATTACTAATATAAGAACCACAAAAGAGAGACGACAATGTTAGAAATGTTTTAAGTGTTTATTTGTAACAAATGTTATATCCTTTTGGAATGTTATATTGACAAACATTGATATAATACAAACACCCACACCCACCCACACACATATGTATAGTTCTATATCAAATAAAACATTGTGGAATTCTATATTAACAAACATTGATCACTCTTACCTCAATATTGTTGTTAGGTCTAAATATGGGCTTGTAACTTGTTTTCTTTTGTGTGTACCTTAGCAAAGAGGTGAAGAAATCAATAATTCATGTCAATGTTAATATTTGTTTACCTAAAATGATAGGGCCATAACGAAGAGATGAAATGCGGTTGTGCTAATGCAGCAATAGAAGACAGAGTGACTGAAATGGGCTCAAATACTACAAAACCAAGATGATTACTATACAGTTATTTTGAAAATCAACATATGTGATGCACAACTAAACTAAACATCACATTATTTATGCAAGAAATTGTTGGAAGGGATGTCTAACAATATTTTACGATGAGATTGATGTCATTGTTATTATATTGGTGGATTGAGATGAAGATACCTCCTTGTGATTAATCTTATCACCATAAAAGAAAGTGATTTTGATTAAATCACATTAAATGATTTATATTATGAGACGAATAATAGATTATAACTAAGAAAACCATAAAATCTCCCATACATAGAAATGAATATCTCAACTTGAAAATAAAAGATTACCAGCTTTTAAATAAAGTAAGCACTAAGTGCTTATTTAGCAAAGACCGTGGGCTATTATCCGGATTATGTTTTCTATTGTGAATGGACACAAATCCACATGACCAACTGAAGAACATGGACTCAAATCTTTAATTTCATATAGAAATTATAGATAAACTGAATAATGTTTTGAAATGATAACTCAGAGTATAGGTGATACAAACTTATAGAAAAAATAAATCAACTAAAACAATACTACAAATAAAAATCTATGCAAAAAAAGACATTAACAAAGTGAAAATTCTAAGTTAGAGATTACGTCAAACACTTGTTATGCAAAGACTAATAAACCCAAATTCTATTTTGAAGCCAAAAGAAATAGCGTAAAAGCAAATCTAAACCACATAAGTAGAAAAATGAAACTCAAATAAAAATGATTTCAAAATTTCAACCTAAAAGCACTAATCAAAATATAACTAAAAATGCAAATATTCCTGATTTTGCATAACCAAACACACAGCGGGTGAGGGAAGAAAATCAAACCTGGGAGAAAAGCACAAAAGCACAGTACCCCTGAAATTTAAACACGAAATAAGTTCATGAAAAATTAAATAAATTTACTACATAAAAAGAAAAAAGAAAATTTTCAAATATACATGTACAGATGAGTTTATGGGGTAACCCAATTTAAACTTCGAATTTGAGCTGAAACCTAATCTGAAACAAATCAAAATCTCCACTTGAAACTTAAACCAAAACCACACACATATATAAACATAAGTGATAAATGCAACAAATAATGAAAAATTTGAAACCTAATCAGAAACGTAAATGTAAATTCATTCACCTCAAAATGCTTATTTATGGATATAATCCCGGAAACTTGATCATTTAAAAACCACAAAAACAGAACTCTATTGCATCTACAGTAAAGAAGAACACATCATTATACAATTAATTCAGCAAAACGTGAGATATAAAGGAAAATAAGTCTGAAACCCTAAAAGGGAAGTCGACGAAAGGCCAAGTTGATGAATGGAGGAATGTACTTCTAAGGATGATTTGTTCGGGTAATGGGTCTTGGTGGGTTTTGTGCTGTGGGTATGGGTTTTGGACATTTCGTCCTTGGGTTACGAGGTACATGGGGTTCGGGTTTAATGGAAGGGGGCTCTCCATCACCGGGTAAATGGGTTTGTAAGGCTTGAGGTCTGTTATGGCAGACGACGGGGTTAGAAGTGTTGGTTTGGTTTTTACAAATGTCGCTGGCCGGAATAGGAGTGGGTCACCGGCTATGGTTTGCTCAATTTTTAGGTGTGGGCTCCATCGGCATAGGTCAAAGAAGGTGTGGTGGTTATGGTTTTCGGCAGGGCAGATCGGGTCAATTGGTGTTATGGGCATTTCAGTCGATGAATCCGAGAGAGAGTAGATAAAGCGGATATGTGCGAGAGGGGAGAGAGAGCAAGAGGGATATCAAAATATTTGGGGGTAAATTATTTTTATAAGGTATTTATATTTTAATTAAGTGTGTTTAATTTGGCACACTTTTAAGCGGTGCCAAAATTTGGCACGGTTTTAAACTGTGCCAGATTGTCATTAAACCGTGCTAGAATTTGGCACTGTTTTAAAGTGTGCCAGATTTTTAATATCAATGTGTGCCAAATTGCTGTTTTTGGTGTAGTGGATCCTCTAAGTCACCACCATAGTCACTGTCACTATATCCCACCAAAGTTGTTTCTGATTTTCTGTTATAAAACAGTCCAAAATCTACAGTCCCCTTTAGATAATGCAAAACTCTTTTTGCTGCTTAGAAATGTAGCTCTGTAGGTGACTCCATGAATCTGGTAATGAGGCTTACTACAAACATTAAATCAGGTCGTGTGGTTGTTAAATGCATCAAGCTCCCCATAATCCGTTTGAAGTAAGTGCTATCAACTTTAATCCCATCAATATCTTTGGTGAGCTTGGTTCCTAGCACCATCGGATTTTGGACTAGATTACAGTTTCTCATCTGGAATCTATCAAGTACTTCTTGGTCATACTTCTTTCGTCCAATAAAGATCCCACTTATTGTTTTCTTCACTTCAATACCTAGGAAATAATGCATTTTTCCTAAGTTTGTCATCTCAAACTCAACCATCATGGACTTCTTAAATTCAGCACACATTGATTTATCATTTCTAGTATATATAAGATCATTAACATAAAGACATACTGTAATACCCATATTTTTTAGGATTTAAATAATCATGAGATTAATTATTATAGTGGGATTAATTGAATTAAAATGTGAGAATTTAATTGTTAATTAATCCGAATTTAAAAATAAATATTAACTATCTTGCCAAGGGTTAATACTTATTGATTTAATATTACTGTGTGATATGTAATATGGAACTATAGACTTTGATAAATTATCGAGAGTGAATAATACGACAGTTTGGTAAATCAAGTCTGACGCGCGTGTGAGTCGTGTCGAGACTAATTGATTGAGTTAAAAAGAGAAATTATTTTTGGTAACTCGTATAGTCATTTTGAGTGCTCCATTAACTCTGAAAGGGTCGAGATAGTCAGAATATTATACCCGGGTATTTAGTTTGGGTCCCGGGATAATTTTAGGCCTAACTGACGCCCCGAGAGGGCATTATGGTAAATTATATTTTTAGGTTTAATTAATGGACAAAAATTGGGAGTTATTTTATCAGCCAAGGAAAGTCAATTAGGGTTGAGAGACACAGAAAGTAAAGAACATCCACAGAGGGTGTGAGGGAGAACCAATTTCCAAGAGGGAAGGCCAAATTAACACTACCTTATACAACCGTGGCCATCAACGTGTAGATCGAGAAGAAAGGAACGCGTCTATACCAACATCACCAAAGGATTCAGACCTTCGACTTAAGTCAAGTTTTTATTACTTGCGTTCTTTTAGCAATAATCAAACTCATGTTAGAGTAGGTGAGATGCATCATGATTTACATTTTAATTGGGTGAAAATTTATGGATTAAATGATGATTGAAGGCTGGGTTAATTAGCTGTTAATGTTCCTTCATGTATGTAGAGGATTGATTATGAAATTGAATCATATATTGATGAACGAATCTGGGCTGATTAGGTTTTTTAATTGAAATTTCGGAAACTAGGGTTCATGCAAATTAATTTGGGGATTGTACATAATTACAATGATTAATGATGAATTAATGATCCTAGGATGTTAGGAATGATTTATAATCTGTTATGTGTTAATGTGTATTGATGATGAGGCATTGGGTGTTGAGTCTTAAAGGTTTTTAGGTTCAAAAAAAGAAGAAAATGATAAAATTTGGTGAAGAAGACGAAGTAGTAGGTCTCGCGCGAAGTGGTTCAAACGAGATTGGTATCTCGCGCAAAGTCACTCGGACGACACGTGGCAGTCGTTCAAACGACATTGCCATCTCGTTCGAGCGACAGGGTGAATTTCTGGGAATTTTTCTTAGAGTCCAAATTTTGATTTTATCGATTTATTGGAGTGAGAGAAACTGCCCGATAGTAAACTTAAACAAGCCAGAATTTTGGGAAAGTATGTGAGAATAAATACTTTACTTATTTTGGTATAGAGAGAATGTACCCTGGAGATTACGAGAGAGATAGTAATCTAAATATTTATACTATACGTAATGTTGAGGTTAAAATACGTATGAGAAGTATATATGTAGGTTGGAGAAATACCTATAAATTTTAATAGGATGTGTGTATGCCTATTATGTGATATTATTGTTAAGAGCACTAATGGGTGATAACCCGGGGGTGCAAGAATCTTACTATTAGGTGCACTAATGAGTGATAACTTGAGGGTGAAAGGATTCTATCGTTAAGTGTACTAATGGGTGATAACCCGGGGGTACAAGCATATTATTATAAGTGTACTAATAGGTGATAACCCGGGGTGTAGTATTGGAATATATATATAGGGAAGATGTGACTATACGTATATATACATAAACTTGTGAATCATTCTATTGTGTATGGTTAGTAGAGATGAAAATGTTGATATATAAAATAAATCTTAAAGAGTGTAATAGATTTATTATGAAAACGAGGAAACATGTTAATTTGTTGTTCGATGTAGGTAATTTGAAAGCGTATTGTATGGGCGATACGGGTATACTACTAGTGGGTGTAGATACTATCAGAATGAATTCAATCTAGTTAGACTGGGTGGCATAACTAGGGGGAAAATTAGATGTACGTTAGGCGTGCACAATAGATGAGAGGTGAGAAGCTCATGTGAGAGTTCGACAACTAACATGCGTATAAGACTTGTTTTAAGAACCAATTGTAAATACTTGCTAAATCATTTTTAAACCTCGGGCCCTGACCCGTTTATTGCATCTCTTTTTTTTGCTATATATATATATATTTTACCAGGTGCTCAGCTGCAGAGGTGCCAGAATTAAATATTGAATTGTCAGACATGCTACAGCTATTGTGGATGCTGTAGGTCCTTGCAGTAGACGCATCTATCCTTTTCATTCAGTTTTTTTTAGACTTCCTATTTAGGGAATGTGCCGCCCGCTTCTAGTATTTTATTATAGATATTGTATTTAGTTTATTTTATGGTTTGGAGTTTTGAACTCGGAGGTTTTACCCTGTCTTATTTAATTAGTATTTAGTTCTTGTTCAGTACTTATTATATTCCTGTGTATGGTGAATAGTTTATAATTTATACTTGGAATATTTTAGTTAAATGGTTTATAATGTACGACTGAAGGAAAATGAATTTACTTGGTTTTATTAAAATTGGAAATGTTTTGACACCTAGTTTAATTTTATATTAGGTGATTAATATGTTAAAAAGTTTTTTCGATAGTGATGCTAAGAAAGAACCAACCGAACATTTTATTTTAAATTGGTACAGGACTGATCACCCTTTATTTAATTGGGCGGGGTGTTATAGATGGTATCAGAGCATCAGGTTCTAGAGTCCTTTAGGATTTGTACGGATTACTATGTTTTTAGCTTTGCGTCCTTTGATATAGAGTCCTATCGTTAGGACTGTTGTGATCTTATTTATGCGATGACGTCTTCAGCTATTTGACATTTAGTAATAACTGTGGACTAATAAAATCCTTTCTCGTCTCAGATGCCTCCTCAAAGTGCACCAAGAGACAGACAGGCCCTGCCAGAGTAGCGGGCAGTGCAGGCTCAGGGGACAATGAATGCAACAGAGGTTGCCGCTAAAGTAGCACAAGCGATGAATGTAGCCTTAAAGGTGGTGCAGCAGGCCCCACCCCAGGTTCGTGAAGTAGCACCAGTTCCAGTGCATCCGTTTCCCACTGCATGGGAAAGAGTGAGAGAGTCCTTTCAGAGGTCATGTCCCCCAGAGTTCATGGGTAGTTAGGATATGGTTATTGCTAGTCAGTGAAAGAAAGACATACAATGACACATTCGTATGTATTAGTGCACTGAGGTTCAGAGGCAAGTTTGGGCTACCTTTAAGCTGAGAGGGGCAGCCTTACAGTGATGGGAGTCCACTACTACTACCGAGGAGCGAGATTTGATGTCGATCAGTGATTTCTGGGTGCGGTTCGATCACAAGTACTTTCCTTCTTCCATCAAGACTGAGATGAGGCGAAAATTTTTAGACATTACCCAAAAAGGGAGAGTAGTTGCGGAATATGAGGAGGATTTCACGTGATTGGCAAACATGGTACTGGATGAGGTGCCTACTGAGGAGAAGCGCATTCATATATTCATGGATGGCTTGACGTGGAGGATACGCCATTATCTATTGGGTAACCTTTCCCTACACTCATATACAGACGTCTTGAATGTAGCCTTATTGCATTGTCAGAACAGCTACTTCCATGCTAAGGGAAGTAAGCGAGGGGGAGAGCCCAACCAGTTGGGCAAGACAGGGGGAGGTAGTGCCGGTGGGGTACCAGTTGAGTAGAGTCAGAGGCAGGGTTCCCAGCAGGGGGAGTCTGCTAAGAGGTTTCATTCTGGAGGTTTCAGGCATGGTCATGGGGGTTGGAAACAGGGCCAATAACAGGGAGGACAACAAGGCCAACAGGGCCAAGGTAGGGGTGGTAACGACCAGCAGGGTCGAGGCTATCAGGGATAGAGGGGAGGAAACTTCATCGGGAAATGTTATACTTGTAAGGACATTTTTATCCATTAACAATTTATTATGTCGCACGTCGTTACACCGTTGAAGAAATTCAATATTCATACATTCATCAACGGATCCGAATATCAAAAGAAGAAGAGGAATCAAAGTTTGACAGAACCAGACCGGTCCGCCTGGAAAGAAAGAACCGATCCTGTCAACCGAACCGGTCCGCCTAAGACCCGGACCGATCCGACTACTGAAGGCCAGTATACCCCGGACCGCAAGCGAACCGATGACGCCTGAAAAAGAACCGATCCGATCATCAACGGACCGATCTGCCTCAGAATAAAAGAACCAATCTGGTCAATCGGACCGATCCGCCTCAGACCCGGACTGGTCCGCCTGGGATAAACTTAAACAGATCGTGTTTAGATCGTGTTCAGATTTTTAAGGCTCGAGACTTATTATTTAATCCCACTACGGGAAGTGGTTTTCTAAGACTTATACATACGATTTTCAGAGTACAGAAAGCCCTAAGTCTTCACCTATTGAGCATTTAGACTCTAGGTATTTGATTCACACAAATTGCTAATCCTTTGTGAATCACTTTGCAACCCAGGAATGCAATTTTGTTGTTCACACCCTTGTGGAGAAGACCGTTCTTCTTTTCCATTGCAGCACTACTGGAAAGGGATAGTTCCATCCGCCGATTACAGAATCCGACACCTGAGGGTAATTCTTAGTCACTTGTATTTTCATTGTAATCCGAAATTGTACACCCTACAATATTATAATGAAAATAAATGGTTTTGCCCCTTTGGGGGATTTTTCCTCACAAGCATGTGTTTGAATGTTCTTGATTAGATTATCATCTTAATCAATCACATATTGTTGCATGTTTAGGGTTTGTTTGGGTTAAAAGGTGTTTAATATATAATTTGCTCAGTTGAACGCAAGCACATACGTTCTCAAATATTAATGAATTATCTTATTATGGGGGAGATTTGAAAGTTGAGTTTGCTCATGAATTGGTATATATGTTTATCTCATTTCAAACTCGATATGTAACTTGGTATTTTTCTTTTTCTCTTGTGTGTAGGTACTACATGGATTATCATTGGACTGCGCACCCTGATGAGAAAAGTGTTGAGATTCCTGAAGAATTGAAGAGCAAACGTTGTATTCTTATTCAATTGTATCTTTCCAGTTTTGGGTTCATGGAAGGGTATATTTGTATAGGCATTTTTAGTTGTTTAATAATTCGGATATTTTTTTTTATGTATGTACCGGCATAGACATAGGGGGAGATTTGTAAGGACATTTTTGTCCATTAACAATTTATTATGTCGCACGCCGTTACACCGTTGAAGAAATTCAAGATTCATACATTCATCAACGGATCCGAATATCAAAAGAAGAAGAGGAATCAAATTCTGACAGAACCAGACCGGTCCGCCTGGAATAAACTTAAACAGATCGTGTTCAGATCGTGTTCAGATTTTTAAGGCCCGAGACTTCTTATTTAATCCCACTACGGGAAGTGGTTTTCTAAGACTTATACACACGATTTTCAGAGTACAGAAAGCCCTAAGTCTTCACCTATTGAGCATGTAGACTCTAGGTATTTGATTCACACAAATTGCCAATCCTTTATGAATCACTTTGCAACCCAGGAACGCACTTTTGCTGTTCACACCCTTGTGGAGAAGACCGTTCTTCTTCTCCATTGAAGCACTACTGGAAAGGGATAGTTCCAGCCGCCGACTACAGAATCCGACACCTGAGGGTAATTCTTAGTCACTTGTATTTTCATTGTAATCCAAAATTTTACACCCTACAATATTATAATGAAAATAAATGGTTTTGCCCCTTTGGGGGATTTTTCCTCACAAGCATGTGTTTGAATGTTCTTGCTTAGATTATCATCTTATTCAATCACATATTGTTGCATGTTTAGGGTTTGTTTGGGTTAAAAGGTGTTTAATATATAATTTGCCCAGTTGAACGCAAGCACATACGTTCTCAAATTGGTATCAGAGCGGGTTACGCTAATTTACTGCGTGATCCTGATTTTTCGAGGATTTACTTTCTGATATAATTTGTCTACTCACGTTCTCAATACTTGTGGCAAGCAGGGCCATAAGAAACAGGATTTCCCCGATAAGGACAGAGTTCCTCGGCAACAGGGTGCTCACCAGGAGCCCAAAGACCCATTTTTCCCGCCGCCCTACCAGCACCAGCTCCACTTCTAGCTATTCCCATAGCTCCAATGTAGCAGGGGCAGTTGTAGTATGGACGTGTCTATAATGTCCACCAGGCCGTAGTTCAACAGGCACCACCCGTAGTGGAGGGTAAGTTTTCTATCCATGGAACTTTGGGTCGTATCTTATTTGACACGAGGGCATCACACTCCTTTATATCCACTATCTTTGCACGGGCCACTAGGTTTTTAGGCACGACAGAGAGTACAGTAGCATGTGTAGACTCACCATTAGGTATTGGGTCACTGATTTTCTTCATATGCAGGGGAGTAAGCATAGAGATTGTCAATTTGATTTTACCGGGTGATATGGTAGTGTTGGATATGTCTGAGTACGATGCCATTATTGGCATGGATTGGCTAGTCGAGTATAGAGCCATGATTGATTACTTCAGTAGGAATATTGTGTTCGCAATTCCGGGCCAGGAGATGTTCTTAGTGACGATGCCTCGTTCTGAGGGAGGGTCGTCCACCCTCTTGTTTTATATAGAGGATAAGACCTCTGCAGTAGTGGTTCCACTCGATTCTATTCCTGTCGTCAATAAATTTGCTGATGTATTTCAGGATACATCGGGGTTGCCTCTGAGTTGGGAGATCGAGTTCGTGATAGACTTAACACCGGGCACTCGTTCGATAGCACGTACGCCTTACCGTATGGCTCCGACATAAATGAGGGAGTTACGGGATCGGATAGAACAGTTATTGGGACAGGGTTTCATCCGTAGGAGTACCTCACCTTGGGGTGACCCAGTTCTATTTGTGAAGAAGAGGGATGGGTCCTTACGATTTTGTATTAATTATCGGGAGCTTGATAAAGTCACGATATGGAATAAGTATCCATTGCCTCGTATCAATGACTTGTTCGACCAACTGAGAGGAGCAACCCACTTCTCGAAGATAGACTTGAGATTCGGGTATCATCAGCTACGCTTCAGGGAGCAAGACGGGGCTAAGAATGCATTTCTGATGAGGTATGGGTCGTACGAATTCAGGGTTATGCCATTTGGGCTAACCAACGCCCCAACAAAATTTATGGACTTGATGAACAGAGTATTCAAAGAGTTCTTAGATCAGTTTGTCATTGTCTTCATAGATGACATCCTGATTTATTCCCTCACCGATGAGGAGAATGTCGAGCACTTACGTATGGTTCTATAGACCTTACGAGAACATGAGTTGTACGCCAAATATGAGAAGTGTAAATTTTAGCTGCGGGAGGTACAGTTTTTGGGATACATTGTATCAGAGAGGGATATCTGTGGATCCTAGTAAGGTGTCAGCGGTGAGGGAGTGGGGGCAGCCCACGACACCGACAGAGGTGCAGAGTTTTCTAAGATTAACTGGTTACTACAAAAGGTTTATTTGTAGATTATCGAAAATTACGGGTTCGATGACGAATCTGACTCGTAAGGGTGTGCCGTTTGTTTGGGATGATGCATGTCAGTTGGCATTCGATGAGCTGAAGGATAAGCTGACCTCAGCACTCGTACTAGCACTTCCCATGGCAGGGGTGGAGTACCTGGTTTATACTAACGCATCCTTACAGGGTCTTGGGGGAGTACTCCAGCAAGAGGAGCAGGCTATAGCTTTTGGTTCCCCAAAGCTTAAGCCTCACGAGAAGAATTACCACACCCATGACTTAAAGCTGGCAGCAGTCGTGTTTGCACCTTGATTTTAGAGGCATTATTTATTGGGGGAACAGTTTCGCCTATTTACATACCATAAGTCATTGCAGTACTTATTCACACAGAAAAAGTTAAATATGGGTCAACACAGGTGGCTTAAGTTTGTATAAGATTATCAGTTTGAGATACACTATCACCAGGGGAAGGCTAATGTAGTTGCTGATGCGTTAAGCCGTAGACCGGTAAACGAGAGGGCCGAGGTGTGGAAAGAGAAATGGAAAGAATTGGGACACCAGGATGCCTTGGCCCGATCATTTATGTCTGCAATGACAGTTACACCTCAGATTATTATGAGAGTAGTACAGGCACAGGCAGCGGATTCGTTCTATCAAGATCGGATTAGGCAGCTTTTAGCCGATGGAGTCGAGTCTTATTCAGTAAGCTCCGAGGGAAGTTTTCTCTTCAATGGGAGACTCGTGGTTCCAGAGGGGGAGGACCTTCAACATGCATTAATGACGGAGTCACATGGGTCACGATTTGCGGTACACCCCGGTGGAGATAAAATGTACCAGGATATGAGACGGTAATATTGGTGGGGCGGAATGAAGACAGACATCACGGAGTTCGTCTCCAAGTGTACCAATTGTCAACTAGTGAAAGTGAACCACCAGAGACCACCAGGTTTACTTCAGTCGTTGGAGATCCCTAAGTGGAAATGGGAAGGCATTTCCATGGATTTTATTACCGGGTTGCCCACTTCACCGAGGGAGCACGATTCTATATGGGTTATTATGGATCGGTTGACGAAACTAGCCCACTTTTTGGCAGTCAGGATAGACTATACGGTAGGACAGTATGCCCAACTATTTATTGCAAAGATAGTGAGGTTATATGGTGTACCCCTTGATATCGTGTCAGACAGAGACAAGACTTTTGTGTCTCATTTTTGGGAGACTTTCTAGGAGGCTATGGGGACCGAGTTGCGATTGAGTACGGTGTATCACCTGCAGATCGATGGGCAAACTGAGCGCACTAACCAGATGTTCGAGGATATTTTGCGCATGTGTGCCCTTGATTTTGGTGGAGGTTGGGAGAAGTACCTTCCACTGGTGGAGTTTGCTTATAATAACTCCTATCAGTTTATGATTGGCATGCCCCCGTTCGAGGCATTGTACGGTAGACCTTATCGTTCTCCGACTTGTTGGCTAGAGGTGGGGGGCAACAAACTACTCGGGCCAGAATGATTCAGGACACAACGAATAGGATCGAGATGATTTGGGGTCGCATATGGGTAGCGCAGGACAGATAGAAAAGCTATGCCAATGCTAAGTAGTTCTTCATAGAGTTCGCCATAGGGGACCAGGTTTTGCTGAGGGTATCCCCTATGAAGGTGGTAATGAGATTTGGGAAAAAAGGGAAATTGGCTACGAGATATGCAGGACCATTTCCTATTATCGAGAGAATCAGACCAGTGGCATATAGGCTTGGGTTGCCGGAACACTTGCATCGTATCCATGACGCATTCCACATTTCGTCACTGAGGCAGTATCTTCGGGATGAGTTAGCACACACTCACATCGTAATTGAGGAGATTGAGTTACATCCCGACAGTTCATATGAGGAGAAAGCGGTGGCTATCCTAAATTATAGTGAGAGGAGGCTGAGGTCAAAGGTAGTTCCACTTATTCAGGTGCAGTGGCAGCATCACAATGTGGAGGAGTCTACGTGAGAGCGTGAGGCGGATATGCGTGATAAATATCCAGAGTTATTCGTACTAGGTATGCCTTATTTTCCGAATTTCGGGACAAAATTCCGTTATTAGGGGGAATGTATGTAATACCGCATATTTTTGAGGATTTAAATAATTATGAGATTAATTATTATAGTGGGATTAATTAAATTAAAATGTGAGAATTTAATTGTTAATTAATTCGGATTTAAAAATAAATATTAACCAGCTTGCCAAGGGTTAATACTTATTGATTTAATATTACTATGTGATATGTAATATGGAACTATAGACCTTGATAAATTGTCGAGAGTGAATAATACGACAGTTTGGTAAATCAAGTCTGACGCATGTGTGAGTCGTGTCGAGACTAATTGATTGGGATAAAAAGAGAAATTATTTTTGGTAACTCATATGGTCATTTAGAGGGTTTCGTTGAGTCCGAAAGGGTCGAGATAGTCAGAATCGTATACCCGGGTGTTTAGTTTGGGTCCCGGGACAATTTTAGGCCTAATCGGCGCCCCGAGAGGGCATTATGGTAAATTGTATTTTTGGGTTTAATTAATGGACGAAAATTGGGAGTTATTTTATCAGCCAAGGAAATTCAATTAGGGTTGAGAGACACAGAAAGTAAAGAACGGACACAGAGGGTGTGAGGGAGAACCAATTTTCAAAATGGAAGTCCATATTAACATTACCTTGTACAATCGTGACCACCAACGTGTAGATCGAGAAGAGAGGAACGCGTCTATACCAACATCACCAAAGTATTCAAACCTTTGACTTAAGGCAATTGTTTATTACTTGCTTTATTTTAGCAATAATCATACTCATGTTAGAGTAGGTGAGATGCATCATGATTTACATGTTAATTGGGTGAAAATTTGAGGATTTTATGATGATTAAAGGCTGGGTTAACACTACAAAAAAGTACTTTTTACTAAGGATCCTTTTGAGACGGTTAAAATTTGGGTCTCTAAAACTCATTTTTTGAGACGGTAAAAAGTTACTGTCTTAAAAAGTATTAATGTTTAAGACAGCTAAAGTTGGTCGTCTCAAAAGGTATATATTTTAAGACGGTAAATTAATAGTCGTCTCAAAAGGAAAACCTTACGAGACTGCTAAGCAAAATTTCGGTTCCCTCTTAAAAAAAATTCACTGCCGCACTGAGAATTCTACCTACTCACAAGAAAAGAATATAGAAAAAATAATCACACACGCCTCTCTCGCTGTTGGATCTCTTTCCGCCTCTCCCTCTCTATCTTCCTACTTCAGTCGCATCTCCCCCTCTCCCTCTTCCTCTGGCGCCACCCTCATCCTCTACCTCCCCTCAGTCGCGCCGCCTCCCTAAATCTATTGTCTTCGTTGCTTGTTTTTCTGCTCGTTGCTCGTTGTTTACAAATCCATCCTCTACCCTAAATCTCTTGTCTCAATTTCACCAGGTAAATTTTTAACATTTGAAACATAAATTTCTTTTTATTTTTTTGTTTTTAAGTGCACGTTATTTCTCTTGTATGGATTTTATTTGTAGAGCATATAATCATGGATATTCATATGTCTGATTGTGTAAATAACCATTTATCTGTTTTGGATATTCAATGGAAATCATTTGTTTTTCATCAATGGGTATTTGACAGGATTCTTTGACATTTAATTATTTTATCTAGCCCCGGGAATTCAAGTTATAGTATCGTCGACGTGATACAGTTAAAAGGTAATTTTAATTCTTGGTTATTGATTTATATTGTTAGTTTTTGTACTGATTTGTAGTGGTGATAGGAGGTTGAGGGTGAGCCAATTGAAAACCCGGATTGTCAATTGGTTGTAGTAGTATAGTTTTAAGATTAACTTATGAGACTATTTGTACACTTGTTTGTGTGAATTTTTATTAGAATTATTGATATGTTTGTTTATGTTAATTAATTCATGTCCTTTGCAAGCAGCTCATGCCATTCAAGTTAGAATTATTGATTGTCTATATTTGTTTGTGTGACTTTATTATTCGATGCGAAAGTAATTTAAGGGAAGTCATTGTGTCCAAATGAGACTCTTGAAATTGAAAATTGATTAGTATACTGTCATTTTGGGCTTAAAATTAGGATTTAGCGGTGAAAACTCAAAATAGAAAATAAGTGTCCCAAATAGAGGTATGAACATGCACAGAGGTAAAAAATAATTTGTAGGAAGTATATGTGTCCTCATTTGACTCTTGATTTTTCAAATTGACTAGTAAACGTTCATTTTGGTGTTTAAACTGGGTTGTTTGGGGGTGAAAATTGAAAACAACAATGAAGTAGTGATAGTAGAGACAAATACTCCAAAAGGTACCAAGGTAATCTAAGAGAAGTCATTGTCACCTCATCGGATTCGGTTTTCAAAATTGATTAGTTATGCTTGTTTTGGTGTTAAAAATATGATTTAAGGGGCAAAAGATGAAAATAGCAACCGAGTTTTCGTGAGAAAGGTAGACACAAACTCCTCAAGAGGTTAAAACATAACTTATATGAAGTGTCAATGTCCTCATCGGGGCTCCTGATTGTCCGAAATTGACTATTAGACATTTGTTTTACCATTGATATTTCCGCCGTCGCCAATGATTATGTGACTAGTCAATCACTGGAGCACACATTCATTTACAATGTTGTAAGAAATGTTTTACCCACATACCGGTCGTTCATATGCATGAACATGACCCGAAAACATAGAGATCAACTTTGTACTTGACAAACCATGGCTCATACATTACTCTCATTGTTTCCCCTTCCATAATGCGGGATTTGTTTTCGTCAGGAAGAAGGCTAATGTTCTTCATTAGTGATCACGTGACTAAGTTCTTCATTGAGATTGAAAATGATTGTATCAAGTCAACTAATCAAGTCTTTTTATGACTTAGATTGCGAGATTTGATTTTCGAATGGCATTGATTACAACATAAGATGAATTTATATGAAATTGGGTTTCCAAGAGTTCTTCTTTAGGCTATGTTTTTACGACTGGGATTGTGAGATTTATTTTCTGTCAGAAGAAGGTCAATCTTATGGTGGGAAATGTCCTTCCTCTAAAATCTATCCCTGAATTGGCTGTTGTTTGCAATGTTGAATACCATGAGAGTGATCGTGGTGTATTAGCTACTTAGGGTTTAAAAAATTAGGGTTAAGTGTAATTGGAAATTATTAAAGTGAGATTTTATGGTTGAAGACATCAAATTAGTTTTGATATATATTGATTGTAAATTTCCTTGTTTGGTTGTTATTAAAATGAAAGTAAGTAAATTTCCTTATTTGGTTGCTATTAAAATGAAAGTAAATGTTATATATGGATTGTAAATTTCCTTATATGGTTACTATTAAAATGAAAGTAAGAAAATTTCCATGTTTGGTTGCTATTAAACTGAAAGTAAATGTAATATAAAAGTAATTTGATGTCTTGTTCATGCAATTGGTTATTTATTGGGATACTTGGATCATATGTTTGTAGTTAATTGAATTATTAAACTTTGATTGTCTGATGCACATATCATTGTGGACAATTGTGCTATTTTTAAGAATCATATTATGGATCTTCGTGAGTGTTTATAATTATAATTATTTTTTGTTACTTTAATTTTGTGTTTTGATTGTAGGGGAATTAATGTGTTTTATTTCAATTAGGTATAAAGTGCAGTGCTAATCAAGGTAGCGCTACCAATGATGAGTGTAGTATTGCATGTGGTATGTATGCAGTCTTTTTCATAAATTTAACATTTAATGATGTTACATATTTCATTCATTTTTGTACCGGATTTATTTGTAGTTGTGATAGGAGGTTGAGGGTGAGCCAATTGAAAACCCAGATTGTCAATTGGTTGTTGTAGTATAGCATTTAGATTAATCTACGAGAATATTTGTTTACTAGTTTGTGTGAATTTTAGTAAGAATTATTGATATGTTGTTTGTGTTAATTCATTCATGTCCTTTGCAAGTTTATGTCATTCAAGTTAGAATTACTGATTGTTTTTACTTGTTTGGGGTTTAAACTGATCTTTTAGGGGTGAAAATTGAAAACAATGATTAAGTAGCGTAGCATGGCCCAAAGTAGTATGTGTTGTATATATGGAAAAAAAGTAGTATGTGTTGCAAAAATAATTTCTCTTCTATTATTAACAATGTAGAATTACTCTCAACTAGATGCTACTATGTCATGTTGGTTTTGGTGTTGATATTTCAAATGATGTAAATACGGGTCGGCTGAATCAAGAAAGCTTCGCATCTATAGACTAAACCTCTGGATAAGGAACTAATATGATTTTTGATGATAATTCTAGTAAATATTTGGTCGTACGAAAGAATTCATTATGTAGAAGTCCTAAAGCCGGATCAAGTAATGATTGTACTATTAAATTTAAAACACACCTCTTTCCCAAAGGGGCAGACTATATAAGGTCAAATTAGCTTAAGGAAACATAACACAATGCAATCGCAGTACCCGAGGCTCATACCTTGATCATTGAAAACCTTGCGAGGATAAGGAATGGCTAGATCATATAATCTAATGTTGTTTTCTTGGTTTTAATCATATCCCATAAACCTATGTGGTTACACCACATTGTTTGAACTTTAAACATTTTTCTTCTCCATTTGAAATAATGTTCAAGTCTCCTATGATAGGTGAGGCAGAGATTCATTACCTTAAGAGATTTGATCCAAAGAGTTCCAAAGGTCTAGCCTTTTATCTTTGGAGCATTTTGCATAAACCACGGTAATCATTACCAATCCTTGCAACATAAGGTGATTAATAGAGAAGGAGATGATTTGTTCTTCATCTATAATAATGTTAAATTCCAACCCAAATCTACCAAAAAGCCATATCTTATTTGATATGGTATATATTAAGAGAGAAGAAAAGAATTGGAGAAGAGACAATTTTATTCACAACAATAATAATCTTAAATAGCCTACAAGTAAACTAACTACTATAAAATAAGGAATCAATTTTACCCACTAACAAACTCAACTCCAAAACTAACTCTGACTTGTGATAAAACAGCCTTTTTCTTGAGCATTGTGATACATCAGCCAAGCCAAGTCAAGGAATCAACTTAGGCTATTGAGATGCATATTCACACACACTTGGCTTTTTTCTTGAGCCATAATCCCAAGCTCATGAATGACCTTATACCAAAGAAATTTAGTGCGGCTATTGGAGCAAAATATGGTCAGTGACTGACTCACCATCACTCTTACATAAAATACACTAACAAGTCATGGTGCTTATTAAAATGGGGGAAACAAGGATATTATGTTAACACAATTACTATGATGAAAGGACATCAGCCCTCCATTCTCCCCCTTGTGTCTGTATAAAATTATATATATATATATATATATATATATATATATATATATATATATATATATATATATATGTGTGTGTGTGTGTGTGTGTGTGTGTGTGTGTGTGTGTGTGTGTGTGTGTGTGTGTTTGTTTGTCTTTTTTTGGGTAAATTTGGAATTTATTAGATAATATTATATTAGAGAGAATAAACCTTTGTAAGTGGAAATTATATAAAAAAATAGTATAAGAGAAAGAAAGTTGGTTTTATAATTCAACCAACATTACAAAAAATGACAATAAGTGATTACTAGAAATTCTATGGTTTTGAAACCAGTATCTGAACTCGTATGACAATAAGTGATTACCCCTTGTACCTAACCACCAAGACATATTTATTAAATGGTGGTTGCATACATGTACATTAGCTATGTAGTGTGGTAGACCACACTAAACCTTTTTCTTAAGACTTGTAAAATGTCCTTCATATGGACCAACCTTAAATAAGCCTTTAGCCTTATTGATTTACACTGTAGATGGGTTATGGGCAATGGAGAATCCATTAACCTTTGGCATGATAACTGGTTGGGGACGTCTCTCCACAATCTCACTGGTCTATACCTTTTTCTCTTCACAGTAGCCTCTTACCACATGGACTAAACACCTGTGGAAGCCTTATATCCCCCCTACAATTTCTATTCTTGTTTGGAGGATCATCCTAAGTAAAATCCCTACCTTGCATTGGTTTTACAAGTTTGATTCATCAATAATCCCAATCTGCACTCTTTTCTCATCTCACATTGAAACTGTGGATCATCTTTTCTTTGCTTGTCCATATGCTTTTGAGCTATGGAAATGGCATTTTGAGATGTTTAAAATACATCTGAGCAGGGATTTGTCGATCCCCTAACTTTGGAATATCATTTTTTCCATGAAATTAAGCCCACGGATCTTCAATATCTAACTTGCATCCTCTATACTCGTCTTTGAAGTCATTTGGAGAAATAAAAAACTACACTATATTCAAGGGGAAGAGTTCATGCATCTCTGATCCAGTAGAAAAAATGTGATCAATATCTTTAAAATAAATACAACACAATCATTTAGAAGGACCTTGGATGCCCATTCCTTTAATAGTAGAGTCAACTGTAACAATATCCCTAAGAATTTTCCAATGAAGAACATAAATTTTGAGAGGAATGGATTTGCGCCAAATGAAATTATTAGTCGAAGAAGAAGGTTTGTGAGTTCGAATAATATTCCAGGCAGAAGATATAAACAAATAGCAAGATTTTTTAGCTGTCCACAGAGGAATATCATGAGAGTTGTGAAGGATAGGAGTATTAATAATAAAGTTAGAGATTTGATGAGGAAATACTTAGTATTAGCATCATCTTCAGAGGACCATTTAAGATTAACTTTTTGTTTCTGAAAGATCTCCACCATGTCTAAAGTAAGCAACAATGAGGCATTGTCCTTCTCATGATTAAGTTTATTTTCTAGAGATGGTGGCAATGAAAATCATATTCATTTTTGAGAATCCTATCTTCAGCCTCTTGAACCTTCTTTAAGATATTTCCAAATGAATCATAACTCCATTTTTTCATAACACTTCTTAAATTTTTAGATTATTCATAAAGAGATCATAGGATTACTCTCGGAGAAATGCACCTAATGAGAAGAGATGAGAGGAAGGAAATGAGAGTGAGGTGACCAAAAGTTTTGAAAAATAAATCTACTAGAATGAGATTGAGATTCATTTGAAATACTAAGTAAAAGAAAGGCCTCGTCTGAACCGGTTCTAATCAGGTGCTCAACTTTAATATTTTTAATTATTAAAGGCAGGGTGTTCTAGACATACTAAAAAACATTGATTAACTATTATAACAGATATAACTGTTATAACAGTTATATATGTTTTAACACATATAATTGTTATAACAGTTTTAGTCAGGCGTGCGCCTGGGGGGCTCAGGCGCGACGCGCTCACCCAAGCGCACTTTGCCCCTTTTTACTTACGTGCCCTTAAAAACATAACCAGGTGTTTTTTTTAGTTGCTAAACCCAAAACCGAACCCTTTATTTTAGAAAACCCAAAACTGGAAAGTTATCTTTCTCTCCATTTCGGCTCAAAAAAGAGAAAAATCCTATTCTACAAACTCAGTTCTTCTTTCTCTCCATTTCGGCTGCTCTGTTCTTCTTCCAGACTCCAGCGACCTCAGGTATTTTTCTTTTTCTGTTTTTTCTGTTTTTTTTATTTCTTTCTTTTTTCGGCCATTTTTTCTTCCTTTTCCCTTTCTAAATGTATTCTCTGCCTTATTTTTCTTTTTCCGACCCTTTTTTCTGCCTTTCATCCCTTTCATGCCTCTTTTTTTCTTCCATTTTCTGCCTTTCATGCCTTTTTTTTTATTTTTTTTCTTCCAATACTTCGAGTCTTGAACACTAAATTTAGACTTAGCTCAAAAGGTTCTAGGTTTCAAGGACCCTGGACTTAAAATCAAAATTAGAGTTTTAGTCTTTTATACTTATCTCAAAAGGTTCTGAGTTCCAATGAGAGTGAACGTAAAACATCAAAGTTTTAAGATGTGGTCCTCAAAATGTTTTGAGGTACAATAACAAGATGACGATAAAAGGAAAATAGTTCTGCATACAATTGTCAGGAGTAAGTTCTGCATACAACTTTCAGTATTCTTGTGCTTCTCATTTAAAAATCTTTAAATTGTTATCGATGGTATCTTGTGTGTGAGGCGAGATATTTTGTGCTTGTTTTGATTTATATAAACTGTTTAGGGGTATACGATTCGATTCATTAGTGTTTTGATTGCTTCTACTTAAGGAATATACATTATTTACTAGTTTTTGAAGAAAAAGGGAGGGCACTAAATTTTTAGTTCAAAATTTAGTGTTTGGGAACTAAATTAATTCCATTCACTGAGATCGAAATTGGAAAAAATTCAGTTCAAAATTTCATGGAATTGGGGTTTTTCGAAGGAACCCCTAATATTGGGTTTTGAATTCTTAAATTATTGTTTTTTTAAATGATTTAATTTAATTTTGCAAGTAATCTCACTCAAAGAAGATGAAGAGCGTCGTTATTTTCGTTTCTGTTTCTCCCACGGTGCAAGAAAGATGACAATGTTGATTTTGTTTTTATTTGAAATTAGACGTAGGATTTTCTCTTTATTTGTAATGAATGGCAGGATTTTCCATTGATCCTCTCTATAATTACAATCAGTAGCATGATTAATGAATCTCTGTTGGTGGTTGAGGGTTTGCGATTGTTTTCGATACATGTAGGTCTGCTGATGCGCTTGGGATATAATCCATTCATGTGGTGTCTTGTAACAGCTTCAGAGAAAATCATCATTTCAGCATGAGCGCTGAGAAATGGTTGGATATCGAACTTTGGAACTCTGTCCAAGAGTGCGTTATAGTCTTAAAATCACACGGTTGTTTGCGATGGTAACACAGCGAAATGTTCCATGGCTCTGATAGATGGAGAAATCGGTCACAATGTGGATGTTAACGCTCGCAATAGCAAGGGAAATTTCCATTCCATTTTTCAACCTTTACATATTTTCCTGAAATAATTGAGATACTTCTTTACTATGGAGCTCGAACAGATATCAGATTCAAGCATGACCAACCAATGTTCAACCAAAAACTCTCTGTCAATATAGCTGTCGAATTCTTGAGGTAGATATTTGATTCCCCCACCGTTTTCAGAAAATTTTCTATTTTTCTTCTCACATTTTTTTAAAGAAGTGAGATGTTGTACTCCTAAACAATCAATCTTTAAGCTTCTTATGGTTCTTTGTGTTCCAAATATGTTATGTTTAGAAGGAACCTTCTAGACATAGATTTGTATTTGTGTGTTGCAGAAATATAAAATGGAGTCCATTGTAATTCTTGGATGGGCAACAAAGGATACCCAAGAGGAAATTAAAAATTATGTAAGGGAGGGGAAACTGCAGGAGCTTGTTGCACTACTTATAATAGCCCGAAAGAAGCTTACTTCCTATGTTATTACAATTAGCGAATGTATTTCGATCCAGATTGCTATGTTAACCCGTGGAACGAAATTTTGGTGATTTTGCAGTTACATACTTCAAATTTTTTTGTCGTTTTGGGATTACATATTATGAAAATTTTCGTCGTTATGCAACAATTTGATGAGAAACATTCTATATAGCGATAGAAATAGAATAATTGGATACAAACATTGTTTATATGTTTTTATACTTTTAGTCTTACCGTCTAATAGTTATATATGCACTTATGTATACATATTTTAAGAATGTTCATTGTGACACGTTCAACACTAGTTGATTGATTATTGCGTTGATTTTTGTAGGCTTTACCTTCTTCATGAATTGTGCTCAAGAAAATATGATTGAATGGGTGGGGGGATCTTTGCTCTTGTTCTGTTTGGATCTAATGTTGCTCTTGTTCTATTTGGATCTATCATCAAGTAATAGAGGGTAGAGGTAGGAGACCCCGTTGATGAAATCAACATGTGGCAAGCCACTCAGGCTCCGAATAATAATCCTTTCAATGTTGAAGATGGGTCATCAGATAGAGAGATATGTATATATATTAACTAAATCCATTCATTAATTTCTAATATATGTTTACATTAAATTCATTAGTTTTTAATATATGTTTAATTGGTAGACAATGTTCAAGAGACGACTAAATGACCTACCAGAAGAGAAACGAAATGATCTGGAAGCGAGGAATGAGATTTTTAAAGATGTGGTAGGACAAGGAAGCCATGGTTGTACTTTACTAAAGGGAGTAGCCATTAGGCCAACATCTACACGAATAAGTTCATCCCTTGCATTATTGGAGGATATTAATCAACTTAAGAAAGACGCTGAAGATCGAGAGGGTAGAGCTAGATAAGTCGCTGAAGATAGAGAGGCTAGACATCGACACGAGCTCGAAGAATTAGAATTTCACCACCAACAAGCACTCCTACAGATGAAAACTGACATGAGAAATGAAATGCAGAGTTTGTTTCAGAGTATTATCCCTAATGATGCTTCCATTACCTCAACGACCCATACCGACTAGGTAATGACACATCCCCATTACCTTAATCTCTTCCTCTTATGTTGCTTCAATGTGTATTTTTATTTATATTAGTTGTTTAGAAAGTTGTGGCTATTTCTGTCGTTTTTTAGTTAATTTTTATGTTTAAACATGTTAGTTTCATGAATAAATAAAGGAGATTTTGCCGAATTTTTTTAAAAATATTAAATATTTTGTAAAGTAAATAATACGAAGATATACAAATTTGATAAGGTTTTTAAAGATTGTCATCTATAGGAACTATTAAAAAAAATTACTTCATTATTTAAGGTAACTGACACTTAATAAATTTATTGTAGGTGAAAACCTGTTGTGGACAAGGCAAGATATTGGATTCGTTTTGATGGAGGTCGTATGCTTGAAGATTGTGAGTTTACTTTGCGTACATCATTTTATGTTAGGGATAGATGGTTTTTTATTTATTTCTTCTAATGAGATGAGTGAAATTGTATAGAGAGATCTATGTTGTACATAATGTTTAAATTGTGTATTTTTTCTTTATATAAACTTTAATTATAATTGAATGAAAAATTATATGTTATATGTTGAAATGGGATGCAAAATATGTCATATTGTTTTTAAGACGTTTTGTTTATAATTTTATAGAGTATATTATGGAATGGATGAAATTATAATTTTGGTGCCAAGATTATTAAAGACCGCTTCTTTGTCGTCTCAAAAGGGTTCTATAAATTGGGACTGTTTGAGACGGTTATGTTATTGTCTTAAAAAACTCTTTGGGGACGTATGTTGTCGTCTCTAAAAATAACTTTAAAAGACGGTTTTTTAGCCGTCTCAAAAGGGTCCTATAAGCAATGACCTTTTGAGACGACGTATTTCTCGTCTCAAATTTTTTTTAGACGGATTCTGCCGTCTCAAAAAGCTTTCAAAATGGGGGTCTAATACTACGCCCATTTTCCGTCTCAAATGGCGTCACAAAATGTTTTTAAGACGGCCAAAGGACTTTTTGAGACGGCTGGAGCAACGTAGTAAAAAGCATTTTTTTTGTAGTGTAATTATCTGTTAATATTCCTTCATGTATGTAGAGGATTGATTACGAAATTGAATCATATATTGATGAACGAATCTGGGCTGATTAGGTTCTTTAATTGAAATTTTGGAAACTAGGATTTATGCGAATTAATTTAGGGATTGTACATAATTACAATGATTAATGACGAATTAATGATCCTAGGATGTTAGGAATGATTTATAATCTGTTATGTGTTGATGGGTATTGATGATGAGGCGTTGGGTGTTGAATCTTAGAGGTTTTTAGGTTAAAAATGGTAGAAAACGCTAAAATTTGGTGAAGAAGACAAAGCAGTAGGTCTCGCGCGAAGTGGTTCAAACGAGATTGGTATCTCGCGTGAAGTCACTCTAACGACACATGGCAGTCGTTCAAACGACATTGCCATTTCGTTCGAGCGACAGGGTGAATTTTTGGGAATTTTTCTTACAGTCCAAATTTTGAGTTTACAGATTTATTGGAGTGAGAGAAACTGCCCGATAGTAAAATTAAACAAGCCAGAATTTTGGGAAAGTATGTGAGAATAAATAATTTACTTATTTCGGTATAGAGAGAATGTACCCTGGACATTACGAGAGAGATAGTAATCTAAATATTTATACTATACGTAGTGTTGAGGTTAAAATATGTATGAGAAGTATATATATAGGTTGGAGAAATACCTATAAATTTTAATAGGATGTGTGTATGCGTATTATGTGAGATTATTGTTAAGAATACTAATGGGTGATAACCCAGGGGTGCAAGAATCTTACTATTAGGTGCACTAATAAGTGATAACTCGGGGGTGAAAGGATTCTATCGTTAAGTGTACTAATGGGTGATAACCCGGGGGTACAAGAATATTATTATAAGTGTGCTAATGGGTGATAACCCGGGGGTACAAGAGTAATGTTATAAGTGCACTAATGGGTGGTAACTCGGGGGTGCAGTATTATTATGGTTAGGTGCGCTAATGGGTCTTAGCCCGGGGGTGCAGTATTAGAATATATATATATATATATATATATATATATATATATATATATATATATATATATATATATATATATATATATATATATATATATATGGAAGATGTGACTATACGTATATATACATAAACTTGTGAATCATTCTACTGTGTATGGTTAGTAGAGATGAAAATGTTGATATATAAAATAAATCTTAAAGAGTGTAATAAATTTATTATGAAAACGAGGAAACATGTTAATTAGCTGTTCAACGTAGGCTAATTTGAAAGCGTATTATATAGGCGATACGAGTATACTAGTAGTGGGTGTAGATACTATCAGAATGACTTCAGACTAGTTAGACTGAGTGGCATAACTAGGGGGAAATTAGATGTTCGTTAGGCGTGCACAATAGATGAGAGGTGAGAAGCTCGTGTGAGAGTTCGATAACTAACATGTGTATAAGACTTGTTTTAAGAACCAATTTTAAATACTTGATAAATCATTTTTAAACCTCGGGCCATGACCTCACTACACCAAAATGGCCAAATTGTCACCTTTCAGACGGCCAGCCTTGTCAAGGTCATTGACCGTGACAAAAAACACGCGTTTTTTCTCACGGTCATTGACCTTGACACGAACGTGACAACTAATTATCACGGTCATTGGCCGTGACAAGACCGTGTCACGGTCAATGACCGTGACAATTCTTTAAATAATTGTCACGGTCAATGACCTTGAAACGACCGTGACAATGTTAACAGCAAAAACCCTTTCCCCCTTCTTTTTTCCCTCCCGCGTCGTTCCCTCCCTCTCTCTCTCTCTCTCGACGCTGCTCTCTCTCTCTCTACTTTCAGGTTTAATTTTCTCTCTTCCATTTATATATATGTTTGTGTGTATATATATGTGTGTATATGTGTATATATGTGCGTGTGTGTGCATGTGTGGGGGGTGGGGCAGGGTGGGGTAGGGGGTGGGGCAGGGTGGGGTAGGGGTGGGGCAGGGTGGGGGCAGGGTGAGGGTAGGGGGTAGGGGTTAAAAATGTAAATAAATAAGTAATTTTCTATAAATTTCCAAAAATAATATCCAAAAATGTAAATGTAAATAATATCCAAAAATGTAAATTTGTAGTAATTGTCATCCGAAGTTGCTAAAAGCATCCGAAGTTCAAAAAACATGAAAAATAAAATATTTTTTAAGATTTGTGGTGAATAACTAAAGTTAAAAAAAGTATTACTTTAGTCATTAAATTACTTTTTGAATTCGGGCGATGCGCATAAATTTGTAGTAATTGTCTTATAATAAAGATCAATTAGTCTATGTTGTTGAAAATTTTGATCAAATTGGTGAGCCCTTCATATTTTAAAAATGTTGTTTTTATTCCTATAGAACAGCTTAGATAGTGTGTGTGTGTGTGTGTGTGTGTGTGTGTGTGTGTGTGTATGTGGTCAATACATGAATTTATTTTTGTATTTCAATTAACCCATGAATTTATTTTTGTATTTGAATTAACCCATGAATTTATTTTTGTATTTGAATTAACCCATGAATTTATTTTTGTATTTGAATTAATAACCCATTATATGAAACATACTTGAAATTAAATATAGTGCGCATAGATACTAGCATTCTAGTTCTTATGCGTACGCATTCAATAGCCCTTAGACCCGTTCGAGAGTCATTACCCCTGTAATGAAATCTCTCGAATTGTCCCGTTTGGACAGTTTGAGAATGTATAATTTCTGTATAATATTCTTATTGGCTTAAAGTTGTTACTTTTGGAGGAAGTTCTGCAGTCGTATCTTACTGTTCTCTGGGTACATACTAGATTGACAAGTGTGACGGTTATTTCAATTGACCAATTGAAATAACACTCACACCTGCCAATCTACGTCGTGTACTTGGAGAACTAAGGGGATATGCTGTCGAATTTTTTTCAAATCGTAACAATGTGCATGAGCTGTTAAGTATATTACAGAAAAATGCATTCTTGAATGGGATAGGACCACTTACCCTTTAATAGGATAATTAAATGATGGGATAATTAAATAAAACATACTATAAATCTAAGTTTTGTTTACCTTTAATAGGTGTTTAGTCGTGGTAGCTGTGATGGGATATCCGAAATACAAAGAGTGGATGGGTGAGACTAATAGAATGGAGGATGTGTTTCGCAGAGGTGCTAACGAATTTGTGAAATATGCAAAGAGATGTCGTAATGATGAAGAGTTTCCGTGTCCGTGTGCTAGGTGTAAGAATGGTAAGGTGTTTGAGTGGAAAACAGTTGAACTACATTTGTTAAGATCGGGTATGCAAGATAGTTATCGATTTTGGAGTTTTCACGATGAATTGAAAGTTCCTTTTGTTCCCGACCAACCTTCACAACAACCTTCAACAAGTAGAATAGATGTAGAAGGGGACGACGTAGATCATAATATGTTAGAGGATTTAGTTGATGATGCGTACGGAGTTTATGAAGCTTAGGAGAATGAGGTTACTGATGATGTAGAAGATTCAAGTGCTCGTGAAGATAACACGATAAAACTTGAAGATGACTACCAAAGTTTAAAATTTAAGGCGACCCAACCGTTATACTCTGGATGTGAGAAAGATCAAACAACTTTACATGCCATGATTGGTTTGCACAGTTTGAAGACGCAGTACGGTTTGTTTGGCAATAGCGTGACGGAAATTCTGAAATGGGTGAAGGGCTTATTACCCAAGGTGAATACACTTCCAAATAGCTATCCTGTTATGAAGAACAGTTTGAAAGGTTTGGGAATGAAGTATAAATCGATTCATGCTTGTGTGTATGACTACATACTATACCAAAAGGAGTATAAAAATCTCGATCGTTGTTCGGTATGCGATGAACCTAGATATGTCCAATCTACTAGTAAGGAAGGCACAAGCTCAAAAGTGCCTCAAAAAGTATTGAAATATTTTCCCGTTGGGCCTAGATTAAAGCGATTTTTCACAGTACCATGGATTGCAGAGGCAATGACTTGGCATGCTAGGGCAGAAGTAGGGGTAATATCATGCGTCATCCTATTGATTCTACTGCATGGAGGATGATGAATTTTGAGTATCCCGATTTTGCTCGAGAACAACGCAACATTCGTTTGGATATATCAACAGATGGTTTCAATCCATTTGGAAATCTAAGCACCAATCAGAGTGTATGGCCAGTGATCCTAGCCCCACTCAACCTCCCTCCTTCACAGTGTATGAGACCTGAATTTTCGATGATGGCTTTATTGATACCTGGGCCAAAGGCACCAAGTGATGACATTGATATCTACCTGGCTCCTTTGGTAGAAGAATTAAATGAGTTGTGGGAAGAGGGTGTGCAATCATTTGACTCTTTTAGAAAAGAAGAGTTTACGCTGAAAGCTATGTTGATGTGGGAAATTCATGATTTTCCAGCTTATGGGACATTATCCGGATGTGTAGTACATGGTTATTTGGGGTGTCCTATTTGTGGAGAGGAGACTGAATCTCTTCGTCTATCCTCTAGCTTAAAAAATGTATACCATTGCCACAGGAGGTTTTTACCCCCAGCTCATAGTTTCAGATTTGAGAAAGGTTCTAATTTTTTATTGGGCGGAGTTGAACATAGGCTACCGCCGAGACAACTTTCGGGTTCAGAAATTGAAAGTAAATCTTCTGAATGTGGCCCAAATATGCCAGGTAAGAATCCCAAATTTAAGAATGTCAAGCATAAGAAGACCCCAACTGGGAATGAAACTGAGATAAGAAAGGCATGGTCTCGGAGGTCAATTTTATTTGACTTGCCTTATTGGAAGAAAAACCCGGTGCGCCATGTATTGGATGTGATGCATGCAGCTTCGCTGAACATATTGTGGGTACTTGCCTTAGGGGGATTCATTCGAAGGATAGAGAAAATGCACGAAAAGACCTTAAAACGTTAAAACTTAAACCACAACTATGGTTGAAAGAAGATAGTAGGGGAAGGACAATAATTACCCCTGGTGCGTTTACTTTGACGAGTGAGGAAAGGAAGGTGCTTCTAGACACAATATATAATTTGAAGGGCCCATCTACTTTTTCGTTCAACTTGCAAAGGATTGTGAATTATGTTACTCATGATTTACATAAGTGTAAGTCCACGATTGGCATGTGATCATGCAATTGGTTCCTCTATTGTTTAAGCACTGTTTCTCCAAGCACAAGGATTTGCGTAGGGCTATTATGCAAATTAGTATTACCTTCTCCCTCTTGTGTGAGAAGGTAGTGAATCGAGAACACATAGTGGCCGCAAAATTGGCTGTGAACGAAGCGATTTGTGTATTGGAGAAGTACTTTCCCCCAGCATTCTTTGACATAAGTGTTCACTTGTTGGTACACCTATGCGACGAGGCACTTCTTTGTGGTCCATTTAGATATCGGTGGATGTATCCGTTTGAAAGATTAATGAAAGTTTATAAAGATTACGTCAAGAATACGCGATATATTGCAGGATCAATTGCAGAGGAATACATCACCGTGGAGTCATCAATATATACTCGGGAATATATGCCTGACTCGACCAGCGTTGATGACACTGATGAATTCCTCGATGATGGTGGTAATGTGATGGGAAAACGAGTGAAATTAACGAGTTTGCAACATGAACAAGTAGCTCGTTATCTATTTGACACACATGAAGATGTCGAAGAATGGAAAAAGTAAGTTTCGAATATTATAATGTTTAACATTATATTAGATTATTTTATACATGATTAATTTTGTAATATGCAGTCAATATGAAGCCTGTGAGAACAATAAAAGACGAAAAATAATGGTACAATCAGACAGCGAATTTAGGCTATGGTTGACACAAGAGGTAATTATAATGAAAACAGTCGTTATATAACGTTACATTACACTCAAATTTTACCACTAATATAATTAATTTATCTATATTCTCAGCTCCTAAAGATGGGCGATGCGACATCAAGGCTTGCTCGTCTAGCCACTGGACCCTTGTTCGTGGCACAAGAGTACAAAAAGTATCGATTGAACGGTTACATTTTTGGCGCTAAAGTGTACGAGGAAAGTACAAATGTACAGAACTCGGGAATTTCATACAAGGCTCTTACTTTCTTTCGAGCGAGCGCAAAAGATAAAAACCTCGTTGAAGCTGAAATAACTTACGATGGTGTAATCCAAAATATATTTGAATTGGATTATATAAGCTTCAAAGAGGTTGTATTTTACTGTGAATGGGTAAGAGTTGAGGATAAAAATGCTTGTAAAGTTGATCCTGTCACCAATTTGATCATGGTTGACTTGTCCAAGTTGAAGAGCAACGACCACATGAGCGATGAGCTGTTTGTTTGTGCATTTCAAAAGGTTAAGCAAGTGTTTTACTCGGAGTATATCAACAACGAGCCGTGGTCAATTGTCCAACACGCGCCAAGGCGTCTAAATAGTAGTGTGGATGACTTGGCTGGTCCTACCTAATATCAATCCATTTTTGATGATAACCGAATTTGAAACAATTTTTCAATTTGTAATAAATATTTCAATTTGTACCGAAACATCCATTTTTAATGCTTTTACTTGATCTGCACTTTATCATTTTCACTCTTGTGTAGTGTGCGTGTGTGGAGAGGAGATTAATACATAAATATTCCAACTACATCTAAGTTTTGTTTATACTAATCCATGAATATACGCTTCTTACCTTTAATAGGTGATTAGTACATAGTTATGTGGGGTGTCCTATTTGTGGAGAGGAGACTGAATCTCTTCGTCTATCCTAACACTAAGAAATGCCATAATCCTATGGAGCGATGCTCTGCAAATTCCTCCCAACCGTTATGTAGACAAACATCACCAGTTGAAGTTGTCAATTCCACCCCACCACTTGGAACTTCTAGCAAAACATGGGAGACCATTGAAAGGTGGAATTGACAACTTCAACTGCTGATTTTTGGCTACACAGCGGTTGGAAGGAATTCGCAACGCATAACTCCATAGGATTATGGTATTTCTTAGTGTTTAGATATGAAGAGAATTATAATTGACACGATTTCCCGGGATACATTAGTTGGAAGGAGGTGCCATATGAGCTCAAGTTAGCTGTTTGAGTGACACTACAGGTAATGTATATATATTTATATATCAATTTTGATTTCGATTTCAATTATGATTTATATTTATCTATATTTGAGGGGCGGATACTAATTTTACTTTATTTCAATTCAGGGGACAGGGAGTGGCCCTAAGGGTAGGCCACATATGCTCTATACTTATGTGGCTATTCGGACGAGAAGGGAAGGATAAGGAGGTGTTCCCGAGCGTCGCGGTACAAAATCTCTTTTCCATGCAAATAGTTTGTATATTTGAGATAAAATGATGGTGATGTTGTTTCTTTTTAAATAGTTTCTTATTTGAATATATATTTGCATTATCTTTAGTTTGTTCGGATATATGATGTTTGGAACAGGTACAACGTTGCTATAACAGGTACAAATATACTGTTGGGAAGTGGCAGTGGCCATACTGCCCAGCAGATTTTTTTTAAATTCTGCCCAGAATTGTCACGGTCATTGACCGTGACAATTTTTTTAAAAAGGGTCATGGCTTTGTCACGGTTTATAACCGTGACAAACGTGTCACGATCATTGACCGCGACACGACCGTGACACAAAACGCGAGTTTTATGTCAAGGTCAATGACCGTGACACGACCGTGACAAAAAAAGTTGTCTCGCCTCGAAATGTCACGGTCATTGACCTTGACAAGTTGGATTTGTCAAGGTCAATGACCTTGACAAATGGGCAGATTTGGTGTAGTGCCTGTTTATTGCATCTCTTCTTTTTTTTGCTATATATATATTATACCAGGTCCTCAGCCGCAGGGGTACCAGAATTAGAGATTGGATTTTCAGACGTGCTACAGCTATTGTGGAAGTTGTACGTCCTTGCAGTAGACGCATCTATCCTTTCCATTCAGTTTTCTTTTAGACTTCCTATTTAGGGCATGTGTCACCCGCTTCTGGTCTTTTATCAGAGATATTGTAATTAGTTTATTTTATGGTTTGGAGTTTTCAATTGGGAGGTTTTACCCTGTCTTATTTAATTTCGTATTTAATTCCTGTTCAGTACTAATTATATTCCTATGTATAGTGAATGGTTTATAATTTATACTTGGAATGTTTTAGTTAAATGGTTTATAATTTAAGACTGAAGGAAAATGAATTTACTTGGTTTTATTAAAATTGAAAATGTTTTGACACCTAGTTAATTTTATATTCGGTGATTAATATGTTAAAAAGGTTTTTCGATAGTGATGCTAAGAATGAACCAACCGAATATTCTGTTTTAAATTGGTACAGGACTGATCACCCTTTATTTAATTGGGCGGGGTGTTACACATACCATCAAGATTTTACCTTCTTTTCCATGCTTGATGAACAAGGTGTGTTCATATGGACACTTCTTGAAACCCGTCGCCAAGAAGTAAGTCTCTATACAACTGTACCAAGCTCTAGGAGCTTGTTTATGTCCATATAAAGCCTTTTTTAATCTGAAAATCTTATGTTCTTCTCCCTTCTATACATAGCCTGGAGGTTGATCTATAAATACCTACTCATTCGATTCTCCATGCAAGAAAGCTGACTTTACATCGAGTTGGTAGATGGTCCAGTTGTTTTAAGATGCTAAGGAAATCACCAACCGAATTGTATCGTGTCTTGCTACAGGTGCAAACACTTCTGCATAGTCTACTCCATACTTTTGTGTGTAGCCCTTAGCCACCAGTCTTGCTTTGTACTTGTCTATGTCCCCATTTTCTTTGAGCTTTGTCTTGTATATCCATTTGACTCCAACCGTTTTTTCCCCTGCTGGTAAATCAGTAAGTTCCCAAGTGTTATTTTTTTAATTGCTACAATTTCTAAGTCCTTGGCCTTTCTCCATTTTAAGCTTTTCACAGCATCATCAAAGGTGATCGGATCACTGTCAGCAAACAAAGAAAATTGAACATTATTTCCATCATTAGATAACTCATCACCACTCATATAATCTATCCACCATGCTGGAGTTCTCCTTAATCTTGGCTTTCTGGTTCTCTAACTATTTGAGTTGTCTTCAAATGACTCGTTTTCTGGCCCTGTGTTTGCTGAAGTCTCATTTTCTGATGAATTACTTTCTGATGCTTTTGATATAATGTCTTCAGCTGTGTTGTTATCAGCAGAATCAAAATCAACAACAATCTCTTTTCCTCCATCTATCCAGTCCCAACATTTCTCTTCATCAAAGACCACATCTCGACTGATTACGATCCTTTTGGTAACTGGATTATACATCCTGTAGGCCTTGGAGTCATCACTGATTCCGAACATGACACATTTTATGCTCTTGTCATCAAGTTTTCTTCATAGATTATCATTCATATTAGAATAAGCTAAGAAACCAAATACTTTGAAATGTGCTACACCTAGTTTGTTCCCACTCCATGCCTCTTCGGGAGTGGCATCCCTCATAGCAACCGTTGGACATCTATTTAGAATGTGGACACTCCAATTCACTTCTTCAGGCCAAAATGACTTTGTCCCTTTCATTCTTGCAAGCATGCAACGCACCATATTCATAATAGTGCGATTTTTTCTCTCCGAAACACCATTTGGCTGTGGTGTATAAGCTGAAGTTAACTGCCTGCGAATACCATTTTCTTCACAAAATTTATTTAAATTCATGTGAAGTGAACTCTCCTCCATGATCAGTGCGAAATACTTTAATAAACACCCCAGTTTCTTTCTCAACAGTAGCTTTAAATTTCTTAAAATATGTTATAGCTTCAGACTTCTCAAATAAGTAATACAACCAAGACTTTCTACTGAAATCATCTATAAAGGTTATGAAATACCTCTTGCCTCTATTGGATATGGGTTTGATAGGTCCACAAATATTCGAGTGAACCAACTGAAGTATGTGTGAGGCCCTCCAAGTGCTCTTTTGAGGAAATGCTTCACGATGTTGCTTTCCAGTCATACATTCTTCACAGGATTTTGATGGAGCTTCCATCTGAGGCAGTCCAGTCACCATATGTTTTTGTTGTAACATTTTTAACCCAATAAAATTCAGATGTCCATACCTGTAGTGCCACAACCGACTATCATCTTGAATGGTTGATTTGAGGCATTTTTCACTGCCATATGAAAGTTTGCTTGTAGTGGAAACATACGATTAGAAGCCATCTCAACTTTCATAAATATCCCCTTCTCAGGATGATAGATTTGACATGTTCTCTTTTGCATGAGAACTGCAAATCCCTTTTCTTGCAGTTGGCCAATGATAATGAGATTTCTCTTTAAGTATGGTACATAGAACGCTCCATAGATACAATGCACAACTCCATTCACTTCAATCTTGATGTCTCCTTTTCCTTTGACACCCAAACTGGAATTGTTCCCCAGTTTCACTCTTTCTGTGAATGTTTCATCAAAATTGAAAAATAGCTCCTTGTTTCCACTCATGTGGTTACTACAACCAGAATCAAGATACCATAAGTTATTTGAGTGACCATCTTTTTCATCCATATAAGCCATCAACAACATTTCTTCTTCAGCTTCAGTGAAATTTGCCTTGGTTTCCTTCTCCTTTTGAGGGCATTCATAAGCAAAATGCCCTAGCTCATGACAATCGTAGCATTCAACAATGGCCTTATCAATTCTCCCTCGTCCTCTTCCACGCCCTCTATATCCTCCACAGCCTCTTCCTTGCCTGGGTGAGTGGCTCTCCTAACTTACTTTCAGGGCCTGTTCTTCCATTACATGACCAATAATTCTTTGTTCATGCACAAACAAACTACTTTATAATTCATCAATCGAAAGATCATCTATCTCTTCGATTCCTCAATAGAGCGAACCACATAATCATACTTGGGTGTCATTGATCTCAGAATCTTCTCAATAACCACCACATCTCCCATATTTTCTCCATGGATTCTCATCTTGTTGTCCACTGTCAGTGTTCTAGCAAAATAGTCACTGACTGATTCTCCCACCTTCATGTGGAGCAGTTCAAACTCTTTACGAAGAGCTTGCAACTGTGCACGCTTGACCCTAGCTGTGCCTTGGTACTTCTTCTTCATCGAATCCGAAATGTCTTTTGATGAGTCATTCTTGAAAATAGTCTCCAATATAGCTCGATCTATTGCTTGAAATAGATAATTATTGGTATTAAAATCTTTCAGCCTCTGCTCTTCTAGAGCTTTGGTTTGCACATCAGTTAAGACAGTTCCTTCAGGATATTGTGTGATCCCACTCTCCACTAGACTCCAGCACTCCTTAGATCTCAAAAAATTCTCCATCAGCATGCTCCAATAGTCATAATGGCCATCAAATCGTGGAATGGATGGTTGTACAAAGTTACTCCCCTCTTCTGCCATTGGTGCTTACTACTTCTTTGCTGGTCAGGTCCCGTGTGGTTTCTCTGATACCAAATATAGAATAATCGAGTGTTTTTAATACTTTCAGAGAGAATGCAATATCAATTAATAAAGGAGAGACTTGGCTTAAATAGCCTTTACACAACGTTCAGAAACAAAAAGATAAACCCATGACTAACAACTCCTAATATCATGGGATTCTTCTAAGGAAGCGTTCAAATACAAAAGACCCATTCAAACACTAAACTGATTTCCTCATAAAGAGGGATTATTCAACTGAAATAAATAAACTACTGAACTAATACTTTCACATAGCTTTTTATATTAGTTTTTATAAGAATATATCTCAGGTTTATATAAGAGTAAATTATCTTTTTAGTCCCCAAACAATCACAATAATTTTTAAATGGTCCCTAATCTTTTATTTACCTCAAGTTAGTCCCTAAATTATTTAACTTGTTTCAAACCGAGGATTCCGTTCAAAAGAACGTAAATCTTTACCAAAAAATTATCTAATACCCATTTTACCCTCACTTTTTTCTCTTTTAAACCAACTAATTTTCACTTCCTTCCTCCTCCTCCTCCTCCTCCTCCTCTCTCTCCCTCTCTCTCTCTATCACACACACACACACACACACACACACACACACACACATTTATCAGTATATATAATAGATATATATGCATATATAAATGTTAATATATAACAGTTATATATGCATATATATAACAGTTATATATGTTATATATATATATAACTATTATATATGTCATATATAACTGTTTTGTTAAAAAAAACAGGTTTTTGAAAAAAAAAACAGTTTTTTTGTAAAAAAAAAAAAAGAAACAATCTTTACCTTTGTAAAAAAACAAGTTTTTGTAAAAAGAAGAAATAAAAAACAGGACTTTACGTTTGTAAAAAAATAGGCTTTTTAAAAACAAACATTTTTTTTGTAAAAAAAAAAAAAAGGTTTTTATGTTTGTAAAAAAACACATGTTTTTGGTTAAAAAAAAAACAAGACTTATCTTTTGAAAAAAAAGGTCTTTATGTTTATTAAAATTAAACAGATATGTACATTTGTAAAAAAAACAGGTTTTATGTTAAAAAAAAAAAAGGTCTTTACGTTTGTAAAAAAACATGTTTAAAAAAAAGGCTTTTTGTAAAAAAAAAACAGGTCTTTATGTTTGTTAAAATTAAAAGGTATTTACGTTTGTAAAAAAAAAGAAGCAAAAACACAAGTTTTTTGTAAAAAAAAAACTGGCGTTTACAAACATAATTTTTCTTTTTTACAGGTCTTTACAAACATATGTTATATATGATTTGCAAATAATGATATATAACATTGGTTATAACAAACATACGTTATAACATATATAACAAACATAGGTTACAAACAATTATATATAACATATATAATTTTTTTTATAAACAGTTATATATAACATATATAACAATTATAATTTTTTTCAAACATATGTTATATATAGCAGTTATAATAGTTACAAACATATATAACAGGCTTTTTAAAAAAAAATAAAAAACTTTTTTCTTTTTTACAAACATAATTTTTTTTACGACAGTTATAATAGTTACAAACATATATAACAGGCTTTTTTAAAAAAATTAAAAAAAAATTTCTTTTTTACAAACATAATTTTTTTTACAAAATAGTTATATATAACATGAGAGGGGCGTGTGTGTGTGTGTGTGTGTGTGTGTGTGTGTGTGTGAGAGAGAGAGAGAGAGAGAGAGAGAGAGAGAGAGAGGATGAGGAGGAAGGAAGTTATTTGTAATAAAAAAGTTAAAAATAACAATTATTTTGTAAAAACAATTATTTTTAAACATTTTGTAAAAACTGTTATTTTGTAAAAATATTTTGAAATAAATAAGTTCTTTTTAATTAAAAAAATATTTTGAAATAAAAAAAACATTCTGTAAAAACAAATATATAAACTTTTTGTAAAAAGTTATTTTTAATAAAAAAATATTTTGAAATAAAGCAATTAATAAAAAGTATATAAACTTTTTTTTTTCATTTTATACAACTTTTTGATTTTATAAAAAAATATAAAGATGAATTACATTACAGGTATAAAATTAAGGGGATAAGGGCATAAGAATATACAATTAAGGAGATAAGGGCATAACAGGTATTGGGCATAATTATGTTACCATTTAAAGGCTAATGGAATGAGTACCTGATTTGAAATAAGTTAAATAGTTTGAAGACTAACGTGAGACAAATATAAAATAAGGAACTATTTAAAAACTTTTGTGATAGTATAAAAACGAAAAAGGTAATTTACTCTTTATATAATGTCAAAATTGAAACATTGGGAGGAAAGTGATAGTGCTCCCATACAGTTAAAAACAAAAGTATAATATTTAATTTTTTCCCCCAAGTTTACACAACAAATGGAGCTATTTGTGTTGGTAGAAAAAAAAGGAGCTATTACTAACCAAAACTACTGTTGAAGAAAAGGTTTTCATACGCCGCCATGTATGAGTTTTGAGTGGGATTTTTGTTGATTTACAGATGATAGCATCGCAATCGTAATGGCTTTTCAAACTCCAAACTTGGACATCTTAGGCTTGACAACAGTGTTTGGTAATGTTAGTTAAGAAGACGCCACTCGCGATGCCTTGTCTCTGGTATGATATTCCTTTAGTGGTATATTATATTTATGGAAAATGCTATGTGTCCCAAACAACTCCCCCAAATCATCCCCAAATAGCTTTAAGTGTTATACCTTATGGTATGGGTCCCGTAAGGGCACAACTCATCAATGCTATTTTGGGGAGATTTGGAGGAGTTATTTGGTACCCATAGCACCACTCTATATTTATATGCTTCAGATGTTTCATTTAGTTTGAATATAATCATGATCAATTACTCTTCTTGGTGTTCAAAAGAATAGTGTGAGATCGCAGGCTGTCCGGGACTTCCTGTGGCCGAAGGTAGCCTTGACCCACTAAAGTTACTCTTACAACCGATGCTTAGTTAGTACTTAATGTGATCATCAGTATTTTATTGTTCCAAATTTTCTTCATTTCTGACATTTGACATGCTTTATATGTTTCGTTGCTATACAAGAGAACTCTTATGCATGTACATATGATATAGTGTCTTCTTTTGCCCAAGTTGACGTTGGAGTCAGGGACGTAGCCAGTAATTTTTATATGTGGGGGCTACAAAATTGTTAAGATAAAAAATAACAAGCATAACAGAAAAGACTTAATATTCGATTAAAAATTTGTGACATAATTACAACTACAATTGTCCTCGACGGCTTTTCATAGATTGAAAGCGTTGAATGATACACTCATTATCAATAACAATAAATACATCTTTTTCTACGTACACGATCATATTATCATTCATCCATTGATCTTCCATCTAATTGCGCAATGAAGTCTTTATGAGATTCATAGCCGAAAACACCCTTTCCACGGAAGCCGTGGCAACCGGTAATATCAACGCCAAAGTCACAAGCAAATAAACCAACGGAAATACCCCACTTTTCTTTGTCTCAACCATCTTTTTTGCAAGAGAAGAAATTCCAAACAATCCTTGAAAGGTGGGATTAGATTGCACATCAAGAAAATAAGTTTCAAGTTGAATATCAAGTTCAATGAGTTGGACGCTTGAAAATTCATTAGGATAAAAATGGGCAAGGCGAATTAATTTTACCTTGTCAAATGAAATAAACAAATCATAGGGACAAAGGCATGCCACACATAGTAGTAACTCGGTGTTCGCCTCAGTGAAACGTTCATTAAGCTCATGAAGTTGCATATCAATGACCGCATAAAATATCTCAACACGATAATTATGCAAATTTGACCTTTTCGCCGCTTTACGTTGTGATCTTTTTATAGCAATGTATACATCCTCCATAATAGGAACTTCAATTTCAAGTTTCTCACAAAATGTACAAACTTCATCCAACAACAAGACCCATCCATCATCCCGCATCATTTGTAGTCGTTGCTTGCATACCCGGACCAAAGACATGGCATTTACAATATCTTGATCTTTCCTTTGCAATGCCTTTGATAATTCATTTGAAAACCCCAATACATTTTTCATTAAGTTCATACAAAAAACAAATTCAAAAGTATGCAATGAATCTATTACATTTTTTGCATCAAATCTATGCAAGGGGTTGATTGCATCCACTTTGACAATCTCAATAACACCAATTACGGAGGGGAACATGCTCATCAAACTAAGTAAAGTGCAAAAATGTGATCCCCAACGAGTGTCACCTGGACGTTGGAGAGATGTACTCTGATTTAGTCCTTTTCCCGTTTGAATCTCACCCTTTCCAATTGCACAATTAATGTTTTGAAGTTGTTGCTCACGAAGAAGGTCACGTCGCTTACACGAGGCTCCAACTAGATTAAGAACACTAGAAACCAAGATAAAAAGAGTCATAATATCATCATTTTTCTTTGCCACCACAACAAGAGCCAATTGTAGTTGGTGAGAAAAATAATGAACATAAAAAGCACATTCATTCTCCCTCAAAATAAGTGTTTTGAGACCATTGAATTCACCTCGCATATTACTTGCTCCATCATAACCTTGCCCACGTAGTCTAGAAATGCTCAATCCATGGTTTGCGAAAAGACTATCTATTGCCAACTTAAGCGACACGGCCGTTGTATCCTTAACATGCACTACACCAATAAAGCGTTCCATGATTTCCCCCCTTTTATCAACATATCTCAAGACGACAACCATTTGTTCCTTAATCGACACATCACGGGACTCATCAATTAAAACTGCAAAAAATGAATCTCCGATGTCTTTGATAATGAAGTCCACAATCTCACTTGAAATTGAATTAACAATATCTTTTTGAATATCCGGTGATGTCATTGTGTGATTTGAGGGAGCATTCTTCAATGCAACGACTCTAATATCAGGATTTAAATCACAAGAAAATTTCATATGTTCAAGAAAGTTCCCTTTATTTTTTGACTCTTCCGATTCGTCGCTACTACGAAATGCAAGCCCTTGGCGTAAAAGAAATCTAATAGAGTTGATTGATGCACTTAGTCCTGTTCGGTAATCCATACGAGCTTTGTCCGATTGCTTGTGTAAAATTGTCTCAATGTGTTGACTTTCATTCATTAAATTCGCACAAGCCTGCAAAGCCTGATTATGGGTACTAGTAGGACCTCCCACGTGAGTAACAAATCTCTCTTTCTTCTTCCAATTAGAAAAACCTTCGCCCACAAATACGTCCCCACCTGCTTGGTCACCCACATTTTTCTTGAAAAGATAACAACACAAACAATATGCAGCATTAGTAGTGATGCTATATTCTAGCCATTGAGAAAATTCATTAAACCAAGCAGGGTTAAAACGCCGCAATTGTTTGCCCATAGTTTTATACGGGAACGTGTGGCCATGAGGTTGACAAGGCCCCTTTTGTATATAGGCTCTACGGAGTTTATCTTCCAGTTTAGGATTGCCACGAGCAATTGGAGTTCGTAGGGCGGGATCGGCATGTAAATCCTCCAAAATAATTTCATCCGGTTCTATATTGCTGTCAATATGCGGTGTCGATGTCGACTCCAATTTTCTTTTATAAAACCTCTCCATAAGTTGACTGAATTGACAAAAAAAATTAGGTCCATTAATAACGCCAAAAAAAAATAGATTCAATAATATCCCCCAAAAAATTAGGTTCATTAATATCCCCCCCCCCCAAAAAAAAAATTGATGGTATAAATTAAATAAATACCAAATTGGGTTTGCATTTTAAATAATTTATCTTATTTGTCGATTACTTATTGTCTGTTCCCTATGTAGCCAATTGGGTTTGCCTTTTAAAGTAATGGATGGTTTCTGTTTTTTCTGAATTCCCAAGTCCATTATTAGTCATTTTTAAAATTTTGTTTATGAGAGACAGTTACTTGGGTTTTGCAGAGCTCAACACTAACTGCCACTTCCAACTAATGAATAGGTTCATTAATATCCCCCAAAAAATTAGGTTCATTAATATCCCCCCCCAAATTTTTTTTTTGATGGTATAAATTAAATAAATACCAAAACCAACTAAACTAAATATCAACTCTTTAAATTAACAAAACCCATCAACCACACAATTTCACAAATTTGAGAAGAAGCAAAAGCAAACCCATCAACCACACAAATTTGAAATACGGTACCTGTAGGCGCTGTATAGGCTGGTCTGGCGACCGAAAATGGCTCCTGCCGGAAATGGGGCTGTTTCTCTGCGCCGGAAATGACTTCTCCTCTCTCTCTCTCTCTCGGCAGTTGGCAGCTCTCCTCTGTTTCAGACTTTGAAACAAGAGATAAAATGTTTAGGTTTTAAAATTTGGGTTTTAACATCTGTTTCAGACTTTGTAAATACAACTCCCAAAACTTTTTTATTTCGACTTTTACCCCAAATATTTTATAAACCTACATTTCTAAAAAAAAAAAAAACCTCCGTGGGGGCTGGAGCCCCTGCTCGGCCCCATGTAGCTCCGTCGCTGGTTGGAGTGGTTTATATTTACTTTTTAATGTACAAGACTGGTGGTTTCGTATATATGAAGTTATATATACGAGTTAATTAGACTTTTCCCTAAAGGTTATGATCAAATTCACTTCAATCTCCGACGCTTCATTTTGTCCACATTGAACCTCAAACATTGGACATTTTTTCGAGGGTTGATCATTGTGGAATGAGGCGATCAATCACTGGCCCCCATGATTTTCATATTGCGATTCATTACTACAACCAGTTTTGAAGCAAAGAAATTTGGGTTCAATCTAAAAATATATGTTATGTATGTATGGTTGTTTAATTTGCAGGAAGTATGGTTATTTAAATCTACAAAATCGATTTTGCAATATATATATATATATATATAATAAAGTAGAAAACTTATGTATGTCATAAGCTTCAAGTATGATGTCATCAGATAAATTTTAGCAATTTTAGTTCCCCCTCATTTTTACTCTCCAAACTTTCACTTTGAATTCAAAATTGGGGTATTTTAGTAAGTCCTGCAAACAACTACCAGGTGTCATGGATACCAAGCCAAGAAAGGGATGACAACGTCCTTTCTCTCTCACCTTAGCCTCTAATATTTTCTCACTCCTTCATTCTCTCTCTATCTCAATGTCTCACACATTTTCTTTATTTTCTCTCCTTCTGGGTTTATTGAAGACTAGGATTTTAAAACCTTCATATGTTATCTAACATGTTTATTTTCTAACGCAGATCTTTTACACATGATGCTCCTATTGCTTGGAGATTCATTTTCTAAAGGTATTCATTATATCCGTCTCTTTTTTCTGGAATAATTTTTTTGCAATACAAATCTGATTGTTATGTGAATAGTTCATCTTCATATTGGATGATCTATTCTTCCTTACACAGATCTGATCGTTTGTACACATTTGACTTCACCCCAAAACGGTCGCTCTATTCCTCCTTATACAGGTATTCATCACATCCCTCCTTTTTTCGTACAAAAATCACGCATCTCTCTCTCTCTCTCTTTCAATCAAATCAAAATGGATCAGGCATGGTTACATTAAGTAAATCTGGTATCTAACAGAGGCTAAGAGAGCACCTTGGTATGTGGGTCGTAGCAGTCTTCACAAAATCAGATCGATCATTTCATTGTATTATTCTAACGCAACCACACCTGATCAGCACGGTTAGAATAATACAACGTGGGTTGTAGCTGTCTTCACAAAATCAAGCTTGACCAGAGGCTAAGAGAGGTGCTACGAGAGGTGGGTCGTAGCTATTTTCACAAAATCAAGCCTGACCAGAGGCTAAGAGAGGTACTAACAGATCGACCTTAGTATGTGGGTCGTAGCAGTCTTCACAAATACCAGAGGCTAAGAGAGGAGCTACGAAATTCGGCGCCTCTGTTCCTTAATTTCAATAAAAATCCAACGCCTTTGTTCACAAATACTAGATCGACCAAGGTGCTCTCTTCCTCTCTATGTGTGTTCTCTCATTCCGGTGTGGGTGAGTTTTTCCTTTGGATGTTTCAAATAGTTTCTTACATAATGTTCTCTTATCCCCTGTTTCATTTATTGAAATCCTCTAATAATTTTCATTATTTTTGCAGGTTCGTATTTTTAAACATTTGTATTTTTGCAGGTTTGGTACTGAGTTTTTCCATTACCATGTATTTTATAGGTTTGGTTATTTTTTTATTTTTCCCATTTCCCCTGTTTCATTTTTGCAGGTTTGTAAGATATTATGATGGGTACAGATTTCAATTTTTCTATGGTGCGAGTGTTCGTTGGTTGTGGGTGACAGCGATTAAGGGAGAGGGGTGGGGTTACCAGGTTGGGGATAGGATTAGCGGGAAGGGAAAGTTTTTGGCGGTACTAGGTTTAACTTGGTTTGGTGAATATACGAGCATAAGGTACCCGTAACTGAACAGGTTCTGTGAGTTCAGTTACTAGCAGTGGCATGCATATATCATTATTGATTGAGCATGCTTTATTGGCATTTTAATTCACTTATAAGTTTCAGGTAACTGTTTAATAAACGGATCCTAAGGACCCCAGGCCCCATACGTTTGCATGTCTTAGTAGGTTAATTGCTAAGGAATATTTGCAATCCATAATCTGTAGGCCCAAAATTGGTTCTTTGTTTATATGTTTTTATTTTTATTCTATTTTATAGAAATCAATAACGACAAATGATTTCTTAATCATCTTTGTTTATTCTTCAACGTTTTTATTTACATTTACATCTTTGTTTCTTTCTTCCTATTTGCCAAACGATTTTTTTTATTAACTGTTCATAATAATGTTTTAATTTACTTTCACTTGGTATTTTTGACATTTGTTTCTCAATATAAAGTTTTCACTATGCAGGTTACCGTATTTAAAACAGGATGCACAACAATATAAACTATTGTATATAGGACTTTATCTTCTTATTCGGGGAGGCCACAAACCCTTCGGTTTATGCCATTTGTGATTGTCATTTGTGATGAATGTGTGAATTATATTTTTGTTGGAACTTTTTAAACTCACTTGAATTTAAAAATAAATTCAGCCGTGACACTATCATAGTCGTTGATAATCATACTTTATACACCACATTCTATACACCACTGGGTGGGGGGGAATTACTGAGATCCATAAGAGAGACTGACAAGAATTGTAGACATCAATCATAATCATCAATGCACCTCTTATTACGGTATCTCACTCTCTTTCTATAATTTTCGTTTGTGTCCTTTGTTCGCCATCATATGTACGCAATTAGGTCCTTCTAAGACCATTTTTTATTCATAGATGATGCACGATTAAATGTTTTAAAATATTATTATCCAAACAACGAACCACCATTACATTGATAATAACCTTAAATAGTAAACCTTTGTCGCAATATGTATATGTTTCCATGTAACTGTTATTCTATGGCTATGTCATTGTTTTTTGTGTAGATGTATGGGTTACTTTGAATGTTGATCACTCAGATTTTATAAATACTTAGTGGGTAAGGTCTCACATAACGAATGGCCATAAACTTATTTGTTACAAAGTCTCTCTTTGGGGAACTCTCTAGCGTCATTTTAGCGAGATAGTGTATTTGACATATAATTAATAATTAACATGGTTTATATGATATTTGACTATCTATTTCCATTGACTAACTATATTTTTTATTTTTTATCAGGTCGCATTTTGAAAACTACGGACAATCATTACAGTGGAATACGTGGGACAACCTTAATTAATATATGTGATATTTTTTAAAGAAGTTTGTTTTGTTAAAATATTTGTTTGATGAATCTGGACTTTTTGAATATTGTACGATTGGTTGCTACCCCTTAAGCAGGGTGGATAGTCCAATAAATAAATGAGACTATGCCCATTGTTTTTTAATTTACACTTTGTTAATTTGAGACACAATGTGAATTCAATTGATGAGTATTGTATATTCAATGTTATATGCAAGTCTATTTGATGAATTTAGACTATTCGAATGTTGTTGGACTATTTGTTTTTTGTTAAGCAGGGTCGATAGTCCTAAAAAGAAAGGCGATTGTGGCCATTTTTTTAAAAATTACATTTTGTTTTGTTTGGGAATGAAATTTGTGCGATTTTGCAATTACGTGTTTTGAAAATTTGTCGTTCTGTGATTATCAGCATGCCTTCAGGTACGGGCATACCCTAGTATATATATATATATACAGTCCTCCTCTTGTGCGGATTAGTTCGCATTTTAAGAGTGCGGACCGGACATATGTCATCTAGCGGTGAGCCCAGAAAGAGAGAGAGTGTGCCTATAATTTAGGTGATAATTTCAAGGTGCACCGTCCACCTAAAAATTATCACCTAAATTATAGGCACTCTCTCTCTTTTCTGGGCTCACCGCCAGGTGACATATATCCGATCCGCACTCTTAAAATGCGGACTAGTCTGCACAAGAACATGATTGTGTGTGTGTGTGTGTGTGTGTGTGTGTGTGTGTGTGTGTATATATATATATATATATATATATTTATATATATATATATATATATATATATATATATATATAGAGAGAGAGAGAGAGAGAGAGAGAGGGAGAGTCTGGCTCCTATGCGGATTTTCTATGCGGATAGAATGCGGATTAGCTAATGTCCAAATGAGTCTTAGGATCGCGTTTTGTCTTTTATGGACCGCCTAGGGACCACCTTCTTTTTCTAAGGGTTTTGGGAATATGAATTTCAACCCCAATGATTTCTAAGGTCTTTTAAGCTTATTTTAACGCTTAATTAATCTGGAAGTCTAAGTGTAGAAGTTTTAGGGCTACTGCTACTTCTCAAGCTTCTTCCATCACTATCGTATTGGAGTTCTGAATAGCGAGGATTATCTATATAAATAGTTTCTTCAGGGAGTTTAGAAATTGCAAGAGGTTTTGATGGAAAATATTCTAGTCTTAAATACTTTATACGGTATCGTGGGTTTATCTGTCTAGTTTCTTTATATATTTGATTAACAATATCAATTATATCGTTATCTATAAATGCATCTAAATTATTATCACTATAAGATGCTAAAAATCTACGGTATGTTCTAGGGGCAGCTGTTTCTTCGTTTTTAATGAGAGGGCGAATTCCTCCGGCTCTAACTAAAATAACATTTGTTTCAGGGAATCTTTTTCGTCTAATAAATTTTAATACGCCTATGCTGTCTTTAAGTATCCTAGTATATTCTTGATATTTTTCAGATCTTGACAGTTCTTCTGCAAAATCTTCAGTTCTTAATTTTTTTCTAAAGATATCTTGGATCCCAGTTCTAATTATTTATATTTTAGGTACTTCTCGTGCTAACCACTCAATAACCCGGTCTATATATTTGAAAGTACCACCTGCGTATGTTAAAGCAGTTTCTATAAGTTCTTTATCTTTAGGGTTTGTAAGAGTCCAATCTTGGATTTTTCTAGTTAAGTCTAAATTTGTTTGATTAACAAATGCTAAAAAGTCTTTAGTGATTTGTAGGCTCATATAAGTTTCTTTTACAACAATAATATGTAAAAATAGTTAAGGATTTGGTTCGAGTTATACCTTCCTTCTGGTCTGCAATATCTTTATCTTCCATTATTCTTCTCTTTAGCCTTGCTACTATTCTTCTCCGGTCTCGACCTCCTAAAACTCCATCTTTATGTGTCGCACCTCAATCCACTATTTTAGCGTTGAACCCATTTTCTACCTGTACGTCTTCACGCCTAACGCCCACCTGGCTAACAACTCACGGAAAATCAGCACTTGACGGCGGTGCACCAGTATAACACCTTGTGTGCTACACCAGAGGTTCCACACAATAGTCCTCTATGAACAGAAAGTTGGAGACAATTTAGAAAATAATAACAACTTAACATAAAAGATTTCTGGAAAAGAAAAATACTTTCATTCCATAGCATAAGTAGTTACAACTCTCCCCTCTCCCCTAACTATGAGAGGTTTACTCACTCATGTACATATTACTCACTACAAGCATGCTTTGTCTCTCTAATATCTAATACTGGAATTCTAGCAACTGATATCTAAAACTCAACTGGACGCTCCCTTTTATAGCTCAAGGGCACTACAAATGACTGGTAACTGGCTACCAAAAGTAATCTGGTGGAAATATATAAATTATTAAAGCAACTTTGTCTTAGGAATCTTATCTACTAGGTCTACAGGCTCTTAACGTCTTGCGATAATTGGGGAACCTTTTTCTTTTTGAAAAGAAAGGCCATCTTATGGAGCGTGCCAAGTCTTTATCATGAGTCTTATCATCTTGTAATTATCGTGCACCTAACGTCTTTAGTTGTCTTATTTTATCTTTATGAAAGGAGGCTGTCTGGGCCCATGTGGGGCAGGTCCCAGTTGTCTTCATCTTTATTTTACAAGGGAATTATTAGTCTAAATAATAGAGTCTTCTATCTTTAATAATTCATTGAGTAGGGTGGTTCCTTTCTCTATTCTATCTTTGTCTTCCTTTTCCTCATATTCATCTTCTCCTGGTAGAGCATTATTGTTGAAGAACTCATCAATGAGACCTGTCACTCTAAGGCTCGTTGGCAAAGAAATTTCCACCATTTCCTTAGATTCTTTCTTGGGTCTTCCATTAAATGGCTTATCAGCCTGGATAATGAGATCTTCCTTATGGTATGCAGTATACCATTTATCTTCGCCTATTAACAATTCCATGATCTCTATCGTCTCCATAGCTTGGGCAATCTGGAGTTTGGAATTATTAACAATTAAGTCTTTAGTTTCGTCTTCTACTAGAATTTCTATGTCTTCAAAGGAATAATTAAAAAATCTAACAAGTCTAATTTTTTAACTCTCATTCCTCTGCAAGGACTTGGATCAATCTGCTAGATTAGAAACTTCATGTCCACCGTCCCGTTCTGGTATTAGCTTGTGCAATCGAATATTCTAGTTTCCTTCGTGTTGTTGGAATTTTGACCATGACTTTTTGCTTGTGCGGAACCTTAAGCGCGTGAGTTGTGTTTGATTTGTGCGGGTTGGTCGAATCCCTACACCGGCTGACCATTTTCAGTGCAGAACGGAACTATGCCCAAATGTTGCCTGAAAGTCATTTGAATGATGCCTAGAAATAAGGCAACGTCCCTAGATATGCTCGATAGAAGGGGTCGCGAGACCTCAGCCTGCTAACTAGATATGTGGAGGTATCCCTTCACGACCAGCTTCTTAGAGGGACTATGGCCTTTTAGGCCATGAAAGTTTGAGGCAATAATAGGTTTGTGATGCCCTTAGATGTTCTGGGCCACACGCACAAGAAAACTCGGTCACGCTATCGGGAGAACCCGGTAATGAACCTTGCGCGAACGAAAAAACTCGATCACAGCCCGACAGCACCCGATAAGGAACCTCACGCGTCGGTAAATTCTGGCGAACAGGGGAAGGAAGTCTTCTACCTTTTTAACATACTCATGGACTATTTTTCTAAGAGCAATAGCGTCTTCTACTGTCTTTATCTGAATGAGTCCAATGAACTCATAGTCTTCTAAGGTGATCTGGGATATGTCTGCTTTTCTAAAAAGATAAATTTTCAGAACATCTTTGAAGAAACCTCTAATCATTAAGGCATCTCCATTAATTTTGGATAATAACATTTTAAAATGTTTAATAATGTTATTAACATCTTTCTGATAGTCTTCTGATATAGGAAGATTGTTATGACCAAAAGGTATAACAATTTTAGTCTTAAAAGTCTTTTTCTGATAACAAAAATCAGCAGGTCTAGTTTTGGAGGATTCTCCAAGAGTCTGAGCATAAGTCTGAGTCTGTGGTCTAGGAGAAGCAGTCCCACTAAGTTGGGTTACTGCAAGTCTTTGGAGTCTCATAAATCTAACAACAGCTACCAGATTTCACTTGAATTCTATCTAAAGTCTGTTTTTTACATTCCACCAAAGGGCATCTGTGAGAGTATTTTCATCTTTCAAAAATTCTCGTCTAAATTTGATCAAGTCTGGATATCTTTGATCGGGTCTATATTGGGGAAAATACATTATCTCAATGAGTCTATTTTGAGTAATAATCTCTTGTCTAGATTTTTCAGGAGAAACTAAGATATCATCAAAGTTCTCTAGGATTGGTCTTTCTTGAGAGTCTTGAATATGAGTTGGTCTTTGCGTTACACCAGCATTTGGTCTTACGCATCTAAGATAGTCTGCAACATCTTCTCTGTTCAGTCTATTTGTTCTAGAGGAACTTATGTTGTCTAGGTCTTCTGTTTGCAACATAAAACATGAAATCATTTTAGTGTTAGCAAACATTGGCGCTGTTGATATAATGTTTCGAATGGTATTTGTACTTCCCTTAATATGTATAACAGAGAAATCATAACCATTAAGCAATTGTTTCCATCTAATAAGTCTATTAGTCCTTGATTTAGACAAGTCTAAGTTTCTTAATTTTACTGCATAAGAAGAGTCGGTATAAACAGTAAAATATTTAGGTCTAAGAAAAAGCCTATATTTTTCTATTTCCCTTACTATAGCTAAAACTTCTTTTTCATGGGAAGTGTATCTTGTTTATGGGTCTGTAAAGGTTCCAAAACTATATCTACAAAGTTTCTTCTTTTTTGTCTGATGATCAATGGCAAAGTATATTGCTCCTTATTATTTATTAGATGCATCTGTTTCTACTATAAACTGGTCTTCTGCATTAGGTAGTTCAAGTAAAGGGATATTTTTGAGTGCATCTTTAATTTGTCTTATGACTTCAAAATCATCTTTAGTTTAATAAAAATGATTAGTTTTGTTTGTTCCTTTTAATTTGGCAGTTAAGCTTTGTCTTTTTGAGGCAAGGTCTTTAATAAAGTCTGCACACAATTAAGCAATCCTAAAAATGATTGTAACTATTTTCTATCTTTAAGTTTGTCTGGAAACTCAAGAATCTTTTTAGTTATGTGTTCTGCCAAGGATAATTTTCCTTTATTAATATGCATTCTCACAAAGCCTATCTCAGTCTCAAATAATTGCATTTTCCTTTCGAAAATAACAATAGCATGCTTGTCTAATTCCAAAATGATCTTTTTAAGATGGTCTACATGCTCTATCTCAGTCTTACTGGCTACAAGAATATCATCTATATAAACAAGACAAAATTTTGAATAAGGTCTAAATATATTATCCATTCTTCTTTGGAATACTTGAGGAGAGTTCAAGTATCCAAATGGCATTACTAGCCATTCGTATTTTCTTTGGAGCAGACTACAGACTGTCCAAGTAATACTGTCTGGATGCATCTTAATTTTCCAGAAACCTGATTTAAAATCAAACTTACTGAATATAATTCTATCTTCAATCAAATTATTCTTGTCTAGTATCTTATAAGAATCGATTTCACAATTCTTATTTAATTGCCTATAATCTATAACCATTCGTCTTTTTTCTCTTTTACGTTCAGATTCATTTTGAACATAGAAGGATATGCTATTATGTCTACTTTTACTTTATCTAATAATGCCTAAATTAAGAATTTCATCTATGTATTTTTTGAATTCTTCCCTATCTTCTTGTGAATATCCTTTCTTATAGGTTCCACCATTAATAGTGGTGTCTGGGTTAATAGGGGTGATTTCACAATAACTTTTATCTTTATCCCACTTAGCAATGGGATTTTCTCCTAAAGTAGGCTCTGCTAGTTGCCTAATCTTTTCCTTTTCTACTTCTATATCCATTTTCTTTTGTTTGGATATAGCTTGAACATGTAATAAGGTGTTCTGGGCTTGATATAAAATGTCTTGTTGTATAAGCGCTATTTGCTTATAACACTTTTGGTCTGGACACTTACATTCTTTTTGTAAGGGTTTAGTAATGTCTAGGGCTTCTTGTTGGGTTGTAGGTCTAGGTCCATCATGCTCAGCTGAAGAACTCTGATGTTTTATAAGTCTATAATTGGGTTTGACTTGCATAAGGTTAAAGGCAATCTTGTGATCTATTAGAGGAGCTTTAATATTAAATTTCTCTATATCACTAATTAATATCTTATCATTATACTGAGTATAAGGATGATATTTACTAATAAAGTCTTGTCCTAAAATAATGTTTCCTATGAAACGAGGACGAGGATCCATTGTCCAAAACCGGTGAGTAACGATTTTGTTGGTCTGATTTCCTAATTTAAAATGAATAGGAATAGTCTGGAAATATAAGGTAAATGGATCTCCATTATCCACTTTCCATAGATTTCTTGAGTACTTTCTAAAAAATAGTCTTCAGGGAAGGCATTAGCCTTGTAAATACTCTGAGAGCATCCTGTATCTACAAAAGCTAAAAGTCTTTTAGGATAGTCTTTGTGTTGAACAAATAATTCTACAAAACAAGCATGTGGTTTAGAAGAAATTTCTAAATTGTTCTTTTCTAAAATAGATATTCCTTTTTGAGGTTTATCTATAAAATCTAAGGGTATTTTATCTTCTGAACTACTATCAGAATGGTATTCTTCTAAATTATAGGAAATTCCTTTTCCTTTGAAGTCTTCATTTTCTTGCAATCTTTTGGCTATATTTCTATCAATGTTTTGATAATATGTTTTAATATCTAAGTTTATTTGAGCGTCATACTAGCTAGTATAAATTCCTCTAAATCTAGTTCTCCAACAGTCTTCATGATAGTGTAATTGACAAATAATATAAACTATAAATAATTTTATTTGTATAATCTTAAAGCATTCTATGAATTTAAAGTCTTTCTTGCTACATTTCATTTCAAATGTGCAATAATGTCTTTCATCAAAGTAGCATCTAGGTATATAGGTTAGTAACTCAGGATTACTAACTGTCCATCTTTTCTTTAAAAATGGGCTTAGTATGCACTTAGACCAAGATTCTTCAAAGTCTATATATTCATTATCTAAATCGTCTTAATTAGTCTGCATCATATACAAGTGTAAAGTATCCCGAGAGTCTTCGTACTCATCAGTATCACTATTATAGTCTTCTGAGTCACTATCTGTATATGCACTATAGATACTAGTATTGTCATCATCTTCTATGTCTGATATTTCTATAGCATATAGAATATGTAATTCTTCTTGATCTGCATAGTCTAATATTGTATTAATAATCTTAATACTTTCTTTACCTTTCTTATTAGGGCAGTCTTTAGCAAAGTATCCTTCTTTGCCGCAAGTCCAACATTCTTTGGTGGCAGTCTTAGATTGAGCTACATCTTTTTCCTTCCTATAATTAGGAACCTTCTTATACTTACTAGTGTTCTTCTTAAAATATCTTCTTTGATTAAATCTATTTTTCTTAGTCTTAGGGTTCTTTTCTCTAAAGGTAGTAGATTGTCTAAATTTATACTTCTTTGGAAATCCTAAAGGTCTAGTCTTAAACTTCCTATGTTTCGATTCTAATTTCTTTTTGAATTTCTTAGGTTCATTACCACATCCCCATTGGATTGAAGCAATGTCTCTTTCATCTTTAATTGGAGGGATCTGTTTAAAAGTTTCTTCTATCAACTTTCCATGAGTTATATCCCGTCTTTTAGATATGATATAGTCTTTGACGAAATTGATTCTTTCACCAATGGAGTTATTCTTAACTCCAGCTACTCCTGGCTAATTCCTATATTCATTAATTAGGATTTGTCTTATGGCTGGTATCTTCCTAAAGTATTCATCTTTTAAGGTTTCTCCAAATTCTTTAATTTGGTAATATAACTGCTCATAATTATTGTTATATTCATTTATCTTATCTAATTTGCAAATTCTAAGGAGGGTTAACTTAATTTTTTCTAGGTCTTGTTCATTGATTTGAGCTAGATGTCCCGCTCCAATGAATTCTGATGTGAACAATTGAATATATTCTTTAATTGATCTTTCTTCTAAGTTTTCTTTCATCTTCTCAACCTTTGCTAAGGAGTCTTCATCTGTAGCCTTTCTTAAACTATCTAAGTAATCTTTTGCAATACCTCTAATGGATTGCTCAGCGTACTGCTTACATGAAGTTGTATCCCATTGTTCATTAGATGCAAAACACATGTTCATCTGATTACGCCATTCATCTAAGGCCTTCTTATATCTTGAACATGCTCTAGGTTAAGGTATATACCTACTGGATTTATGGCTTGGCTTGCCATAGTCTTAACAGGAATAAAACTCTTGTCACTAGTTGAAAAGTCTTTTATATAATCAGGTTTAGTCTTAACTAAGGTGCTTGAGTATATAGGAATATTTATTCCTATTGGTTTTCTAAAAAGTCTAGGAGCATCTTCTAGCCTACTACTACTTTTTATCTCTTGTTTACTAGGCTCTACTTGTGTAGATGGCATTAATCTTTGTTCTCCTTCTTCTATTAGTCTTAGGTTTCTAATAAGTTCTTTTGTATTCTTAGATTCTTTTAATTTTAATATACGCTCTTGAGTTATCATATTAAATCTTTCTCTTTCTTGAAATCCAACCGAATGACTTTTCTTAAGGTGATCTTTAAATGTCTTCATATCCAATTCTGAGGGTTCTTGTCCAAAGTTTTGGATCCTAGATTTTTCTTTAATTATGTCTTTTTATTCAAATGTCTTCTAGGTCTAATTACAGGGGCTTGTCTTAGTAAATTAGCACTAGTCTTATTACTATATTCTCCTTCTGAAGGATCATTGATTATGGCTTCTCCCATATTCCTAAATCTAATTTCTTCGGTTTGGATATTCTTATTGACAATCTTAGGAGGACCAAACTGGATGGTAACATTTCCAGTGACGTCGTCTTGATTAATAAACAAAGGTTTATTTTGTATAGTCTTAGTTTCTTGAAATTCTGGAAATTGCCAGAGGGTCTTAGCTTTTTTTTTCATAGGTCCAGTATTCCTAATACTGTAAGTATGATTATAGTCTGAAACATTGGTTATAACTAAGATTTCTTCATTAAGTCTACCGCTAGGAATTCCCGATTGCATTTATTCATAAGGAAATTGGGAGAACTTCACATAGCTTCGGAATTCTATATTTATATTAACGTCTGGGATAATATAATCTTCATAGCCACTAGCATATAAGATTAACTTAAAATGTCTGGCTGTGTCTACGGTTACTGTAAATGTCGGAATGATATTAAAGTATCCTATGTTGTCTGACATTTCTAATTGGGCATCCCAATAAGGATTTTCTCAAAAAATTTCCATCTTTTATCTACTAAACAACATAATATGTTGATATTATTCTGAAGTCTATATATGTAATCTTTGGATTCTTGCTTGAAAGAGTACAAAGGTTAGGAATTGGAACTTCCAATCAGTTCCTCTAGATCTAAGCCATTCTGAATCAAACACATGGAGCTCAGTATAGGATTTGTCTAACACATGATTTTTACAATGATAGGTCATGTTATAATGAGGAGTCATAGGAGTGTCACCTTCTTTAAATAATTATATGTATCTAACAGCTGGAAGTTGTCCATTATGAATGGAATCTTCAACAATCTTCCAGTCAGCTTCACCCCATTCTTTCCATTGGAGAGGATTGGTGAAATTTCTTTCTTTCCACCATATCCTAACATTGGAGGATGAATCTTTAAGTCTTTGGAGCATATGATTACTCTGTCCAATATTTGGGATAGAGCTAACTATCTTACTAGTCTTATCTAATCCGTCATTTATGACTCGTCTACCTATGGTATTCCTTTCTCTAGTTTCTATAGGAGGGGATTCTCTAAATTTACAGGTGGCAACCTGTTTTTGTTTAAGTCCTTTTTCAATTCTTTCTAAGAAGTCTGAATAATCTTTTTGTCTTTTTATCTGACCAAGGATTTCTTGTTTAAAATTCTTATTCTTTTTTCTTGTCTTCTCAGAAATTTCTTCACCATGTCTAGCTAGAGAATTAATTAGGGATTTCGCAACATTTGTAATATAGGCTTTTATTTCATTATATTTTTCTTATTGTTGCACAAATCTAGCTTCTATAGATTCTACAGTCACTTCTATTTTATCTAAACGAGTTAGAATAAAAGGATAGTCTATTTCTGCTTGGGAATATTTATTATATACGGACTTAAATCCGTTTATAATTTCTTTATATTTTTCTTCTACTTGGGTCATGTTTAGTCTAAGTTCATTAATAATACTATCCATCTTAGATAGGTTATGGCCTTCCATGTTATTAAGATAATTTGCTAAATTTTGTTGGAATTTAACAAAGTCTGTGTAGAAGGTAGTTAATCCTTCTGTCTTAGCTTTTAAATCTAGATGCAAGTCTTTAACAAAGCTACTGTTATAGTCTTGGGTAGCTGCTATGGATGTAGAAATTAAATTGAATCTCTCTAAGATGAATCTAGTTGCTTTAGTAGCGTTGGCAATCTCATTTTCATTTATCTTATAATAAAATCTATCATCATTTATCTTTTCTAAAATTCTTTGATAAAAATCTGATAAAGTCTGAATGGAGAGGTCTCTTGATACCTCGTTCCAGTCTGATCTAACTATCTCCATTAGGAAGATAACTATCTAATCTAGGGATAAACTCAGCTTGTTCTTTAGTAAGTTTAGTTAACTCACTGTCTTGATTTTTAGTTAAAGTTTTAATTTCTAAAATGTCTTTGTTAAGGACTTCTATATGATTAGTCTTAATATTTATTTCTTGTGAAACATCTACTAAGTCTATTGGGATTTGATTATCTATTTCTAGTAGTGTTTTAGAGATATTTTTTATCTCTGTTTCTAGGGTTTGAGTGTATTTTATTAATTGTTTTAATATAAGGAGTATACACTTGTTTTGGTCTATTATGCTATTAATAGCACTAGCAGTAACTTGTCTACTGTCTGCGTGTTTGGCTGGGATGTGTTCGGAGCGTGAACAACCGTCTATGTGAGAGGTTAAACAACCTACTGAGTCTAAATCAGTTATGGGTATAAGTTGGTAGTCTGGGTTGGTTCCAAAAATATCTTGGTAAATGCGAGAGATAAATCCCAAGGGCATTAATGTATTTTTACTATAAGTCTACAAGGAGCGTCTTATGGCTCTGATACCAGAATTAGGGTTTTGGTCGGAATTTGGTGAGTTTCTAAAATCTTTAAGGTCTTGATACCAATTTGGGTTTAAAATATAAATCTGTTAAATATATAGTCTTAAAATAAGTTTTTAATATAAGACAAGAGGGGGACCATCTAAGGAAAATAACAAAATGTCTTAGAGACCACGAGGGGACCACGGGAGGAAAAGGAAAAAGTCCGCACCGAGTTCGCACGGTTTGGTCCGCACCAGAGATTATCTGTGTATATATATATATATATATATATATATATATATATATATATATATATATATACTAGTGTATGCCGATGGCTTATCTTGGTTTTGGCCCGGGATATTCGTGTCCACATCACATATAAGATTATTTATCAATATGTACAAAACTGTGGGCCCAAATATATTTTTTTTAAAAGGCCAACTTTATACAAAATTTATCAAGAAAAATCACACTAAGTTATACATAGAGACACAAACAGAGGCACACAAACAGAGGAGCAATTATGCAGCGTGCCTTCAGTAATATGATAAATTGTAATAATACATTCTAATCCCTTTAATATTTATGTCATTATTATGTGTTTTTTAACTATCCAAACAAAAAGTAGATGACTTCCTACATCACAACAGACTCCACACATCCATGACACAATAGTAAATAAAATACATCGTTATTGAACAATACAAAACATTTGATCAAAGTAAGAACAGCCACACTATATGATACTATTACATTCTTTAACAACCTAAGCATGTCTTCTGACCTGTTAGTGTCTCAATTTAGCAAAGTGACTATGAGGCAAAAGCATACAGGGGGGCTCCATTTTTTTGTCTTTCCTCCCTTTAACCTAACAACCAACATGCAATTTACCAGACGATCCAAGTTAACATCCTTTCTAGTTTATATGATAATCTGAGAACGCCAAAAAAGAAAAATGAAGTCAGAATTGACATTTGTGTTCAACATTAAAAGTTTAGAATCACTAGAACCCAAGATTTCTACTATTATATTTCTGTAGGAAATTACGAAATGAAGCATGATTTATACCAACATGATACCAATAGCAACTACTAATTAACATGACTGCACGATAGTTGTAAAGTGTCGTATTAATGTCTATTGAGAAACTAAATTTCATTTATGAAAACCAAATAACACTGATGTAAAGCACACCTTTAAGAAGTATATTAAAGTTTTGGGCCAAATGAATGCCACTGAAAAATAAAGGATTTCAAAGAAGAGGTATTTGACCAGGCGAATCACAACTAAAAATCATCAGCGCTTCTAAACAATTCCCCTACGCACCATTTAGATTCATAATTCTTCTCATCAGTACAAAAATATTTACCTTCAGTCTAATCTAATAACAATTGTTTGACAGAGTAAGCCAATTAATATAAACCACATTGAGATTGAAAGAAAATTGTATTTTCCGTCCCTAAGGTCAAATATCACACGCATACCAGTTCATATTTAATCAAAGAAATCGGAGAAGATAAATCGACCTGTCATAGACTACTTCTTTCTAACAAAAATTGTTGAGACATAAAGTCCCACATAGAAAAAGTAGAAGCTTGCATTTCAATATATAAGATCCTCGGGTCCCTCCACTCATAACTAATTGGTTTTGAGTTGGATGCTCCAATATTTAACATGGTATCAGAGCAGGCTATTCATGGCCCAACGACCCAATTGCTCCACGTCACCCAATAAAAAAGTGTCCACGTGTTTGGCTCAATTAACGCCACACGTGAGGGGGCGTGTTGAGACATAAAGTCCCACATAGGAAAAGTAGACGCTTGCACCTCAATATATAAGATTCTGGGACCCCTCCACTCATTTTTAGGTTGGATGCTTCAATATTTAACAAGAACATTAAAATCGAATTCGAATACTCTCGATTAAACCTATTATTTTGTGTCATATCATTAACATTGTGATCCTCCCTCCTCCTAGCCTTCAATCAACGACATCATCCATATTCAATCCCTATCCTTCCTAAACCTCATCCCCACCAATGCATAATAATCACCATAGTTGTAAGAGGCAAAAGGCGCACCAAGGTATTTGTGGAGCCTAGATGCTAGGTGAGGTGCGCCCATGTTCGAAGTGAGGCGCAAATATTAATTTTTTTATAAAATATAGATATATTTTTTTTATGATCTAACTATTAAAAGAGTAGTAAATAAATATTCTAAGAACCTAATTGAATAAATATAATTAAATTAATTTGTATTAATAAATAAATTGCAATAAGTATACACAACTGAACAATCTTTAACATCGATAAATCAGTTTACTAGCAAAAAATACAGAAATTAATCAGTTCAATTCATTGTTGTGTTCAATATATAAGAGAGAGAAAAAATAGAGAAGAATGGAAGCTTATTAAAATAATGAAAAATGTTTGCTATTAAGTTGCTGTTTCATAACAATTTAGGGCTCTATATTTTAAAGGAAAAAACTGCTGTTTCGTTTCAAATTAAATTAAAGACAATACACTCTCCGTTCCAAATTAAGAGTCTACTATTCTATTTTGGATTATCCCAAATTAAGAGTCCACTGAATGAGTGTATCCTTAATCTATACAAAAAAATGAATATGGACTCTTAAGTTGGGACAAAGGTAGTATTATATAAATGTCTTATTTAAATATCAGGTGAGTTACATGTGTCGTTTCCGTTATTTTTTTTTTCCAGAAGTACCAATGTTCAAACTTTGAGGTTCAATGTGGGAAAATCAAAATAGCAAAGACCAAAGTGAGACTCATCCCAAACTTTAGGGGTCTAAAGTTTAATTAACTCTCATATTTACATATTCCAAATATTGTTACAGAATTCATTATTTATGCGAGGACTTTATTTATTAGGAGGTCCACTTCCTAAGATAACTGTTATTTGAAACACGACAGTGGGCTCTAGAGAGCAACGTTGAGGTAGTATAAAACATGAGGAAGGTTAGGAATGTTTTTCCTATTTCATGGAACGGAGTATTTTGCCTATTTCCACATAGAGATTTATTTTTCATCTGCACGAAGGTGATAAGGTGCGTATATGAAGGAAATTACCTATCAATTTGCAAGTATGGCTAAAAAAGTTGACCAAAACCAAGTCACAAAGTCTTGGTAATGTTTGATCCGAGATCCTACCACACTTTTATTAGTTTACGATTAATCATTATAGTTTCTCAACTATTCGAAATTTTGGTTGGAAATTTGACACCAAATTTAAATTTGGGACATATACCAAATAGTCCCTCGGACATTTTTTAATACCCATTTAGTCCAAATTTTTTTATTTTGCCTCAAAAAGTTTTTTGACACATATTTTGGAGAGGGAGTGCCGCTGGCGCGGACCTCTAAAAATAAGAGGATATTGAGTGCTTGAGGGACTAAATGGGTTAAACTAAAAATATGTGTCCTTTTTAAAAAATATATATTTATAATAGGGACTATTTAATAATTGACCCTTTAAATTTTACATTGTTTTGTCTTTTACAACTCTAATTTTTGTTTAGAAACCTATTGAATTTCGTATATAACCTTTTTATTCTCATATTTATGTCTAGAAGCCTGGTGCAAGCCAGTGACTTAACCAATGATACGGTTCTACTTATAACTTATTATTTCGTATTATAAATTTTTAAATAAGTTTGTACAAACGTCATGCATTGTGATTATCTATTATTAGAATTTTAAGTAACTTAATTATCCATCGTGTAGTATAACATATACCTATGTTGAATTATTAGGTAATTTAGGACTAGACATTCTACAGCTGACGTTAGGATTATAAATGAAGACGATTTTATGTGTCCTAGAATTAGATAGTGGTTTTGTGTTTAACTGCTAATTTTTTATTTATTTTTTATCTTGTTCTAATATTAACGTTATATTCTGTTGATCTTTTGATTTTTTTTTTGCTCTCTGAATAGCGTCTTTTGGCCATCAAAACCGAAACTGATCCTGATACCGACTTGTTAGTTGAAATTGCATATTTTAACGATGCTCACAAATGAGAAGCACTTTTGGCCAATGAGTTAGTGCATCCATCCCTAGTGGGACTGAGTAATCTTCTTCAACGTATCAACAATCCCATATGCTAACAGTCCAAAAGCAACTGAAATTATCATATTTTTTCTTGGCTCAGATTTCTTTTGAGCCCAGCAGCAACCGAAATTACCTTCTGTATAGAAAATCAGCCTCTGGAATTTAAATCCAAAGCAACGCATATGGGACTGTTAATATTATGGGCTGAAACAATCTGGGCTAACTCCCAGAAATCACTTGTCAAAGGATAAATCAGAGGCACGGGAATGTTAAATAGAAATTGAGTTTCGGCACAATTGGAGAAGAAATAAATGGCGTAATGGCTTACCAATAATGATGTCACATTATGGTATTTATAGTACTCAATGGAAAGGTCTAGAAGTAAATGGTAAAAAGTAAAATAAGTCTAATAAATAAAGCCCAAAACAGGTGGGCCAAATAATAAAATACTATAGTACTAATCTGATATCCAACACTCCCCCTCAAGTTGGGGCGAAGAAATCTACCAAGCCCAGGTTGCCAATAGATGAGTGAAGTAAATAAGGTCCAACTGCCTTGATGAGACAATCTTGTGAGGAGATTTTTGTTCGTTATCAATTTATATGTCAGATACCGCTACACCGTCGAAGAAGTTCAAGATCACATTCACATCAAGACGGATCCGAATAATCAAGGTTCTTCAACAAACAGTCTCCTTAAGGTTAACTTTGGTAAGGTTACGTTTTAGAGTACCTTAATAATGCACTTAGAGTATTGGGATTATTTTTCAAAAAATATTTTCTAAGTGTTGGAGCTTTGAGTGTTTTTTTTAATTTTTTTTTGAATTCATTATATCTAAAGTTTTTGTTCTCGGACACCTTTCCGTAGAAAAATCATAACTAATTAAAAAAATTAGAAAAATACGAAACTAGCCACTACGCGTTCGTATCGAAATTATCTACAATCATGGCTTGAAATCTCATTTGATAGGTCGTTCGAACGACATCCAATGTCGTTCAAACGACATGGCATGTCGCGCGAAGTTTTCCTGTTGTTCGAACGACAGTAGATCTCGTTCAAACGACATGATATCTCATTTGAGCGACCCACCGCCTTAAGTATAAATAGGCTTTTCCAACTTTGTTTTCATTGAGAGACCTGACATTTTTGTTCTGCACAAAACTGTGAAAAAAACATATTTAGGTTTTCTCCTTTTAGGGTCTTTAATCCCTTTTTTTATAATTCACAAATAAATCTCAATCTTTATGTGAGTTGTTTTAGAACCCAAAGAACATACTTTGCTATTGGTCATCCTTTGTGGGGAGATCTCTACAACCGAGAGCTGCGTGCTATTGTGGAGTCACTACGAAGTTTATGACTGCGTGTGATTGAGAATCTTCTACGTGTTGATTCTTTTCTGAAGACTGCGTGTCCTTGTGGTATAGCTGCGTGTGAACCATTGCTGATTTCTAGCCGATGCTTCGAACGTTTGACGAAGACACCGTGCGTTACACTTGTGGGCGATAATCAGGTTGTATGTAAGTTAATGGTCTTGTAAACTTGTCAAAGTTTTAGAAATTAAGGTTTTTCCCTTCGGGGATTTTTCCTGAATTTTGTATCGCATGATTACTTGATTTGTTTTGACACGTAGTTGCATATTTAAGGGATGAACTAAAATTGGTTTAAAATTAAGGAATTTGTGAAAACCACCAAGGCAATTAATTTTTTGCATTTTTGAAGAACGTGTGTGCTCGCGTTCAAATGATCAAATTATATATAAAACCCTTTTAACACAAACAAACCCTAAACATGCAGCAATATGTGATTGAATAAATTGATAATCTACGCAAGAACATTCAAACACATGCAATTAAGGAAAAATCCCCCTCAGGGGCAAAACCATTTATTTTTACTATAATTTGTAAGAAAACGGCTTACAATCGGATTACAATGAAAATACAAGTTGACTAAGAATTACCCTCGGGTATCGGATTCTGTAGTCGCGGCTGGAATTATCCCTTTCCAGTAGGGCTGCAATGAAGAAGAAGAACGGTCTCCTCCACAAGGGTTGAACAAACCAAAGTTGTGTTCTTGGGTTGCAAAAGGATTCACAAATATTTGGCAAGGATGTGTGAATCAAAACATGAGTCTTGGGACTCAAAAATATGAAGACTAGATGTATTTGGACTCTCAAATTCGTCTCCTAAAGTCTTGCAAAACAACTCTCCCGAAGTTGGTAATTATATGGAAATACATGAAGAGACCCACGATCTTAAAATGCTGAAATTCTATCCAGCGTACAGGTACCCCGAACCGGTTCGGGTACCCCTGCGAACCGGTTCACCCCCCCGAACCAGTTTGGGTCTGGGTTCGGGAAATTGTGCTGGGAACAGGTGCTTAAACACTAAGAAAAATTCCCAGAATTTTCAATGAACATATCTCCATTTTCAACGGGCCATAACTTGTTCACCGTAGCTCGGATTGAGGTGCCGTTTCTTCCAGTATCTTTGTTGCGGCAAGCTCTTCAACTTTCCAGTTGACCGGTCCTCCGGACGATGGCTGTAAAATTACCAATTTGCCCTTGAACATCCCTATCATGCCTTGTTTCACTGATTTGACTTCTCTTGCGTTCCACTTGCATTACGAGCCTACAATCAAGGAACGTGAAGTCGTTGATGCAGATGAGGGACATATTAGTGGAGATAATGCATGCTTGATTCCCGGAATTCGGATAGAGGCCGTCATTTGAGATCGTGAGGTGACGTGCCAAATGTAGCGGCGTACGACATAAATAAATGAAACATTTCGAACATGAGAAAAATGTCCTTACAAATCTCCCCCTATGTCTATGCCGGTACATACATAAAAAATCCGAATTATCAAATATAAAATTGCCTATACAAATCTACCTTCCCATGAACCCAAAACTGGAAAAGGTACAAATGAATAGTCTTCATCATTTTTTCTTCAATTCTTCAGGAATAACAGATCTTTTCTCATCAGGGTGTGTAATTCAAAGATCATCAATGTAGTACCTACACACATGAGATAAAGCAAAATACCAAGTGACATATCGAGTTTGAAATGATGAGATAAACATATATATATCAATTTATGAGCAAACTCAAATTTCAAAAACTCCCCCATAATTCATTCTCCCCCTTTTTATGATGTCCCCAAATAGACAAATTAGAGAAATAAACCAAATAAGCAAGTGCGGGGTGTCACTAGGATAAAAGCACACCATGAATAAACAGAAAGCAACCAAGTCGATGATAGCGTAAATGAAGTGGTGTGATCAAATTCGATAGGAAAATCAATGCATACAAACATGACATATGTGCACGATGAATATTGGATATTCCTAGAGAATGAACTCAAATGCTTCCTTTGGTGTAAAAGAGTGACAGTATAAGATATTGACTCAATCAAATCAACAAATCAAAGCTCAAAATGATTTTCACACCAATAACGTCCAAAATGATTTTATGCTTTTTCAGGACTTTCAAGGAAGTGCAAACCCGTTTAAAGATTTTCCAACCAAACTCCCTCAGATATAATTTTGAATAGAGGCATTCTAAATTCTCAAACTTTGGAGAATTGATGTTGAAACCTAAGTGGCCCATATTTGGCATGAATTGCTTTTTATTGCCTGTAAATTCTTTCGGGCTCTTTTAACCTCTTTGGACCTCGGATATTAAAATTCCTCCATTTTTTAGGTCCTTTTTAATGGTGGCTTTTGCGCAAAGGATAGATGATTACCTTTCACAGTCCCTCCCCATTATACAAAAACACACAGTCTTACCAAAATGGTTTTTACATGCATTCCAATCTTGTCAAGTTTTATCGCATATTGTACATTGTATAGACAGGATTGAGATGAAAACACGCAAGCCAATATGAGATAGACAAGTGCAATAATCAAATATAGCCGTGCATGTGTGCAATAAAGGATATAGGAGTCAAACATGTAGGAAGATATCACTAATTACATCTTAAAGACTCCAATCAATGTAAAGCACATGGATGAAATGATGTAGCCTCTCAAATCTCTATCAAACAGTCACATGGATATATGGAATGAAGTTGTGACTTGGCTAACTTAAATGCTCATCCATAAAAGGTGCAAAAACAGAAAAATCTTTTTGGCCTTTTTCAAAAAATATTATCAAAATAAAATCTTTTTGTGCTTTTTCTCAAAATTTTTCTTAAAGGAAAATCTTTTTGTATTTTTCAAAAGAAATATAAAAAGCAATAAGAATAAAACAAAGCTGTACAACTAAGCAATGGTACATATAAAACAGACTAGCAATAGGAAGCATATGATATGAACATGAAGGAGCATCCTATTCTAGACATAAACCAACCCCTCAGTCAACTGTGCAAATCCCTAAAGATTTCCTAAGACTCTCAAATCTAAGGGAATCTAAAGGTTTCGTGAAAATATCGGCTAACTGACGGTCGATGGGAACAAAACTCAGGGATACGACTTTCTCTTCAACTAACTGACGTATAAAGTGCTCACGTATCCTGATGTGTTTTATGCGCGAATGCTGAACTGGATTGCGGAATATGTGTATCGTGCTCGTGTTATCACAGGAAATGGTCATGGTGTCCTGTGAAATCCCATAATCCTCCAGCATTTGCTTCATCCACAAGAGTTGTGTGTAACAACTCCTGGCGGCTATGTACTCAGCCTCCGCAGTGGACAAAGAGATGGAATTTTGCTTCTTGCTCAGCCAGGAGACAAGAGCAGAACCAAAATAGAAACACCCACCAGAAGTTCTCCTACATCCATCTACATCCCCAGCCCAATCGGCATCCGAATAGGCGGACAGACGGTCATCGGTATCAAAGGAATACCAAATCCCGTATGAGAGAGTCCCACTTACGTATTTAATAATACGTTTTAGAGCAAGTAAATGTGACTCTTTTGGGGATGTCTGATATCGCGCACAGACTCCAACACTAAAGGCGATGTCGGGACGACTGACAGTCAAGTAGAGAAGACTACCTATCATACTCCGATATAAGGTTTGCTCTACGTCCTTGCCTGAAGTGTCCTTACTAAGCTTGGTAGTGGTACTCATAGGTGTACGGGCATGCTTAGCGGATTTTAAGCCAAATTTCTTCACTAGGTCTCTAGCATACTTGGATTGGGAGATGAACATCCCATCCTCTAGCTGATGAATCTGGAGACCAAGGAAGAATGTAAGCTCACCAAACATGCTCATTTCAAAATCACTTTTCATCTCCTCCTCAAAGTGATGAGCACTGTTCTAAAAAACCCGCCTAGGCTCCGCCTAGGCACGCCTAGGCTTGAGGCTTGGGAGAAACGCCCCGCCTTAAAATTTTCACGCCTTATTCTTGGTAAAACCCTTAAGGCACACTTTTTTCCAAAAACAACAATGCTTTAGTGAAACGATATTGCCTTTTAAAGAATTTTTTTACAAACCAGACCATTATATAATCCAAAATAATCAAATAGTATTTTAATTTGCAAATATTCAGACATATTTTTATGATATGTACTATTTTAGTTTTTTAATAGCCTTGTTATGGTTAAAAAATATTAAAATATATTAAGAAGGCCTAAACGCCTTTTGACGCCTTTTTACGCCAAGGCCCGCCTAGGCTTCTAAGACTTAAGGCTTGGCCTCCACGCCTCGATCACGCCCCGCGTTTTTTAGAACCTTGGTGATGAGCATGCTGGGAGCATGTGAATCCAAAGACTATGTCGTCCACATAGACCTGGGCAACCAAAATAGCACCGTCATCTCTCCTGACGAACAACGTCATATCTACTCCCCCTCTCTTGAAGCCACGAGCTAAGAGATAGGAAGTAAGCCTCTCGTACCAAGCACGGGGTGCTTGCTTCAAACCATACAAGGCTTTCCTCAGATAGTAAACGTGCTCAGGGTGATGAGGGTCTTTAAACCCTTTTGGTTGTTCCACATAAACCTCCTCCTGTAGAATTCCATTCAAAAAGGCACTCTTGACATCCATCTGATACACCTTGAAGCGCAGATGACATGCGATGGCGAGCAGAAGACGGACGGACTCAAGCCTCGCAACAGGAGCAAATGTCTCCCCAAAGTCTACACCCTCTATCTGTGTGTAGCCTTGAGCGACCAACCTAGCCTTATTTCTGATTATGGTACCATATTCATCCATTTTGTTCTTAAAAATCCACCGGGTACCTATCACATTAGTCTCACTAGGTCGGGGGACCAATTCCCAGACATTATTCTTTTTAAACTGAAGCAACTCATCCTGCATAGCAGATATCCAGTGTTCATCCTTGAGTGCTTCTTTATGGTTCTTGGGCTCGACTTTGGACGTGTAGCAAAGATGGCTAACAACGTTCTCTAGCTGAGCACGAGTCTTGACCCCTAGAGCGGGATCACCAACAATGGCAGAAGGGTCATGACTCTTGCGAACCCAAACAGGTGTGTCCCCTAACACAGGAGTAGGATCCACAGAGTGTGAGAGAGGAACAGGTAAATCACTGTCAGAACAATCCTCATCCTCACACTTAAGGTTAGGATTAATAACCGTTGAAGGTTCGTCATCTTGCATAGTAACGTTTATTGATTCCATAACCCTAGAGCTCTTCAGGTTAAATACCCGGTATGCTCTACTATTCGATGAATATCCTAGAAATATTCCCTCGTCGCTCCGGAAGTCGAACTTTCCTAATTGCTCTCTATCCCGTAGGATGTAGCATTTACTCCCAAAAACACGGAAATACGCCAGGTTGGGCTTCTTGCCGGTCCACAACTCATAAGGTGTTTGTAGTGTGTGTGGACGCAAATAAACCCTATTCACCGTGTGGCATGCAGTAGACACTGCCTCTGCCCAAAATCTCCTAGAAACTTTACGACCTAGAAGCATAGATCTAGCCATCTCTTGGATCGTTCTATTCTTTCTCTCAACAATCCCATTTTGCTGAGGAGTTCTCATAGCAGAAAACTCATGTTTGATCCCAAGGCTATCACAGTAAAAATCCACCTTTGCTTCCTTAAATTCAGTGCCGTTGTCACTACGTATTCTGTTAATAGTGACACCGTGTTGATTTTGCAGGACACGGCACTTAGTCGTTAAGAAATCTACAGCATCGGATTTCTCTCTCATAAACCTACAATGGAGTACCTGGAGAAATCATCTACCATCACGAGGATGTACCTCTTACCACCTAGACTCTCAGTACGAGTGGGACCCATAAGATCCATGTGAATCAACTCCAGAACACGAGAGGTGGTAATGAAATGCAACTTCCTATGAGGACTACGAATTTGTTTTCCCAACTGACAGGGTCCACAAACGGTTGAAGTTGATTTTCCAAGAGATGGTAAGCCACGTACTAGGTCCTTTTTAGATAAACGATTAAGATCTCTAACGTTCACGTGACCTAGACGTTGGTGCCACAGATCCATAGGAGTGATCGTGGCGCTGTTGCAGACAAGTGAGGATGTGGGCTCAGTCCCATAGCAATTATCCTCGGTTCTCACCCCTTGCATCAATAGTTTACCGGTTTGATTGTAGAATTTACACGCGTCCCGGTCAAACTTTACTGCAAGGTCAGTGTCGCACAGCTGGCTAATGCTGAGAAGGTTTGCTTTCAAACCTTTGAAGTACAAAACATTTTCTAGCTTAGGAAAACCAGGTAACTCGATAGTACCTCATCCTATAATGCTAGACTTACTCCCATCTCCAAAGGTGACTGTGCCATCTTGATAATCCTCAAGAGTAGTAAAAAATGAGGCATCACCTGTCATGTGTTTGGAGCACCCACTATCAAAATACCACTGAGAGGTATTATGTGCTTTGAGAGCAACATGAACAACAAAAGCCTTTTTATCTTTCTTAGGTACCCAAGTCGAGATGACCTTTTGTTTGCCTTTGTTGTTGTTGATTTTAGCTGGAATGTGAGAAGCATTCACTAACAGCAAAGAGATCCGTCGAAATTCTTCCATTAAACTTTGAGTCGTGGCAGCTAAGAACTCAACTCGCTCTCTCAGACTAGAAAACTCATCAGTATGATGTGGTGGAGCAGTAGTACGCCGTGTCCGACGCATGCTATAGCAAGTTTCCCTAAGGTGGCCTTTTCTTTTGCAATAAGTACAAAAGAGCACAGTCAAAGATGGACCTTAGTTTGCTTTTCTTGGTCGAACTCTCCTTCGAGGTTTTTTACGGTGACCATAAGGAGTTGTAGTAAACTCAGGAACTGGTCCAGGTGCAATTTTGGACGTGGAGGCACCATCATATCCAATTCCTTGACGATCACCAAAACCTAAAGCGGGGCCGAGGAGCATCTTTCCCATCTTCCCAGATCTGTCCTCGATTTGTACCTTGACTTCCCGTGCTTTATCAAGGTCATGAGTCAGCTGGGCAACAAGGGCTTCAAGTTTCTTTTGAGTCTCCACGGAGGAATGGAGCTGACTCGTAAGACTAGCCACTTGTTTAGTCAAGTCCCCTCTCTCTTTCTCTAAAACACTCTCTCTCTCTCTAAACATAATCTCTTTCCCGACACATGCAGATTCTCTCTCTCTCAGGGCGGTGCAAGTGGAAAACTCTCTTTCTCTTGCTTTCTTTAAATCTTCCTCTAAGCAGGTGATCTTAAGAACTAACGCTTTGTTACGCTTTTTAGTTTTAAATGACTCAGAATATAACTCAGCGTAGGCGCATTGTATATCACTCTCGCTCTCACTTGTGTCATCCTCCCCCTCACTCACATCGATCTCACTGTCGAGGTGTCCCTGTGAAGCATCATCCTCAACGTCGTGAGGAGAACTAGGAGTGATCACTTGGCTGTCCATGAATGCGGTGAAGTTACACTCATGCGGTGACTCATCTCCAGAATCCACCGTCTCGACCTCACTGTCGTCACTAAGGGTAGCATTAAGAACAGCTTTCCCTTTCTCTCTATTCAGACGATTGGCACACTCAAAAGCTCTATGACCCCTAGCATCACACTCAAAACATCTCTCACTTTCTTTCAGAGGAGGATTTTTGGAAAATTTTTCATTTTTCTTTTCAAACTTATTTTTCTCAAATTTCTTTTTATCTTCAAAATTGCCATTTTTCTTAAATTTGAGAATCCTCTTGAAATTTTTTGCGAAAAGAGCCAAATCATCTAAGTCAAAATCGCACTCAGAATCTGACGTGTCAGTCTCTCTCTTTTTATATGACTCTACCCTCTTTCTAGCTGACCCCTCACTTCTCCTCTCTAGGGCTTTAAGAGCAATTCCCTTATCTTTAGATTTAGCATTTTTAGGGAACATATCAATTTAATAAGTTTGCAAATCTCCTACAAGTTCTTCCAATTTTAGCGTATTTAAATTGCCCATAGAATTTAGCACAGTGACTTTAGGGATAAAACGCTTAGGCAAAGAACGAAGAATCTTTTTAACAACTCTAGCATTCGGAATATGTTCACCAAGATTAAAACTAGTATTCACAATGTCAGAAAGTCTAGCATAAAATTCATCAAAGCATTCAGAATCATGCATGGTGATTGTTTCAAATTGAGTTGTCAAGTTTTGCAACTTAGACTCTTTCACAGCATTAGTTCCTTCATGGGTGAGTTGTAAAACATCCCATGCCTCTTTTGACGTGGTGCACGTCATTATGCGTTTGAACTCATCAGGTGTGACAGACCCAGAAATAGCACTTAGACCCTTAGAATTAAAAGATAACCATTTAATTTCTTCATCAGTCCAAGAAATGTCAGGTTTCAAGTTGGTCACATTATCAACAGTCACGGTGGGAGGAGTCCACCCTCGTTCAACCAAAATCCAGACACGTTCATTAATGGATTTTAAAGTCGACCTTATACGGGCTTTCCAATAAGAATAATTTGTCCCGTCAAAAACAGGCATTTTGTAATATGACTTCTCCATTTGAACACGCACTTTTTCAAAAATCAATTTTTTAGAAAATTGATATCTTAGAAAAATTTTGCGGAAAAAGGAATACGCGATAGATTAGCGTAACCTGCTCTGATACCAATTTGAAGAACGTGTGTGTTCACGTTCAAATGATCAAATTATATATAAAACCCTTTTAACACAAACAAACCCTAAACATGCAGCATCATGTGATTGAATAAATTGATAATCTACGCAAGAACATTCAAACACATGCAATTAAGAAAAAATCCCCCTCAGGGGCAAAACCATTTATTTTCACTATAATTTGTAAGAAAACGGATTACAATCGGATTACAATGAAAATACAAGTTGACTAAGAATTACCCTCGGGTATCGGATTCTGTAGTCGCTGCTGGAATTATCCCTTTCCAGTAGGGCTGCAATGAAGAAGAAGAACGGTCTCCTCCAGAAGGGTTGAACAAACCAAAGTTGTGTTCTTGGGTTGCAAAAGGATTCACAAATATTTGGCAAGGATGTGTGAATCAAAACATGAGTCTTGGGACTCAAAAATATGAAGACTAGATGTATTTGGACTCTCAAATTCGTCTCCTAAAGTCTTGCAAAACAACTCTCCCGAAGTTGGTATTTATAGGGAAATACATGAAGAGACCCACGATCTTAAAATGCTGAAATTCTATCCAGCGTACAGGTACCCCAAACCGGTTCGGGTACCCCTGCGAATCGGTTCACCCCCCCGAACTGGTTTGGGTCTGGGTTCGGGAAAGTGTGCTGGGAACAGGTGCTTAAACATTTAGAAAAATTCCCAGAATTTTCAATGATCATATCTCCATTTTCAACGGGCCATAACTTGTTCACCGTAGCTCGGATTGAGGTGCCGTTTCTTCCAGTATTTTTGTTGCGGTAAGATATTCAACTTTCCAGTTGACCGGTCCTCTGGACGGTGGCTGTAAAATTACCAATTTTCCCTTGAACATCCCTATCATGCCTTGTTTCACTGATTTGACTTCTATTGCGTTCCACTTGCATTACGAGCCTACAATAAAGGAACGGGAAGTCGTTGATGCAGATGAGGGACATATTAGTGGAGATAATGCATGCTTGATTCTCGGAATTCGGATAGAGGCCGTCATGTGAGATCGTGAGGTGACGTGCCAAATGTAGCGGCGTACGACATAAATAAATGAAACATTTCGGACATGAGAAAAATGTCCTTACAATTTTCAAATTTTTATCAGAGCCTGTTGCACTAATTTATTATGTAGATCCTGTAGCGCAATTTTTTCTTGTGGTTATTTGTGTTCCTCTCCTGATTTGGTTTCTCAATAGATTCCATACTGTTGATGTTGTTAGTCGAGATGAGTTTGATAAAGTTCATGACCAGACTGAAAAATTGACCTTTTTAATTTTGAAACTTTGCAAAAGAATTAAAATTTTGGAAGAAGAAAATTCTCGTTTTAAAAATAAGTTTGAATATTTGCAAACGTTTCAAACTCAAAGAGATATTTGTCGTGAGGAGTTAGGTAATTTGTGTATTGACTTTGATGTTTTAAAAGTTGCCAAAAAGGAGAGTGATGATAAGGTCCTAGTTTTAGAAAAAGAATTGGAGGAATTAAAAAATTATATGGTTCCCGTTTGTGCCGTTGAAGAAAAAATTTTACGGCACGTGAAAAGACTCTTAAGGATAAGTTTGTTTTAATTGAGGGTGAGCGAAATAAACTGCTAAGTTTAATTGATAACATGAAAAAAAATCCCTAACTTTGGAAGAGTCTAATTCTTTGCTTGAGTCTAAAATTTTGAAGTTGAAAAATAATTTGAAAGACTCGAGTAGTTTGTGTAGTGATGGTAATGGATCGTCTTGTTCGAATGCTTCCGTTGCAAAAAATAGAACTATTATTTGTTTTAGAGGGTCATCCGTTCCTAAGGATGTTAGAAAAGGTCAACCCATAGGTGTCATTCCACGTGTTTATATTTGTTCACATTGTAGTAGGAAAGGACACCTTAAGCATTTATGTTTTAATCTTCGAAGAGGTCCTAGGAAGTATAAGTCTAGTATTTAGTTGGTTCCCAGAACCCCGTGTCGACATGTCACATCTTTTTGGGTTAGGAAATCACTTTTGGATACGTTAAACTTTAGATGTTTTGATTCTCACATGCTTGCACATGATTCATCACTTGCTATTTCATATCGTTGGTTGTCTGCATGCTTGTCATGCTCTACCTATGCTTTATGATATTATTTGCTAGTGTTATGACATATGTACTTTTTGCATTAGTTTTTTGTTTTTGAATTTCTTTTGAAAAAATACAAAAAGATTTTATTTTTTGAAAAATCCAAAAAGAGTTTTGTATTTTGTTTGCACCTTATATGAATTGACATTTAGGATGACTAAGTCACAACATCATGTCATATCCATGAGACTATTTGATAGTGTTTTGAGACAATATGTTATGTCATTCATGTGCTTTATAGTGTTTGGAGTCATTAAGATGTAATTAAGTGTTATTACCTACATGATTGACTAATTATTTCCTTTGATGCACACAAGCACGAATTTGTTTGATTTTTGCGCTTGTCTATCACATGTTGGTTGAGTGTTTCCATCTCAATTATATCTATACAACGAACCAAATGCGATATAACTTGACAAAAAGTAGTGCATGATATAAACCGTTTGTGAGTTTGTGTGTTTTATTTTGAAAAATGGGGAAGGGCTACGAAAGGTACTCATTCATCCTTTGAGATTAGGCCACCATTTAACTGGCCCTAAAAAATTGAGGTATTTTAATTATCCGGGGTCCAAAGAGGTTTAAAAGAGCCTGAAAATTTTTAAAGGCAATAAAAAGAAATTTATGCCAAAAAGGGGCCATTAGGTTTACTCACCAATTCTCTAATGTTTGAGAATTTAAATCAACTCAAAAAGAAAATATATATGAGGAAGTTTGGTTGGAGAATTAAAACGGCTTTGCACGTCCTTAAAAGGTCTTGAAAAGGCGTTAAAAAGTTTTTAGACGTTATTGGTGTGAAAATAATGTAGACTTTGATTTGTTGATTTTGATTTAAGACGATGTCATCTAAATTTACCTAAGGACGATTTTGATGCCCATTCGTTAGGAATCCACAATATGCATCGTGCACATATGGCGTGATTGAGTTTTATTTCCTATCGAATATGTTCACACCCATTCATACCGTTTTCACGATTTGGTTATCTTAGTATGAATTCATGGCGTGTGTTTGTAAGACTTTTGTATAAAAATTAAAAAATGTTTGCTTGGTTTATCGTGACACCTCGATTTGCTTTATGTGATTTATTCTTTTCCTTATCTATTTTGGACAAATAAAAAGGGGGAGAACGAATTATGATATTACGGGGGAGTTAGTATGGGGGAGATTTGATTATGCTTACATGTTTTATATTTATATCATTTCAAACTCGATACGTCATAAGGTTTTTACTTTGTCTCATGTGTGTAGGTACAATTGAAATTTTTTGGATTGCACACCCTGATGATGACAAAGAATGTTTGAAATTTGTTGAAGATTGAAAAAGTTTAAAGACTTGTCATTTACCTTTTCAGTCTTAGGTTCATGGGAGGGTAGATTTGTGTAGGTCATATTTTCATTGATAATTCGGATGTTTTTATTTTGTACCGGCATAGACATAGGGGGAGATTTGTAAGGACATTTTTCTTCGTTATCAATTTATATGTCGTATACCGCTACACCGTCGAAGAAGTTCAAGATCACATTCACATCAAGACGGATCTGAATAATCAAGGTTCTTCAACAAACAGTCTCCGTAAGGTTAAATTTGGTAAGGTTACGTTTTAGAGTACCTTAATAGTGCACTTAGAGTATTGGGATTATTTTTCAAAAAATATTTTGTAAGTGTTGGAGCTTTAATTTTTTTTTTTTTTTTTTAATTCATTCTATTTAAAGTTTTTGTTCTCGAACACCTTTCCGTAGAAAAATCATAACTAATTCAAAAAAATCAGAAAAATACGAAACTGGTGGAGACACGTTCGTATCGAAATTATCTACAATCGTAGCCTGAAATCTCGTTTGATAGGTCGTTCGAACGACATCCAATGTCGTTCAAACGACATGGCATGTCGCGCGAAGTTTTCCTATCGTTCGAAGGACAGTGGATCTCATTCCAACGACATGCTATCTCGTTTGAGCAACCCAGCGCCTTAAGTATAAACCGGATTTTTCAACTTTGTTTTTATTGAGAGACCTGACGTGTTTATTCTGCACAAAACTGTGAAAACAACAGATTTAGATTTTCTCCTTTTAGGGTCTTTAATCCCTTTTTGTTTACAATTCTCAAATAAATCTCAATCTTTATGTGAGTTATTTTGGAACCCAATGAACATACTTTGCTATTAGTCATCCTTTGTGGGGAGATCTCTACAACCGAGTGCTGCGTGCTATTACGGAGCGAGTCGCTATGAAGGTTATGACTGCGTGCCATTGAGGATCTTCTACGTGTTGATTCTTTCCTGAAGATTGCGTGACCTTGTGGTATAGCTGCGTGTGAACTATTGTTGATTTCTAGCCGATGCTTTGAAGGTTTGATGAAGACACCGCGCGTTACACTTGTGGGCAATTATCAGGTTGTATGTAAGTCAATGGTCTTGTAAACTTGTCAAAGTCCTAGAAATAAAGGTTTTTCCCTTCAGGGATTTTTCCTGAATTTTGTGTCGCATGATTACTTGATTTGTTTTGACACGTAGTTGCATATTTAAGGGATGAACTAAAATTTGTTTAAAATTAGAGAATTTGTGAAAACCACCTAAGCAATTAATTTTTTGCATTTTCAAATCTACAGTTTGAGCTGATGAAGGGACGAATGAGGGATGAATGATGCTTGTAGATACTTTCTTCCAGAGAAAGTGAATATTCACCTCAATGTGTTTCGTTCTCTCATGAAGAACCGAATTAGATGATAATATAATGGCTGATTTGTTATCACACAACAAATCAGAAGGATTGTCCTCTGTAAAGCCTATCTCACCCAAAATCGATCGAAGCCACAAGAGCTCACATGTACCATGAGACATAGCATGGTACTCCACCTACGCTGAAGAACAAGAAACCTCAACTTTCTAGATGAGAACCATAGAAAGTACAGAATCCAGAAGTAGAATGCCTATGAGTCCTGCATCCCGCATAATCAGCATTAGTGAAGCGAGAGAGACCCCATTGGTCTCTTGAAGCACAGAAGAGACCAAGACCCGATAAAGACTTGAGATACCTCAAGATATGATTAATAGCATCAAGATGGGCGGTACGAGGGAAATGCAAGAACTGACTCACAATACTCATAACAAAGGCCAAATCAGGATGGGAGTTAGTCAGATAAATGAGATGGACAACCAAACACTGATACCTAGACGACTCAGAAAGTGAATCCCCAGACTCAACAGTCAACTTCATATTCGAAGCCATAGGATTAGAAGCTGGGAGACAACCAATCATCCTTGTATCATTTAACAGATCAATATCTCGCAACCTCAATCCGCAGAAAATACCAAAGAGAACCCAAGTCCTTAGAATAAAAAGCTTCTCTAATGTCCTTTACTTGGTAAATCCCCTCTTGATCATCACCGTTAATAATGATATCGTCAACATAAACCAAAAGGATAATGCGCCGCTGGTCGGGCTGATGTCGAATAAAGCAAGTATGATCGGACTGGCATCTGTAGAATCCCATAGAGGTAATCACCCCACTGAATCAACTAAACTAAGCTCGGGGAGACTACTTCAACCCATATAAAGATTTGCAAAGACGACAAACCTTGCCCACATACTCCCTCTTAGCCCGAAAATCAGGGGGAGGATCCATATAAATCGTCTCAATCAGATCCCCATGAAGAAAATAATTCTTAATATCCAATTGATGCAATGACCAAGAGTGAGATGCGACAAGATATATAAGTAGAAGAACAGAAGTCATCTTAGCAACCGGGTAAAAGGTAGCACCAAAATATTTTCACAAAATCTTAGTAAAGCCACATGCCACAAAAAGAGACTTATATTGGTCAAAGGATCCATCAGCCAAATATTTAAAATTAAACATCCATTTGCAATCAACAAGTTTCTCCTACGGAGGAAGAGGCACTAACTCTGAAGTACCATTGTTTTTGAAGGCATCCATCTCAGTTTTCATAGCAGCTACCCACTTAGGATTCTGGAGAGCCTCATGAAAAGACTGGGGAATAAAAATAGAGTCAAGACAATCCAAAAAAGTATGATAGGACCCTGAAAGACCTGCATAGGAATGATGATCGAGAATAGAATGGTTAGGGATACATGAGTTAGCATAACGAGTAGGAAAGCAGCGATCACGAGTGGAATAACGGGACTGAAAACTAGAAATCGGTGGAGGAGGGGGGACTGATCAACAGAAATAGGCGGGGTGGGGGTGGTGAAGAAGGAGCATCAGCAGTACCTGAGTTCGTAGGAGGAAGAGGCAGGGGAAGCCGAGGGCGAAGGGCATAAACCTGTAAAAGGGGATGTCTCAGGAAGAGAGGGAGACACATCTAACAAAGGGATAGGATAAGCCACTGGAGAAACCTCCTCAAGAGGAGGAGGTGGGGGTGGAGGGAGTAGCAGACCTACAATAAAAATGAGTATCCTCATTGAAGGTAACATCACGAGAGTGATATATATGTCGAGAGAGAGGATCATGACATTTATAATCTTTTGACATGACATGATAGCCCACAAAATACATTTAATGGCCTTATCATCAAGTTTGTGGCGTGAGGGTCGCCGATCTTGAACATAGCACATACACCCAAAAATTCGGGGTAATATAGAGAAAAGGAGGGAAGTAGGAAAGATAGAGTGACGAGGTGTTTTGCCATTTAAAACTTTGCTTGGAGTGCGGTTAATAATAAATGTGGTAGTGAGAAGAGCAGATACCAATAAGATTTATGAACATGCATATCTTGTAAAAGGCACCCAACCATTCCTATTAAGTGACGGTTCCTATGTTCTCCCCCCATTTTGCTCCGGAGTGTAGGGACAAGTGAGTTGGTCTAAAATGCCCTTTGGGTTAAATTGTGAACGAAAAGTATCAGAAACATACTTCCCCCCCCCCCCCCCCATTATCAGACCGAATGTTACGAACATTGGTGTTAAATTATGTTTTAATCATTTGGAGGAATTGGACAAATAAAGGTAACACCTCAGATTTATGTTTGAGTAAATATAACCACATACATCTAGAAAAATCATCAGACATAGTACTTATAACCGGATAAAGCAGTGACATGTGAGGATCCCCAAACATCAGAGTGAATAAGGTCAAACATACTTTTTGCATGACTAATATGAGAAATAACTAGTACAAACATGTTTAGACAACTCACATGTCTCATAAGTAAACTTCTTGTCTTTACAAGCCTTGGATAAAGAGGGGAAAAGTAAGCATAAGTAATGAAAATTGACATGTCCTAAACGGTCATGCCACAAATGCAAAGTTTGTAAGGAAACATAAAAAATAATGTGCTCAGTGGAAGTAAAGGCACTAAGTCCAGAAATAAAAGCAGTAGCGGTAGGAGGATCCCTAAAGTGGTATAAGCCATTGCGCTCATAGCTCCTGACAAAAATCCTATGTGAACTCTGGTCCTGCAAATAGCAATGCGAGGTTAAGAATATGACAACACATCTGAGGTCTTTCCAGAGTTGATGAACATAGATGAGATTAAAAGAGAGGTCGGGAACATGCAATATTGAAGATAAAGTGAGAGAAAGTGAGAGATGATATTTCCCTTGCTACGAATAAGAGCATGTGAACCATTCACAAGACACACACTTCGACACACGGAGGTAGTGGGAGAAGTAAAAAAAGATAGCTCATCAGTCATATGATCAAAAACTCCAGAATCCAAAATCCAAGTAGGCTTAGCAGACTTAACATGAAAAGCAGATGAAGAACCTGAAGTAATAGTAGTAGTGGAAGTAGAGTGCTCGAGAGAGTAGGTATATGGGGTAGGAGAAACCTCTTTAGGATAATACAAATCAGTCATAACTTCAAAATACCCAAATATAACCCCAAAAATACAAAAAAAAATTGGCAATGGGGTAATCCAAAAATTCAGCAACAAATAGGGCACAAAAAGGCTAAAATATTGGCAAGGAGTAAATTAATCTAATTCAGTATCATAAAAGGGAATTAACCCAAAAAATGAACTAATTAAATGCAAAGAACACACCTAATACACAGTCTAATTAGACTAGCAGCAAATGAGGTATGCCCCCCCCCCCCCCCCCCCCAAAAAAAAAAAATATGGGTAAAACCCTAAAACTATGGAGGAGGAAGGTACCTTTAGAGGAACAAACTTGAAATCCTACTTAAAACATAAATATCAAACCTTCCTCAAGTTACGAGCGAATATACAATTGGAGGAAACACTGGGCGAGCAGAACTACAATATGAAACCACAGGGCGAGTAGATCAACAACTGGAGGATTGGCCAACAATAGAGGAGGTCGGCGGTGGTGGAAAGACGATCGACCAGACCTAGGGAGGTCGGTGGAAGAAGAAGAAGGTTGGTGTCTGTCCAGAGTTTTGGGGGCTTAGGGATCATAGGTTTTTTTTCCTTGTTGGCTCTGATACCAAGAAGAAATAAATGATGTAATGGCTTACAATTAATGGTGACATATTATGGTATTGATAGTACTCAATGGAAGGGCCTAGAAGTAAATGGTAAAAAGTAAAACAAGTCTAATAAATAAAGCCCAAAATAGGTGGGCCAAATAATAAAATACTATAGTACTAATCTGATATCCAACAATGGGAAGAATATTTTCCTAATTTTTAATTGGTTAAGGGTCCAAACTCACAATTTGAGTTCTTATTTTCTGATGGGAATCCATTGTTATTTTTCTTTTATTTCTATTTTCTATTTTTAGTTCTTTTCTTTCCTTAATTAATTTTCAAGCACGTTTGGGACTAATTAGGCATTCTTTTATTTTTAGTTGATCCATTTAATCATTTTAGATAATTCCTTGATTAGTAAGTAATCCATCCCATATAAATACCTCGTGTAATTTCATTTGTAGTCACTTTTCCCATTATTGAAATATAAGACAACTTTTGATTCTCTCTCTAAAGTTAGAGTTTGTTATTTCTATTAGCCATTGACATGTAGTTTATATCAAATTGGTATCATAGCGGGTGTCGCTCCAAACATTGGTGTTAGTGTGCATCAGTGTATGTAGATTATCAAAATCGTACACTACTCTCTCGATGACTCTAATGAAATCTAAAAAACGACAGTGGGAGATTCAAAAATTGAATAAAGACAATCAAGAATGGAGAAACATTATTCAAGATCTCATCAAGATCTTTGACTCTCACTTCCGACTCATCACCATAAAACCCACCACCCCGAAAACTCAAATCTTAAACCATAATTTCCCCAAAAACCCAAATCCACCCCATAAATCCTCCATTTAAGATCAAAGGCAACCCACTTCAAGGGTTTCACCTACCATTTTATAATCCAATCCCTAATTTACAAACCCTATCCTCCAACCCTATAAAACTCCCCCCGAAACCTCCAACCCACCACCTATTTTTCAAACCCCAAACATAAAATAAAAATTACGTTCCACCTCGATTAAGTTTCGAAGCTCAATTCAAGATTATCGGCGGCCAGTGCAATATTGATTGCTCCATCCAATCATTCTCCCTCCCTCCTTCACCCAATAGGGTCAAATCAATGATAAAAACTCCCCTCCTAAGCCGATTGATTTCAAGAAAGATCAAATCCACAAAATTGGATTGAGTGTTAGGAATTTTTGTGATATTTTTATCGAGGATGGTTGGGTGATTCGCACGCATTTTTGCGAGTTGAAAACATTTAATTTGAGTGACTTCTTCCCAATCTTTGAGAATGGGAATGATGACCTTGATAAGGTTGGATTGGATGTTATCTATCTTGGGGTTGAGGTGGATATTAGAGGTGATGTAATAGGTGGTGAGTATGTGGAACCACTTGGGGTATCTTTTGATACGCGTTCGGAATAAATTTTCCGTGGTGTAGCATTGAGGGGGTTCATCACGGGAATCTCGGGCCGAGATTTTTGTTGGTCGACCATATTTGGATGGTGATCATATTCTCCCTGGATTTATTGCAAGTCGATACAAAGGACGTGTTCGATGACGACTCTTCTATCTAGTGGAGATCTATTTTATGGTTGTCTTGCTTTCTAGTCGTTCTTCTCCTACACTCAAGGACGAGTTTTTCATAGCCGAAAAGAGTGATGGGAATCCATTGTTATTTTTCTTTTATTTCTATTTTCTATTTTTAGTTCTTTTTAGGCATTTTATTTCCTTAATTAGTCTCCAAGCATGTTTGGGACTAATTAGGCGTTCTTTTATTTTTAGTTGATCATTTTAATCATTTTAGCTAATTATTTGATTAGTAAGTAATCCATCCCATATAAATACCCCGCGTAATCTCATTTGTACTCACTTTTTCTATTCTTGAAATATAAGACTATAAGGGCACAAATTTCCAATTGAGTCCTTTGTAGTTTTGGCTCAATTCCGGACAAAAACGGTTATGTCATAGGATAGTTTTTAAATTGTATCCATTCAAGCCTATGATGAGGTAGTTGAAGACGTAGCGGTCAAGATATTAAAGCTTCATCAAATGCCGTGTGTATTGTGCCTCATTTCTATGTCATCAGCATGGTTCCATTGCTCCTAAGGTATGAAATTATTTATAATATATATATATATATATATATATATATATATATATATATATATATAGGAGCTTGGAACAATATTTATATGGGTGTACATTGTTTTTAAACTGTTGTTTCTTTTTAGAAAGTTTCATTAAAACTTTAAAATAAAGTTTGCGGGCTAAAAATTAAAATTTAAGCTTTCTGGAAGTTCGTTCGATATTGTTGTCGAACAAGTTTTTCGTTCGAACGAGAATGTCGTTCGAACGACATTTGCCAACGAGTTTCCTGATTGGCCACAGGAATATCGTTCGAATTTTCGTTCGAACGAGAATGTTGTTCGAACGAGAATTCCAACGAATTTACTAACGACTTCATATTTTATACAGTCGAACATCGCTAGAAGAGTCGTTCGAACGAGACTTCATTTGAACGAAAAATCTCGTTCGAACGAGATTTGACGGGAACAATTTGTTTGGCAGTTTTGAGCAGTTTTTCTCATGTTTCCTCTCACCTTTATCCACTAACTTTTGAACAGACTTAAGAGGTGCGGGAACTAACTTTTTTAAGACAAATTTTTCATAACCTTCCATCTCCAAGAGAGAGTTTGAGAGCGGAAATTCAAAGAAGAAAAATTTTATGTTTGAGTGTTTATTTTTTAAAGAAAAATCTTTAAAACACTTATGTTTTACACCCAATAGTTTGTTCATTCCAAGTTATCATATATATATCTTGCTTGGAGTGTTTGGCACAATTGGTTCACTTTTCTTCCTAAGAAGAAAAGAGTTTGGGTTTGCTTCTACATCCCCCAAAGAAGAAGTTTGTTTGCTGTGACATACCCACTTGTATAAAGGCTCCTTGCTCAGGTGGCGTGACCGAAAAAGTCCGATCGGTGGATTTCGAGACCGCGGTGGAGCTCCGTGGTTATCCGTTAGAAAGTGGTCTGTACAAGAAGGAGCATCGGGTATTGGACACAGTCAAGTCGAGTGTTATTAGTCTTTCGTGTCTTGTACTTGTAAAACCGTATTTTGTGGATTTGAGGCTAGGGTCGTCCGAGATTTTTTCCCGTTGTGGGTTTTTCCTCGTACACCGTGGTGTAGTGGTTCTTTGTTTATTTTATCTTTTTCAAAATCACATAGATTGCATGATTAGGTAAAGAGATAAAATTTGTTTTAAATCATTACTTGTTGAATTTGGCGCTAACATGAATTTGGGTAAATGTTAATTTAATTCAATTCATTAATTTTATTGGTTAAAATTGGTTTGGCCTAATTTGGTAATATTGAAAATATGACTTAGGCAAATTTCTAGGACTTGGGTTAAATTGGTTTAAGTGAAATATCCATGTGTCGTTTAATTTAATTTCACTTTGGTTTAAGTTGTTATTTTAATTTATAAAAGAAATTAAAATTTAGTTAGTGTATAATGTGTTGAGCCATCTTTCGTTTTCGCATATCAAAAAGGAGATTGAAATTACTTTTTGTAGTAAAGACTTTAAAATTTTGGGGGCCTCGCGCGACAACAAGTGGTATCAGAGCCAAAACGATAAATTATTTCGTTAAGATCCTTTATATTATTTTTGGCTAAAAATGGAATTTTCCCCATTTTCTAAATTTTCTATTTTCGATGGCTCTAACTACGCGTATTAGAAAGCGCAGATGAAATCGGCAAAAAAATCTATCGACGAGAGAGTTTGGTTGTCTGTCGTTAACGGTTGGTCCCCACCTACGCATTTGGTTAATAATGAGTGTGTTTCCAAACCCGTCGATAGATGGAGTGAGAATGAATTTAAACTTTCTAACTTTAATTCCCGAGGTTTAAATGCCTTGTTTAGAGATGTCACACCGGATGAATTTTAACGCATTATGACGTGTGAAATTGCTAAAGAATAAAGGACCATTAATAATTTTTTTACTCCAAGAAACTGATGAGCCCTCTCTCCAAGAACCAACAAAGAAATTAAGGAGAATTCTTTTTCTCCTTCTCTCGTAACAATGGCACTACCTGCAAATGCTTCTACAATTCCCCCTAAACCACCTGACTCTGTTTAGACCAAATCCTTTGCGAGCATACTCATGAACCAACAACCAAAAGATCTGGCATTGAAGAGTCCATCCACGTTTAAGGGAGAACCAGCTGTTATATTCTCCCAAGAAGACATTGAAACCCTAGCTGAATCATTTAAACACTCAATTGTGGGGAAATTCTCTCATGGAAGACCCCTAATTGATTTTATTCGAAAAAAATTTCAAACCTTTTCCCTGAAATCTGCATACTCTATTGGCCTTCTTGATTCCAAACACATCCTAATAAGATTAAATAGTGAGGAAGATTATGTTAGACTTTGTCTTAGAGACATCTGGTATATTGGGAAGTACCCTATGCATACTTTTAAGTGGACAACTGAATTCAAACCAGATGAGGAAAGTCCCATAGTTCCTGTGTGGATAAATCTCCCAAACCTTCCATTACATTTCTATGCGAAATCAGCCTTATACTCTATTGCCCAACTTGTGGGAAAACCACTTAAATTAGATGCATCAACTGCCTCTATATCCAGACCAAGTTTGGCTAGAATTTGTGTGGAAGTAAACACCCTGAGAGAAATAATCAACATAATATGGATAGGTAGTGGAAATTCTGGCTTCTGGCAAAATATTGTATATGAAAACTTCCCTTCATTATGTGAGTTCTGTAAAAAAAAAGGGCATTCTGAAAGCAAATGTATGATCAAATTCCCTCAACTAAAGCCTAAGAAAGATGTGGCCAACAATCAATCCAAGAAAGAGGAAATTCAAGAAGTGCACAAAGATACTGCAACAAAGTCTCCTGATGAAAATGATCACAACAAAGATCCTACAGAAAATCATTTTGAGATTCTGCCTGGTATTACAGAAAAGGAGGTTTCTAATAATATTATTTCTATAAAAGAAGATATGCAACCTGCAAGGCTTTCCAATAGGTTTGATATCCTTCAAGATGATAACATCTCTAATTCAGAAGATGAGAACCAAGATTATCATAACTCCTTTTTTAATGATGGGGAAAAGATAGCTCAGGAGGGGCTGCTGTCATCCCAACATTTACTCTCAGAAGAGACTCTCATAATTAACCAAATAAACCTTTCTCCTAAAGCTTCAAAATTACCTCCAGCAGAGAAACATCCAGCTAGAATGAAGGATAACTTATCAGATACTGAAGTTTCCTTAAAAAAGAGTCCTAAGATCGAGGAGTTACAAAGGTTTACTAGATGGTTTGATGATAAATGGAAGAATATTCAGAAAGATAAAGAAGAACAGGAAAAAATAAATAAAGATCCAATTATATCAAAAGCTCCTGCCAAGATATCAAAGCAAGGCATTCCTACTAAACAATCCCATTATGATCCTCTATTCAGAAGAATCACCAGAGCTACAGGTAAGTCCTCTTCCTCAAACTTCAACTCTACTGTCTAAATGCTGAATTTCTGTTGTTGGAATATTAGGGGTGTTGCTAATAAAGCAACTAATAGAAGATTGGAAAACCTTATAAAAAAATACAATCTCCCTGCTATTGCTCTATTAGAACCTAAAGTTAATATTGAAAAAATAAATTTATACAAACTTAAGTGGAAATTCCCTAATAGTGCCTCAAATATATCTAATAAAATTTGGTTCCTTTGGCAAAATGACTTAAAAGTCAGCATTACCTATAACACTGATCAACTTTTGTGCCTTAAAATTAATATTGAGTACCTTAACTCCACCATTTTTTTAGTCTTAATATATGCCAAATGTACTTCTCTGGAAAGAAGAAACTTATGGTATGATATAGGTCAGTTAACTTCCCAAAATTCTGATATGCCTTGGCTCATAATAGGTGATTTTAATGTTGTTTCTAAACAGGAAGAAAAATTAAGTGGAACAGATATAGATTTCCATGCTATTGAGGATTTTAATGATATGATAACTACATGCTCTCTCACTGATCTTGGCTACTCTGGATCTAGATTTACCTGGTCTAATAATCGTATTAATGGTACTATATTTTGTAGATTAGACAGAGGGCTGGTAAATATGCACTAGCTAAATAAATTTCCATCTACTTCCATTTCTCACTTACATAAAACTTGCTCTGATCATTGTCCACTTCTTCTGTCTATCAAAAGTAAATTAGATGACCTGCCTAAACCTTTCAAGTTCTTATCTATGTGGTGTATTCAATCTAATGTGAAAGATATCATCCAGAATTCTTGGAACTGTGATGTTCATGCCCCTCCTATGAAGCTTTTCTCCATAAAGCTTAAAATGCTAAAAGCAAAACTCAAAGTTTGGAACAAAGAAGAGTTTAAAAATGTTTTTCAAAATGTCAGTAATCTAGAAGATGAAGTTCTGATAAAGGAGCAGGATTTTGAACACAATCCTTCTGAAACTTCTAGATCTGAGCTATATAAAACTAGAGCCAAATTGAATATCGCATTACAAAGGGAGGAAAGCTTTTGTCTTCAAAAAAGTAATAAAAAATGGCTTAAACAAGGGCATCTGAATACCAAACTTTTCCATGTTTCTGTTAAAATCAGACATAGAAGATTGAATATAAGCAAGATCAAAGATGCTCAAAATAACTGGATTGATAAACAAGAGGACATTGATAGTTTGTTTGTATCCCACTTTCAAAACATTTGGAAATCTGATCTTCTCAATATTGATAATAGTTTTTTACAAGTTATTGATAAAGCTATATCTGAAGATAACAATAAATATCTCACTGATTTCCCATCTGAAGAAGAGATTTTTAATGCCATAAAAAATATGAATCTTTCCAGTGCTCCTGGCCCTGATGGTTATGGAGGAGAATTCTATTACAAGTTTTGGGACATCATCAAACAAGATTTAATAAAGGCCATTCACTCCTTTTTTGCTGGAGCTGATATTCCCAAAAGTTGGTCTGCTACCAACATTGCTCTTATTCCTAAAGTAGACATGCCTATAAATTGCTCGCATTTCAGACCTATAAGCTTATGTAACTTCTCTAATAAAATTATATCTAAGATCCTTAATGAGAGATTAGCCTCTGTTCTCCCTAAAATTATATCCCCTAATCAATCTGGTTTTGTTAAAGATCGTAGTATAAACGATAACATTCTGCTTGCTCATGAATTATCTCAGTCTATAGCTAAAAAAGTTCGTGGTCATAATGTTATTATCAAATTAGACATGGAAAAGGCCTATGATAAAGTGTATTGGCCTTACTTATGTCAAGTCTTGAGGAAATTTGGGTTTAATGAAATGTTCATAGACATGATTTGGAGATTAATCTCAAATAATTGGTTCTCTATTTCTATAAATGGGCAAAGTAAAGGTTTTTTGTCAATCTTTTAGAGGGCTTAGGCAAGGTGATCCCCTGTCTCCTAGCTTATTTATTATAGCTGATGAATGTTTAAGTAGAAATATAGATAATTTGTTTAAGAATGGCAAAGCTATTCCTTTCTCCCATCCTAGAAATTGTAAATTGATTTCTCACTTGGCTTATGCTGATGATATCATAATCTTTTCTAATGGTAACAAGAAAAGTTTACTTGCTATTACTAAACTATTTAAAAACTATGAAAAAACCTCCGGTTAGTCTATAAATATCTCTAAAAGCTTTATTTTCATTGATAAAAATCTCTCCCCTCCTATTAAAACTAAGATAGGATTTAATTCTGGTTTAAATATCAAAACCATGCCCATGAAATATTTAGGTTGCAACATTAACAAAGGGAGAAATAAGCTATCTCACTTTTCTGATCTTATGAACTCTATTAGAGAGAAGCTAAATTCTTGGTCGTCTAAGTTAATTTCTCAAGCTGGTAGGGCCACTCTGATTAGGAGCGTCCTTTTATCCATCCCTATCCACATCATCTCTGTTATTAGCCCCCCGAAAACTATTATTAAAAGATTGCATAATATTTTTTCTAAATTTTATTGGGGTGGTGTTAATAAAGATAAACCTTACCAATGGTCTAAGTGGCATGACATGTGTTTTCCTTTTGAAGAAGGAGGATTAAATTTTAGAAATATGGAAGATATCATTAATGCTTCGAGCATGAAATTGTATTTGAATTTTTTATTTGATAATGGTATTTGGGCCTCTTTTATGAGATCTAAATATCAGAGTATAATGCTTTTGAACTCTGGATCCTCTACTATTAGAAGAATAAAATCTATATCTAGCTTAGCTGACGATCACATTGATTTTGACAATCAAATATGGACTCCATCCTACTCTGGGGATTTCCATTTGAAAGAAGCATTCCAAATATGTAGAAAAAATAATCCTACTTCTCTCACTTGAAAAATTAATTGGTCTAAAGATTATCCCATAAAAATTTCTAATTTTATTTGGAAATTACTGAATCATTTTGTGCCTTTTGAGTCTGAAATCCAAAAAATTGGTATAAGACTTGCTCTGGTTTGCAGGGAATGTTTAGTTAATGAAGATAGCGATAAGCATGTTTTGCTAGATTGTCAATTAGCCAAAAAAGTTTGGCAATTTTTTTGTCATCTTTTCAAAGTAACTCCTAACAATTCTTCTTGCAGGGCTATGATTATATCTTGGTGGATGATTAAAAATAACAAAGACTATCTTAAAATTATTTTTTCTATAACCCCTAAAATTATTTTCTGGGAATTATGGAAGGCTAGAAATAGATTGATTTTTGAAAATTCAAAGTCTTCTGTTAATTATATAATTAATCAAATTGTTTTTTTAGCCTCCTCCATTCTCCAAAATCTAAAAGTTTATGATATTCCTATCTCAGAAGATTATCAAATTATAAATTTATTTAAAGTTCACATTAGTCCCAAAGTTGTCCAGATTATAAAATACGTTTGGTCTAACTGTAACAACCCTCGATTTTTGGAGAATGAGAAATTAAATTTTGGGAAAATAAAATTTAATTAAATTGGAGAATTTCAATATTTGGGAACTTAGGCCCGAAAATAGAGAATATTTTAAAGTATTCCGGATGATATTTTTTAGGGTACCATCGATCCCGGAAGGGTCGAGATAGTCGAAATGACTGTCATTGGGTTTTATTTCGGCTCCGGAATGTTTTTAAGTTGTTTTGGCTCGAATTGGAGTAAACGAGTCATTTAAAGTGTGTATTAACATTTAAAATTGGGTTTATTGTTTTAAAGGGATTTAAGGCTTATGGATCAAGCCTTTCTCATTTTGAGAGAAAAAAGAGAAAAGCCCTAGAGAGAGAGGAAGAGAAGGAAAGAAGAAGAAAGGAAGAGAGAGAGAGGAAGAAAGCTTGGAGATTTCCGGCCCAACCGCGTCATCGAGGACGATCCAACCTCTACAAATATGAGGCAAGTGTTTAATCTTGCTAAATAGCTATTTGTGTATTTCATTTCATAATTGTGGGGTAAAGAAATGGATTTTTGGGTATTAACATCAAAACCTAGATTTTTGGGTTTAAATCTTGAAATCATTGTTATTCTATGGTTTAATCTCATGTAAATGGTTGGGATGAGATGTAGGATGGGTTTTCTTGTTAATAACATTATTGGGTTAAAGATTTGGGGGCTTGGTGATGATATTTGGGTATTTAATTTCGTGGGTTTGCTGATAAAGGGAAATCGGCCAGCTTAACTGGTATGGCCGGTCGACCGCGGTCTGGGGACCGGTCGACTGCGCCTAAAGGGAAAAGCCTACTGCATTTCTTCGTAGGCAAAATATGGACCCGCGGTCGACCGGGGGTCTGGGAACGGTCGACCGGTCCCCTGTTTTTAGCCCAAAGTTTGGAGTTGTTCTCCCCCTCTTTCTTTGGAGTTTATTCTTAGAGGCTTCCTTAATGGTTGTTTTAGGAGGTTTATCTAGGCGGACTTCTAGCCCTTTTTGGTTGGGTTCGTGGATTTGGGGCTCTCTCTTTTGATGTAAAAGACATGTTCTTGGAGACATTGAAGGAGTTTTTCATATATTAGGATTTTTGGGGACTCCATCGGGTTATTTGGGAGAAATGTACCCAAGCAAGTATTGGAGTTACATATGTATATCGGGGAAACCTCTTTGAGGTTGGGAATACCAATTATAGACAGGTATAAATATGATGTGAGGTTGAGAACTCTTAGAGAGTGAGGGGTCTCATATCCTTAGAAATGTTTAGACTAAGAAACAATCGATAACTCAATAGGAGTAAGGGTTACCGGGATTTATTTCGAACCATAGGTGACTTTGAGAACGCTTTGGGATCGTACTATCGACTAGAATAAGCGGTAGCATAGATTCTAGTTAGGATAGTTTACTCGTAATTATGGGGATATGATTACTGAGATTCCAATACTTGAAATGAGGTTGGAATAATTTGAAGTTTTAGACTATTAAGTCATGTGTGTACCTATGGTTAAATGGAAATAAAGGTAATTATATACTTTTGGTTATGGATGATATGTGTAGTGATGGATTCCTACACAAGCTTGGGTGATAACCCTAATGTTGAATATATATATGTATAGATATATATACATATTGTTTGGGAGACTATTCATCATAGGAATAATGATTGAATATGTTTCAAGTGAGGGATTGTATTCACATACCGAGGTATATTTAATGGTTATTGTGGTGACGGCTTGTATATTGAGGATTATGTATACTTATAGCCGGGTTTATATATCTTATACCTATGAACGGGAATTATTTTGTATATATATTGTTATAGCGATGTGTGAATATATGTACATATATCTATGTTGTGATCATACATGGTATGGATAATTAAACCGTATATGATGGTTTACTATATTAGATCATATGATGGGATCATATGGATGTATGTATATTGCGCATGTGAGCGATATATATACTTATGTGGTTAAGCATACCCCGCTCATGCTATCATTGGGAAGTTTCCGCGCAGAGGGTGAGCATCCTGGCATATAGAGCAGGGTGTGGATATTCCCCAGGTCATAGTCGTCCCTTGTGTTATTATACGATATAGATATATATTTTGGGATGAGACGTGGTGGGTATGTTTCGTCTCATTGCCGGTTGGAACTATGACCGCTTCCCGGGACGTCGTGTGTGTGTGTTACCACGAGGTGGGTGTCGTTGATCCCCACCAGGTGGTCCCCAGTTGTTACGTGAGCCGAACTCTGGGAAGATGATAGCATTGATGCAGTTTTATCGGCACTACATATAGCCGGGTATCATATTTGCATGGCCATTTTACATCATATATAGTATGTGCACTTGGTCATGGGTATATGGATGATTGGTATATGTATATATATGGTGAGCATAAAATACCTATATATATGTATTTATATATCCTATATAGGAAAGGATATAGAGTTTTGGTAAAGTACATCTTAGATGATTATGGTGTACTAGATTGATGGGGGTTGATGTATCGCACATAAGGTATTATTCGGTTACATCATCCCAAGAATATTATTGGAGATTCTTTTATTTTATTTCTTTTGTTTTCTTTTCTTTCTTTCTTTCTTTGATAGTTAGTTTAGCAGAAATGGTAGTACTATATAGTATGTTAAGGATTATGGATCTCTAGGATCGACATTGCCCAGGAGTAGTGTAACGAGGTGGTTCCTTGTTTGGATTTCGCTTTGCGAGACGCCTCACGCACGAAACGCAGTGCTATGTCGAGAGTTGAGAGAAGTAATTCTATTTGTGGCATCTCGGATCTCTGGTCTTGACCTTGTCAGGAGTAGTGTAACGGGGCGGTTCCTTGTTTGGATTTCGCTTTGCGAGACTCCCCACGCATGAAACGTAGTACAAGTTTGAGAGTAGAGAGAGGTTTTGCCAATATTCCATGTGCATGATATTAAGAAATACATTCTTATATTTTAGCCTATATATATGTATGTATATATATAGATATATGTATATATATATAGGGGTAACGTATTAAGACTTATAATTCATTATTATTATGAATCGGAATCCCTTAAGCCTATTATGGCATAATGGTTGTAATCATAATCTAGTAGGATTAGAAAGGGTGGATCCTTAGATTTTGTCGGGAAAGTAGCTCTCGTGGGTGTAGGCTAGGCCTATGATAAGTTAGGTTGTCCTAATAACACTGGGGGGTAATTTAACTAAAACTTGAGGACGCGAATAGGTGAGCGCCTTTAGATGAGAGGTGAGTTGGGGTTCCACGAGAGAGCGGTCTCACTTTAATTATGAAATAAGTGCACCGATAATTATTATGCACGGTTAACACACTTGCTAAATATATTTTTTCACATTCGGGGCTCTGACCCGTTTACCTTTCTCTCCTCCTTGTATATATATATATTACCACAGGTATCCTACCGCATGGATACCGGATGACTTTCTATCCAGAGTCTTGGGAGCCGTGACAGGTGCGGACTGTTACGGGATGTTTCATGTAGTCGCTTCCTACTTCTTTAAAATTCTAGGTAGGATTCATGTTGTATATCGGGTTTGTACCCAAGGGATATTTATATACATGTTTATATTTATTCCATTTCAGTTATTGTATTGGCTGTGACCCGACAGCTTATTCGGGTCTACTTGTATAGTACATCCTGTTGTAGTTATTTATTTCATTTTATTTCTAGCATTTTATTTACCATAGTTCTTGTTTGCATCTTACTTTTCTTCATTAGTAGTGTTAGTTGGTTGGTTGTTGCACATTTTATTTAAAATTTTTCACATCCCGCTCATGTGATTTCGGGTAGTTAGTCCTATATTATATAGTAACGACTGGACCATCTGAAACTCCTGATTTAATATAGTATAGGGATGGCCACCCGTTATTATTTTAGGCGGGTTGTGACACTAACCCTCCAAGTGGTGTTTTTAAATTAAATATTGATGGAGCTTCTAAAGGAAATCCTAGAAATAGTGGTATTGGAGGGGTGACTAGAGACTCCAATGGGAACTTCATTGCAGGGTTTGAAAGATATATAGGTATACAATCTTCGTTTTTTGCAGAAAGTTTGGCTTTGGTTGAAAGCATGAAAATGGTGTCTCAATTAAACATTCAAAGAGTGATAGTGGAATCTGATTGCAAGCTATTAATAGATGTGATATTGAAAAAGGCGAAACCTCCTTGGCAAGCTAGAAAGATTCTTCAAGATTTCCAATGCTCGGATGAAGTGACCTTCAAACATATATGGAGACAATCAAACTCAGTTACTGATCAATTAGCTTCACGGGCTTCTCTTTTCAACACGGATTTTATGTATTGGGACCAAAACTCTCTCCCCAGATTGGTTAAAGGTTTACTTAAAATGGATAGGCTGTATACTCCTCAAATAAGGCATAGAATTTTAAAGATGTAATGGGGTTTGTATTATCCCCAAATTTTCTTTCAAGTTTTCTATATGTAATGGGGTTATTATAAAATCCCATATTTCTTTCTTTCTTTCTAGAGTATTGGGCCCAACCTCTAGAATTTTTAGTTTGCTTGGGTTTGTAAGCTCCGGAGAGGCCTTTTCTCCTTATTATATTAATAATACATGTGGGGGTTCCGTCCCTCTTTGATAAAAAAAAAATTGCTAAAGAAGTTTGGGATGTTTTACAACTCACTTATGAAGGAACGAGTGTCGTAAAAGCTTCGAAACTCCAAAACCTCACCACTCAATTTGAAAATATCAAAATGAATGAAAAAGAAACTTTTGATGAATTTTATGCTAGAATTTATGATATTGTTAATTCATCTTTTAATTTAGGAGAGATAATACTCGACAACCGAGTAGTGAAGAAAATTTTAAGGTCCCTACCCGATAGTTTTATTCCAAAAGTGATCGTTTTAAATTCTTTACCAACTTTAGCCTCTATGAAATTAGAAGAGCTCGTAGGTGATTTACAAATATATGGATTGGACATGTTTTCCTCTAAAACTGAAAAGAAAATAGAAAAGGGCTTTGCTTTAAAAGCCCGAAAAGAGGAAAAACAAGTAGTAGAGTGTGAAAGTGATAGTGACTCGAAAGATATGGCCTTGTTTGCTATGAAATTTTAAAATTTTCTTAAATTTAATAAAGATAAATTTCAAATAATTTTAAGAAATTTGAAATTTCTAAGCATGAAAATGCTGAAAAGATCCCTAAAACTCTTAAAGAAAATTTAAATAGGGACAAGTCAAATAGGTGTTTTGGTTGTGAAGGGTATGGCCATAGGGTAAAAGAGTGTCCCACTAAACTAAGGAGAGAGGGTAAGCAACCCATTTCATATAATGCGACCCTTAGTGATAGTGATAGTGATAAGGAAGAGGGACCCGATTCCCCCACTGAGCCCAACTTTGTGGCTTTTATGGCTAGTCATGTGAGTGATAGTGAGCAATATTTTATTGATGAAATTTTAACACATGACACTTCCAAGGTCAAAGTTTATGATTCCCTTATTTTTTATGGTAGTGAGAGTGAATAAGAGAGAGAGAGTGAAAATGAAGATGAGGTTAATGTGAGTGAACTTCAAAATGCTTTTTAAGAATTATATGAAGAATCTATTAAATTAAAAAGAGCAAATTTGAAGTTAGAAGCTTGTTTAATAGAGCATGCCAAGGTCGTTGATGATAGTGTGTTGGTTGAAGACCTTAGGACACATGAGATAACTCTTTGAGAGAATCTTGAATATATAGAAGGCGAGAGAGATATCCTTAGAGGTTTAATGGAATACTTGAGAAAGGAGATTCTCGAGTTTGATGAGAGGAATGCTTTATTAGAGTCTAACATTTTAAATTTTGAAAATAAATTAAAATACTTTAGTAAAGTCAAATTTGATTTGGAGTGTCGTTCGGAGAAATTATATACAATTTCAGGAATAGTCCAAATTAAAAATGACACTTATGGTTTAGGCTTAGATACTTGTAATGAATCTCAAAAAGCCAAAACCATTATTTTAGGAGAATCGCCTAGGAAAGACTTTAGAGATCACTCCTTAGGTAAATCTTTTCTCCGTGACTTTAGGTGTTCATATTATGGTCGAAAGGGTCGTCTTAGAAAAAAAAAATTTGATCTTAAATGAGGTCTTAGAAAATCCCAATGTAAGGCAACCAAGGTAGCCAAGATTCCTACACCCCGAGATCGTCATTCGTCATTAGTTTGGGTTAGGAGATCCGACTTGGTAGCTTTACAAGATAGGATTTTTTATTCTCATTTACTTTCACATGCTTCCTCCCTTGCAAAATCTAAAGGTTGAATGTGTTAGTTTTGTTTGCATACTTTAGCTTATGTACTCCATTCTATATTTTCATGCTAAATGTATGCTTGTTTAGTCTTTTTCTAGTCTATATTTCATACCATATCACATGCTAGAATTATGATGTTTGTTTATCTTTTGTATTATATATTTTTTTTCATTTTAGGTTGCATTTAATAAAAAATACAAAAAGATTTTTGTTTATCATTTGTGTTTTATTTTTTTTGTAATTTAAGATTAATGAAAAATACAAATGATTTTTGTTTGCCTTTTGAGCACATATTTTTAGTTTTGGTCAAAAATTGTCAAAAACTTAAAAAGATTTTTTTTATGTGTATTTTAGTTTGGCACACTCAATATGGCATACACTTGCGTTAGAATCCCTTCTTTTTTCCTTCCATGTGGCTAGAACTTTTGGTTTAGATTGTTAATCCTTAGAATGTTCTTTATCATGCTTACATGGAGTAGTTGAATTTTGTGTTGCTTTAATGGATTCTATTTTTATATGCCTCAATTCACGCATGCACGAGCTCACTTGAAATTTTAACTTCATATGTATATTTGAGGTTTGTGAGGTGTTCTCCTTCCAATCTTGTCATCTACATGTTATGTGACCTAGGAGGACTAGTGCATGTTAAAATCCGTTGCATGTGAGATTTGTCCTTTCGGAGCCCTTCCCCGTGCAAGTAAGCCACCGTTTGGATTGGACCTAAAAGAAATACGTGGTCCAACGACCTAAAAATAAAATATGGCATTAAAAAGAAAAATAATTGCCAAAGCCTATGGTTATTTGATATATTCATTCAAAAATATATATGTTTATTGAGGGAGATTGAATGGTATATCAACGGTTTGCACAGTGTCCATTTATCCTAGTTGTACTTTCAATGTCATGACTCTATTGGTTTGTAGAATCATCAAAAGTCTAGGCTTGTATGCATTGTGTATGTTTGTTCATTGAGTTCGATCTATATTGTCACATGAGGTTATATTCAAATGTGATGAAGTTTTCAATCAAATGAGAACTTCGTGAACATGTTTTAAGTGATTGGGTATAAATTTAATTATTTCTAGTTCACACCCCAACACTTCCATTTCCATAAGACACATTTTTTCCATACGAGTGTGAAAACCTTATTTTATTTTATGTCATTTGTGTGTTTATATCTATATATACGTGCATGTGCATTATTGGTATATTTAGTCTATGTATATATATGATGTTTTTCTATCTTTGCCTTGCTTTTTAGTCCATCTATGCTTTAATTCATAATTGGTATCTATTTTGTTGCATTCTTTATTAATATCATATGCTTAATACTTTATGTATCATATTGGCATCATGTTCTTGCATCTTAGTTGGTATCCGTTATTATTTGTTGGATTAGGTATGATTTTGTTGCCCACGTACTTCAATATTCTCATCACTTTACGCTTTATTGCATGTTTTGCTTGTTATCCCATTCTATTTATCCCTTGTTTAGTTTAGGGGGTGTATATGCCTTAATTGGGGGAGATAAGTTAATTTTTGATTCTGTATCCTTTGTCTATTCCTGAACAAAAAAGGGGAGAATGATAGGGGAAGAAATAGTATCTAATCCTATTTTAATCGTATCTTAGTTTGCGGATATTTATCTTAGGGGGAGACGTCTTTCTAAGTAGGTCATGTATTTCATAAAGGGGAGAATTAATTTAGGGGGAGTATTTATCTTTATTGCATTTAATATTCTTGATATTACCTATGAGTTTGATAGTTTGCTTAAGTGTGAAGAAATTCTTCTAAATGACAACTTTCATCATTGGCAAAGATATTGATCCTTGGGTTGTTTGAGTTAAGCTATTGTATTTTCATTTTGGCTAGGACATTTTTATAAGTTTAGTAGAGCTTGACGACCCTTTAGGATTTTTTGTTGGTTTTTTTCCCGGAATAGCCAAAGGGGGAGATTTTTAAGGACACAAATTTCCAATTGAGTCCTTTGTAGTTTTGGCTCAATTCCAGACAAAAACATTTATGTCATAGGATAGTTTTTAAATTGTATCCATTCAAGCCTATGATGAGGTAGTTGAAGACGTAGCGGCCAAGATATTAAAGCTTCATCAAATTCCGTGTGTATTGTGCCTCGTTTCTACGTTATCAACATGGTTCCATTGCTCCTAAGGTATGAATGCATTTATATATATAAATATAGGAGCTTGGAACAATATTTATATGGGTGTATTTTGTTTTGAAACAGTTGTTTATTTTTAGAAAGTTTCATTAAAACTTTAAAACAAAGTTTCTAGGCTAAAAATCAAAATTTAAGCTTTCTGGAAGTTCGTTCGATATTGTCGTTCGAATGAATTTTTCTTCGAACGAGAATGTCGTTCGAACGAGGTTTGCCAACAAGTTCCCTGATTGGCCACTGGAATATCATTCGAATTGTCATTCGAATGAGAATGCTGTTCGAACGAGAATTCTAAAAAATTTACTAAGGACTTCTTATTTTATACACTGGAACATCGTTAGAAGAGTCGTTCGAACAAGACTTCGTTCGAATGAAAATCTCGTTCAAACGAGATTTGGCGGGAACAGTTTATTTGGTAGTTTTGAGCAGTTTTTCCTATGTTTCCACTCACCTTTATCCATAACTTTTGAACAGACTTAAGAGGTCCGAGAACCAACTTTTTTAAGATAACTTTTTCATAATCTTCCATCTTCAAGAGAGAGTTTGAGAGCAAAAATTCAAAGAAGAAAAAGTTCATGTTTGAGTGTTCATTTTTCAAAGAAAAATCCTTAAAACACTTCTGTTTTACACCCAATAGTTTGTTTATTCCAAGTTATCATATATATATATATATATATATATATATATATATATATATATATATCTTTCTCGGAGTGTTTGGCACCATTGGTTCACTTTTCTTCCTAAGAAGAAAAGAGTTTGGGTTTACTTCTACATCCCCCAAAGAAGAAGCTTGTTTGCTGTGACATACCCACTTGGAGAAAAGCTCCTTGTTCGGGTGGCGGTGACTAAAAAAGTCCGATCGATGGATTCCGAGACCGCGATGGAGCTCCGTGGTTATTCGTTATAAAGAGGTCTGTACAAGAAAGAGCACCGGGGCTTGGACGGAGTCAAGTCGAGTGTTGTAAGTCTTTCGTGTCTTGTACTTGTAAAATCGTATTTAGTGGATTTGAGACTAGGGTCGTTCAAGGTTTTTTTCCCGTTGTGGGTTTTTTCCTCGTACATCGTGGCATAGTGATTCTTTGTTTATTTTATCTTTTGCAAAATCACCTAGAACGCATGATTAGGTAAAAAGATAACATTTGATTTAAATCATTACTTGTTGAATTTGGCGCTAACATGAATTTGGGTAAATGTTAATTTAATTCAAGCCATTAATTTTTTTGGTTAAAATTATTTTGGACTAATTTGGTAATATTGAAAATATGACTTAGTCAAATTTCTAGGACTTGGGTTAAATTGGTTTAAGTGAAATATCCATGTGTCAGTTAATTTAATTTCACTTTGGTTTAAGTTATTATTTTAATTTGTAAAAGAAATTAAAATTTGGTTAATGTAAAATGTGTTGAGCCATCTTTCGTTTTCGCATATTAAAAAGGAGATTGAAATTATTTTTTGTAGTAAAGACTTTAAAAATTTTGGGGCCTCGCACGACGACAAAGACAACTTTTGATTCTCTCTTTAAAGTTATGGTTTGGTATTTCTTTTTAGCCATTGACGTGTAGTTTACGTCATTTTCTCTCAGGCTACATTCTTTTAGAATTTATACTCGTGTCCAACTTTTAAAGCTTGAGGATGAGCTTTTTCTATGAAAGGGAGAGTGATACGATTTACGAAGTGCAATGTGTTTAATTGTCATATTGGTAGAGTGTGTTCTTTTAGTTTGCTTCTCTTTCATAATATTTCCTTATTTAGATTTGTATTTTAGACAGGGCTAATATTCCTTTGGAATATTCTTAAAGTCCCCTCTTTAAGTGTTTTTACCTTTGTACATCTTGATATATGAGTGCCCTCTTTAAGTGTTTTTACCTTTGTAATCGCTTTACATCTTAATATATGAGGGAGAAGACTTCTTAATTTGTACTTGATCTTGTTTTCCATTTGTCGTGTTATGTCATATTTAATGTCATAGTAGTGAGAAAAATGAGGGGCGGAAATAAGGAATAGTGACAAAATCATGAAGGATATAAAATCACTGCCAAAGTGGTTGTGGAAAATTGGGGATTCATGGACCAATTAATATTTTCTTTGGAGAATGATACCTCTCGAATTTATAAGAATAAGTAAGTAGATTTTTATTTTATTTCAAATTTATATTTTCTCGAAATGTCTATAATTAATCTTTGAAAAAGTTTAAAATACAAAAAAATGATTGCATTCTCTAAACAGGACCTAGTCCAATGTTTAGTTTAATGATTCTTCCTATCGTAGCTTCATGCGGTCTATTTTGGAGCAGGGGGAGGACCACAAGTTGCAGACTTTATTCATGGTTTAGATGGAATGGGGAACCTTTTGTTAAATCCACCAAAATCTGATAAGATTGAGAAATCAGCATCCGAATTTTTAGTTGAAAAGGTTTTTGAATATCCTGGTGAAGTATTTGTACTCGCATTAGGACCTCTAACAAACTTGGCTTTGGTAAGTTTTGGCATCCTTTCGTGTCTTTTACATCTCACAATTTTGTAAATATCTATGCCATTTTGCATGGCTTTTGTGTTATATATAAATAAATATATATACTTTTTAATCTTGATCAGGCTATCTAAAGGGATTCATCCTTTGTAAACAAGGTGAAGAGATTGGTTATACTTGGCGGGGCTTTCTTCGCATTGGGTAATGTCAATCCTGCTGGTGAAGCAAACGTATGTGACAACTGTTTATACATTTCCCCTTTTTGATGTAGATGATGTCAAATGAGAGCTAAAAGAAGATAACTCTCGAATAAACTCTCTCTAATCTCAATATCTCAGAATGGTAGGATGTCTCAAATGAGTCTATAAAGGTGCATTTATAGTAAGGAGGCTACTTGGACTCTAAGCTATCAATCTAGTTACAATTACGTCCCTAGATGCCAATAACCTTCCTTCCTTTAAATACTAAACAAAAGAAAAATACAATGCAATACTAAAAATGACAATATGGACCCTATTCACATCACTCTCTCCCCCTTAAAAGAGTCCATCCTCGAACTCAAAGGGGAAGGCCTTCAGTGTCACCATCGAGGATAGTAATGAGAGCATGCGGGGTTGGAACCTCCATTGTCTCCTCAAGATAACCAGGGTCTCCCGAAGCTAGGAGAGCACGGCTCTGTGGAAAGGAGCAATCCGACGCTCTATGGCTAATCACTCCACAATTGTAACATTTGAATGTTATAGGGTGAGTGGGTGCAGGAGGTGGAACCGTGAGTGCCGAAACAGCCGAGGCAGGAGGGGCCACAGGAGCACTAGAAATAAAAAGTGATGGAGGAGCTGGGGTGGAGCATCCACTAGATGGAGGGGCAGTCTGATGGAATGATTCGACTTTAGGGCCGTACTCGACCGCCTTCGCAAAGGAGGATGACCCTCAAGAACATGGCGCTGCTCCAAGTCATTCCACCAAATACTAGCGTAGCCCTGAAACTTGGTTTCACTAACCAAACACATTGGCGACCTTTCAGTTGCTTGTACTCAAAAATTCGTTCCATGGAGGCAAGCCAATTAACAACAGCATCAGGTTGTAAGTAGCCATCGAACATCGGGACATCCACCTGAATATCGTCCTGGATACTCCTTGATAATAACTGAAGGTCTAAGTGTGTGGTGGCATCACCACCCTGTAGGGTCATGTCATCCTCATGGCCTAGATGGCTCGTCAAGCTGTTATCTCTGTGGCAGTCTCCGAGATGGTGGATGAGGAGGATCAGGAGTTGGTAGGGATGCCTCTATAGGGATTGGTGGAGGGGGAGGAATGTAGGATGGAATGGCCTCCATTAGTGGGGAACGAGGTGGAACGAGAACCAAATGCTATCGGTAGGGGCAGTGGTCCATCTGGTGCCCTTTCTGGTACAAAAAGAAATGTCTCTCTATGAGAGGTACGTACGGTTGACCTTCGAACTCAATGACTCAAACGGTGACACAGTAGTGCGCCACTCAGTGGGTGGGGGAGGCTCCATATCTGAGACAGAGTGGGGTCGAGATGAGGGTGGAATGTCATATGGAGGTAGAGTAATCCACTCCCATACCCTCTCATTGAATCAACGGGGGATGAATGGGCAGAGCGTGCATCCCACACAAGATGGGGGTGGGGGACATGTCTCGGGTGTCCTGTGGGTGGGTATGTGTGTAGCATAGGTGGGTGTGGAAGAGTGGGGAAGTTAATATGGGATGGATTAGGGTGAATAGTAAAAGGTGGGGCTGATGGCATGGGGGAGGATAATGGGGCTCGAGGTGTCTTTGTGGGTGGTGGTGAGGGTAGATGGAAATGTGGTGTAGCGTTTGGTCATGTTAAGGGGTTGTGGGACAAGTGAGGTGGTTTTTTTATGGTAAATAGGGTGGGACAAAAATGCGAGGTAGGGATAGGGGGTGATAGTTGTGTATTGGTGATTTGGGTGGGGGTGAGGGGTGATTGGGTGACTCTTGGGAATTTTGGAGGGTGAGGGTATGTGGGATATGCAAGGTTGAAACTTTAGGGTTCGTTGGCCAAGATTTGAGTCAATGTTAGTCATGGGATTATCTAATACCGAAATTGTTACTTTCGCATGTGGTTGAGTCGGATTTGGTCCCTTTGCATATCGAATGTCACAGATAATCTAGGCTTTTGTCTGGGAATAAGTTCCGATCATGGGTGGTATAATTTGGACAGGTCTTGGAGAATAAGGCATCGAAAAGTATCGAAAGGAGGTGTTGGTGCCGGATGACTCCCTATAAGGCTGGTTGGTAATCATGGGTCTCGGTTTGTGGTAGTAGTGTGCCAATAACTATCGACATGGGATTCCTATTTGTCCGGTGGTTTTTCAGGTGTTGTCTGCTGCGCAGGTGGTAACTAGTGGGTTAGGTTTGGTCTCCGGTGTTCTGGAGGGTGTTCGTCTTCGGAATGGTGGTGTTTTGGGTCAGATGTGGATCAGAATAGATAGCCGGGGTTTAACAGTGAAGGGATGGGCAATCACGATTATTTTAGGAGGTTTTTTGGGTTGTTCGGCCAGTGGGTTTGGGCAGTGGAGTGCCACCCTTTGTGATGGTGCCTTCTTGGAGGTATATGGTACTAGGTTTGTGGATTTTTTTTGTGGCAGGGTTGTTGAATGAGTCGATTTTGGAGAGTTAGGGTTAGTGTTTTGAGATGGTATCAGAGCGGTATGAAGGCGTCCAGTGGTGGTTATCAGTGGAGGCGATTTCATCCATCCGGGCCATCAACCGGTTGACAACCTCCTCGAGATGCTCGTTAGAAGTTTCTATAGAGGTGTACTTCTTTCTTCGACCTATCTTGATGTTGTTTACTAGATTTTATTTTTTTTACAACGACAACAACAACGAAAACAACCAGCTAGGCTCTAATAGCAATTGATGTAAGCAAGAAGAAGATAACTCTCGTCTAAACTCTCTCTAATCTCAATATCTCAAAATGGTAAAATGCCTCAAATGAGGCTACAAAGGAGTATTTATAGAAATGAAGTTGCTTGGGCTCTAAGATTTCAATCTAATTAAAACTACGTCCCTAGATGCCAATAACCTTCCTTCCTCTAAATATATTAAACAAAAGAAAAATACAAGGCAATACTAAAATAAAGGAAAGAGTAAAATGACTAAAAAAATGATAATAAGACTCTTATTCACATCACTTTCCTTAACAAAAATCACGTTTCAACAAATTTACTTTCCACTTTAAGTTAAAATTAAAATTCTAAATACAATTGAATGTTGTATTTATTCTTTATGGCTTACTTGCAGATTTATGGTGACCCAGAACAACAGATATTATGTTTACTTCGGGGCTAATATTGTTATTGTTGGAATAAATATTACCACACAAGTGAAAATGACAGGTTCTCTATGTTGTGTGTGTGTGTATAACTATTGGTGTGAATGATATACTCACGATAAGACCTTATAGTATAGTTGTAAATTTTGTGTCTCCTTTAGGGAAGGTCATGGGTTCAAGTCCCACTAAGGGCATTTAAGAGGATTTGAAGTATTTATACCTAAATAGATATATAAATATTATATTATATATAAAGACTTAGGACTTGGGGACTTGGTCTTGGATCATAATAATCAGTTAATTTTAATTTCGTCTTTAAATAATTTTATTTAATTCGATTTTAATTAATATTAAAACTCATTTTATTTAATTAATTAAAAATTATTTTATGATTAAAATTAAAAACACGTTTTTTTCAATTAGGCGTTGAGAGTGGTTTAGTGGGAGAAGTAGTCATCCACGTTTGGAGGACTGGGTGGTTTATGCATCCCTTGTTTCAATATACTTTCTCTCTCTCTCTCTCTCTCTCTCTCTCTCTCTCTATATATATATATATATATATATATATATATATATATATATATATATATAACGTCCTTCTTCATACTCCAATTCTAGGCATAGCTTCTTGTCGTTTTAAAGTCATCCATTGAGTGCTTCAATCAGATGAACTGTGCTGTTATATCCCGGAGATAGTTATCGGACTCTCGAAGCATCACTGATTAATGTGCCGGCCATATTTCTGTCTTAGGACTGTGTGTCTAACTCACACCTCAGCATCCAGATAAGTCGTTCCAATTTATTATCAAATTTGGTTTTCCCGTATACGCATATAACTCTAATTTTTGGATAGCCTTTCTTAAAAATGAATATTGATGTAAAAATAGTGGTTCTTGAAATGAACTTATCTTATTGCTTCAGATTTTGACCTCAGTGAGCTGAGATAATCTGGAGGAAAACATGCTAAATTCCCAAGTGATATGTGCAAATTATGCCGAGACTGGCACGTGAAGTCTGATCATGTCTATGGTAAATCTTTCGTTTTAATTGATTCTCAAGCTATTTTGTTTTAACTTAATATGACCAGTCTCCAATTTCTTTTGAACTTTATCATAAAAGTAATTCTTTGATGTTTTCTAAATTCAAGAATTTTCCTTCATGACCTTGTCAGTTTTGTGGCATTAGTGCAACCCGATCTGTTTACGTACAAGAAGGGGGTTGTAAGAGTCGAGACACAAGGCATCTGTGTAGGTCATACGCTAATGGACCAAGTACCAAAGTAGTACGTTTAACTATTTTACTCTCTTTAGATGATATTAGTCTTTTACATTAATGGCTGTATTTGGTTGTTTTCCTTAGTTTTAAACTTGAATCTAAAAAATTTCTATCATCTAATACACTGTCCGAATACAATTTTAAAAAGGATAAAATGCAAAAAAGGACGCAAAATATTGCTCTTAAGCATTGCTAAAACTCATTTTCAATGATGCATAGGTGAAATTGTAACTGATGGGATCGAAGAGTCTTTTGCAAAACTTAAGTTTGAACATGTTCTTACAAATAGTGTGATAGTTGGATGGGTTTATTTCAATTTACAGTTTAAAGAGTAAATAAAATAATACAATCTTTGTAATTTTGTGGCAATTAATTAAAGGGTAGTCTTGAATCCTATCCACAAATTCTAAAAGTTCCATCCACGTACTAATTCATAAATTTGTAATTTTTTTGAGAAAAATGTTCTTCCTAAAATCTAGTGGTAGTTTAATTTCGATAGAAGAACTTTTTCTTGGATACCATCCCAATAATACTACTTAGTTATTCGGTTTAATATTTTTCAGTTAAGTTTTTTTTTCTCTTTCAGCTCGAAATCATGCGTCATCATCACTTGAGATTACTTATATTCCCTAAACCTATTGGGATGGGAAGATGCAAAGTCAAAACTTCAAATTTTTTTTCCCCATGTTCAGTTGAGTTTTTGGCAGTGGTAAGTGGGGATATAAAATGAAGAACAACAAATCTCTTTTAGTAATTAATGTATATGGGATTTCTAGCGACACGTGGTGCGTGGTTGTGACTACGGGAGAATACTATATTTTACTTTCTATTTTTAGTTTAGGGTTTATTGTAATTTTCATTTATTTTAGTCTTTTAATTAGTTTACAAGTATGTTTGGGACTAATGAGTCATTTTTAGATATAAGTTATCCTTTTTGGTCTTTTTGGGTAATCTTAGCTAGCATGTTAACTCTTTCTATAAATAGGCCTTTTGACCCTCATTTTTACTTAACCTTGAATATTGAGAATTGAGAATAGAGAGAGAAAAAGACGCATTTCACTTGTCTAATTTATTTTTTATTGTTGTTCTTGTTGTATAGTGTAATTATTATGTAGTGTAGTAATAACTCTTTCGCATTTGAAGATTTACATTAAATTAGTATTAGAGCTCGATTTGTTCTTGGTGTTCGTCGGGGTGCGTAAAGCGGGGCACGAGTTGAGATTCCCACTCCGACAACCCTTCAATCGAAAGCTTGATAAATGTCCAAAAGAGAATCTTGTGAATGGAAATCCTAAATTCCATCACCACTAAAAGAGGAGATACCAACTCTTTTAGCTCCTCCACCCTCAATCTCCACAACTACCATCCTCCATCTCCACCTCCTATCGCCACAAAACCACCACCCCGTTTATATGTATCTCCGTCTTTAATTTTTTACCCAAATCCTAACCCAATGAACCCACCACCCTAAAATTAAAACCAATAACTCAAGATCCTATAAACCCTAGCCAAGAACCCAACAAATCCCTAACCCACCTCTTTCAAATAAACCACTAGCCCTAGAACCATCGACCCAAAGATGGTTAAAGGTGGAGACCGACATGACTAGTGGCTAGAATCGGGTCTAAGAAGCTGCCACACCAGCCCAGAAGGGATCTGACCAGATTCTGCGTTAGGTAGTACCTCCGACAGCATTACCACCCTTCAAATCCAGGATCAAAGTCTACCACCGATGGCTGGATTCAACCAGGAACACCAGTCGTCGACCAAATAGTCCTTTTTTACACCAAATCTTGCCCTTTCTACCGATCGACAAGATCCATCTATGTCCGTATCATCCACCGCCCACAAAGGTAGGCCATTTTTAGCCCTAACTACACCGGAGATACCCCAACAAGAGATGGAAATACCTGCCTCAACTGCTGGCTGCCAAACGAAGACATACCAATCCTTACTCTCCTCGATCCGATCTCCCCCACTTATACTTGACCCCGTCCTCCCTTTACCGCCACCCGAAACAACCCCAACACCTCTCAAACTCAAATTTTTACACGAATAACCTTCTCCTTACCCCTAGGGCAGCCCACTCCTAGAGTTTTCCTCCCTCCATTTTCTTGACCACAAATAATAACCCAACCTCCACCACCTTCAAGAAAACCCAAGAAAAGAGCCCCACCCTCTCATAACCCTAATTTTCCCCTTTCTCACTCACTAATACCCATCCGCACTCAAATCTTCCCCAACACGAGCCTTCCCTACTTTGAACCGATCTCAGCCTCCCTATTGGCCTCTATTTAAATCAATCTTTGACACAAAATATGGATTCCATGAGAAATGTACCCATCGGAGATAAATTTTTTGACTATTTTCCACCGTAGATGTCGCCGTCTTCAATCCTCTTATTTCGCCATCGTACTTGCAAATGTGCGGTCGCCAAAGTTACCGTCCGTTCAGATTCAGGGGTCCACCGTGCCAAGTTTCAATCATGTGCTTATGGTGTTTATGAGGCGAAGTGGTCGTCAGTTTTTGGTTGCTCAGATTCTGTAGGGAGGCATCGTTAAGATTTGGGTATATTAGACTCAATTGTTGAAGGTCCATATGGGTCTAATAGAAGTTCGACGGGTCCATTTGCGTGTTGGATTTGATTTGGGATTTTGCTTTGCTTTGAAAACTAACATTTGTACCGACACGTGTTAATGAGGCATTAATTAGTCACGCTCCAAGCTCGAGGACGAGATTTTTTGAAGACGGGGATAATGATGTATATGGGATTTCTAGTGACACGTGGCGCGTGATTGTTCCTACGGGAGAAGACTATCTTTTACTTTCTATTTTTAGTTTAGGGTTTATTGTCATTTTCCTTTATTTTAGTCTTTTAATTAGTTTCCAAGTATATTTGGGACTAATGAGTCATTTTTAAGAATTCGTTGTCCTTTTTAGTCTTTTTGGATAATAGTTTGGCTAGCAAGCTAACTCTTCCTATATATAGACTTTTTGATCCTCATTTATACTTAATCTTGAATATTGAGAATTGATAATAGAGAGGGAAAGAGACCCATTTTACTAGTTTAATTTATTTGTTGTGGTTGTTGTCACTACAAGAAAAATGAATATTAGGGACGGTAGTATTAGGGACGTCCGTGTCATTTTGTCCCTTATGCTATATCAAAAGGGACGGTTTTTATTACCGTCCTTTTTGATAGTAGCAAAAGGGACGGTTCTTAAAAACCGTCCTTTATGGTATGTATCAAAAAGGACGGTAATTAAAACCGTCCCTTAAAGTATATGCGATTTGTTTGTGCTGATTTTTCGCGGGTTAATATAAGGGACGGATTTTTAAACCATCTCTATTACTATACCAAATGGGACGGATTTTAAAAATCCGTCCCTTTTACTATACCAACAGAGACACTAAAAAAGACGGTTTTAAAATCCGTCCCATTTAGTATAAATTGATTTTTTATTTTACCAAAATGAGTATTTGGGACGGATGTTTTTTACCGTCCCTTTTAATATAGCAAAAAAGATGGTTTTAAAATCCGTCCCTGTTAAAATAGCAAAAGGGACGGTTAAATCCGACCCTTTTAATGTTTTTCCTAATTTTCCCCCCACTTTTTTTCATTTGTTCCAAATATTGCCCTAACTCTACATACACCAAACTCCCGCTCTCTCTGCTCTCGCGCGATCTCTCACGGCTCTCCGCCTATCCCCCTCCGCCTCCGCCTGATCAGCCCTACCCCCGCCGCCTGCGTAGCCTTACCCCTCCGCCTCTTCCCCCGCACTGCCCTACCCCTCCGCCTCTCCCCCCTGCGCAGCCCTACCCCTCCGCATCTCCCCACTGCTCAGTTCCTGAGCCTCCGCCTCTCCCCTGAACAGATCCATCCCCTCCGCCTCTCCCCTGAGCATCCCTACCCCCGCTCCACCCCCTCCGTCTCCAAGCATTTCGTCCCTACCCTCCCTCACGCACAACACAGGTATTATCTCTATCCAATATATATATATATATATATATATATATATATATATATATAGAGAGAGAGAGAGAGAGAGAGAGAGAGAGAGAGAGAGACACACACACACACACATATACACTATATGTAGTGATTTGTTTAGACATTTGTAAGGGATTTTTGCTTAAATTGTTATCATATTAGTTTAGGCATTTTTTTACAGTTTTGTAGTTTTGTTTAGTGATCTATTTACATCTTTTAACAGACTAGTTAGGGCTTTTTATGCATTTAATATCACTAAGTGTAAAGCAGATTTTTAATTAATTATAGCAAACCAAATTTAAAAAATAAAAATCAGATTGGATTACCGGATTGGAATACGAGATTGTTAACAAATTCGGATTCGAATCCAAAAATGTCAAACGGATTCTAGCTACAAATTTTAACATATTTATATGGGTTTTTATAATTTTCTAAATCCCATGAGTCAAATGAGAACGAAGGATTTCATTTTTTTTCCAGTTTATTGTTGCTTTGTACTCCATCCATGTTTAATTAGGAATTCGTGTTTAACTCTCAAAAGTTTAAACGAAAAGGGCCTTTAAGAAAAAAAGACCTAAAATCAAAAGTTTAGAACTTCGTTTGTTGATTTTAATCCTATTATATACTTTATGTGAAGCCTTTAATTTCTTTACTCCAGATATTATAGCAACTACTGAAATATTGCATGACTATTGTAAATGTTTAGGGCAGGGGTTTTCATTTAGATTTGTTCATTTTCATTTAGAGTTGTTCATTTTGTGTTGAAATGTTTAGGTCTATAGTTTTTTCATTTAGAGTTGTTCATTTTTCATATTTTGTGTTTTGGTTTTGAATTTTTTTTTCGGTTATACCATTTTTCTATGAGAATTTATTCAGTGTTATATAGGTTGTAGTGTTATATAGGTTATGTATGCTAATTTGTTGACAAAATGGCTAAGTAGTATAAGCTTAAATCATTACCTGTTAAAGTTTGAAGTGATAAATATATTCATGTTTGGTTGTTTGAAGTGTAGACGAGTGGTCCAAATTTTGTTATTTAAGTCTTGAATAGTTTATACATAGTTGGCGCACATTTGTTCACGGGTGGCAATTTGGGGTTAGCGTGTCATTTTCGGGTCGCGTTGATTCTGATTTGAGTATAAGTTCCGGGTCGGTTGATGCCTAAGAATTATTCTTGTGTAGTGTATAATTTTTAGAGTTGGTTGATGCCTAATAATTTATTCTTCTGTATTGTATAATTTTTAGGATTGGTTATGCCTAATAATGCTTCTCAAAGAGTAGTCATAGAACATTCATCTTCGTCTTCTTGTTGGGTAAGGCTTTCAGTACCTTTCTGGTCTAGTTTTGACTTATTTAAATTTAGTTTGTTGGGTTGTATTGGCATGTAAACTATTATTTATTTTTTGAAAAATTAAACTGATTGTTAAATCACTGTCAGAACAATCCTCATCCTCACACTTAAGGTTAGGATTAATAACCGTTGAAGGTTCGTCATCTTGCACAGTAACGTTTATTGATTCCATAACCCTAGAGCTCTTCAGGTTAAATACCCGGTATGCTCTACTATTCGATGAATATCCTAGAAATATTCCCTCGTCGCTCCGGGAGTCGAACTTTCCTAATTGCTCTCTATCCCGTAGGATGTAGCATTTACTCCCAAAAACACGGAAATACGCCAGGTTGGGCTTCTTGCCGGTCCACAACTCATAAGGTGTTTGTAGTGTGTGTGGACGCAAATAAACCCTATTCACCGTGTGGCATGCAGTAGACACTGCCTCTGCCCAAAATCTCCTAGAAACTTTACGACCTAGAAGCATAGATCTAGCCATCTCTTGGATCGTTCTATTCTTTCTCTCAACAATCCCATTTTGCTGAGGAGTTCTCATAGCAGAAAACTCATGTTTGATCCCAAGGCTATCACAGTAAAAATCCACCTTTGCTTCCTTAAATTCAGTGCCGTTGTCACTACGTATTTTGTTAATAGTGACACCGTGTTGATTTTGCAGGACACGGCACTTAGTCGTTAAGAAATCTACAGCATCGGATTTCTCTCTCATAAACCTACAATGGAGTACCTGGAGAAATCATCTACCATCACGAGGATGTACCTCTTACCACCTAGACTCTCAGTACGAGTGGGACCCATAAGATCCATGTGAATCAACTCCAGAACACGAGAGGTGGTAATGAAATGCAACTTCCTATGAGGACTACGAATTTGTTTTCCCAACTGACAGGGCCCACAAACGGTTGAAGTTGATTTTCCAAGAGATGGTAAGCCACATACTAGGTCCTTTTTAGATAAACGATTAAGATCTCTAACGTTCACATGACCTAGACGTTGGTGCCACAGATCCATAGGAGTGATCGTGGCGCTGTTGCAGACAAGTGAGGATGTGGGCTCAGTCCCATAGAAATTATCCTCGGTCCTCACCCCTTGCATCAATAGTTTACCGGTTTGATTGTAGACTTTACACGCGTCCCGGTCAAACTTTACTGCAAGGTCAGTGTCGCACAGCTGGCTAATGCTGAGAAGGTTTGCTTTCAAACCTTTGAAGTACAAAACATTTTCTAGCTTAGGAAAACCAAGTAACTCGATAGTACCTCATCCTATAATGCTAGACTTACTCCCATCTCCAAAGGTGACTGTGCCATCTTGATAATCCTCAAGAGTAGTAAAAAATGAGGCATCACCTGTCATGTGTTTGGAGCACCCACTATCAAAATACCACTGAGAGGTATTATGTGCTTTGAGAGCAACATGAACAACAAAAGCCTTTTTATCTTTCTTAGGTACCCAAGTCGAGATGACCTTTTGTTTGCCTTTGTTGTTGTTGATTTTAGCTGGAATGTGAGAAGCATTCACTAACAGCAAAGAGATCCGTCGAAATTCTTCCATTAAACTTTGAGTCGTGGCAGCTAAGAACTCAACTCGCTCTCTCAGACTAGAAAACTCATCAGTATGATGTGGTGGAGCAGTAGTACGCCGTGTCCGACGCATGCTATAGCAAGTTTCCCTAAGGTGGCCTTTTCTTTTGCAATAAGTACAAAAGAGCACAGTCAAAGACGGACCTTAGTTTGCTTTTCTTGGTCGAACTCTCCTTCGAGGTTTTTTACGGTGACCATAAGGAGTTGTAGTAAACTCAGGAACTGGTCCAGGTGCAATTTGGGACGTGGAGGCACCATCATATCCAATTCCTTGACGATCACCAAAACCTAAAGCGGGGCCGAGGAGCATCTTTCCCATCTTCCCAGATCTGTCCTCGATTTGTACCTTGACTTCCCGTGCTTTATCAAGGTCATGAGTCAGCTGGGCAACAAGGGCTTCAAGTTTCTTTTGAGTCTCCACGGAGGAATGGAGCTGACTCGTAAGACTAGCCACTTGTTTAGTCAAGTCCCCTCTCTCTTTCTCTAAAACACTCTCTCTCTCTCTAAACATAATCTCTTTCCCGACACATGCAGATTCTCTCTCTCTCAGGGCGGTGCAAGTGGAGAACTCTCTTTCTCTTGCTTTCTTTAAATCTTCCTCTAAGCAGGTGATCTTAAGAACTAACGCTTTGTTACGCTTTTTAGTTTTAAATGACTCAGAATATAACTCAGCGTAGGCGCATTGTATATCACTCTCGCTCTCACTTGTGTCATCCTCCCCCTCACTCACATCGATCTCACTGTCGAGGTGTCCCTGTGAAGCATCATCCTCAACGTCGTGAGGAGAACTAGGAGTGATCACTTGGCTGTCCATGAATGCGGTGAAGTTACACTCATGCGGTGACTCATCTCCAGAATCCACCGTCTCGACCTCACTGTCGTCACTAAGGGTAGCATTAAGAACAGCTTTCCCTTTCTCTCTATTTAGACGATTGGCACACTCAAAAGCTCTATGACCCCTAGCATCACACTCAAAACATCTCTCACTTTCTTTCAGAGGAGGATTTTTGGAAAAATTTTCATTTTTCTTTTCAAACTTATTTTTCTCAAATTTCTTTTTATCTTTAAAATTGCCATTTTTCTTAAATTTGAGAATCCTCTTGAAATTTTTTGCGAAAAGAGCCAAATCATCTAAGTCAAAATCGCACTCAGAATCTGACGTGTCAGTCTCTCTCTTTATAGATGACTCTACCCTCTTTCTAGCTGACCCCTCACTTCTTCTCTCTAGGGCTTTAAGAGCAATTCCCTTATCTTTAGATTTAGCATTTTTAGGGAACATATCAATTTAATAAGTTTGCAAATCTCCTACAAGTTCTTCCAATTTTAGCGTATTTAAATTGCCCATAGAATTTAGCACAGTGACTTTAGGGATAAAACGCTTAGGCAAAGAACGAAGAATCTTTTTAACAACTCTAGCATTCGGAATATGTTCACCAAGATTAAAACTAGTATTCACAATGTCAGAAAGTCTAGCATAAAATTCATCAAAGCATTCAGAATCATGCATGGTGATTGTTTCAAATTGAGTTGTCAAGTTTTGCAACTTAGACTCTTTCACAGCATTAGTTCCTTCATGGGTGAGTTGTAAAACATCCCATGCCTCTTTTGACGTGGTACACGTCATTATGCGTTTGAACTCATCAGGTGTGACAGACCCAGAAATAGCACTTAGACCCTTAGAATTAAAAGATAACCATTTAATTTCTTCATCAGTCCAAGAAATGTCAGGTTTCAAGTTGGTCACATTATCAACAGTCACGGTGGGAGGAGTCCACCCTCGTTCAACCAAAATCCAGACACGTTCATTAATGGATTTTAAAGTCGACCTTATACGGGCTTTCCAATAAGAATAATTTGTCCCGTCAAAAACAGGCATTTTGTAATATGACTTCTCCATTTGAACACGCACTTTTTCAAAAATCAATTTTTTAGAAAATTGATATCTTAGAAAAATTTTGCGGAAAATGGAATACGCGATAGATTAGCGTAACCTGCTCTGATACCAATTTGAAGAACGTGTGTGTTCACATTCAAATGATCAAATTATATATAAAACCCTTTTAACACAAACAAACCCTAAACATGCAGCATCATATGATTGAATAAATTGATAATCTACGCAAGAACATTCAAACACATGCAATTAAGAAAAAATCCCCCTCAGGGGCAAAACCATTTATTTTCACTATAATTTGTAAGAAAACGGATTACAATCGGATTACAATGAAAATACAAGTTGACTAAGAATTACCCTCGGGTATCGGATTCTGTAGTCGCTGCTGGAATTATCCCTTTCCAGTAGGGCTGCAATGAAGAAGAAGAACGGTCTCCTCCAGAAGGGTTGAACAAACCAAAGTTGTGTTCTTGGGTTGCAAAAGGATTCACAAATATTTGGCAAGGATGTGTGAATCAAAACATGAGTCTTGGGACTCAAAAATATGAAGACTAGATGTATTTGGACTCTCAAATTCGTCTCCTAAAGTCTTGCAAAACAACTCTCCCGAAGTTAGTATTTATAGGGAAATACATGAAGAGACCCACGATCTTAAAATGCTGAAATTCTATCCAGCGTACAGGTACCCCAAACCGGTTCGGGTACCCCTGCGAATCGGTTCACCCCCCCCGAACTGGTTTGGGTCTGGGTTCGGGAAAGTGTGCTGGGAACAGGTGCTTAAACATTTAGAAAAATTCCCAGAATTTTCAATGATCATATCTCCATTTTCAACGGGCCATAACTTGTTCACCGTAGCTCGGATTGAGGTGCCGTTTCTTCCAGTATTTTTGTTGCGGTAAGATCTTCAACTTTCCAGTTGACCGGTCCTCTTGACGGTGGCTGTAAAATTACCAATTTTCCCTTGAACATCCCTATCATGCCTTGTTTCACTGATTTGACTTCTCTTGCGTTCCACTTGCATTACGAGCCTACAATAAAGGAACGGGAAGTCGTTGATGCAGATGAGGGACATATTAGTGGAGATAATGCATGCTTGATTCTCGGAATTCGGATAGAGGCCGTCATGTGAGATCGTGAGGTGACGTGCCAAATGTAGCGGCGTATGACATAAATAAATGAAACATTTCGGACATGAGAAAAATGTCCTTACAATTTTCAAATTTTTATCAGAGCCTGTTGCACTAATTTATTATGTAGATCCTGTAGCGCAATTTTTTCTTGTGGTTATTTGTGTTCCTCTCCTGATTTGGTTTCTCAATAGATTCCATACTGTTGATGTTGTTAGTCGAGATGAGTTTGATAAAGTTCATGACCAGACTGAAAAATTGACCTTTTTAATTTTGAAACTTTGCAAAAGAATTAAAATTTTGGAAGAAGAAAATTCTCGTTTTAAAAATAAGTTTGAATATTTGCAAACGTTTCAAACTCAAAGAGATATTTGTCGTGAGGAGTTAGGTAATTTGTGTATTGACTTTGATGTTTTAAAAGTTACCAAAAAGGAGAGTGATGATAAGGTCCTAGTTTTAGAAAAAGAATTGGAGGAATTAAAAAATTATATGGTTCCCGTTTGTGCCGTTGAAGAAAAAATTTTACGGCACGTGAAAAGACTCTTAAGGATAAGTTTGTTTTAATTGAGGGTGAGTGAAATAAACTGCTAAGTTTAATTGATAACATGAAAAAAAATCCCTAACTTTGGAAGAGTCTAATTCTTTGCTTGAGTCTAAAATTTTGAAGTTGAAAAATAATTTGAAAGACTCGAGTAGTTTGTGTAGTGATGGTAATGGATCGTCTTGTTCTAATGCTTCCGTTGCAAAAAATAGAACTATTATTTGTTTTAGAGGGTCATCCGTTCCTAAGGATGTTAGAAAAGGTCAACCCATAGGTGTCATTCCACGTGTTTATATTTGTTCACATTGTAGTAGGAAAGGACACCTTAAGCATTTATGTTTTAATCTTCGAAGAGGTCCTAGGAAGTATAAGTCTAGTATTTAGTTGGTTCCCAGAACCCCGTGTCGACATGTCACATCTTTTTGGGTTAGGAAATCACTTTTGGATACGTTAAACTTTAGATGTTTTGATTCTCACATGCTTGCACATGATTCATCACTTGCTATTTCATATCGTTGATTGTCTGCATGCTTGTCATGCTCTACCTATGCTTTATGATATTATTTGCTAGTGTTATGACATATGTACTTTTTGCATTAGTTTTTTGTTTTTGAATTTCTTTTGAAAAAATACAAAAAGATTTTATTTTTTGAAAAATCCAAAAAGAGTTTTGTATTTTGTTTGCACCTTATATGAATTGACATTTAGGATGACTAAGTCACAACATCATGCCATATCCATGAGACTATTTGATAGTGTTTTGAGACAATATGTTATGTCATTCATGTGCTTTATAGTGTTTGGAGTCATTAAGATGTAATTAAGTGTTATTACCTACATGATTGACTAATTATTTCCTTTGATGCACACAAGCACGAATTTGTTTGATTTTTGCGCTTGTCTATCACATGTTGGTTGAGTGTTTCCATCTCAATTATATCTATACAACGAACCAAATGCGATATAACTTGACAAAAAGTAGTGCATGATATAAACCGTTTGTGAGTTTGTGTGTTTTATTTTGAAAAATGGGGAAGGGCTACGAAAGGTACTCATTCATCCTTTGAGATTAGGCCACCATTTAACTGGCCCTAAAAAATTGAGGTATTTTAATTATCCGGGGTCCAAAGAGGTTTAAAAGAGCCTGAAAAATTTTAAAGGCAATAAAAAGAAATTTATGCCAAAAAGGGGCCATTAGGTTTACTCACCAATTCTCTAATGTTTGAGAATTTAAATCAACTCAAAAAGAAAATATATATGAGGAAGTTTGGTTGGAGAATTAAAACGGCTTTGCACGTCCTTAAAAGGTCTTGAAAAGGCGTTAAAAAGTTTTTAGACGTTATTGGTGTGAAAATAATGTAGACTTTGATTTGTTGATTTTGATTTAAGACGATGTCATCTAAATTTACCTAAGGACGATTTTGATGCCCATTCGTTAGGAATCCACAATATGCATCGTGCACATATGGCGTGATTGAGTTTTATTTCCTATCGAATATGTTCACACCCATTCATACCGTTTTCACGATTTGGTTATCTTAGTATGAATTCATGGCGTGTGTTTGTAAGACTTTTGTATAAAAATTAAAAAATGTTTGCTTGGTTTATCGTGACACCCCGATTTGCTTTATGTGATTTATTCTTTTCCTTATCTATTTTGGACAAATAAAAAGGGGGAGAACGAATTATGATATTACGGGGGAGTTAGTATGGGGGAGATTTGATTATGCTTACATGTTTTATATTTATATCATTTCAAACTCGATACGTCATAAGGTTTTTACTTTGTCTCATGTGTGTAGGTACAATTGAAATTTTTTGGATTGCACACCCTGATGATGACAAAGAATGTTTGAAATTTGTTGAAGATTGAAAAAGTTTGAAGACTTGTCATTTACCTTTTCAGTCTTAGGTTCATGGGAGGGTAGATTTGTGTAGGTCATATTTTCATTGATAATTCGGATGTTTTTATTTTGTACCGGCATAGACATAGGGGGAGATTTGTAAGGACATTTTTCTTCGTTATCAATTTATATGTCGTATACCGCTACACCGTCGAAGAAGTTCAAGATCACATTCACATCAAGACGGATCTGAATAATCAAGGTTCTTCAACAAACAGTCTCCGTAAGGTTAAATTTGGTAAGGTTACGTTTTAGAGTACCTTAATAGTGCACTTAGAGTATTGGGATTATTTTTCAAAAAATATTTTGTAAGTGTTGGAGCTTTAATTTTTTTTTTTTTTTTTAATTCATTCTATTTAAAGTTTTTGTTCTCGAACACCTTTCCGTAGAAAAATCATAACTAATTCAAAAAAATCAGAAAAATACGAAACTGGTGGAGACACGTTCGTATCGAAATTATCTACAATCGTAGCCTGAAATCTCGTTTGATAGGTCGTTCGAACGACATCCAATGTCGTTCAAACGACATGGCATGTCGCGCGAAGTTTTCCTATCGTTCGAAGGACAGTGGATCTCATTCCAACGACATGCTATCTCGTTTGAGCAACCCAGCGCCTTAAGTATAAACCGGATTTTTCAACTTTGTTTTTATTGAGAGACCTGACATGTTTATTCTGCACAAAACTGTGAAAACAACAGATTTAGATTTTCTCCTTTTAGGGTCTTTAATCCCTTTTTGTTTACAATTCTCAAATAAATCTCAATCTTTATGTGAGTTATTTTGGAACCCAATGAACATACTTTGCTATTAGTCATCCTTTGTGGGGAGATCTCTACAACCGAGTGTTGCGTGCTATTACGGAGCGAGTCGCTATGAAGGTTATGACTGCGTGCCATTGAGGATCTTCTACGTGTTGATTCTTTCCTGAAGATTGCGTGACCTTGTGGTATAGCTGCGTGTGAACTATTGTTGATTTCTAGCCGATGCTTTGAAGGTTTGATGAAGACACCGCGCGTTACACTTGTGGGCAATTATCAGGTTGTATGTAAGTCAATGGTCTTGTAAACTTGTCAAAGTCCTAGAAATAAAGGTTTTTCCCTTCAGGGATTTTTCCTGAATTTTGTGTCGCATGATTACTTGATTTGTTTTGACACGTAGTTGCATATTTAAGGGATGAACTAAAATTTGTTTAAAATTAGAGAATTTGTGAAAACCACCTAAGCAATTAATTTTTTGCATTTTCAAATCTACAGTTTGAGCTGATGAAGGGACGAATGAGGGATGAATGATGCTTGTAGATACTTTCTTCCAGAGAAAGTGAATATTCACCTCAATGTGTTTCGTTCTCTCATGAAGAACCGAATTAGATGATAATATAATGGCTGATTTGTTATCACACAACAAATCAGAAGGATTGTTCTCTGTAAAGCCTATCTCACCCAAAATCGATCGAAGCCACAAGAGCTCACATGTACCATGAGACATAGCATGGTACTCCACCTACGCTGAAGAACAAGAAACCTCAACTTTCTAGATGAGAACCATAGAAAGTACAGAATCCAGAAGTAGAATGCCTATGAGTCCTGCATCCCGCATAATCAGCATTAGTGAAGCGAGAGAGACCCCATTGGTCTCTTGAAGCACAGAAGAGACCAAGACCCGATAAAGACTTGAGATACCTCAAGATATGATTAATAGCATCAAGATGGGCGGTACGAGGGAAATGCAAGAACTGACTCACAATACTCATAACAAAGGCCAAATCAGGATGGGTGTTAGTCAGATAAATGAGATGGACAACCAAACACTGATACCTAGACGACTCAGAAAGTGAATCCCCAGACTCAACCGTCAACTTCATATTCGAAGCCATAGGATTAGAAGCTGGGCGACAACCAATCATCCTTGTATCATTTAACAGATCAATAGCTTACTTCCTTTATGATAAGGAAATCCTACAACGAGATCTCGCAACCTCAATCCGCAGAAAATACCAAAGAGAACCCAAGTCCTTAGAATAAAAAGCTTCTCTAATGTCCTTTACTTGGTAAATCCCCTCTTGATCATCACCGTTAATAATGATATCGTCAACATAAACCAAAAGGATAATGCGCCGCTGGTCGGGCTGATGTCGAATAAAGCAAGTATGATCGGACTAGCATCTGTAGAATCCCATAGAGGTAATCACCCCACTGAATCAACTAAACTAAGCTCGGGGAGACTGCTTCAACCCATATAAAGATTTGCAAAGACGACAAACCTTGCCCACATACTCCCTCTTAGCCCGAAAATCAGGGGGAGGATCCATATAAATCGTCTCAATCAGATCCCCATGAAGAAAATAATTCTTAATATCCAATTGATGCAACGACCAAGAGTGAGATGCGACAAGATATATAAGTAGAAGAACAGAAGTCATCTTAGCAACCGGGTAAAAGGTAGCACCAAAATATTTTCACAAAATCTTAGTAAAGCCACGTGCCACAAAAAGAGCCTTATATTGGTCAAAGGATCCATCAGCCAAATATTTAAAATTAAACATCCATTTGCAATCAACAAGTTTCTCCTACGGAGGAAGAGGCACTAACTCTGAAGTACCATTGTTTTTTAAGGCATCCATCTCAGTTTTCATAGCAGCTACCCACTTAGGATTCTGGAGAGCCTCATGAAAAGACTGGGGAATAAAAATAGAGTCAAGACAATCCAAAAAAGTATGATAGGACCCTGAAAGACCTGCATAGGAATGATGATCGAGAATAGAATGGTTAGGGATACATGAGTTAGCATAACGAGTAGGAAAGCAGCGATCACGAGTGGAATAACGGGACTGAAAACTAGAAATCGGTGGAGGAGGGGGGACTGATCAACAGAAATAGGCGGGGTGGGGGTGGTGAAGAAGGAGCATCAGCAGTACCTGAGTTCGTAGGAGGAAGAGGCAGGGGAAGCCGAGGGCGAAGGGCATAAACCTGTAAAAGGGGATGTCTCAGGAAGAGAGGGAGACACATCTAACAAAGGGATAGGATAAGCCACTGGAGAAACCTCCTCAAGAGGAGGAGGTGGGGGTGGAGGGAGTAGCAGACCTACAATAAAAATGAGTATCCTCATTGAAGGTAACATCACGAGAGTGATATATATGTCGAGAGAGAGGATCATGACATTTATTATTTTTTGACATGACATGATAGCCCACAAAATACATTTAATGGCCTTATCATCAAGTTTGTGGCGTGAGGGTCGCCGATCTTGAACATAGCACATACACCCAAAAATTCGGGGTAATATAGATAAAAGGAGGGAAGTAGGAAAGATAGAGTGACGAGGTGTTTTGCCATTTAAAACTTTGCTTGGAGTGCGGTTAATAATAAATGTGGTAGTGAGAAGAGCAGATGCCAATAAGATTTATGAACATGCATATCTTGTAAAAGGCACCCAACCATTCCTATTAAGTGACGGTTCCTATGTTCTCCCCCCATTTTGCTCCGGAGTGTAGGGACAAGTGAGTTGGTCTAAAATGCCCTTTGGGTTAAATTGTGAACGAAAAGTATCAGAAACATACTTCCCCCCCCCCCCCCCCCATTATCAGACCGAATGTTACGAACATTGGTGTTAAATTATGTTTTAATCATTTGGAGGAATTGGACAAATAAAGGTAACACCTCAGATTTATGTTTGAGTAAATATAACCACATACATCTAGAAAAATCATCAGACATAGTACTTATAACCGGATAAAGCAGTGACATGTGAGGATCCCCAAACATCAGAGTGAATAAGGTCAAACATACTTTTTGCATGACTAATATGAGAAATAACTAGTACAAACATGTTTAGACAACTCACATGTCTCATAAGTAAACTTCTTGTCTTTACAAGCCTTGGATAAAGAGGGGAAAAGTAAGCATAAGTAATGAAAATTGACATGTCCTAAACGGTCATGCCACAAATGCAAAGTTTGTAAGGAAACATAAAAAATAATGTGCTCAGTGGAAGTAAAGGCACTACGTCCAGAAATAAAAGCAGTAGCGGTAGGAGGATCCCTAAAGTGGTATAAGCCATTGCGCTCATAGCTCCTGCCAAAAATCCTATGTGAACTCTGGTCCTGCAAATAGCAATGCGAGGTTAAGAATATGACAACACATCTGAGGTCTTTCCAGAGTTGATGAACATAGATGAGATTAAAAGAGAGGTCGGGAACATGCAATATTGAAGATAAAGTGAGAGAAAGTGAGAGATGATATTTCCCTTGCTACGAATAAGAGCATGTGAACCATTCACAAGACACACACTTCGACACACGGAGGTAGTGGGAGAAGTAAAAAAAGATAGCTCATCAGTCATATGATCAAAAACTCCAGAATCCAAAATCCAAGTAGGCTTAACAAACTTAACATGAAAAGCAGATGAAGAACCTGAAGTAATAGTAGTAGTGGAAGTAGAGTGCTCGAGAGAGTAGGTATATGGGGTAGGAGAAACCTCTTTAGGATAATACAAATCAGTCATAACTTCAAAATACCCAAATATAACCCCAAAAATACAAAAAAAAAAAATTGGCAATGGGGTAATCCAAAAATTCAGCAACAAATAGGGCACAAAAAGGCTAAAATATTGGCAAGGAGTAAATTAATCTAATTCAGTATCATAAAAGGGAATTAACCCAAAAAATGAACTAATTAAATGTAAAGAACACACCTAATACACAGTCTAATTAGACTAGCAGCAAATGAGGTATGCCCCCCCCCCCCCCAAAAAAAAAAAAATATGGGTAAAACCCTAAAACTATGGAGGAGGAAGGTACCTTTAGAGGAACAAACTTGAAATCCTACTTAAAACATAAATATCAAACCTTCCTCAAGTTACGAGCGAATATACAATTGGAGGAAACACTGGGCGAGAAGAACTACAATATGAAACCACAGGGCGAGTAGATCAACAACTGGAGGATTGGCCAACAATAGAGGAGGTCGGCGGTGGTGGAAAGACGATCGACCAGACCTAGGGAGGTCGGTGGAAGAAGAAGAAGGTTGGTGTCTGTCCAGAGTTTTGGGGGCTTAGGGATCATAGGTTTTTTTTCCTTGTTGGCTCTGATACCAAGAAGAAATAAATGATGTAATGGCTTACAATTAATGGTGACATATTATGGTATTGATAGTACTCAATGGAAGGGCCTAGAAGTAAATGGTAAAAAGTAAAACAAGTCTAATAAATAAAGCCCAAAATAGGTGGGCCAAATAATAAAATACTATAGTACTAATCTGATATCCAACAATGGGAAGAATATTTTCCTAATTTTTAATTGGTTAAGGGTCCAAACTCACAATTTGAGTTCTTATTTTCTGATGGGAATCCATTGTTATTTTTCTTTTATTTCTATTTTCTATTTTTAGTTCTTTTCTTTCCTTAATTAATTTTCAAGCACGTTTGGGACTAATTAGGCATTCTTTTATTTTTAGTTGATCCATTTAATCATTTTAGATAATTCCTTGATTAGTAAGTAATCCATCCCATATAAATACCTCGTGTAATTTCATTTGTAGTCACTTTTCCCATTATTGAAATATAAGACAACTTTTGATTCTCTCTCTAAAGTTAGAGTTTGTTATTTCTATTAGCCATTGACATGTAGTTTATATCAAATTGGTATCATAGCGGGTGTCGCTCCAAACATTGGTGTTAGTGTGCATCAGTGTATGTAGATTATCAAAATCGTACACTACTCTCTCGATGACTCTAATGAAATCTAAAAAACGACAGTGGGAGATTCAAAAATTGAATAAAGACAATCAAGAATGGAGAAACATTATTCAAGATCTCATCAAGATCTTTGACTCTCACTTCCGACTCATCACCATAAAACCCACCACCCCGAAAACTCAAATCTTAAACCATAATTTCCCCAAAAACCCAAATCCACCCCATAAATCCTCCATTTAAGATCAAAGGCAACCCACTTCAAGGGTTTCACCTACCATTTTATAATCCAATCCCTAATTTACAAACCCTATCCTCCAACCCTATAAAACTCCCCCCGAAACCTCCAACCCACCACCTATTTTTCAAACCCCAAACATAAAATAAAAATTACGTTCCACCTCGATTAAGTTTCGAAGCTCAATTCAAGATTATCGGCGGCCAGTGCAATATTGATTGCTCCATCCAATCATTCTCCCTCCCTCCTTCACCCAATAGGGTCAAATCAATGATAAAAACTCCCCTCCTAAGCCGATTGATTTCAAGAAAGATCAAATCCACAAAATTGGATTGAGTGTTAGGAATTTTTGTGATATTTTTGTCGAGGATGGTTGGGTGATTCGCACGCATTTTTGCGAGTTGAAAACATTTAATTTGAGTGACTTCTTCCCAATCTTTGAGAATGGGAATGATGACCTTGATAAGGTTGGATTGGGTGTTATCTATCTTGGGGTTGAGGTGGATATTAGAGGTGATGTAATAGGTGGTGAGTATGTGGAACCACTTGGGGTATCTTTTGATACGCGTTCGGAATAAATTTTCCGTGGTGTAGCATTGAGGGGGTTCATCACGGGAATCTCGGGCCGAGATTTTTGTTGGTCGACCATATTTGGATGGTGATCATATTCTCCCTGGATTTATTGCAAGTCGATACAAAGGACGTGTTCGATGACGACTCTTCTATCTAGTGGAGATCTATTTTATGGTTGTCTTGCTTTCTAGTCGTTCTTCTCCTACACTCAAGGACGAGTTTTTCATAGCCGAAAAGAGTGATGGGAATCCATTGTTATTTTTCTTTTATTTCTATTTTCTATTTTTAGTTCTTTTTAGGCATTTTATTTCCTTAATTAGTCTCCAAGCATGTTTGGGACTAATTAGGCGTTCTTTTATTTTTAGTTGATCATTTTAATCATTTTAGCTAATTATTTGATTAGTAAGTAATCCATCCCATATAAATACCCCGCGTAATCTCATTTGTACTCACTTTTTCTATTCTTGAAATATAAGACTATAAGGACACAAATTTCCAATTGAGTCATTTGTAGTTTTGGCTCAATTCCGGACAAAAACGGTTATGTCATAGGATAGTTTTTAAATTGTATCCATTCAAGCCTATGATGAGGTAGTTGAAGACGTAGCGGTCAAGATATTAAAGCTTCATCAAATGCCGTGTGTATTGTGCCTCATTTCTATGTCATCAGCATGGTTCCATTGCTCCTAAGGTATGAAATTATTTATAATATATATATATATATATATATATATATATATATATATAGGAGCTTGGAACAATATTTATATGGGTGTACATTGTTTTTAAACTGTTGTTTCTTTTTAGAAAGTTTCATTAAAACTTTAAAATAAAGTTTACGGGCTAAAAATTAAAATTTAAGCTTTCTGGAAGTTCGTTCGATATTGTTGTCGAACAAGTTTTTCGTTCGAACGAGAATGTCGTTCGAACGACATTTGCCAACGAGTTTCCTGATTGGCCACAGGAATATCGTTCGAATTTTCGTTCGAACGAGAATGTTGTTCGAACGAGAATTCCAACGAATTTACTAACGACTTCATATTTTATACAGTCGAACATCGCTAGAAGAGTCGTTCGAACGAGACTTCATTTGAACGAAAAATCTCGTTCGAACGAGATTTGACGGGAACAATTTATTTGGCAGTTTTGAGCAGTTTTTCTCATGTTTCCTCTCACCTTTATCCACTAACTTTTGAACAGACTTAAGAGGTGCGGGAACTAACTTTTTTAAGACAAATTTTTCATAACCTTCCATCTCCAAGAGAGAGTTTGAGAGCGGAAATTCAAAGAAGAAAATTTTTATGTTTGAGTGTTTATTTTTTAAAGAAAAATCTTTAAAACACTTATGTTTTACACCCAATAGTTTGTTCATTCCAAATTATCATATATATATCTTGCTTGGAGTGTTTGGCACAATTGGTTCACTTTTCTTCCTAAGAAGAAAAGAGTTTGGGTTTGCTTCTACATCCCCCAAAGAAGAAGCTTGTTTGCTGTGACATACCCACTTGTATAAAGGCTCCTTGCTCAGGTGGCGTGACCGAAAAAGTCCGATCGGTGGATTTCGAGACCGCGGTGGAGCTCCGTGGTTATCCGTTAGAAAGTGGTCTGTACAAGAAGGAGCATCGGTTCTTGGACACAGTCAAGTCGAGTGTTATTAGTCTTTCGTGTCTTGTACTTGTAAAACCGTATTTTGTGGATTTGAGGCTAGGGTCGTCCGAGATTTTTTCCCGTTGTGGGTTTTTCCTCGTACACCGTGGTGTAGTGGTTCTTTGTTTATTTTATCTTTTTCAAAATCACATAGATTGCATGATTAGGTAAAGAGATAAAATTTGGTTTAAATCATTACTTGTTGAATTTGGCGCTAACATGAATTTGGGTAAATGTTAATTTAATTCAATTCATTAATTTTATTGGTTAAAATTGGTTTGGCCTAATTTGGTAATATTGAAAATATGACTTAGGCAAATTTCTAGGACTTGGGTTAAATTGGTTTAAGTGAAATATCCATGTGTCGTTTAATTTAATTTCACTTTGGTTTAAGTTGTTATTTTAATTTATAAAAGAAATTAAAATTTAGTTAGTGTATAATGTGTTGAGCCATCTTTCGTTTTCGCATATTAAAAAGGAGATTGAAATTACTTTTTGTAGTAAAGACTTTAAAATTTTGGGGGCCTCGCGCGACAACAAGTGGTATCAGAGCCAAAACGATAAATTATTTCGTTAAGATCCTTTATATTATTTTTGGCTAAAAATGGAATTTTCCCCATTTTCTAAATTTTCTATTTTCGATGGCTCTAACTACGCGTATTGGAAAGCGCAGATGAAATCGGCACAAAAATCTATCGACGAGAGAGTTTGGTTGTCTGTCGTTAACGGTTGGTCCCCACCTACGCATTTGGTTAATAATGAGTGTGTTTCCAAACCCGTCGATAGATGGAGTGAGAATGAATTTAAACTTTCTAACTTTAATTCCCGAGGTTTAAATGCCTTGTTTAGAGATGTCACACCGGATGAATTTTAACGCATTATGACGTGTGAAATTGCTAAAGAATAAAGGACCATTAATAATTTTTTTACTCCAAGAAACTGATGAGCCCTCTCTCCAAGAACCAACAAAGAAATTAAGGAGAATTCTTTTTCTCCTTCTCTCGTAACAATGGCACTACCTGCAAATGCTTCTACAATTCCCCCTAAACCACCTGACTCTATTTAGACCAAATCCTTTGCGAGCATACTCATGAACCAACAACCAAAAGATCTGGCGTTGAAGAGTCCATCCACGTTTAAGGGAGAACCAGCTGTTATATTCTCCCAAGAAGACATTGAAACCCTAGCTGAACCATTTAAACACTCAATTGTGGGGAAATTCTCTCATGGAAGACCCCTAATTGATTTTATTCGAAAAAAATTTCAAACCTTTTCCCTGAAATCTGCATACTCTATTGGCCTTCTTGATTCCAAACACATCATAATAAGATTAAATAGTGAGGAAGATTATGTTAGACTTTGTCTTAGAGACATCTGGTATATTGGGAAGTACCCTATGCATACTTTTAAGTGGACAACTGAATTCAAACCAGATGAGGAAAGTCCCATAGTTCCTGTGTGGATAAATCTCCCAAACCTTCCATTACATTTCTATGCGAAATCAGCCTTATACTCTATTGCCCAACTTGTGGGAAAACCACTTAAATTAGATGCATCAACTGCCTCTATATCCAGACCAAGTTTGGCTAGAATTTGCGTGGAAGTAAACACCCTGAGAGAAAGAATCAACAGAATATGGATAGGTAGTGGAAATTCTGGCTTCTGGCAAAATATTGTATATGAAAACTTCCCTTCATTATGTGAGTTCTGTAAAAAACAAGGGCATTCTGAAAGCAAATGTATGATCAAATTCCCTCAACTAAAGCCTAAGAAATATGTGGCCAACAATCAATCCAAGAAAGAGGAAATTCAAGAAGTGCACAAAGATACTGCAACAAAGTCTCCTGATGAAAATGATCACAACAAAGATCCTACAGAAAATCATTTTGAGATTCTGCCTGGTATTACAGAAAAGGAGGTTTCTAATAATATTGTTTCTATAAAAGAAGATATGCAACCTGCAAGGCTTTCCAATAGGTTTGATATCCTTCAAGATGATAACATCTCTAATTCAGAAGATGAGAACCAAGATTATCATAACTCCTTTTTTAATGATGGGGAAAAGATAGCTCAGGAGGGGCTGCTGTCATCCCAACATTTACTCTCAGAAGAGACTCTCATAATTAACCAAATAAACCTTTCTCCTAAAGCTTCAAAATTACCTCCAGCAGAGAAACATCCAGCTAGAATGAAGGATAACTTATCAGATACTGAAGTTTCCTTAAAAAAGAGTCCTAAGATCGAGGAGTTACAAAGGTTTACTAGATGGTTTGATGATAAATGGAAGAATATTCAGAAAGATAAAGAAGAAAAGGAAAAAATAAAGAAAGATCCAATTATATCAAAAGCTCCTGCCAAGATATCAAAGCAAGGCATTCCTACTAAACAATCCCATTATGATCCTCTATTCAGAAGAATCACCAGAGCTACAGGTAAGTCCTCTTCCTCAAACTTCAACTCTACTGTCTAAATGCTGAATTTCTGTTGTTGGAATATTAGGGGTGTTGCTAATAAAGCAACTAATAGAAGATTGAAAAACCTTATAAAAAAATACAATCTCCCTGCTATTGCTCTATTAGAACCTAAAGTTAATATTGAAAAAATAAATTTATACAAACTTAAGTGGAAATTCCCTAATAGTGCCTCAAATATATCTAATAAAATTTGGTTCCTTTGGCAAAATGACTTAAAAGTCAGCATTACCTATAACACTGATCAACTTTTGTGCCTTAAAATTAATATTGAGTACCTTAACTCCACCATTTTTTTAGTCTTAATATATGCCAAATGTACTTCTCTGGAAAGAAGAAACTTATGGTATGATATAGGTCAGTTAACTTCCCAAAATTCTGATATGCCTTGGCTCATAATAGGTGATTTTAATGTTGTTTCTAAACAGGAAGAAAAATTAAGTGGAACAGATATAGATTTCCATGCTATTGAGGATTTTAATGATATGATAACTACATGCTCTCTCACTGATCTTGGCTACTCTGGATCTAGATTTACCTGGTCTAATAATCGTATTAATGGTACTATATTTTGTAGATTAGACAGAGGGCTGGTAAATATGCACTAGCTAAATAAATTTCCATCTACTTCCATTTCTCACTTACATAAAACTTGCTCTGATCATTGTCCACTTCTTCTGTCTATCAAAAGTAAATTAGATGACCTGCCTAAACCTTTCAAGTTCTTATCTATGTGGTGTATTCAATCTAATGTGAAAGATATCATCCAGAATTCTTGGAACTGTGATGTTCATGCCCCTCCTATGAAGCTTTTCTCCATAAAGCTTAAAATGCTAAAAGCAAAACTCAAAGTTTGGAACAAAGAAGAGTTTAAAAATGTTTTTCAAAATGTCAGTAATCTAGAAGATGAAGTTCTGATAAAGGAGCAGGATTTTGAACACAATCCTTCTGAAACTTCTAGATCTGAGCTATATAAAACTAGAGCCAAATTGAATATCGCATTACAAAGGGAGGAAAGCTTTTGTCTTCAAAAAAGTAATAAAAAATGGCTTAAACAAGGGCATCTGAATACCAAACTTTTCCATGTTTCTGTTAAAATCAGACATAGAAGATTGAATATAAGCAAGATCAAAGATGCTCAAAATAACTGGATTGATAAACAAGAGGACATTGATAGTTTGTTTGTATCCCACTTTCAAAACATTTGGAAATATGATCTTCTCAATATTGATAATAGTTTTTTACAAGTTATTGATAAAGCTATATCTGAAGATAACAATAAATATCTCACTGATTTCCCATCTGAAGAAGAGATTTTTAATGCCATAAAAAATATGAATCTTTCCAGTGCTCCTGGCCCTGATGGTTATGGAGGAGAATTCTATTACAAGTTTTGGGACATCATCAAACAAGATTTAATAAAGTCCATTCACTCCTTTTTTGCTGGAGCTGATATTCCCAAAAGTTGGTCTGCTACCAACATTGCTCTTATTCCTAAAGTAGACATGCCTATAAATTGCTCGCATTTCAGACCTATAAGCTTATGTAACTTCTCTAATAAAATTATATCTAAGATCCTTAATGAGAGATTAGCCTCTGTTCTCCCTAAAATTATATCCCCTAATCAATCTGGTTTTGTTAAAGATCGTAGTATAAACGATAACATTCTGCTTGCTCATGAATTATCTCAGTCTATAGCTAAAAAAGTTCGTGGTCATAATGTTATTATCAAATTAGACATGGAAAAGGCCTATGATAAAGTGTATTGGCCTTACTTATGTCAAGTCTTGAGGAAATTTGGGTTTAATGAAATGTTCATAGACATGATTTGGAGATTAATCTCAAACAATTGGTTCTCTATTTCTATAAATGGGCAAAGTAAAGGTTTTTTGTCAATCTTTTAGAGGGCTTAGGCAAGGTGATCCCCTGTCTCCTAGCTTATTTATTATAGCTGCTGAATGTTTAAGTAGAAATATAGATAATTTGTTTAAGAATGGCAAAGCTATTCCTTTCTCCCATCCTAGAAATTGTAAATTGATTTCTCACTTGGCTTATGCTGATGATATCATAATCTTTTCTAATGGTAACAAGAAAAGTTTACTTGCTATTACTAAACTATTTAAAAACTATGAAAAAACCTCCGGTTAGTCTATAAATATCTCTAAAAGCTCTATTTTCATTGATAAAAATCTCTCCCCTCCTATTAAAACTAAGATAGGATTTAATTCTGGTTTAAATATCAAAACCATGCCCATGAAATATTTAGGTTGCAACATTAACAAAGGGAGAAATAAGCTATCTCACTTTTCTGATCTTATGAACTCTATTAGAGAGAAGCTAAATTCTTGGTCGTCTAAGTTAATTTCTCAAGCTGGTAGGGCCACTCTGATTAGGAGCGTCCTTTTATCCATCCCTATCCACATCATCTCTGTTATTAGCCCCCCGAAAACTATTATTAAAAGATTGCATAATATTTTTTCTAAATTTTATTGGGGTGGTGTTAATAAAGATAAACCTTACCAATGGTCTAAGTGGCATGACATGTGTTTTCCTTTTGAAGAAGGAGGATTAAATTTTAGAAATATGGAAGATATCATTAATGCTTCGAGCATGAAATTGTATTTGAATTTTTTATTTGATAATGGTATTTGGGCCTCTTTTATGAGATCTAAATATCAGAGTATAATGCTTTTGAACTCTGAATCCTCTACTATTAGAAGAATAAAATCTATATCTAGCTTAGCTGACGATCACATTGATTTTGACAATCAAATATGGACTCCATCCTACTCTGGGGATTTCCATTTGAAAGAAGCATTCCAAATATGTAGAAAAAATAATCCTACTTCTCTCACTTGAAAAATTAATTGGTCTAAAGATTATCCCATAAAAATTTCTAATTTTATTTGGAAATTACTGAATCATTTTGTGCCTTTTGAGTCTGAAATCCAAAAAATTGGTATAAGACTTGCTCTGGTTTGCAGGGAATGTTTAGTTAATGAAGATAGCGATAAGCATGTTTTGCTAGATTGTCAATTAGCCAAAAAAGTTTGGCAATTTTTTTGTCATCTTTTCAAAGTAACTCCTAACAATTCTTCTTGCAGGGCTATGATTATATCTTGGTGGATGATTAAAAATAACAAAGACTATCTTAAAATTCTTTTTTCTATAACCCCTAAAATTATTTTCTGGGAATTATGGAAGGCTAGAAATAGATTGATTTTTGAAAATTCAAAGTCTTCTGTTAATTATATAATTAATCAAATTGTTTTTTTAGCCTCCTCCATTCTCCAAAATCTAAAAGTTTATGATATTCCTATCTCAGAAGATTATCAAATTATAAATTTATTTAAAGTTCACATTAGTCCCAAAGTTGTCCAGATTATAAAATACGTTTGGTCTAACTGTAACAACCCTCGATTTTTGGAGAATGAGAAATTAAATTTTGGGAAAATAAAATTTAATTAAATTGGAGAATTTCAATATTTGGGAACTTAGGCCCGAAAATAGAGAATATTTTAAAGTATTCCGGATGATATTTTTTAGGGTACCATCGATCCCGGAAGGGTCGAGATAGTCGAAATGACTGTCATTGGGTTTTATTTCGGCTCCGGAATGTTTTTAAGTTGTTTTGGCTCGAATTGGAGTAAACGAGTCATTTAAAGTGTGTATTAACATTTAAAATTGGGTTTATTGTTTTAAAGGGATTTAAGGCTTACGGATCAAGCCTTTCTCATTTTGAGAGAAAAAAGAGAAAAGCCCTAGAGAGAGAGGAAGAGAAGGAAAGAAGAAGAAAGGAAGAGAGAGAGAGGAAGAAAGCTTGGAGATTTCCGGCCCAACCGCGTCATCGAGGACGATCCAACCTCTACAAATCTGAGGCAAGTGTTTAATCTTGCTAAATAGCTATTTGTGTATTTCATTTCATAATTGTGGGGTAAAGAAATGGATTTTTGGGTATTAACATCAAAACCTAGATTTTTGGGTTTAAATCTTGAAATCATTGTTATTCTATGGTTTAATCTCATGTAAATGGTTGGGATGAGATGTAGGATGGGTTTTCTTGTTAATAACATTATTGGGTTAAAGATTTGGGGGCTTGGTGATGATATTTGGGTATTTAATTTCGTGGGTTTGCTGATAAAGGGAAATCGGCCAGCTTAACTGGTATGGCCGGTCGACCGCGGTCTGGGGACCGGTCGACTGCGCCTAAAGGGAAAAGCCTACTGCATTTCTTCGTAGGCAAAATATGGACCCGCGGTCGACCGGGGGTCTGGGAACGGTCGACCGGTCCCCTGTTTTTAGCCCAAAGTTTGGAGTTGTTCTCCCCCTCTTTCTTTGGAGTTTATTCTTAGAGGCTTCCTTAATGGTTGTTTTAGGAGGTTTATCTAGGCGGACTTCTAGCCCTTTTTGGTTGGGTTCGTGGATTTGGGGCTCTCTCTTTTGATGTAAAAGACATGTTCTTGGAGACATTGAAGGAGTTTTTCATATATTAGGATTTTTGGGGACTCCATCGGGTTATTTGGGAGAAATGTACCCAAGCAAGTATTGGAGTTACATATGTATATCGGGGAAACCTCTTTGAGGTTGGGAATACCAATTATAGACAGGTATAAATATGATGTGAGGTTGAGAACTCTTAGAGAGTGAGGGGTCTCATATCCTTAGAAATGTTTAGACTAAGAAACAATCGATAACTCAATAGGAGTAAGGGTTACCGGGATTTATTTCGAACCATAGGTGACTTTGAGAACGCTTTGGGATCGTACTATCGACTAGAATAAGCGGTAGCATAGATTCTAGTTAGGATAGTTTACTCGTAATTATGGGGATATGATTACTGAGATTCCAATACTTGAAATGAGGTTGGAATAATTTGAAGTTTTAGACTATTAAGTCATGTGTGTACCTATGGTTAAATGGAAATAAAGGTAATTATATACTTTTGGTTATGGATGATATGTGTAGTGATGGATTCCTACACAAGCTTGGGTGATAACCCTAATGTTGAATATATATATGTATAGATATATATACATATTGTTTGGGAGACTATTCATCATAGGAATAATGATTGAATATGTTTCAAGTGAGGGATTGTATTCACATACCGAGGTATATTTAATGGTTATTGTGGTGACGGCTTGTATATTGAGGATTATGTATACTTATAGCCGGGTTTATATATCTTATACCTATGAACGGGAATTATTTTGTATATATATTGTTATAGCGATGTGTGAATATATGTACATATATCTATGCTGTGATCATACATGGTATGGATAATTAAACCGTATATGATGGTTTACTATATTAGATCATATGATGGGATCATATGGATGTATGTATATTGCGCATGTGAGCGATATATATACTTATGTGGTTAAGCATACCCCGCTCATGCTATCATTGGGAAGTTTCCGCGCAGAGGGTGAGCATCCTGGCATATAGAGCAGGGTGTGGATATTCCCCAGGTCATAGTCGTCCCTTGTGTTATTATACGATATAGATATATATTTTGGGATGAGACGTGGTGGGTATGTTTCGTCTCATTGCCGGTTGGAACTATGACCGCTTCCCGGGACGTCGTGTGTGTGTGTTACCACGAGGTGGGTGTCGTTGATCCCCACCAGGTGGTCCCCAGTTGTTACGTGAGCCGAACTCTGGGAAGATGATAGCATTGATGCAGTTTTATCGGCACTACATATAGCCGGGTATCATATTTGCATGGTCATTGTACATCATATATAGTATGTGCACTTGGTCATGGGTATATGGATGATTGGTATATGTATATATATGGTGAGCATAAAATACCTATATATATGTATTTATATATCCTATATAGGAAAGGATATAGAGTTTTGGTAAAGTACATCTTAGATGATTATGGTGTACTAGATTGATGGGGGTTGATGTATCGCACATAAGGTATTATTCGGTTACATCATCCCAAGGATATTATTGGAGATTCTTTTATTTTATTTCTTTTGTTTTCTTTTCTTTTCTTTTCTTTCTTTCTTTCTTTGATAGTTAGTTTAGCAGAAATGGTAGTACTATATAGTATGTTAAGGATTATGGATCTCTAGGATCGACATTGCCCAGGAGTAGTGTAACGAGGTGGTTCCTTGTTTGGATTTCGCTTTGCGAGACGCCTCACGCACGAAACGCAGTGCTATGTCGAGAGTTGAGAGAAGTAATTCTATTTGTGGCATCTCGGATCTCTGGTCTTGACCTTGTCAGGAGTAGTGTAACGAGGCGGTTCCTTGTTTGGATTTCGCTTTGCGAGACTCCCCACGCATGAAACGTAGTACAAGTTTGAGAGTAGAGAGAGGTTTTGCCAATATTCCATGTGCATGATATTAAGAAATAAATTCTTATATTTTAGCCTATATATATGTATGTATATATATAGATATATGTATATATATATAGGGGTAACGTATTAAGACTTATAATTCATTATTATTACGAATCGGAATCCCTTAAGCCTATTATGGCATAATGGTTGTAATCATAATCTAGTAGGATTAGAAAAGGTGGATCCTTAGATTTTGTCGGGAAAGTAGCTCTCGTGGGTGTAGGCTAGGCCTATGATAAGTTAGGTTGTCCTAATAACACTGGGGGGTAATTTAACTAAAACTTGAGGACGCGAATAGGTGAGCGCCTTTAGATGAGAGGTGAGTTGGGGTTCCACGAGAGATCGGTCTCACTTTAATTATGAAATAAGTGCACCGATAATTATTATGCACGGTTAACACACTTGCTAAATATATTTTTTCACATTCGGGGCTTTGACCCATTTACCTTTCTCTCCTCCTTGTATATATATATATTACCACAGGTATCCTACCGCATGGATACCGGATGACTTTCTATCCAGAGTCTTGGGATCCGTGACAGGTGCGGACTGTTACGGGATGTTTCATGTAGTCGCTTCCTACTTCTTTAAAATTATAGGTAGGATTCATGTTGTATATCGGGTTTGTACCCAAGGGATATTTATATACATGTTTATATTTATTCCATTTCAGTTATTGTATTGGCTGTGACCCGACAGCTTATTCGGGTCTACTTGTATAGTACATCCTGTTGTAGTTATTTATTTCATTTTATTTCTAGCATTTTATTTACCATAGTTCTTGTTTGCATCTTACTTTTCTTCATTAGTAGTGTTAGTTGGTTGGTTGTTGCACATTTTATTTAAAATTTTTCACATCCCGCTCATGTGATTTCGGGTAGTTATTCCTATATTATATAGTAACGACTGTTGATGTTGAGACTGGACCATCTGAAACTCCTGATTTAATATAGTATAGGGCTGGCCACCCGTTATTATTTTAGGCGGGTTGTGACACTAACCCTCCAAGTGGTGTTTTTAAATTAAATATTGATGGAGCTTCTAAAGGAAATCCTAGAAATAGTGGTATTGGAGGGGTGACTAGAGACTCCAATGGGAACTTCATTGCAGGGTTTGAAAGATATATAGGTATACAATCTTCGTTTTTTGCAGAAAGTTTGGCTTTGGTTGAAGGCATGAAAATGGTGTCTCAATTAAACATTCAAAGAGTGATAGTGGAATCTGATTGCAAGCTATTAATAGATGTGATATTGAAAAAGGCGAAACCTCCTTGGCAAGCTAGAAAGATTCTTTAAGATTTCCAATGCTCGGATGAAGTGACCTTCAAACATATATGGAGACAATCAAACTCAGTTGCTGATCAATTAGCTTCACGGGCTTCTCTTTTCAACACGGATTCTATGTATTGGGACCAAAACTCTCTCCCCAGATTGGTTAAAGGTTTACTTAAAATGGATAGGCTGTATACTCCTCAAATAAGGCATAGAATTTTAAAGATGTAATGGGGTTTGTATTATCCCCAAATTTTCTTTCAAGTTTTCTATATGTAATGGGGTTATTATAAAATCCCATATTTATTTCTTTCTTTCTAGAGTATTGGGCCCAACCTCTAGAATTTTTAGTTTGCTTGGGTTTGTAAGCTCCGGAGAGGCCTTTTCTCCTTATTATATTAATAATACGTGTGGGGGTTCCGTCCCTCTTTGATAAAAAAAAAATTGCTAAAGAAGTTTGGGATGTTTTACAACTCACTTATGAAGGAACGAGTGTCGTAAAAGCTTCGAAACTCCAAAACCTCACCACTCAATTTGAAAATATCAAAATGAATGAAAAAGAAACTTTTGATGAATTTTATGCTAGAATTTATGATATTGTTAATTCATCTTTTAATTTAGGAGAGATAATACTCGACAACCGAGTAGTGAAGAAAATTTTAAGGTCCCTACCCGATAGTTTTATTCCAAAAGTGATCGTTTTGAATTCTTTACCAACTTTAGCCTCTATGAAATTAGAAGAGCTCGTAGGTGATTTACAAATATATGGATTGGACATGTTTTCCTCTAAAACTGAAAAGAAAATAGAAAAGGGCTTTGCTTTAAAAGCCCGAAAAGAGGAAAAACAAGTAGTAGAGTGTGAAAGTGATAGTGACTCGAAAGATATGGCCTTGTTTGCTATGAAATTTTAAAATTTTCTTAAATTTAATAAAGATAAATTTCAAATAATTTTAAGAAATTTGAAATTTCTAAGCATGACAATGCTGAAAAGATCCCTAAAACTCTTAAAGAAAATTTAAATAGGGACAAGTCAAATAGGTGTTTTGGTTGTGAAGGGTATGGCCATAGGGTAAAAGAGTGTCCCACTAAACTAAGGAGAGAGGGTAAGCAACCCATTTCATATAATGCGACCCTTAGTGATAGTGATAGTGATAAGGAAGAGGGACCCGATTCCCCCACTGAACCCAACTTTGTGGCTTTTATGGCTAGTCATGTGAGTGATAGTGAGCAATATTTTATTGATGAAATTTTAACACATGACACTTCCAAGGTCAAAGTTTATGATTCCCTTATTTTTTATGGTAGTGAGAGTGAATAAGAGAGAGAGAGTGAAAATGAAGATGAGGTTAATGTGAGTGAACTTCAAAATGCTTTTTAAGAATTATATGAAGAATCTATTAAATTAAAAAGAGCAAATTTGAAGTTAGAAGCTTGTTTAATAGAGCATGCCAAGGTCGTTGATGATAGTGTGTTGGTTGAAGACCTTAGGACACATGAGATAACTCTTTGAGAGAATCTTGAATATATAGAAGGCGAGAGAGATATCCTTAGAGGTTTAATGGAATACTTGAGAAAGGAGATTCTCGAGTTTGATGAGAGGAATGCTTTATTAGAGTCTAACATTTTAAATTTTGAAAATAAATTAAAATACTTTAGTAAAGTCAAATTTGATTTGGAGTGTCGTTCGGAGAAATTATATACAATTTCAGGAATAGTCCAAATTAAAAATGACACTTATGGTTTAGGCTTAGATACTTGTAATGAATCTCAAAAAGCCAAAACCATTATTTTAGGAGAATCGCCTAGGAAAGACTTTAGAGATCACTCCTTAGGTAAATCTTTTCTCCGTGACTTTAGGTGTTCATATTATGGTCGAAAGGGTCGTCTTAGAAAAAAAAAATTTGATCTTAAATGAGGTCTTAGAAAATCCCAATGTAAGGCAACCAAGGTAGCCAAGATTCCTACACCCCGAGATCGTCATTCGTCATTAGTTTGGGTTAGGAGATCCGACTTGGTAGCTTTACAAGATAGGATTTTTTATTCTCATTTACTTTCACATGCTTCCTCCCTTGCAAAATCTAAAGGTTGAATGTGTTAGTTTTGTTTGCATACTTTAGCTTATGTACTCCATTCTATATTTTCATGCTAAATGTATGCTTGTTTAGTCTTTTTCTAGTCTATATTTCATACCATATCACATGCTAGAATTATGATGTTTGTTTATCTTTTGTATTATATATTTTTTTTCATTTTAGGTTGCATTTAATAAAAAATACAAAAAGATTTTTGTTTATCATTTGTGTTTTATTTTTTTTGTAATTTAAGATTAATGAAAAATACAAATGATTTTTGTTTGCCTTTTGAGCACATATTTTTAGTTTTGGTTAAAAATTGTCAAAAACTTAAAAAGATTTTTTTTATGTGTATTTTAGTTTGGCACACTCAATATGGCATACACTTGCGTTAGAATCCCTTCTTTTTTCCTTCCATGTGGCTAGAACTTTTGGTTTAGATTGTTAATCCTTAGAATGTTCTTTATCATGCTTACATGGAGTAGTTGAATTTTGTGTTGCTTTAATGGATTCTATTTTTATATGCCTCAATTCACGCATGCACGAGCTCACTTGAAATTTTAACTTCATATGTATATTTGAGGTTTGTGAGGTGTTCTCCTTCCAATCTTGTCATCTACATGTTATGTGACCTAGGAGGACTAGTGCATGTTAAAATCCGTTGCATGTGAGATTTGTCCTTTCGGAGCCCTTCCCCGTGCAAGTAAGCCACCGTTTGGATTGGACCTAAAAGAAATACGTGGTCCAACGACCTAAAAATAAAATATGGCATTAAAAAGAAAAATAATTGCCAAAGCCTATGGTTATTTGATATATTCATTCAAAAATATATATGTTTATTGAGGGAGATTGAATGGTATATCAACGGTTTGCACAGTGTCCATTTATCCTAGTTGTACTTTCAATGTCATGACTCTATTGGTTTGTAGAATCATCAAAAGTCTAGGCTTGTATGCATTGTGTATGTTTGTTCATTGAGTTCGATCTATATTGTCACATGAGGTTATATTCAAATGTGATGAAGTTTTCAATCAAATGAGAACTTCGTGAACATGTTTTAAATGATTGGGTATAAATTTAATTATTTCTAGTTCACACCCCAACACTTCCATTTCCATAAGACACATTTTTTCCATACGAGTGTGAAAACCTTATTTTATTTTATGTCATTTGTGTGTTTATATCTATATATACGTGCATGTGCATTATTGGTATATTTAGTCTATGTATATATATGATGTTTTTCTATCTTTGCCTTGCTTTTTAGTCCATCTATGCTTTAATTCATAATTGGTATCTATTTTGTTGCATTCTTTATTGATATCATATGCTTAATACTTTATGTATCATATTGGCATCATGTTCTTGCATCTTAGTTGGTATCCGTTATTATTTGTTGGATTAGGTATGATTTTGTTGCCCACGTACTTCAATATTCTCATCACTTTACGCTTTATTGCATGTTTTGCTTGTTATCCCATTCTATTTATCCCTTGTTTAGTTTAGGGGGTGTATATGCCTTAATTGGGGGAGATAAGTTAATTTTTGATTCTTTATCCTTTGTCTATTCCTGAACAAAAAAGGGGAGAATGATAGGGGAAGAAATAGTATCTAATCCTATTTTAATCGTATCTTAGTTTGCGGATATTTATCTTAGGGGGAGACGTCTTTCTAAGTAGGTCATGTATTTCATAAAGGGGAGAATTAATTTAGGGGGAGTATTTATCTTTATTGCATTTAATATTCTTGATATTACCTATGAGTTTGATAGTTTGCTTAAGTGTGCAGAAATTCTTCTAAATGACAACTTTCATCATTGGCAAAGATATTGATCCTTGGGTTGTTTGAGTTAAGCTATTGTATTTTCATTTTGGCTAGGACATTTTTATAAGTTTAGTAGAGCTTGACGACCCTTTAGGATTTTTTGTTGGTTTTTTTCCCGGAATAGCCAAAGGGGGAGATTTTTAAGGACACAAATTTCCAATTGAGTCCTTTGTAGTTTTGGCTCAATTCCAGACAAAAACATTTATGTCATAGGATAGTTTTTAAATTGTATCCATTCAAGCCTATGATGAGGTAGTTGAAGACGTAGCGGCCAAGATATTAAAGCTTCATCAAATTCCGTGTGTATTGTGCCTCGTTTCTACGTTATCAACATGGTTCCATTGCTCCTAAGGTATGAATGCATTTATATATATAAATATAGGAGCTTGGAACAATATTTATATGGGTGTATTTTGTTTTGAAACAGTTGTTTATTTTTAGAAAGTTTCATTAAAACTTTAAAACAAAGTTTCTGGGCTAAAAATCAAAATTTAAGCTTTCGGGAAGTTCGTTCGATATTGTCGTTCGAATGAATTTTTCTTCGAACGAGAATGTCGTTCGAACGAGGTTTGCCAACAAGTTCCCTGATTGGCCACTGGAATATCATTCGAATTGTCATTCGAATGAGAATGTTGTTCGAACGAGAATTCTAAAAAATTTACTAAGGACTTCTTATTTTATACACTGGAACATCGTTAGAAGAGTCGTTCGAACAAGACTTCGTTCGAATGAAAATCTCGTTCAAACGAGATTTGGCGGGAACAGTTTATTTGGTAGTTTTGAGCAGTTTTTCCTATGTTTCCACTCACCTTTATCCATAACTTTTGAACAGACTTAAGAGGTCCGGGAACCAACTTTTTTAAGATAACTTTTTCATAATCTTCCATCTTCAAGAGAGAGTTTGAGAGCAAAAATTCAAAGAAGAAAAAGTTCATGTTTGAGTGTTCATTTTTCAAAGAAAAATCCTTAAAACACTTCTGTTTTACACCCAATAGTTTGTTTATTCCAAGTTATCATATATATATATATATATATATATATATATATATATATATATATATATCTTTCTCGGAGTGTTTGGCACCATTGGTTCACTTTTCTTCCTAAGAAGAAAAGAGTTTGGGTTTACTTCTACATCCCCCAAAGAAGAAGCTTGTTTGCTGTGACATACCCACTTGGAGAAAAGCTCCTTGTTCGGGTGGCGGTGACTAAAAAAGTCCGATCGATGGATTCCGAGACCGCGATGGAGCTCCGTGGTTATTCGTTATAAAGAGGTCTGTACAAGAAAGAGCATCGGGGCTTGGACGGAGTCAAGTCGAGTGTTGTAAGTCTTTCGTGTCTTGTACTTGTAAAATCGTATTTAGTGGATTTGAGACTAGGGTCGTTCAAGGTTTTTTTCCCGTTGTGGGTTTTTTCCTCGTACATCGTGGCATAGTGATTCTTTGTTTATTTTATCTTTTGCAAAATCACCTAGAACGCATGATTAGGTAAAAAGATAACATTTGATTTAAATCATTACTTGTTGAATTTGGCGCTAACATGAATTTGGGTAAATGTTAATTTAATTCAAGCCATTAATTTTTTTGGTTAAAATTATTTTGGACTAATTTGGTAATATTGAAAATATGACTTAGTCAAATTTCTAGGACTTGGGTTAAATTGGTTTAAGTGAAATATCCATGTGTCAGTTAATTTAATTTCACTTTGGTTTAAGTTATTATTTTAATTTGTAAAAGAAATTAAAATTTGGTTAATGTAAAATGTGTTGAGCCATCTTTCGTTTTCGCATATTAAAAAGGAGATTGAAATTATTTTTTGTAGTAAAGACTTTAAAAATTTTGGGGCCTCGCACGACGACAAAGACAACTTTTGATTCTCTCTTTAAAGTTATGGTTTGGTATTTCTTTTTAGCCATTGACGTGTAGTTTACGTCATTTTCTCTCAGGCTACATTCTTTTAGAATTTATACTCGTGTCCAACTTTTAAAGCTTGAGGATGAGCTTTTTCTATGAAAGGGAGAGTGATACGATTTACGAAGTGCAATGTGTTTAATTGTCATATTGGTAGAGTGTGTTCTTTTAGTTTGCTTCTCTTTCATAATATTTCCTTATTTAGATTTGTATTTTAGACAGGGCTAATATTCCTTTGGAATATTCTTAAAGTCCCCTCTTTAAGTGTTTTTACCTTTGTACATCTTGATATATGAGTGCCCTCTTTAAGTGTTTTTACCTTTGTAATCGCTTTACATCTTAATATATGAGGGAGAAGACTTCTTAATTTGTACTTGATCTTGTTTTCCATTTGTCGTGTTATGTCATATTTAATGTCATAGTAGTGAGAAAAATGAGGGGCAGAAATAAGGAATAGTGACAAAATCATGAAGGATATAAAATCACTGCCAAAGTGGTTGTGGAAAATTGGGGATTCATGGACCAATTAATATTTTCTTTGGAGAATGATACCTCTCGAATTTATAAGAATAAGTAAGTAGATTTTTATTTTATTTCAAATTTATATTTTCTCGAAATGTCTATAATTAATCTTTGAAAAAGTTTAAAATACAAAAAAATGATTGCATTCTCTAAACAGGACCTAGTCCAATGTTTAGTTTAATGATTCTTCCTATCGTAGCTTCATGCGGTCTATTTTGGAGCAGGGGGAGGACCACAAGTTGCAGACTTTGTTCATGGTTTAGATGGAATGGGGAACCTTTTGTTAAATCCACCAAAATCTGATAAGATTGAGAAATCAGCATCCGAATTTTTAGTTGAAAAGGTTTTTGAATATCCTGGTGAAGTATTTGTACTCGCATTAGGACCTCTAACAAACTTGGCTTTGGTAAGTTTTGGCATCCTTTCGTGTCTTTTACATCTCACAATTTTGTAAATATCTATGCCATTTTGCATGGCTTTTGTGTTATATATAAATAAATATATATACTTTTTAATCTTGATCAGGCTATCTAAAGGGATTCATCCTTTGTAAACAAGGTGATGAGATTGGTTATACTTGGCGGGGCTTTCTTCGCATTGGGTAATGTCAATCCTGCTGGTGAAGCAAACGTATGTGACAACTGTTTATACATTTCCCCTTTTTGATGTAGATGATGTCAAATGAGAGCTAAAAGAAGATAACTCTCGAATAAACTCTCTCTAATCTCAATATCTCAGAATGGTAGGATGTCTCAAATGAGTATATAAAGGTGCATTTATAGTAAGGAGGCTACTTGGACTCTAAGCTATCAATCTAGTTACAATTACGTCACTAGATGCCAATAACCTTCCTTCCTTTAAATACTAAACAAAAGAAAAATACAATGCAATACTAAAAATGACAATATGGACCTTATTCACATCACTCTCTCCCCCTTAAAAGAGTCCATCCTCGAACTCAAAGGGGAAGGCCTTCAGTGTCACCATCGAGGATAGTAATGAGAGCATGCGGGGTTGGAACCTCCATTGTCTCCTCAAGATAACCAGGGTCTCCCGAAGCTAGGAGAGCACGGCTCTGTGGAAAGGAGCAATCCGACGCTCTATGGCTAATCACTCCACAATTGTAACATTTGAATGTTATAGGGTGAGTGGGTGCAGGAGGTGGAACCGTGAGTGCCGAAACAGCCGAGGCAGGAGGGGCCACAGGAGCACTAGAAATAAAAAGTGATGGAGGAGCTGGGGTGGAGCATCCACTAGATGGAGGGGCAGTCTGATGGAATGATTCGACTTTAGGGCCGTACTCGACCGCCTTCGCAAAGGAGGATGACCCTCAAGAACATGGCGCTGCTCCAAGTCATTCCACCAAATACTAGCGTAGCCCTGAAACTTGGTTTCACTAACCAAACACATTGGCGACCTTTCAGTTGCTTGTACTCAAAAATTCGTTCCATGGAGGCAAGCCAATTAACAACAGCATCAGGTTGTAAGTAGCCATCGAACATCGGGACATCCACCTGAATATCGTCCTGGATACTCCTTGATAATAACTGAAGGTCTAAGTGTGTGGTGGCATCACCACCCTGTAGGGTCATGTCATCCTCATGGCCTAGATGGCTCGTCAAGCTGTTATCTCTGTGGCAGTCTCCGAGATGGTGGATGAGGAGGATCAGGAGTTGGTGGGGATGCCTCTATAGGGATTGGTGGAGGGGGAGGAATGTAGGATGGAATGGCCTCCATTAGTGGGGAACGAGGTGGAACGAGAACCAAATGCTATCGGTAGGGGCAGTGGTCCATCTGGTGCCCTTTCTGGTACAAAAAGAAATGTCTCTCTATGAGAGGTACGTACGGTTGACCTTCGAACTCAATGACTCAAACGGTGACACAGTAGTGCGCCACTCAGTGGGTGGGGGAGGCTCCATATCTGAGACAGAGTGGGGTCGAGATGAGGGTGTAATGTCATATGGAGGTAGAGTAATCCACTCCCATACCCTCTCATTGAATCAACGGGGGATGAATGGGCAGAGCGTGCATCCCACACAAGATGGGGGTGGGGGACATGTCTCGGGTGTCCTGTGGGTGGGTATGCGTGTAGCATAGGTGGGTGTGGAAGAGTGGGGAAGTTAATATGGGATGGATTAGGGTGAATAGTAAAAGGTGGGGCTGATGGCATGGGGGAGGATAATGGGGCTCGAGGTGTCTTTGTGGGTGGTGGTGAGGGTAGATGGAAATGTGGTGTAGCGTTTGGTCATGTTAAGGGGTTGTGGGACAAGTGAGGTGGTTTTTTATGGTAAATAGGGTGGGACAAAAATGCGAGGTAGGGATAGGGGGTGATAGTTGTGTATTGGTGATTTGGGTGGGGGTGAGGGGTGATTGGGTGACTCTTGGGAATTTTGGAGGGTGAGGGTATGTGGGATATGCAAGGTTGAAACTTTAGGGTTCGTTGGCCAAGATTTGAGTCAATGTTCGTCATGGGATTATATAATACCGAAATTGTTACTTTCGCATGTGGTTGAGTCGGATTTGGTCCCTTTGCATATCGAATGTCACAGATAATCTAGGCTTTTGTCTGGGAATAAGTTCCGATCATGGGTGGTATAATTTGGACAGATCTTGGAGAATAAGGCATCGAAAAGTATCGAAAGGAGGTGTTGGTGCCGGATGACTCCCGATAAGGCTGGTTGGTAATCATGGGTCTCGGTTTGTGGTAGTAGTGTGCCAATAACTATTGACATGGGATTCCTATTTGTTCGGTGGTTTTTCAGGTGTTGTCTGCTGCGCAGGTGGTAACTAGTGGGTTAGGTTTGGTCTCCGGTGTTCTGGAGGGTGTTCGTCTTCGGAATGGTGGTGTTTTGGGTCAGATGTGGATCAGAATAGATAGCCGGGGTTTAACAGTGAAGGGATGGGCAATCACGATTATTTTAGGAGGTTTTTTGGGTTCTTCGGCCAGTGGGTTTGGGTAGTGGAGTGCCACCCTTTGTGATGGTGCCTTCTTGGAGGTATATGGTACTAGGTTTGTGGATTTTTTTTGTGGCAGGGCTGTTGAATGAGTCGATTTTGGAGAGTTAGGGTTAGTGTTTTGAGATGGTATCAGAGCGGTATGAAGGCGTCCAGTGGTGGTTATCAGTGGAGGCGATTTCATCCATCCGGGCCATCAACCGGTTGACAACCTCCTCGAGATGCTCGTTAGAAGTTTCTATAGAGGTGTACTTCTTTCTTCGACCTATCTTGATGTTGTTTACTAGATTTTATTTTTTTTACAACGACAACAACAACGAAAACAACCAGCTAGGCTCTAATAGCAATTGATGTAACTTAAGTGATGTCAAATGGGAGCAAGAAGAAGATAACTCTCGTCTAAACTCTCTCTAATCTCAATATCTCAAAATGGTAAAATGCCTCAAATGAGGCTACAAAGGAGTATTTATAGAAATGAAGTTGCTTGGGCTCTAAGATTTCAATCTAATTAAAACTACGTCCCTAGATGCCAATAACCTTCCTTCCTCTAAATATATTAAACAAAAGAAAAATACAAGGCAATACTAAAATAAAGGAAAGAGTAAAATGACTAAAAAAATGATAATAAGACTCTTATTCACATCACTTTCCTTAACAAAAATCACGTTTCAACAAATTTACTTTCCACTTTAAGTTAAAATTAAAATTCTAAATACAATTGAATGTTGTATTTATTCTTTATGGCTTACTTGCAGATTTATGGTGACCCAGAACAGCAGATATTGTGTTTACTTTGGGGCTAATATTGTTATTGTTGGAATAAATATTACCACACAAGTGAAAATGACAGGTTCTCTATGTTGTGTGTGTGTGTATAACTATTGGTGTGAATGATATACTCACGATAAGACCTTATAGTATAGTTGTAAATTTTGTGTCTCCTTTAGGGAAGGTCATGGGTTCAAGTCCCACTAAGGGCATTTAAGAGGATTTGAAGTATTTATACCTAAATAGATATATAAATATTATATTATATATAAAGACTTAGGACTTGGGGACTTGGTCTTGGATCATAATAATCAGTTAATTTTAATTTCGTCTTTAAATAATTTTATTTAATTCGATTTTAATTAATATTAAAACTCATTTTATTTAATTAATTAAAAATTATTTTATGATTAAAATTAAAAACACGTTTTTTTCAATTAGGCGTTGAGAGTGGTTTAGTGGGAGAAGTAGTCATCCACGTTTGGAGGACTGGGTGGTTTATGCATCCCTTCTTATAAGGCGTATGTAGATCAGTTTCAATATACTTTCTCTCTCTCTCTCTCTCTCTCTCTATATATATATATATATATATATATATATATATATATATATATATATATATATATATATATATATATATATATATATATATATATATATATATATAACGTCCTTCTTCATACTCCAATTCTAGGCATAGCTTCTTGTCGTTTTAAAGTCATCCATTGAGTGCTTCAATCAGATGAACTGTGCTGTTATATCCCGGAGATAGTTATCGGACTCTCGAAGCATCACTGATTAATGTGCCGGCCATATTTCTGTCTTAGGACTTTGTGTCTAACTCACACCTCAGCATCCAGATAAGTCGTTCCAATTTATTATCAAATTTGGTTTTCCCGTATACGCATATAACTCTAATTTTTGGATAGCCTTTCTTAAAAATGAATATTGATGTAAAAATAGTGGTTCTTGAAATGAACTTATCTTATTGCTTCAGATTTTGACCTCAGTGAGCTGAGATAATCTGGAGGAAAACATGCTAAATTCCCAAGTGATATGTGCAAATTATGCCGAGACTGGCACGTGAAGTCTGATCATGTCTATGGTAAATCTTTCGTTTTAATTGATTCTCAAGCTATTTTGTTTTAACTTAATATGACCAGTCTCCAATTTCTTTTGAACTTTATCATAAAAGTAATTCTTTGATGTTTTCTAAATTCAAGAATTTTCCTTCATGACCTTGTCAGTTTTGTGGCATTAGTGCAACCCGATCTGTTTACGTACAAGAAGGGGGTTGTAAGAGTCGAGACACAAGGCATCTGTGTAGGTCATACGCTAATGGACCAAGTACCAAAGTAGTACGTTTAACTATTTTACTCTCTTTAGATGATATTAGTCTTTTACATTAATGGCTGTATTTGGTTGTTTTCCTTAGTTTTAAACTTGAATCTAAAAAATTTCTATCATCTAATACACTGTCCGAATACAATTTTAAAAAGGATAAAATGCAAAAAAGGACGCAAAATATTGCTCTTAAGCATTGCTAAAACTCATTTTCAATGATGCATAGGTGAAATTGTAACTGATGGGATCGAAGAGTCTTTTGCAAAACTTAAGTTTGAACATGTTCTTACAAATAGTGTGATAGTTGGATGGGTTTATTTCAATTTACAGTTTAAAGAGTAAATAAAATAATACAATCTTTGTAATTTTGTGGCAATTAATTAAAGGGTAGTCTTGAATCCTATCCACAAATTCTAAAAGTTCCATCCACGTACTAATTCATAAATTTGTAATTTTTTTGAGAAAAATGTTCTTCCTAAAATCTAGTGGTAGTTTAATTTCGATAGAAGAACTTTTTCTTGGATACCATCCCAATAATACTACTTAGTTATTCGGTTTAACATTTTTCAGTTAAGTTTTTTTTTCTCTTTCAGCTCGAAATCATGCGTCATCATCACTTGAGATTACTTATATTCCCTAAACCTATTGGGATGGGAAGATGCAAAGTCAAAACTTCAAATTTTTTTTTCCCCATGTTCAGTTGAGTTTTTGGCAGTGGTAAGTGGGGATATAAAATGAAGAACAACAAATCTCTTTTAGTAATTAATGTATATGGGATTTCTAGCGACACGTGGTGCGTGGTTGTGACTACGGGAGAATACTATATTTTACTTTCTATTTTTAGTTTAGGGTTTATTGTAATTTTCATTTATTTTAGTCTTTTAATTAGTTTACAAGTATGTTTGGGACTAATGAGTCATTTTTAGATATAAGTTATCCTTTTTGGTCTTTTTGGGTAATCTTAGCTAGCAAGTTAACTCTTTCTATAAATAGGCCTTTTGACCCTCATTTTTACTTAACCTTGAATATTGAGAATTGAGAATAGAGAGAGAAAAAGACGCATTTCACTTGTCTAATTTATTTTTTATTGTTGTTCTTGTTGTATAGTGTAATTATTATGTAGTGTAGTAATAACTCTTTCGCATTTGAAGATTTACATTAAATTAGTATTAGAGCTCGATTTGTTCTTGGTGTTCGTCGGGGTGCGTAAAGCGGGGCACGAGTTGAGATTCCCACTCCGACAACCCTTCAATCGAAAGCTTGATAAATGTCCAAAAGAGAATCTTGTGAATGGAAATCCTAAATTCCATCACCACTAAAAGAGGAGATACCAACTCTTTTAGCTCCTCCACCCTCAATCTCCACAACTACCATCCTCCATCTCCACCTCCTATCGCCACAAAACCACCACCCCGTTTATATGTATCTCCGTCTTTAATTTTTTACCCAAATCCTAACCCAATGAACCCACCACCCTAAAATTAAAACCAATAACTCAAGATCCTATAAACCCTAGCCAAGAACCCAAAAAATCCCTAACCCACCTCTTTCAAATAAACCACTAGCCCTAGAACCATCGACCCAAAGATGGTTAAAGGTGGAGACCGACATGACCAGTGGCTAGAATCGGGTCTAAGAAGCTGCCACACCAGCCCAGAAGGGATCTGACCAGATTCTGCGTTAGGTAGTACCTCCGACAGCATTACCACCCTTCAAACCCAGGATCAAAGTCTACCACCGATGGCTGGATTCAACCAGGAACACCAGTCGTCGACCAAATAGTCCTTTTTTACACCAAATCTTGCCCTTTCTACCGATTGACAAGATCCATCTATGTCCGTATCATCCACCGCCCACAAAGGTAGGCTATTTTTAGCCCTAACTACACCGGAGATACCCCAACAAGAGATGGAAATACCTGCCTCAACTGCTGGCTGCCAAACGAAGACATACCAATCCTTACTCTCCTCGATCCGATCTCCCCCACTTATACTTGACCCCGTCCTCCCTTTACCTCCACCCGAAACAACCCCAACACCTCTCAAACTCAAATTTTTACACGAATAACCTTCTCCTTACCCCTAGGGCAGCCCACTCCTAGAGTTTTCCTCCCTCCATTTTCTTGACCACAAATAATAACCCAACCTCCACCACCTTCAAGAAAACCCAAGAAAAGAGCCCCACCCTCTCATAACCCTAATTTTCCCCTTTCTCACTCACTAATACCCATCCGCACTCAAATCTGCCCCAACACGAGCCTGCCCTACTTTGAACCGATCTCAGCCTCCCTATTGGCCTCTATTGAAATCAATCTTTGACACAACATATGGATTCCATGAGAAATGTACCCATCGGAGATAAATTTTTTGACTATTTTCCACCGTAGATGTCGCCGTCTTCAATCCTCTTATTTCGCCATCGTACTTGCAAAGGTGCGGTCGCCAAAGTTACCGTCCGTTCAGATTCAGGGGTCCACCGTGCCAAGTTTCAATCATGTGCTTATGGTGTTTATGAGGCGAAGTGGTCGTCAGTTTTTGGTTGCTCAGATTCTGTAGGGAGGCATCGTTAAGATTTGGGTATATTAGACTTAATTGTTGAAGGTCCATATGGGTCTAATAGAAGTTCGACGGGTCCATTTGCGTGTTGGATTTGATTTGGGATTTTGCTTTGCTTTGAAAACTAACATTTGTACCGACACGTGTTAATGAGGCATTAATTAGTCACGCTCCAAGCTCGAGGACGAGATTTTTTGAAGACGGGGATAATGATGTATATGGGATTTCTAGTGACACGTGGCGCGTGATTGTTCCTACGGGAGAAGACTATCTTTTACTTTCTATTTTTAGTTTAGGGTTTATTGTCATTTTCCTTTATTTTAGTCTTTTAATTAGTTTCCAAGTATATTTGGGACTAATGAGTCATTTTTAAGAATTCGTTGTCCTTTTTAGTCTTTTTGGATAATAGTTTGGCTAGCAAGCTAACTCTTCCTATATATAGACTTTTTGATCCTCATTTATACTTAATCTTGAATATTGAGAATTGATAATAGAGAGGGAAAGAGACCCATTTTACTAGTTTAATTTATTTGTTGTCGTTGTTGTCACTACAAGAAAAATGAATATTAAGGACGGTAGTATTAGGGACGTCCGTGTCATTTTGTCCCTTATGCTATATCAAAAGGGACGGTTTTTATTACCGTCCTTTTTGATAGTAGCAAAAGGGACGATTCTTAAAAACCGTCCTTTATGGTATGTATCAAAAAGGACGGTAATTAAAACCGTCCCTTAAAGTATATGCGATTTGTTTGTGCTGATTTTTCGCGGGTTAATATAAGGGACGGATTTTTAAACCGTCTCTATTACTATACCAAATGGGACGGATTTTAAAAATCCGTCCCTTTTACTATACCAAAAGAGACACTAAAAAAGACGGTTTTAAAATCCGTCCCATTTAGTATAAATTGATTTTTTATTTTACCAAAATGAGTATTTGGGACGGATGTTTTTTACCGTCCCTTTTAATATAGCAAAAAAGATGGTTTTAAAATCCGTCCCTATTAAAATAGCAAAAGGGACGGTTAAATCCGACCCTTTTAATGTTTTTCCTAATTTTCCCCCCACTTTTTTTCATTTGTTCCAAATATTGCCCTAAATCTACATACACCAAACTCCCGCTCTCTCTGCTCTCACGCGATCTCTCACGGCTCTCCGCCTATCCCCCTCCGCCTCCGCCTGATCAGCCCTACCCCCGCCGCCTGCGTAGCCTTACCCCTCCGCCTCTTCCCCCGCACTGCCCTACCCCTCCGCCTCTCCCCCCTGCGCAGCCCTACCCCTCCGCATCTCCCCACTGCTCAGTTTCTGAGCCTCCGCCTCTCCCCTGAACAGATCCACCCCCTCCGCCTCTCCCCTGAGCATCCCTACCCCCACTCCACCCCCTCCGTCTCCAAGCATTTCGTCCCTACCCTCCCTCACGCACAACACAGGTATTATCTCTCTCCAATATATATATATATATATATATATATATATATATAGAGAGAGAGAGAGAGACACACACACACACACACACACATATACACTATATGTAGTGATTTGTTTAGACATTTGTAAGGGATTTTTGCTTAAATTGTTATCATATTAGTTTAGGCATTTTTTTACAGTTTTGTAGTTTTGTTTAGTGATCTATTTACATCTTTTAACAGACTAGTTAGGGCTTTTTATGCATTTAATATCACTAAGTGTAAAGCAGATTTTTAATTAATTATAGCAAACCAAATTTAAAAAATAAAAATCAGATTGGATTACCGGATTGGAATACGAGATTGTTAACAAATTCGGATTCGAATCCAAAAATGTCAAACGGATTCTAGCTACAAAATTTAACATATTTATATGGGTTTTTATAATTTTCTAAATCCCATGAGTCAAATGAGAACGAAGGATTTCATTTTTTTTCCAGTTTATTGTTGCTTTGTACTCCATCCATGTTTAATTAGGAATTCGTGTTTAACTCTCAAAAGTTTAAACGAAAAGGGCCTTTAAGAAACAAAGACCTAAAATCAAAAGTTTAGAACTTCGTTTGTTGATTTTAATCCTATTATATACTTTATGTGAAGCCTTTAATTTCTTTACTCCAGATATTATAGCAACTACTGAAATATTGCATGACTATTGTAAATGTTTAGGGCAGGGGTTTTCATTTAGATTTGTTCATTTTCATTTAGGTCTATAGTTTTTTCATTTGTGTTGAAATGTTTAGGTCTATAGTTTTTTCATTTAGAGTTGTTCATTTTTCATATTTTGTGTTTTGGTTTTGAATTTTTTTTTCGGTTATACCATTTTTCTATGAGAATTTATTCAGTGTTATATAGGTTGTAGTGTTATATAGGTTATGTATGCTAATTTGTTGACAAAATGGCTAAGTAGTATAAGCTTAAATCATTACCTGTTAAAGTTTGAAGTGATAAATATATTCATGTTTGGTTGTTTGAAGTGTAGACGAGTGGTCCAAATTTTGTTATTTAAGTCTTGAATAGTTTATACATAGTTGGCGCACATTTGTTCACGGGTGGCAATTTGGGGTTAGCGTGTCATTTTCGGGTCGCGTTGATTCTGATTTGAGTATAAGTTCCGGGTCGGTTGATGCCTAAGAATTATTCTTGTGTAGTGTATAATTTTTAGAGTTGGTTGATGCCTAATAATTTATTCTTCTGTATTGTATAATTTTTAGGATTGGTTATGCCTAATAATGCTTCTCAAAGAGTAGTCATAGAACATTCATCTTCGTCTTCTTGTTGGGTAAGGCTTTCAGTACCTTTCTGGTCTAGTTTTGACTTATTTAAATTTAGTTTGTTGGGTTGTATTGGCATGTAAACTATTATTTATTTTTTGAAAAATTAAACTGATTGTTAAATCACTGTCAAACAATCCTCATCCTCACACTTAAGGTTAGGATTAATAACCGTTGAAGGTTCGTCATCTTGCACAGTAACGTTTATTGATTCCATAACCCTAGAGCTCTTCAGGTTAAATACCCGGTATGCTCTACTATTCGATGAATATCCTAGAAATATTCCCTCGTCGCTCCGGGAGTCGAACTTTCCTAATTGCTCTCTATCCCGTAGGATGTAGCATTTACTCCCAAAAACACGGAAATACGCCAGGTTGGGCTTCTTGCCGGTCCACAACTCATAAGGTGTTTGTAGTGTGTGTGGACGCAAATAAACCCTATTCACCGTGTGGCATGCAGTAGACACTGCCTCTGCCCAAAATCTCCTAGAAACTTTACGACCTAGAAGCATAGATCTAGCCATCTCTTGGATCGTTCTATTCTTTCTCTCAACAATCCCATTTTGTTGAGGAGTTCTCATAGCAGAAAACTCATGTTTGATCCCAAGGCTATCACAGTAAAAATCCACCTTTGCTTCCTTAAATTCAGTGCCGTTGTCACTACGTATTCTGTTAATAGTGACACCGTGTTGATTTTGCAGGACACGGCACTTAGTCGTTAAGAAATCTACAGCATCATATTTCTCTCTCATAAACCTACAATGGAGTACCTGGAGAAATCATCTACCATCACGAGGATGTACCTCTTACCACCTAGACTCTCAGTACGAGTGGGACCCATAAGATCCATGTGAATCAACTCCAGAACACGAGAGGTGGTAATGAAATGCAACTTCCTATGAGGACTACGAATTTGTTTTCCCAACTGACAGGGCCCACAAACGGTTGAAGTTGATTTTCCAAGAGATGGTAAGCCACGTACTAGGTCCTTTTTAGATAAACGATTAAGATCTCTAACGTTCACGTGACCTAGACGTTGGTGCCACAGATCCATAGGAGTGATCGTGGCGCTGTTGCAGACAAGTGAGGATGTGGGCTCAGTCCCATAGCAATTATCCTCGGTCCTCACCCCTTGCATCAATAGTTTACCGGTTTGATTGTAGACTTTACACGCGTCCCGGTCAAACTTTACTGCAAGGTCAGTGTCGCACAGCTGGCTAATGCTGAGAAGGTTTGCTTTCAAACCTTTGAAGTACAAAACATTTTCTAGCTTAGGAAAACCAGGTAACTCGATAGTACCTCATCCTATAATGCTAGACTTACTCCCATCTCCAAAGGTGACTGTGCCATCTTGATAATCCTCAAGAGTAGTAAAAAATGAGGCATCACCTGTCATGTGTTTGGAGCACCCACTATCAAAATACCACTGAGAGGTATTATGTGCTTTGAGAGCAACATGAACAACAAAAGCCTTTTTATCTTTCTTAGGTACCCAAGTCGAGATGACCTTTTGTTTGCCTTTGTTGTTGTTGATTTTAGCTGGAATGTGAGAAGCATTCACTAACAGCAAAGAGATCCGTCGAAATTCTTCCATTAAACTTTGAGTCGTGGCAGCTAAGAACTCAACTCGCTCTCTCAGACTAGAAAACTCATCAGTATGATGTGGTGGAGCAGTAGTACGCCGTGTCCGACGCATGCTATAGCAAGTTTCCCTAAGGTGGCCTTTTCTTTTGCAATAAGTACAAAAGAGCACAGTCAAAGACGGACCTTAGTTTGCTTTTCTTGGTCAAACTCTCCTTCGAGGTTTTTTACGGTGACCATAAGGAGTTGTAGTAAACTCAGGAACTGGTCCAGGTGCAATTTGGGACGTGGAGGCACCATCATATCCAATTCCTTGACGATCACCAAAACCTAAAGCGGGGCCGAGGAGCATCTTTCCCATCTTCCCAGATCTGTCCTCGATTTGTACCTTGACTTCCCGTGCTTTATCAAGGTCATGAGTCAGCTGGGCAACAAGGGCTTCAAGTTTCTTTTGAGTCTCCACGGAGGAATGGAGCTGACTCGTAAGACTAGCCACTTGTTTAGTCAAGTCCCCTCTCTCTTTCTCTAAAACACTCTCTCTCTCTCTAAACATAATCTCTTTCCCGACACATGCAGATTCTCTCTCTCTCAGGGCGGTGCAAGTGGAGAACTCTCTTTCTCTTGCTTTCTTTAAATCTTCCTCTAAGCAGGTGATCTTAAGAACTAACGCTTTGTTACGCTTTTTAGTTTTAAATGACTCAGAATATAACTCAGCGTAGGCGCATTGTATATCACTCTCGCTCTCACTTGTGTCATCCTCCCCCTCACTCACATCGATCTCACTGTCGAGGTGTCCCTGTGAAGCATCATCCTCAACGTCGTGAGGAGAACTAGGAGTGATCACTTGGTTGTCCATGAATGCGGTGAAGTTACACTCATGCGGTGACTCATCTCCAGAATCCACCGTCTCGACCTCACTGTCGTCACTAAGGGTAGCATTAAGAACAACTTTCCCTTTCTCTCTATTCAGACGATTGGCACACTCAAAAGCTCTATGACCCCTAGCATCACACTCAAAACATCTCTCACTTTCTTTCAGAGGAGGATTTTTGGAAAATTTTTCATTTTTCTTTTCAAACTTATTTTTCTCAAATTTCTTTTTATCTTTAAAATTGCCATTTTTCTTAAATTTGAGAATCCTCTTGAAATTTTTTGCGAAAAGAGCCAAATCATCTAAGTCAAAATCGCACTCAGAATCTGACGTGTCAGACTCTCTCTTTCTAGATGACTCTACCCTCTTTCTAGCTGACCCCTCACTTCTTCTCTCTAGGGCTTTAAGAGCAATTCCCTTATCTTTAGATTTAGCATTTTTAGGGAACATATCAATTTAATAAGTTTGCAAATCTCCTACAAGTTCTTCCAATTTTAGCGTATTTAAATTGCCCATAGAATTTAGCACAGTGACTTTAGGGATAAAACGCTTAGGCAAAGAACGAAGAATCTTTTTAACAACTCTAGCATTCGGAATATGTTCACCAAGATTAAAACTAGTATTCACAATGTCAGAAAGTCTAGCATAAAATTCATCAAAGCATTCAGAATCATGCATGGTGATTGTTTCAAATTGAGTTGTCAAGTTTTGCAACTTAGACTCTTTCACAGCATTAGTTCCTTCATGGGTGAGTTGTAAAACATCCCATGCCTCTTTTGACGTGGTACACGTCATTATGCGTTTGAACTCATCAGGTGTGACAGACCCAGAAATAGCACTTAGACCCTTAGAATTAAAAGATAACCATTTAATTTCTTCATCAGTCCAAGAAATGTCAGGTTTCAAGTTGGTCACATTATCAACAGTCACGGTGGGAGGAGTCCACCCTCGTTCAACCAAAATCCAGACACGTTCATTAATGGATTTTAAAGTCGACCTTATACGGGCTTTCCAATAAGAATAATTTGTCCCGTCAAAAACAGGCATTTTGTAATATGACTTCTCCATTTGAACACGCACTTTTTCAAAAATCAATTTTTTAGAAAATTGATATCTTAGAAAAATTTTGCGGAAAAAGGAATACGCGATAGATTAGCGTAACCTGCTCTGATACCAATTTGAAGAACGTGTGTGTTCACATTCAAATGATCAAATTATATATAAAACCCTTTTAACACAAACAAACCCTAAACATGCAGCATCATATGATTGAATAAATTGATAATCTACGCAAGAACATTCAAACACATGCAATTAAGAAAAAATCCCCCTCAGGGGCAAAACCATTTATTTTCACTATAATTTGTAAGAAAACGGATTACAATCGGATTACAATGAAAATACAAGTTGACTAAGAATTACCCTCGGGTATCGGATTCTGTAGTCGCTGCTGGAATTATCCCTTTCCAGTAGGGCTGCAATGAAGAAGAAGAACGGTCTCCTCCAGAAGGGTTGAACAAACCAAAGTTGTGTTCTTGGGTTGCAAAAGGATTCACAAATATTTGGCAAGGATGTGTGAATCAAAACATGAGTCTTGGGACTCAAAAATATGAAGACTAGATGTATTTGGACTCTCAAATTCGTCTCCTAAAGTCTTGCAAAACAACTCTCCCGAAGTTGGTATTTATAGGGAAATACATGAAGAGACCCACGATCTTAAAATGCTGAAATTCTATCCAGCGTACAGGTACCCCAAACCGGTTCGGGTACCCCTGCGAATCGGTTCACCCCCCCCGAACTGGTTTGGGTCTGGGTTCGGGAAAGTGTGCTGGGAACAGGTGCTTAAACATTTAGAAAAATTCCCAGAATTTTCAATGATCATATCTCCATTTTCAACGGGCCATAACTTGTTCACCGTAGCTCGGATTGAGGTGCCGTTTCTTCCAGTATTTTTGTTGCGGTAAGATCTTCAACTTTCCAGTTGACCGGTCCTCTTGACGGTGGCTGTAAAATTACCAATTTTCCCTTGAACATCCCTATCATGCCTTGTTTCACTGATTTGACTTCTCTTGCGTTCCACTTGCATTACGAGCCTACAATAAAGGAACGGGAAGTCGTTGATGCAGATGAGGGACATATTAGTGGAGATAATGCATGCTTGATTCTCGGAATTCGGATAGAGGCCGTCATGTGAGATCGTGAGGTGACGTGCCAAATGTAGCGGCGTATGACATAAATAAATGAAACATTTCGGACATGAGAAAAATGTCCTTACAATTTTCAAATTTTTATCAGAGCCTGTTGCACTAATTTATTATGTAGATCCTGTAGCGCAATTTTTTCTTGTGGTTATTTGTGTTCCTCTCCTGATTTGGTTTCTCAATAGATTCCATACTGTTGATGTTGTTAGTCGAGATGAGTTTGATAAAGTTCATGACCAGACTGAAAAATTGACCTTTTTAATTTTGAAACTTTGCAAAAGAATTAAAATTTTGGAAGAAGAAAATTCTCGTTTTAAAAATAAGTTTGAATATTTGCAAACGTTTCAAACTCAAAGAGATATTTGTCGTGAGGAGTTAGGTAATTTGTGTATTGACTTTGATGTTTTAAAAGTTACCAAAAAGGAGAGTGATGATAAGGTCCTAGTTTTAGAAAAAGAATTGGAGGAATTAAAAAATTATATGGTTCCCGTTTGTGCCGTTGAAGAAAAAATTTTACGGCACGTGAAAAGACTCTTAAGGATAAGTTTGTTTTAATTGAGGGTGAGTGAAATAAACTGCTAAGTTTAATTGATAACATGAAAAAAAATCCCTAACTTTGGAAGAGTCTAATTCTTTGCTTGAGTCTAAAATTTTGAAGTTGAAAAATAATTTGAAAGACTCGAGTAGTTTGTGTAGTGATGGTAATGGATCGTCTTGTTCTAATGCTTCCGTTGCAAAAAATAGAACTATTATTTGTTTTAGAGGGTCATCCGTTCCTAAGGATGTTAGAAAAGGTCAACCCATAGGTGTCATTCCACGTGTTTATATTTGTTCACATTGTAGTAGGAAAGGACACCTTAAGCATTTATGTTTTAATCTTCGAAGAGGTCCTAGGAAGTATAAGTCTAGTATTTAGTTGGTTCCCAGAACCCCGTGTCGACATGTCACATCTTTTTGGGTTAGGAAATCACTTTTGGATACGTTAAACTTTAGATGTTTTGATTCTCACATGCTTGCACATGATTCATCACTTGCTATTTCATATCGTTGATTGTCTGCATGCTTGTCATGCTCTACCTATGCTTTATGATATTATTTGCTAGTGTTATGACATATGTACTTTTTGCATTAGTTTTTTGTTTTTGAATTTCTTTTGAAAAAATACAAAAAGATTTTATTTTTTGAAAAATCCAAAAAGAGTTTTGTATTTTGTTTGCACCTTATATGAATTGACATTTAGGATGACTAAGTCACAACATCATGCCATATCCATGAGACTATTTGATAGTGTTTTGAGACAATATGTTATGTCATTCATGTGCTTTATAGTGTTTGGAGTCATTAAGATGTAATTAAGTGTTATTACCTACATGATTGACTAATTATTTCCTTTGATGCACACAAGCACGAATTTGTTTGATTTTTGCGCTTGTCTATCACATGTTGGTTGAGTGTTTCCATCTCAATTATATCTATACAACGAACCAAATGCGATATAACTTGACAAAAAGTAGTGCATGATATAAACCGTTTGTGAGTTTGTGTGTTTTATTTTGAAAAATGGGGAAGGGCTACGAAAGGTACTCATTCATCCTTTGAGATTAGGCCACCATTTAACTGGCCCTAAAAAATTGAGGTATTTTAATTATCCGGGGTCCAAAGAGGTTTAAAAGAGCCTGAAAAATTTTAAAGGCAATAAAAAGAAATTTATGCCAAAAAGGGGCCATTAGGTTTACTCACCAATTCTCTAATGTTTGAGAATTTAAATCAACTCAAAAAGAAAATATATATGAGGAAGTTTGGTTGGAGAATTAAAACGGCTTTGCACGTCCTTAAAAGGTCTTGAAAAGGCGTTAAAAAGTTTTTAGACGTTATTGGTGTGAAAATAATGTAGACTTTGATTTGTTGATTTTGATTTAAGACGATGTCATCTAAATTTACCTAAGGACAATTTTGATGCCCATTCGTTAGGAATCCACAATATGCATCGTGCACATATGGCGTGATTGAGTTTTATTTCCTATCGAATATGTTCACACCCATTCATACCGTTTTCACGATTTGGTTATCTTAGTATGAATTCATGGCGTGTGTTTGTAAGACTTTTGTATAAAAATTAAAAAATGTTTTCTTGGTTTATCGTGACACCCCGATTTGCTTTATGTGATTTATTCTTTTCCTTATCTATTTTGGACAAATAAAAAGGGGGAGAACGAATTATGATATTACGGGGGAGTTAGTATGGGGGAGATTTGATTATGCTTACATGTTTTATATTTATATCATTTCAAACTCGATACGTCATAAGGTTTTTACTTTGTCTCATGTGTGTAGGTACAATTGAAATTTTTTGGATTGCACACCCTGATGATGACAAAGAATGTTTGAAATTTGTTGAAGATTGAAAAAGTTTGAAGACTTGTCATTTACCTTTTCAGTCTTAGGTTCATGGGAGGGTAGATTTGTGTAGGTCATATTTTCATTGATAATTCGGATGTTTTTATTTTGTACCGGCATAGACATAGGGGGAGATTTGTAAGGACATTTTTCTTCGTTATCAATTTATATGTCGTATACCGCTACACCGTCTAAGAAGTTCAAGATCACATTCACATCAAGACGGATCTGAATAATCAAGGTTCTTCAACAAACAGTCTCCGTAAGGTTAAATTTGGTAAGGTTACGTTTTAGAGTACCTTAATAGTGCACTTAGAGTATTGGGATTATTTTTCAAAAAATATTTTGTAAGTGTTGGAGCTTTAATTTTTTTTTTTTTTTTTAATACATTCTATTTAAAGTTTTTGTTCTCGAACACCTTTCCGTAGAAAAATCATAACTAATTCAAAAAAATCAGAAAAATACGAAACTGGTGGAGACACGTTCGTATCGAAATTATCTACAATCGTAGCCTGAAATCTCGTTTGATAGGTCGTTCGAACGACATCCAATGTCGTTCAAACGACATGGCATGTCGCGCGAAGTTTTCCTATCGTTCGAAGGACAGTGGATCTCATTCCAACGACATGCTATCTCGTTTGAGCAACCCAGCGCCTTAAGTATAAACCGGATTTTTCAACTTTGTTTTTATTGAGAGACCTGACATGTTTATTCAGCACAAAACTGTGAAAACAACAGATTTAGATTTTCTCCTTTTAGGGTCTTTAATCCCTTTTTGTTTACAATTCTCAAATAAATCTCAATCTTTATGTGAGTTATTTTGGAACCCAATGAACATACTTTGCTATTAGTCATCCTTTGTGGGGAGATCTCTACAACCGAGTGCTGCGTGCTATTACGGAGCGAGTCGCTATGAAGGTTATGACTGCGTGCCATTGAGGATCTTCTACGTGTTGATTCTTTCCTGAAGATTGCGTGACCTTGTGGTATAGCTGCGTGTGAACTATTGTTGATTTCTAGCCGATGCTTTGAAGGTTTGATGAAGACACCGCGCGTTACACTTGTGGGCAATTATCAGGTTGTATGTAAGTCAATGGTCTTGTAAACTTGTCAAAGTCCTAGAAATAAAGGTTTTTCCCTTCAGGGATTTTTCCTGAATTTTGTGTCGCATGATTACTTGATTTGTTTTGACACGTAGTTGCATATTTAAGGGATGAACTAAAATTTGTTTAAAATTAGAGAATTTGTGAAAACCACCTAAGCAATTAATTTTTTGCATTTTCAAATCTACAGTTTGAGCTGATGAAGGGACGAATGAGGGATGAATGATGCTTGTAGATACTTTCTTCCAGAGAAAGTGAATATTCACCTCAATGTGTTTCGTTCTCTCATGAAGAACCGAATTAGATGATAATATAATGGCTGATTTGTTATCACACAACAAATCAGAAGGATTGTTCTCTGTAAAGCCTATCTCACCCAAAATCGATCGAAGCCACAAGAGCTCACATGTACCATGAGACATAGCATGGTACTCCACCTACGCTGAAGAACAAGAAACCTCAACTTTCTAGATGAGAACCATAGAAAGTACAGAATCCAGAAGTAGAATGCCTATGAGTCCTGCATCCCGCATAATCAGCATTAGTGAAGCGAGAGAGACCCCATTGGTCTCTTGAAGCACAGAAGAGACCAAGACCCGATAAAGACTTGAGATACCTCAAGATATGATTAATAGCATCAAGATGGGCAGTACGAGGGAAATGCAAGAACTGACTCACAATACTCATAACAAAGGCCAAATCAGGATGGGAGTTAGTCAGATAAATGAGATGGACAACCAAACACTGATACCTAGACGACTCAGAAAGTGAATCCCCAGACTCAACCGTCAACTTCATATTCGAAGCCATAGGATTAGAAGCTGGGCGACAACCAATCATCCTTGTATCATTTAACAGATCAATAGCTTACTTCCTTTATGATAAGGAAATCCTACAACGAGATCTCGCAACCTCAATCCGCAGAAAATACCAAAGAGAACCCAAGTCCTTAGAATAAAAAGCTTCTCTAATGTCCTTTACTTGGTAAATCCCCTCTTGATCATCACCGTTAATAATGATATCGTCAACATAAACCAAAAGGATAATGCGCCGCTGGTCGGGCTGATGTCGAATAAAGCAAGTATGATCGGACTGGCATCTGTAGAATCCCATAGAGGTAATCACCCCACTGAATCAACTAAACTAAGCTCGGGGAGACTGCTTCAACCCATATAAAGATTTGCAAAGACGACAAACCGTGCCCACATACTCCCTCTTAGCCCGAAAATCAGGGGGAGGATCCATATAAATCGTCTCAATCAGATCCCCATGAAGAAAATAATTCTTAATATCCAATTGATGCAACGACCAAGAGTGAGATGCGACAAGATATATAAGTAGAAGAACAGAAGTCATCTTAGCAACCGGGTAAAAGGTAGCACCAAAATATTTTCACAAAATCTTAGTAAAGCCACGTGCCACAAAAAGAGCCTTATATTGGTTAAAGGATCCATCAGCCAAATATTTAAAATTAAACATCCATTTGCAATCAACAAGTTTCTCCTACGGAGGAAGAGGCACTAACTCTGAAGTACCATTGTTTTTGAAGGCATCCATCTCAGTTTTCATAGCAGCTACCCACTTAGGATTCTGGAGAGCCTCATGAAAAGACTGGGGAATAAAAATAGAGTCAAGACAATCCAAAAAAGTATGATAGGACCCTGAAAGACCTGCATAGGAATGATGATCGAGAATAGAATGGTTAGGGATACATGAGTTAGCATAACGAGTAGGAAAGCAGCGATCACGAGTGGAATAACGGGACTGAAAACTAGAAATCGGTGGAGGAGGGGGGACTGATCAACAGAAATAGGCGGGGTGGGGGTGGTGAAGAAGGAGCATCAACAGTACCTGAGTTCGTAGGAGGAAGAGGCAGGGGAAGCCGAGGGCGAAGGGCATAAACCTGTAAAAGGGGATGTCTCAGGAAGAGAGGGAGACACATCTAATAAAGGGATAGGATAAGCCACTGGAGAAACCTCCTCAAGAGGAGGAGGTGGGGGTGGAGGGAGTAGCAGACCTACAATTAAAATGAGTATCCTCATTGAAGGTAACATCACGAGAGTGATATATATGTCGAGAGAGAGGATCATGACATTTATTATTTTTTGACATGACATGATAGCCCACAAAATACATTTAATGGCCTTATCATCAAGTTTGTGGCGTGAGGGTCGCCGATCTTGAACATAGCACATACACCCAAAAATTCGGGGTAATATAGAGAAAAGGAGGGAAGTAGGAAAGATAGAGTGACGAGGTGTTTTGCCATTTAAAACTTTGCTTGGAGTGCGGTTAATAATAAATGTGGTAGTGAGAAGAGCAGATGCCAATAAGATTTATGAACATGCATATCTTGTAAAAGGCACCCAACCATTCCTATTAAGTGACGGTTCCTATGTTCTCCCCCCATTTTGCTCCGGAGTGTAGGGACAAGTGAGTTGGTCTAAAATGCCCTTTGGGTTAAATTGTGAACGAAAAGTATCAGAAACATACTTCCCCCCCCCCCCCCCCAATTATCAGACCGAATGTTACGAACATTGGTGTTAAATTATGTTTTAATCATTTGGAGGAATTGGACAAATAAAGGTAACACCTCAGATTTATGTTTGAGTAAATATAACCACATACATCTAGAAAAATCATCAGACATAGTACTTATAACCGGATAAAGCAGTGACATGTGAGGATCCCCAAACATCAGAGTGAATAAGGTCAAACATACTTTTTGCATGACTAATATGAGAAATAACTAGTACAAACATGTTTAGACAACTCACATGTCTCATAAGTAAACTTCTTGTCTTTACAAGCCTTGGATAAAGAGGGGAAAAGTAAGCATAAGTAATGAAAATTGACATGTCCTAAACGGTCATGCCACAAATGCAAAGTTTGTAAGGAAACATAAAAAATAATGTGCTCAGTGGAAGTAAAGGCACTACGTCCAGAAATAAAAGCAGTAGCGGTAGGAGGATCCCTAAAGTGGTATAAGCCATTGCGCTCATAGCTCCTGCCAAAAATCCTATGTGAACTCTGGTCCTGCAAATAGCAATGCGAGGTTAAGAATATGACAACACATCTGAGGTCTTTCCAGAGTTGATGAACATAGATGAGATTAAAAGAGAGGTCGGGAACATGCAATATTGAAGATAAAGTGAGAGAAAGTGAGAGATGATATTTCCCTTGCTACGAATAAGAGCATGTGAACCATTCACAAGACACACACTTCGACACACGGAGGTAGTGGGAGAAGTAAAAAAAGATAGCTCATCAGTCATATGATCAAAAACTCCAGAATCCAAAATCCAAGTAGGCTTAACAGACTTAACATGAAAAGCAGATGAAGAACCTGAAGTAATAGTAGTAGTGGAAGTAGAGTGCTCGAGAGAGTAGGTATATGGGGTAGGAGAAACCTCTTTAGGATAATACAAATCAGTCATAACTTCAAAATACCCAAATATAACCCCAAAAATACAAAAAAAAAATTGGCAATGGGGTAATCCAAAAATTCAGCAACAAATAGGGCACAAAAAGGCTAAAATATTGGCAAGGAGTAAATTAATCTAATTCAGTATCATAAAAGGGAATTAACCCAAAAAATGAACTAATTAAATGTAAAGAACACACCTAATACACAGTCTAATTAGACTAGCAGCAAATGAGGTATGCCCCCCCCCCCCCCCCCCCAAAAAAAAAAAAATATGGGTAAAACCCTAAAACTATGGAGGAGGAAGGTACCTTTAGAGGAACAAACTTGAAATCCTACTTAAAACATAAATATCAAACCTTCCTCAAGTTACGAGCGAATATACAATTGGAGGAAACACTGGGCGAGCAGAACTACAATATGAAACCACAGGGCGAGTAGATCAACAACTGGAGGATTGGCCAACAATAGAGGAGGTCGGCGGTGGTGGAAAGACGATCGACCAGACCTAGGGAGGTCGGTGGAAGAAGAAGAAGGTTGGTGTCTGTCCAGAGTTTTGGGGGCTTAGGGATCATAGGTTTTTTTTCCTTGTTGGCTCTGATACCAAGAAGAAATAAATGATGTAATGGCTTACAATTAATGGTGACATATTATGGTATTGATAGTACTCAATGGAAGGGCCTAGAAGTAAATGGTAAAAAGTAAAACAAGTCTAATAAATAAAGCCCAAAATAGGTGGGCCAAATAATAAAATACTATAGTACTAATCTGATATCCAACAATGGGAAGAATATTTTCCTAATTTTTAATTGGTTAAGGGTCCAAACTCACAATTTGAGTTCTTATTTTCTGATGGGAATCCATTGTTATTTTTCTTTTATTTCTATTTTCTATTTTTAGTTCTTTTCTTTCCTTAATTAATTTTCAAGCACGTTTGGGACTAATTAGGCATTCTTTTATTTTTAGTTGATCCATTTAATCATTTTAGATAATTCCTTGATTAGTAAGTAATCCATCCCATATAAATACCTCGTGTAATTTCATTTGTAGTCACTTTTCCCATTATTGAAATATAAGACAACTTTTGATTCTCTCTCTAAAGTTAGAGTTTGTTATTTCTATTAGCCATTGACATGTAGTTTATATCAAATTGGTATCATAGCGGGTGTCGCTCCAAACATTGGTGTTAGTGTGCATCAGTGTATGTAGATTATCAAAATCGTACACTACTCTCTCGATGACTCTAATGAAATCTAAAAAACGACAGTGGGAGATTCAAAAATTGAATAAAGACAATCAAGAATGGAGAAACATTATTCAAGATCTCATCAAGATCTTTGACTCTCACTTCCGACTCATCACCATAAAACCCACCACCCCGAAAACTCAAATCTTAAACCATAATTTCCCCAAAAACCCAAATCCACCCCATAAATCCTCCATTTAAGATCAAAGGCAACCCACTTCAAGGGTTTCACCTACCATTTTATAATCCAATCCCTAATTTACAAACCCTATCCTCCAACCCTATAAAACTCCCCCCGAAACCTCCAACCCACCACCTATTTTTCAAACCCCAAACATAAAATAAAAATTACGTTCCACCTCGATTAAGTTTCGAAGCTCAATTCAAGATTATCGGCGGCCAGTGCAATATTGATTGCTCCATCCAATCATTCTCCCTCCCTCCTTCACCCAATAGGGTCAAATCAATGATAAAAACTCCCCTCCTAAGCCGATTGATTTCAAGAAAGATCAAATCCACAAAATTGGATTGAGTGTTAGGAATTTTTGTGATATTTTTGTCGAGGATGGTTGGGTGATTCGCACGCATTTTTGCGAGTTGAAAACATTTAATTTGAGTGACTTCTTCCCAATCTTTGAGAATGGGAATGATGACCTTGATAAGGTTGGATTGGATGTTATCTATCTTGGGGTTGAGGTGGATATTAGAGGTGATGTAATAGGTGGTGAGTATGTGGAACCACTTGGGGTATCTTTTGATACGCGTTCGGAATAAATTTTCCGTGGTGTAGCATTGAGGGGGTTCATCACGGGAATCTCGGGCCGAGATTTTTGTTGGTCGACCATATTTGGATGGTGATCATATTCTCCCTGGATTTATTGCAAGTCGATACAAAGGACGTGTTCGATGACGACTCTTCTATCTAGTGGAGATCTATTTTATGGTTGTCTTGCTTTCTAGTCGTTCTTCTCCTACACTCAAGGACGAGTTTTTCATAGCCGAAAAGAGTGATGGGAATCCATTGTTATTTTTCTTTTATTTCTATTTTCTATTTTTAGTTCTTTTTAGGCATTTTATTTCCTTAATTAGTCTCCAAGCATGTTTGGGACTAATTAGGCGTTCTTTTATTTTTAGTTGATCATTTTAATCATTTTAGCTAATTATTTGATTAGTAAGTAATCCATCCCATATAAATACCCCGCGTAATCTCATTTGTACTCACTTTTTCTATTCTTGAAATATAAGACTATAAGGACACAAATTTCCAATTGAGTCCTTTGTAGTTTTGGCTCAATTCCGGACAAAAACGGTTATGTCATAGGATAGTTTTTAAATTGTATCCATTCAAGCCTATGATGAGGTAGTTGAAGACGTAGCGGTCAAGATATTAAAGCTTCATCAAATGCCGTGTGTATTGTGCCTCATTTCTATGTCATCAGCATGGTTCCATTGCTCCTAAGGTATGAAATTATTTATAATATATATATATATATATATATATATATATATATATATATATATATATATATATATATAGGAGCTTGGAACAATATTTATATGGGTGTACATTGTTTTTAAACTGTTGTTTCTTTTTAGAAAGTTTCATTAAAACTTTAAAATAAAGTTTACGGGCTAAAAATTAAAATTTAATCTTTCTGGAAGTTCGTTCGATATTGTTGTCGAACAAGTTTTTCGTTCGAACGAGAATGTCGTTCGAACGACATTTGCCAACGAGTTTCCTGATTGGCCACAGGAATATCGTTCGAATTTTCGTTCGAACGAGAATGTTGTTCGAACGAGAATTCCAACGAATTTACTAACGACTTCATATTTTATACAGTCGAACATCGCTAGAAGAGTCGTTCGAACGAGACTTCATTTGAACGAAAAATCTCGTTCGAACGAGATTTGACGGGAACAATTTATTTGGCAGTTTTGAGCAGTTTTTCTCATGTTTCCTCTCACCTTTATCCACTAACTTTTGAACAGACTTAAGAGGTGCGGGAACTAACTTTTTTAAGACAAATTTTTCATAACCTTCCATCTCCAAGAGAGAGTTTGAGAGCGGAAATTCAAAGAAGAAAATTTTTATGTTTGAGTGTTTATTTTTTAAAGAAAAATCTTTAAAACACTTATGTTTTACACCCAATAGTTTGTTCATTCCAAGTTATCATATATATATCTTGCTTGGAGTGTTTGGCACAATTGGTTCACTTTTCTTCCTAAGAAGAAAAGAGTTTGGGTTTGCTTCTACATCCCCCAAAGAAGAAGCTTGTTTGCTGTGACATACCCACTTGTATAAAGGCTCCTTGCTCAGGTGGCGTGACCAAAAAAGTCCGATCGGTGGATTTCGAGACCGCGGTGGAGCTCCGTGGTTATCCGTTAGAAAGTGGTCTGTACAAGAAGGAGCATCGGGTCTTGGACACAGTCAAGTCGAGTGTTATTAGTCTTTCGTGTCTTGTACTTGTAAAACCGTATTTTGTGGATTTGAGGCTAGGGTCGTCCGAGATTTTTTCCCGTTGTGGGTTTTTCCTCGTACACCGTGGTGTAGTGGTTCTTTGTTTATTTTATCTTTTTCAAAATCACATAGATTGCATGATTAGGTAAAGAGATAAAATTTGGTTTAAATCATTACTTGTTGAATTTGGCGCTAACATGAATTTGGGTAAATGTTAATTTAATTCAATTCATTAATTTTATTGGTTAAAATTGGTTTGGCCTAATTTGGTAATATTGAAAATATGACTTAGGCAAATTTCTAGGACTTGGGTTAAATTGGTTTAAGTGAAATATCCATGTGTCGTTTAATTTAATTTCACTTTGGTTTAAGTTGTTATTTTAATTTATAAAAGAAATTAAAATTTAGTTAGTGTATAATGTGTTGAGCCATCTTTCGTTTTCGCATATTAAAAAGGAGATTGAAATTACTTTTTGTAGTAAAGACTTTAAAATTTTGGGGGCCTCGCGCGACAACAAGTAGTATTAGAGCCAAAACGATAAATTATTTCGTTAAGATCCTTTATATTATTTTTGGCTAAAAATGGAATTTTCCCCATTTTCTAAATTTTCTATTTTCGATGGCTCTAACTACGCGTATTGGAAAGCGCAGATGAAATCGGCACAAAAATCTATCGACGAGAGAGTTTGGTTGTCTGTCGTTAACGGTTGGTCCCCACCTACGCATTTGGTTAATAATGAGTGTGTTTCCAAACCCGTCGATAGATGGAGTGAGAATGAATTTAAACTTTCTAACTTTAATTCCCGAGGTTTAAATGCCTTGTTTAGAGATGTCACACCGGATGAATTTTAACGCATTATGACGTGTGAAATTGCTAAAGAATAAAGGACCATTAATAATTTTTTTACTCCAAGAAACTGATGAGCCCTCTCTCCAAGAACCAACAAAGAAATTAAGGAGAATTCTTTTTCTCCTTCTCTCGTAACAATGGCACTACCTGCAAATGCTTCTACAATTCCCCCTAAACCACCTGACTCTATTTAGACCAAATCCTTTGCGAGCATACTCATGAACCAACAACCAAAAGATCTGGCGTTGAAGAGTCCATCCACGTTTAAGGGAGAACCAGCTGTTATATTCTCCCAAGAAGACATTGAAACCCTAGCTGAACCATTTAAACACTCAATTGTGGGGAAATTCTCTCATGGAAGACCCCTAATTGATTTTATTCGAAAAAAATTTCAAACCTTTTCCCTGAAATCTGCATACTCTATTGGCCTTCTTGATTCCAAACACATCCTAATAAGATTAAATAGTGAGGAAGATTATGTTAGACTTTGTCTTAGAGACATCTGGTATATTGGGAAGTACCCTATGCATACTTTTAAGTGGACAAATGAATTCAAACCAGATGAGGAAAGTCCCATAGTTCCTGTGTGGATAAATCTCCCAAACCTTCCATTACATTTCTATGCGAAATCAGCCTTATACTCTATTGCCCAACTTGTGGGAAAACCACTTAAATTAGATGCATCAACTGCCTCTATATCTAGACCAAGTTTGGCTAGAATTTGTGTGGAAGTAAACACCCTGAGAGAAAGAATCAACAGAATATGGATAGGTAGTGGAAATTCTGGCTTCTGGAAAAATATTGTATATGAAAACTTCCCTTCATTATGTGAGTTCTGTAAAAAACAAGGGCATTCTGAAAGCAAATGTATGATCAAATTCCCTCAACTAAAGCCTAAGAAAGATGTGGCCAACAATCAATCCAAGAAAGAGGAAATTCAAGAAGTGCACAAACATACTGCAACAAAGTCTCCTGATGAAAATGATCACAACAAAGATCCTACAGAAAATCATTTTGAGATTCTGCCTGGTATTACAGAAAAGGAGGTTTCTAATAATATTGTTTCTATAAAAGAAGATATGCAACCTGCAAGGCTTTCCAATAGGTTTGATATCCTTCAAGATGATAACATCTCTAATTCAGAAGATGAGAACCAAGATTATCATAACTCCTTTTTTAATGATGGGGAAAAGATAGCTCAAGAGGGGCTGCTGTCATCCCAACATTTACTCTCAGAAGAGACTCTCATAATTAACCAAATAAACCTTTCTCCTAAAGCTTCAAAATTACCTCCAGCAGAGAAACATCCAGCTAGAATGAAGGATAACTTATCAGATACTGAAGTTTCCTTAAAAAAGAGTCCTAAGATCGAGGAGTTACAAAGGTTTACTAGATGGTTTGATGATAAATGGAAGACTATTCAGAAAGATAAAGAAGAAAAGGAAAAAATAAAGAAAGATCCAATTATATCAAAAGCTCCTGCCAAGATATCAAAGCAAGGCATTCCTACTAAACAATCCCATTATGATCCTCTATTCAGAAGAATCACCAGAGCTACAGGTAAGTCCTCTTCCTCAAACTTCAACTCTACTGTCTAAATGCTGAATTTCTGTTGTTGGAATATTAGGGGTGTTGCTAATAAAGCAACTAATAGAAGATTGAAAAACCTTATAAAAAAATACAATCTCCCTGCTATTGCTCTATTAGAACCTAAAGTTAATATTGAAAAAATAAATTTATACAAACTTAAGTGGAAATTCCCTAATAGTGCCTCAAATATATCTAATAAAATTTGGTTCCTTTGGCAAAATGACTTAAAAGTCAGCATTACCTATAACACTGATCAACTTTTGTGCCTTAAAATTAATATTGAGTACCTTAACTCCACCATTTTTTTAGTCTTAATATATGCCAAATGTACTTCTCTGGAAAGAAGAAACTTATGGTATGATATAGGTCAGTTAACTTCCCAAAATTCTGATATGCCTTGGCTCATAATAGGTGATTTTAATGTTGTTTCTAAACAGGAAGAAAAATTAAGTGGAACAGATATAGATTTCCATGCTATTGAGGATTTTAATGATATGATAACTACATGCTCTCTCACTGATCTTGGCTACTCTGGATCTAGATTTACCTGGTCTAATAATCGTATTAATGGTACTATATTTTGTAGATTAGACAGAGGGCTGGTAAATATGCACTAGCTAAATAAATTTCCATCTACTTCCATTTCTCACTTACATAAAACTTGCTCTGATCATTGTCCACTTCTTCTGTCTATCAAAAGTAAATTAGATGACCTGCCTAAACCTTTCAAGTTCTTATCTATGTGGTGTATTCAATCTAATGTGAAAGATATCATCCAGAATTCTTGGAACTGTGATGTTCATGCCCCTCCTATGAAGCTTTTCTCCATAAAGCTTAAAATGCTAAAAGCAAAACTCAAAGTTTGGAACAAAGAAGAGTTTAAAAATGTTTTTCAAAATGTCAGTAATCTAGAAGATGAAGTTCTGATAAAGGAGCAGGATTTTGAACACAATCCTTCTGAAACTTCTAGATCTGAGCTATATAAAACTAGAGCCAAATTGAATATCGCATTACAAAGGGAGGAAAGCTTTTGTCTTCAAAAAAGTAATAAAAAATGGCTTAAACAAGGGCATCTGAATACCAAACTTTTCCATGTTTCTGTTAAAATCAGACATAGAAGATTGAATATAAGCAAGATCAAAGATGCTCAAAATAACTGGATTGATAAACAAGAGGACATTGATAGTTTGTTTGTATCCCACTTTCAAAACATTTGGAAATATGATCTTCTCAATATTGATAATAGTTTTTTACAAGTTATTGATAAAGCTATATCTGAAGATAACAATAAATATCTCACTGATTTCCCATCTGAAGAAGAGATTTTTAATGCCATAAAAAATATGAATCTTTCCAGTGCTCCTGGCCCTGATGGTTATGGAGGAGAATTCTATTACAAGTTTTGGGACATCATCAAACAAGATTTAATAAAGGCCATTCACTCCTTTTTTGCTGGAGCTGATATTCCCAAAAGTTGGTCTGCTACCAACATTGCTCTTATTCCTAAAGTAGACATGCCTATAAATTGCTCGCATTTCAGACCTATAAGCTTATGTAACTTCTCTAATAAAATTATATCTAAGATCCTTAATGAGAGATTAGCCTCTGTTCTCCCTAAAATTATATCCCCTAATCAATCTGGTTTTGTTAAAGATCGTAGTATAAACGATAACATTCTGCTTGCTCATGAATTATCTCAGTCTATAGCTAAAAAAGTTCGTGGTCATAATGTTATTATCAAATTAGACATGGAAAAGGCCTATGATAAAGTGTATTGGCCTTACTTATGTCAAGTCTTGAGGAAATTTGGGTTTAATGAAATGTTCATAGACATGATTTGGAGATTAATCTCAAACAATTGGTTCTCTATTTCTATAAATGGGCAAAGTAAAGGTTTTTTCTCAATCTTTTAGAGGGCTTAGGCAAGGTGATCCCCTGTCTCCTAGCTTATTTATTATAGCTACTGAATGTTTAAGTAGAAATATAGATAATTTGTTTAAGAATGGCAAAGCTATTCCTTTCTCCCATCCTAGAAATTGTAAATTGATTTCTCACTTGGCTTATGCTGATGATATCATAATCTTTTCTAATGGTAACAAGAAAAGTTTACTTGCTATTACTAAACTATTTAAAAACTATGAAAAAACCTCCGGTTAGTCTATAAATATCTCTAAAAGCTCTATTTTCATTGATAAAAATCTCTCCCCTCCTATTAAAACTAAGATAGGATTTAATTCTGGTTTAAATATCAAAACCATGCCCATGAAATATTTAGGTTGCAACATTAACAAAGGGAGAAATAAGCTATCTCACTTTTCTGATCTTATGAACTCTATTAGAGAGAAGCTAAATTCTTGGTCGTCTAAGTTAATTTCTCAAGCTGGTAGGGCCACTCTGATTAGGAGCGTCCTTTTATCCATCCCTATCCACATCATCTCTGTTATTAGCCCCCCGAAAACTATTATTAAAAGATTGCATAATATTTTTTCTAAATTTTATTGGGGTGGTGTTAATAAAGATAAGCCTTACCAATGGTCTAAGTGGCATGACATGTGTTTTCCTTTTGAAGAAGGAGGATTAAATTTTAGAAATATGGAAGATATCATTAATGCTTCGAGCATGAAATTGTATTTGAATTTTTTATTTGATAATGGTATTTGGGCCTCTTTTATGAGATCTAAATATCAGAGTATAATGCTTTTGAACTCTGAATCCTCTACTATTAGAAGAATAAAATCTATATCTAGCTTAGCTGACGATCACATTGATTTTGACAATCAAATATGGACTCCATCCTACTCTGGGGATTTCCATTTGAAAGAAGCATTCCAAATATGTAGAAAAAATAATCCTAATTCTCTCACTTGAAAAATTAATTGGTCTAAAGATTATCCCATAAAAATTTCTAATTTTATTTGGAAATTACTGAATCATTTTGTGCCTTTTGAGTCTGAAATCCAAAAAATTGGTATAAGACTTTCTCTGGTTTGCAGGGAATGTTTAGTTAATGAAGATAGCGATAAGCATGTTTTGCTAGATTGTCAATTAGCCAAAAAAGTTTGGCAATTTTTTTGTCATCTTTTCAAAGTAACTCCTAACAATTCTTCTTGCAGGGCTATGATTATATCTTGGTGGATGATTAAAAATAACAAAGACTATCTTAAAATTCTTTTTTCTATAACCCCTAAAATTATTTTCTGGGAATTATGGAAGGCTAGAAATAGATTGATTTTTGAAAATTCAAAGTCTTCTGTTAATTATATAATTAATCAAATTGTTTTTTTAGCCTCCTCCATTCTCCAAAATCTAAAAGTTTATGATATTCCTATCTCAGAAGATTATCAAATTATAAATTTATTTAAAGTTCACATTAGTCCCAAAGTTGTCCAGATTATAAAATACGTTTGGTCTAACTGTAACAACCCTCGATTTTTGGAGAATGAGAAATTAAATTTTGGGAAAATAAAATTTAATTAAATTGGAGAATTTCAATATTTGGGAACTTAGGCCCGAAAATAGAGAATATTTTAAAGTATTCCGGATGATATTTTTTAGGGTACCATCGATCCCGGAAGGGTCGAGATAGTCGAAATGACTGTCATTGGGTTTTATTTCGGCTCCGGAATGTTTTTAAGTTGTTTTGGCTCGAATTGGAGTAAACGAGTCATTTAAAGTGTGTATTAACATTTAAAATTGGGTTTATTGTTTTGAAGGGATTTAAGGCTTACGGATCAAGCCTTTCTCATTTTGAGAGAAAAAAGAGAAAAGCCCTAGAGAGAGAGGAAGAGAAGGAAAGAAGAAGAAAGGAAGAGAGAGAGAGGAAGAAAGCTTGGAGATTTCCGGCCCAACCACGTCATCGAGGACAATCCAACCTCTACAAATCTGAGGCAAGTGTTTAATCTTGCTAAATAGCTATTTGTGTATTTCATTTCATAATTGTGGGGTAAAGAAATGGATTTTTGGGTATTAACATCAAAACCTAGATTTTTGGGTTTAAATCTTGAAATCATTGTTATTCTATGGTTTAATCTCATGTAAATGGTTGGGATGAGATGTAGGATGGGTTTTCTTGTTAATAACATTATTGGGTTAAAGATTTGGGGGCTTGGTGATGATATTTGGGTATTTAATTTCGTGGGTTTGCTGATAAAGGGAAATCGGCCAGCTTAACTGGTATGGCCGGTCGACCGCGGTCTGGGGACCGGTCGACTGCGCCTAAAGGGAAAAGCCTACTGCATTTCTTCGTAGGCAAAATATGGACCCGCGGTCGACCGGGGGTCTGGGAACGGTCGACCGGTCCCCTGTTTTTAGCCCAAAGTTTGGAGTTGTTCTCCCCCTCTTTCTTTGGAGTTTATTCTTAGAGGCTTCCTTAATGGTTGTTTTAGGAGGTTTATCTAGGCGGACTTCTAGCCCTTTTTGGTTGGGTTCGTGGATTTGGGGCTCTCTCTTTTGATGTAAAAGACATGTTCTTGGAGACATTGAAGGAGTTTTTCATATATTAGGATTTTTGGGGACTCCATCGGGTTATTTGGGAGAAATGTACCCAAGCAAGTATTGGAGTTACATATGTATATCGGGGAAACCTCTTTGAGGTTGGGAATACCAATTATAGACAGGTATAAATATGATGTGAGGTTGAGAACTCTTAGAGAGTGAGGGGTCTCATATCCTTAGAAATGTTTAGACTAAGAAACAATCGATAACTCAATAGGAGTAAGGGTTACCGGGATTTATTTCGAACCATAGGTGACTTTGAGAACGCTTTGGGATCGTACTATCGACTAGAATAAGCGGTAGCATAGATTCTAGTTAGGATAGTTTACTCGTAATTATGGGGATATGATTACTGAGATTCCAATACTTGAAATGAGGTTGGAATAATTTGAAGTTTTAGACTATTAAGTCATGTGTGTACCTATGGTTAAATGGAAATAAAGGTAATTATATACTTTTGGTTATGGATGATATGTGTAGTGATGGATTCCTACACAAGCTTGGGTGATAACCCTAATGTTGAATATATATATGTATAGATATATATACATATTGTTTGGGAGACTATTCATCATAGGAATAATGATTGAATATGTTTCAAGTGAGGGATTGTATTCACATACCGAGGTATATTTAATGGTTATTGTGGTGACGGCTTGTATATTGAGGATTATGTATACTTATAGCCGGGTTTATATATCTTATACCTATGAACGGGAATTATTTTGTATATATATTGTTATAGCGATGTGTGAATATATGTACATATATCTATGCTGTGATCATACATGGTATGGATAATTAAACCGTATATGATGGTTTACTATATTAGATCATATGATGGGATCATATGGATGTATGTATATTGCGCATGTGAGCGATATATATACTTATGTGGTTAAGCATACCCCGCTCATGCTATCATTGGGAAGTTTCCGCGCAGAGGGTGAGCATCCTGGCATATAGAGCAGGGTGTGGATATTCCCCAGGTCATAGTCGTCCCTTGTGTTATTATACGATATAGATATATATTTTGGGATGAGACGTGGTGGGTATGTTTCGTCTCATTGCCGGTTGGAACTATGACCGCTTCCCGGGACGTCGTGTGTGTGTGTTACCACGAGGTGGGTGTCGTTGATCCCCACCAGGTGGTCCCCAGTTGTTACGTGAGCCGAACTCTGGGAAGATGATAGCATTGATGCAGTTTTATCGGCACTACATATAGCCGGGTATCATATTTGCATGGTCATTGTACATCATATATAGTATGTGCACTTGGTCATGGGTATATGGATGATTGGTATATGTATATATATGGTGAGCATAAAATACCTATATATATGTATTTATATATCCTATATAGGAAAGGATATAGAGTTTTGGTAAAGTACATCTTAGATGATTATGGTGTACTAGATTGATGGGGGTTGATGTATCGCACATAAGGTATTATTCGGTTACATCATCCCAAGGATATTATTGGAGATTCTTTTATTTTATTTCTTTTGTTTTCTTTTCTTTTCTTTTCTTTCTTTCTTTCTTTGATAGTTAGTTTAGCAGAAATGGTAGTACTATATAGTATGTTAAGGATTATGGATCTCTAGGATCGACATTGCCCAGGAGTAGTGTAACGAGGTGGTTCCTTGTTTGGATTTCGCTTTGCGAGACGCCTCACGCACGAAACGCAGTGCTATGTCGAGAGTTGAGAGAAGTAATTCTATTTGTGGCATCTCGGATCTCTGGTCTTGACCTTGTCAGGAGTAGTGTAACGAGGCGGTTCCTTGTTTGGATTTCGCTTTGCGAGACTCCCCACGCATGAAACGTAGTACAAGTTTGAGAGTAGAGAGAGGTTTTGCCAATATTCCATGTGCATGATATTAAGAAATAAATTCTTATATTTTAGCCTATATATATGTATGTATATATATAGATATATGTATATATATATAGGGGTAACGTATTAAGACTTATAATTCATTATTATTACGAATCGGAATCCCTTAAGCCTATTATGGCATAATGGTTGTAATCATAATCTAGTAGGATTAGAAAAGGTGGATCCTTAGATTTTGTCGGGAAAGTAGCTCTCGTGGGTGTAGGCTAGGCCTATGATAAGTTAGGTTGTCCTAATAACACTGGGGGGTAATTTAACTAAAACTTGAGGACGCGAATAGGTGAGCGCCTTTAGATGAGAGGTGAGTTGGGGTTCCACGAGAGAGCGGTCTCACTTTAATTATGAAATAAGTGCACCGATAATTATTATGCACGGTTAACACACTTGCTAAATATATTTTTTCACATTCGGGGCTTTGACCCATTTACCTTTCTCTCCTCCTTGTATATATATATATTACCACAGGTATCCTACCGCATGGATACCGGATGACTTTCTATCCAGAGTCTTGGGATCCGTGACAGGTGCGGACTGTTACGGGATGTTTCATGTAGTCGCTTCCTACTTCTTTAAAATTATAGGTAGGATTCATGTTGTATATCGGGTTTGTACCCAAGGGATATTTATATACATGTTTATATTTATTCCATTTCAGTTATTGTATTGGCTGTGACCCGACAGCTTATTCGGGTCTACTTGTATAGTACATCCTGTTGTAGTTATTTATTTCATTTTATTTCTAGCATTTTATTTACCATAGTTCTTGTTTGCATCTTACTTTTCTTCATTAGTAGTGTTAGTTGGTTGGTTGTTGCACATTTTATTTAAAATTTTTCACATCCCGCTCATGTGATTTCGGGTAGTTATTCCTATATTATATAGTAACGACTGTTGATGTTGAGACTGGACCATCTGAAACTCCTGATTTAATATAGTATAGGGCTGGCCACCCGTTATTATTTTAGGCGGGTTGTGACACTAACCCTCCAAGTGGTGTTTTTAAATTAAATATTGATGGAGCTTCTAAAGGAAATCCTAGAAATAGTGGTATTGGAGGGGTGACTAGAGACTCCAATGGGAACTTCATTGCAGGGTTTGAAAGATATATAGGTATACAATCTTCGTTTTTTGCAGAAAGTTTGGCTTTGGTTGAAGGCATGAAAATGGTGTCTCAATTAAACATTCAAAGAGTGATAGTGGAATCTGATTGCAAGCTATTAATAGATGTGATATTGAAAAAGGCGAAACCTCCTTGGCAAGCTAGAAAGATTCTTTAAGATTTCCAATGCTCGGATGAAGTGACCTTCAAACATATATGGAGACAATCAAACTCAGTTGCTGATCAATTAGCTTCACGGGCTTCTCTTTTCAACACGGATTCTATGTATTGGGACCAAAACTCTCTCCCCAGATTGGTTAAAGGTTTACTTAAAATGGATAGGCTGTATACTCCTCAAATAAGGCATAGAATTTTAAAGATGTAATGGGGTTTGTATTATCCCCAAATTTTCTTTCAAGTTTTCTATATGTAATGGGGTTATTATAAAATCCCATATTTATTTCTTTCTTTCTAGAGTATTGGGCCCAACCTCTAGAATTTTTAGTTTGCTTGGGTTTGTAAGCTCCGGAGAGGCCTTTTCTCCTTATTATATTAATAATACGTGTGGGGGTTCCGTCCCTCTTTGATAAAAAAAAAATTGCTAAAGAAGTTTGGGATGTTTTACAACTCACTTATGAAGGAACGAGTGTCGTAAAAGCTTCGAAACTCCAAAACCTCACCACTCAATTTGAAAATATCAAAATGAATGAAAAAGAAACTTTTGATGAATTTTATGCTAGAATTTATGATATTGTTAATTCATCTTTTAATTTAGGAGAGATAATACTCGACAACCGAGTAGTGAAGAAAATTTTAAGGTCCCTACCCGATAGTTTTATTCCAAAAGTGATCGTTTTGAATTCTTTACCAACTTTAGCCTCTATGAAATTAGAAGAGCTCGTAGGTGATTTACAAATATATGGATTGGACATGTTTTCCTCTAAAACTGAAAAGAAAATAGAAAAGGGCTTTGCTTTAAAAGCCCGAAAAGAGGAAAAACAAGTAGTAGAGTGTGAAAGTGATAGTGACTCGAAAGATATGGCCTTGTTTGCTATGAAATTTTAAAATTTTCTTAAATTTAATAAAGATAAATTTCAAATAATTTTAAGAAATTTGAAATTTCTAAGCATGACAATGCTGAAAAGATCCCTAAAACTCTTAAAGAAAATTTAAATAGGGACAAGTCAAATAGGTGTTTTGGTTGTGAAGGGTATGGCCATAGGGTAAAAGAGTGTCCCACTAAACTAAGGAGAGAGGGTAAGCAACCCATTTCATATAATGCGACCCTTAGTGATAGTGATAGTGATAAGGAAGAGGGACCCGATTCCCCCACTGAACCCAACTTTGTGGCTTTTATGGCTAGTCATGTGAGTGATAGTGAGCAATATTTTATTGATGAAATTTTAACACATGACACTTCCAAGGTCAAAGTTTATGATTCCCTTATTTTTTATGGTAGTGAGAGTGAATAAGAGAGAGAGAGTGAAAATGAAGATGAGGTTAATGTGAGTGAACTTCAAAATGCTTTTTAAGAATTATATGAAGAATCTATTAAATTAAAAAGAGCAAATTTGAAGTTAGAAGCTTGTTTAATAGAGCATGCCAAGGTCGTTGATGATAGTGTGTTGGTTGAAGACCTTAGGACACATGAGATAACTCTTTGAGAGAATCTTGAATATATAGAAGGCGAGAGAGATATCCTTAGAGGTTTAATGGAATACTTGAGAAAGGAGATTCTCGAGTTTGATGAGAGGAATGCTTTATTAGAGTCTAACATTTTAAATTTTGAAAATAAATTAAAATACTTTAGTAAAGTCAAATTTGATTTGGAGTGTCGTTCGGAGAAATTATATACAATTTCAGGAATAGTCCAAATTAAAAATGACACTTATGGTTTAGGCTTAGATACTTGTAATGAATCTCAAAAAGCCAAAACCATTATTTTAGGAGAATCGCCTAGGAAAGACTTTAGAGATCACTCCTTAGGTAAATCTTTTCTCCGTGACTTTAGGTGTTCATATTATGGTCGAAAGGGTCGTCTTAGAAAAAAAAAATTTGATCTTAAATGAGGTCTTAGAAAATCCCAATGTAAGGCAACCAAGGTAGCCAAGATTCCTACACCCCGAGATCGTCATTCGTCATTAGTTTGGGTTAGGAGATCCGACTTGGTAGCTTTACAAGATAGGATTTTTTATTCTCATTTACTTTCACATGCTTCCTCCCTTGCAAAATCTAAAGGTTGAATGTGTTAGTTTTGTTTGCATACTTTAGCTTATGTACTCCATTCTATATTTTCATGCTAAATGTATGCTTGTTTAGTCTTTTTCTAGTCTATATTTCATACCATATCACATGCTAGAATTATGATGTTTGTTTATCTTTTGTATTATATATTTTTTTTCATTTTAGGTTGCATTTAATAAAAAATACAAAAAGATTTTTGTTTATCATTTGTGTTTTATTTTTTTTGTAATTTAAGATTAATGAAAAATACAAATGATTTTTGTTTGCCTTTTGAGCACATATTTTTAGTTTTGGTTAAAAATTGTCAAAAACTTAAAAAGATTTTTTTTATGTGTATTTTAGTTTGGCACACTCAATATGGCATACACTTGCGTTAGAATCCCTTCTTTTTTCCTTCCATGTGGCTAGAACTTTTGGTTTAGATTGTTAATCCTTAGAATGTTCTTTATCATGCTTACATGGAGTAGTTGAATTTTGTGTTGCTTTAATGGATTCTATTTTTATATGCCTCAATTCACGCATGCACGAGCTCACTTGAAATTTTAACTTCATATGTATATTTGAGGTTTGTGAGGTGTTCTCCTTCCAATCTTGTCATCTACATGTTATGTGACCTAGGAGGACTAGTGCATGTTAAAATCCGTTGCATGTGAGATTTGTCCTTTCGGAGCCCTTCCCCGTGCAAGTAAGCCACCGTTTGGATTGGACCTAAAAGAAATACGTGGTCCAACGACCTAAAAATAAAATATGGCATTAAAAAGAAAAATAATTGCCAAAGCCTATGGTTATTTGATATATTCATTCAAAAATATATATGTTTATTGAGGGAGATTGAATGGTATATCAACGGTTTGCACAGTGTCCATTTATCCTAGTTGTACTTTCAATGTCATGACTCTATTGGTTTGTAGAATCATCAAAAGTCTAGGCTTGTATGCATTGTGTATGTTTGTTCATTGAGTTCGATCTATATTGTCACATGAGGTTATATTCAAATGTGATGAAGTTTTCAATCAAATGAGAACTTCGTGAACATGTTTTAAATGATTGGGTATAAATTTAATTATTTCTAGTTCACACCCCAACACTTCCATTTCCATAAGACACATTTTTTCCATACGAGTGTGAAAACCTTATTTTATTTTATGTCATTTGTGTGTTTATATCTATATATACGTGCATGTGCATTATTGGTATATTTAGTCTATGTATATATATGATGTTTTTCTATCTTTGCCTTGCTTTTTAGTCCATCTATGCTTTAATTCATAATTGGTATCTATTTTGTTGCATTCTTTATTGATATCATATGCTTAATACTTTATGTATCATATTGGCATCATGTTCTTGCATCTTAGTTGGTATCCGTTATTATTTGTTGGATTAGGTATGATTTTGTTGCCCACGTACTTCAATATTCTCATCACTTTACGCTTTATTGCATGTTTTGCTTGTTATCCCATTCTATTTATCCCTTGTTTAGTTTAGGGGGTGTATATGCCTTAATTGGGGGAGATAAGTTAATTTTTGATTCTTTATCCTTTGTCTATTCCTGAACAAAAAAGGGGAGAATGATAGGGGAAGAAATAGTATCTAATCCTATTTTAATCGTATCTTAGTTTGCGGATATTTATCTTAGGGGGAGACGTCTTTCTAAGTAGGTCATGTATTTCATAAAGGGGAGAATTAATTTAGGGGGAGTATTTATCTTTATTGCATTTAATATTCTTGATATTACCTATGAGTTTGATAGTTTGCTTAAGTGTGCAGAAATTCTTCTAAATGACAACTTTCATCATTGGCAAAGATATTGATCCTTGGGTTGTTTGAGTTAAGCTATTGTATTTTCATTTTGGCTAGGACATTTTTATAAGTTTAGTAGAGCTTGACGACCCTTTAGGATTTTTTGTTGGTTTTTTTCCCGGAATAGCCAAAGGGGGAGATTTTTAAGGACACAAATTTCCAATTGAGTCCTTTGTAGTTTTGGCTCAATTCCAGACAAAAACATTTATGTCATAGGATAGTTTTTAAATTGTATCCATTCAAGCCTATGATGAGGTAGTTGAAGACGTAGCGGCCAAGATATTAAAGCTTCATCAAATTCCGTGTGTATTGTGCCTCGTTTCTACGTTATCAACATGGTTCCATTGCTCCTAAGGTATGAATGCATTTATATATATAAATATAGGAGCTTGGAACAATATTTATATGGGTGTATTTTGTTTTGAAACAGTTGTTTATTTTTAGAAAGTTTCATTAAAACTTTAAAACAAAGTTTCTGGGCTAAAAATCAAAATTTAAGCTTTCGGGAAGTTCGTTCGATATTGTCGTTCGAATGAATTTTTCTTCGAACGAGAATGTCGTTCGAACGAGGTTTGCCAACAAGTTCCCTGATTGGCCACTGGAATATCATTCGAATTGTCATTCGAATGAGAATGTTGTTCGAACGAGAATTCTAAAAAATTTACTAAGGACTTCTTATTTTATACACTGGAACATCGTTAGAAGAGTCGTTCGAACAAGACTTCGTTCGAATGAAAATCTCGTTCAAACGAGATTTGGCGGGAACAGTTTATTTGGTAGTTTTGAGCAGTTTTTCCTATGTTTCCACTCACCTTTATCCATAACTTTTGAACAGACTTAAGAGGTCCGGGAACCAACTTTTTTAAGATAACTTTTTCATAATCTTCCATCTTCAAGAGAGAGTTTGAGAGCAAAAATTCAAAGAAGAAAAAGTTCATGTTTGAGTGTTCATTTTTCAAAGAAAAATCCTTAAAACACTTCTGTTTTACACCCAATAGTTTGTTTATTCCAAGTTATCATATATATATATATATATATATATATATATATATATATATATATATATATCTTTCTCGGAGTGTTTGGCACCATTGGTTCACTTTTCTTCCTAAGAAGAAAAGAGTTTGGGTTTACTTCTACATCCCCCAAAGAAGAAGCTTGTTTGCTGTGACATACCCACTTGGAGAAAAGCTCCTTGTTCGGGTGGCGGTGACTAAAAAAGTCCGATCGATGGATTCCGAGACCGCGATGGAGCTCCGTGGTTATTCGTTATAAAGAGGTCTGTACAAGAAAGAGCATCGGGGCTTGGACGGAGTCAAGTCGAGTGTTGTAAGTCTTTCGTGTCTTGTACTTGTAAAATCGTATTTAGTGGATTTGAGACTAGGGTCGTTCAAGGTTTTTTTCCCGTTGTGGGTTTTTTCCTCGTACATCGTGGCATAGTGATTCTTTGTTTATTTTATCTTTTGCAAAATCACCTAGAACGCATGATTAGGTAAAAAGATAACATTTGATTTAAATCATTACTTGTTGAATTTGGCGCTAACATGAATTTGGGTAAATGTTAATTTAATTCAAGCCATTAATTTTTTTGGTTAAAATTATTTTGGACTAATTTGGTAATATTGAAAATATGACTTAGTCAAATTTCTAGGACTTGGGTTAAATTGGTTTAAGTGAAATATCCATGTGTCAGTTAATTTAATTTCACTTTGGTTTAAGTTATTATTTTAATTTGTAAAAGAAATTAAAATTTGGTTAATGTAAAATGTGTTGAGCCATCTTTCGTTTTCGCATATTAAAAAGGAGATTGAAATTATTTTTTGTAGTAAAGACTTTAAAAATTTTGGGGCCTCGCACGACGACAAAGACAACTTTTGATTCTCTCTTTAAAGTTATGGTTTGGTATTTCTTTTTAGCCATTGACGTGTAGTTTACGTCATTTTCTCTCAGGCTACATTCTTTTAGAATTTATACTCGTGTCCAACTTTTAAAGCTTGAGGATGAGCTTTTTCTATGAAAGGGAGAGTGATACGATTTACGAAGTGCAATGTGTTTAATTGTCATATTGGTAGAGTGTGTTCTTTTAGTTTGCTTCTCTTTCATAATATTTCCTTATTTAGATTTGTATTTTAGACAGGGCTAATATTCCTTTGGAATATTCTTAAAGTCCCCTCTTTAAGTGTTTTTACCTTTGTACATCTTGATATATGAGTGCCCTCTTTAAGTGTTTTTACCTTTGTAATCGCTTTACATCTTAATATATGAGGGAGAAGACTTCTTAATTTGTACTTGATCTTGTTTTCCATTTGTCGTGTTATGTCATATTTAATGTCATAGTAGTGAGAAAAATGAGGGGCAGAAATAAGGAATAGTGACAAAATCATGAAGGATATAAAATCACTGCCAAAGTGGTTGTGGAAAATTGGGGATTCATGGACCAATTAATATTTTCTTTGGAGAATGATACCTCTCGAATTTATAAGAATAAGTAAGTAGATTTTTATTTTATTTCAAATTTATATTTTCTCGAAATGTCTATAATTAATCTTTGAAAAAGTTTAAAATACAAAAAAATGATTGCATTCTCTAAACAGGACCTAGTCCAATGTTTAGTTTAATGATTCTTCCTATCGTAGCTTCATGCGGTCTATTTTGGAGCAGGGGGAGGACCACAAGTTGCAGACTTTGTTCATGGTTTAGATGGAATGGGGAACCTTTTGTTAAATCCACCAAAATCTGATAAGATTGAGAAATCAGCATCCGAATTTTTAGTTGAAAAGGTTTTTGAATATCCTGGTGAAGTATTTGTACTCGCATTAGGACCTCTAACAAACTTGGCTTTGGTAAGTTTTGGCATCCTTTCGTGTCTTTTACATCTCACAATTTTGTAAATATCTATGCCATTTTGCATGGCTTTTGTGTTATATATAAATAAATATATATACTTTTTAATCTTGATCAGGCTATCTAAAGGGATTCATCCTTTGTAAACAAGGTGATGAGATTGGTTATACTTGGCGGGGCTTTCTTCGCATTGGGTAATGTCAATCCTGCTGGTGAAGCAAACGTATGTGACAACTGTTTATACATTTCCCCTTTTTGATGTAGATGATGTCAAATGAGAGCTAAAAGAAGATAACTCTCGAATAAACTCTCTCTAATCTCAATATCTCAGAATGGTAGGATGTCTCAAATGAGTATATAAAGGTGCATTTATAGTAAGGAGGCTACTTGGACTCTAAGCTATCAATCTAGTTACAATTACGTCACTAGATGCCAATAACCTTCCTTCCTTTAAATACTAAACAAAAGAAAAATACAATGCAATACTAAAAATGACAATATGGACCTTATTCACATCACTCTCTCCCCCTTAAAAGAGTCCATCCTCGAACTCAAAGGGGAAGGCCTTCAGTGTCACCATCGAGGATAGTAATGAGAGCATGCGGGGTTGGAACCTCCATTGTCTCCTCAAGATAACCAGGGTCTCCCGAAGCTAGGAGAGCACGGCTCTGTGGAAAGGAGCAATCCGACGCTCTATGGCTAATCACTCCACAATTGTAACATTTGAATGTTATAGGGTGAGTGGGTGCAGGAGGTGGAACCGTGAGTGCCGAAACAGCCGAGGCAGGAGGGGCCACAGGAGCACTAGAAATAAAAAGTGATGGAGGAGCTGGGGTGGAGCATCCACTAGATGGAGGGGCAGTCTGATGGAATGATTCGACTTTAGGGCCGTACTCGACCGCCTTCGCAAAGGAGGATGACCCTCAAGAACATGGCGCTGCTCCAAGTCATTCCACCAAATACTAGCGTAGCCCTGAAACTTGGTTTCACTAACCAAACACATTGGCGACCTTTCAGTTGCTTGTACTCAAAAATTCGTTCCATGGAGGCAAGCCAATTAACAACAGCATCAGGTTGTAAGTAGCCATCGAACATCGGGACATCCACCTGAATATCGTCCTGGATACTCCTTGATAATAACTGAAGGTCTAAGTGTGTGGTGGCATCACCACCCTGTAGGGTCATGTCATCCTCATGGCCTAGATGGCTCGTCAAGCTGTTATCTCTGTGGCAGTCTCCGAGATGGTGGATGAGGAGGATCAGGAGTTGGTGGGGATGCCTCTATAGGGATTGGTGGAGGGGGAGGAATGTAGGATGGAATGGCCTCCATTAGTGGGGAACGAGGTGGAACGAGAACCAAATGCTATCGGTAGGGGCAGTGGTCCATCTGGTGCCCTTTCTGGTACAAAAAGAAATGTCTCTCTATGAGAGGTACGTACGGTTGACCTTCGAACTCAATGACTCAAACGGTGACACAGTAGTGCGCCACTCAGTGGGTGGGGGAGGCTCCATATCTGAGACAGAGTGGGGTCGAGATGAGGGTGTAATGTCATATGGAGGTAGAGTAATCCACTCCCATACCCTCTCATTGAATCAACGGGGGATGAATGGGCAGAGCGTGCATCCCACACAAGATGGGGGTGGGGGACATGTCTCGGGTGTCCTGTGGGTGGGTATGTGTGTAGCATAGGTGGGTGTGGAAGAGTGGGGAAGTTAATATGGGATGGATTAGGGTGAATAGTAAAAGGTGGGGCTGATGGCATGGGGGAGGATAATGGGGCTCGAGGTGTCTTTGTGGGTGGTGGTGAGGGTAGATGGAAATGTGGTGTAGCGTTTGGTCATGTTAAGGGGTTGTGGGACAAGTGAGGTGGTTTTTTATGGTAAATAGGGTGGGACAAAAATGCGAGGTAGGGATAGGGGGTGATAGTTGTGTATTGGTGATTTGGGTGGGGGTGAGGGGTGATTGGGTGACTCTTGGGAATTTTGGAGGGTGAGGGTATGTGGGATATGCAAGGTTGAAACTTTAGGGTTCGTTGGCCAAGATTTGAGTCAATGTTCGTCATGGGATTATATAATACCGAAATTGTTACTTTCGCATGTGGTTGAGTCGGATTTGGTCCCTTTGCATATCGAATGTCACAGATAATCTAGGCTTTTGTCTGGGAATAAGTTCCGATCATGGGTGGTATAATTTGGACAGATCTTGGAGAATAAGGCATCGAAAAGTATCGAAAGGAGGTGTTGGTGCCGGATGACTCCCGATAAGGCTGGTTGGTAATCATGGGTCTCGGTTTGTGGTAGTAGTGTGCCAATAACTATTGACATGGGATTCCTATTTGTTCGGTGGTTTTTCAGGTGTTGTCTGCTGCGCAGGTGGTAACTAGTGGGTTAGGTTTGGTCTCCGGTGTTCTGGAGGGTGTTCGTCTTCGGAATGGTGGTGTTTTGGGTCAGATGTGGATCAGAATAGATAGCCGGGGTTTAACAGTGAAGGGATGGGCAATCACGATTATTTTAGGAGGTTTTTTGGGTTCTTCGGCCAGTGGGTTTGGGTAGTGGAGTGCCACCCTTTGTGATGGTGCCTTCTTGGAGGTATATGGTACTAGGTTTGTGGATTTTTTTTGTGGCAGGGCTGTTGAATGAGTCGATTTTGGAGAGTTAGGGTTAGTGTTTTGAGATGGTATCAGAGCGGTATGAAGGCGTCCAGTGGTGGTTATCAGTGGAGGCGATTTCATCCATCCGGGCCATCAACCGGTTGACAACCTCCTCGAGATGCTCGTTAGAAGTTTCTATAGAGGTGTACTTCTTTCTTCGACCTATCTTGATGTTGTTTACTAGATTTTATTTTTTTTACAACGACAACAACAACGAAAACAACCAGCTAGGCTCTAATAGCAATTGATGTAAGCAAGGTTCTAAAAAACGCGGGGCGTGATCGAGGCGTGAAGGCCAAGCCTTAAGTCTTAGAAGCCTAGGCGGGCCTTGGCGTAAAAAGGCGTCAAAAGGCGTTTAGGCCTTCTTAATATATTTTAATATTTTTTAACCATAACAAGGCTATTAAAAAACTAAAATAGTACATATCATAAAAATATGTCTGAATATTTGCAAATTAAAATACTATTTGATTATTTTGGATTATATAATGGTCTGGTTTGTAAAAAAATTCTTTAAAAGGCAATATCGTTTCACTAAAGCATTGTTGTTTTTGGAAAAAAGTGTGCCTTAAGGGTTTTACCAAGAATAAGGCGTGAAAATTTCAAGGCGGGGCGTTTCTCCCAAGCCTCAAGCCTAGGCGTGCCTAGGCGGAGCCTAGGCGGGTTTTTTAGAACAGTGTGTAAGTGATGTCAAATGGGAGCAAGAAGAAGATAACTCTCGTCTAAACTCTCTCTAATCTCAATATCTCAAAATGGTAAAATGCCTCAAATGAGGCTACAAAGGAGTATTTATAGAAATGAAGTTGCTTGGGCTCTAAGATTTCAATCTAATTAAAACTACGTCCCTAGATGCCAATAACCTTCCTTCCTCTAAATATATTAAACAAAAGAAAAATACAAGGCAATACTAAAATAAAGGAAAGAGTAAAATGACTAAAAAAATGATAATAAGACTCTTATTCACATCACTTTCCTTAACAAAAATCACGTTTCAACAAATTTACTTTCCACTTTAAGTTAAAATTAAAATTCTAAATACAATTGAATGTTGTATTTATTCTTTATGGCTTACTTGCAGATTTATGGTGACCCAGAACAGCAGATATTGTGTTTACTTTGGGGCTAATATTGTTATTGTTGGAATAAATATTACCACACAAGTGAAAATGACAGGTTCTCTATGTTGTGTGTGTGTGTATAACTATTGGTGTGAATGATATACTCACGATAAGACCTTATAGTATAGTTGTAAATTTTGTGTCTCCTTTAGGGAAGGTCATGGGTTCAAGTCCCACTAAGGGCATTTAAGAGGATTTGAAGTATTTATACCTAAATAGATATATAAATATTATATTATATATAAAGACTTAGGACTTGGGGACTTGGTCTTGGATCATAATAATCAGTTAATTTTAATTTCGTCTTTAAATAATTTTATTTAATTCGATTTTAATTAATATTAAAACTCATTTTATTTAATTAATTAAAAATTATTTTATGATTAAAATTAAAAACACGTTTTTTTCAATTAGGCGTTGAGAGTGGTTTAGTGGGAGAAGTAGTCATCCACGTTTGGAGGACTGGGTGGTTTATGCATCCCTTCTTATAAGGCGTATGTAGATCAGTTTCAATATACTTTCTCTCTCTCTCTCTCTCTCTCTCTATATATATATATATATATATATATATATATATATATATATATATATATATATATATATATATATATATATATATATATATATATAACGTCCTTCTTCATACTCCAATTCTAGGCATAGCTTCTTGTCGTTTTAAAGTCATCCATTGAGTGCTTCAATCAGATGAACTGTGCTGTTATATCCCGGAGATAGTTATCGGACTCTCGAAGCATCACTGATTAATGTGCCGGCCATATTTCTGTCTTAGGACTTTGTGTCTAACTCACACCTCAGCATCCAGATAAGTCGTTCCAATTTATTATCAAATTTGGTTTTCCCGTATACGCATATAACTCTAATTTTTGGATAGCCTTTCTTAAAAATGAATATTGATGTAAAAATAGTGGTTCTTGAAATGAACTTATCTTATTGCTTCAGATTTTGACCTCAGTGAGCTGAGATAATCTGGAGGAAAACATGCTAAATTCCCAAGTGATATGTGCAAATTATGCCGAGACTGGCACGTGAAGTCTGATCATGTCTATGGTAAATCTTTCGTTTTAATTGATTCTCAAGCTATTTTGTTTTAACTTAATATGACCAGTCTCCAATTTCTTTTGAACTTTATCATAAAAGTAATTCTTTGATGTTTTCTAAATTCAAGAATTTTCCTTCATGACCTTGTCAGTTTTGTGGCATTAGTGCAACCCGATCTGTTTACGTACAAGAAGGGGGTTGTAAGAGTCGAGACACAAGGCATCTGTGTAGGTCATACGCTAATGGACCAAGTACCAAAGTAGTACGTTTAACTATTTTACTCTCTTTAGATGATATTAGTCTTTTACATTAATGGCTGTATTTGGTTGTTTTCCTTAGTTTTAAACTTGAATCTAAAAAATTTCTATCATCTAATACACTGTCCGAATACAATTTTAAAAAGGATAAAATGCAAAAAAGGACGCAAAATATTGCTCTTAAGCATTGCTAAAACTCATTTTCAATGATGCATAGGTGAAATTGTAACTGATGGGATCGAAGAGTCTTTTGCAAAACTTAAGTTTGAACATGTTCTTACAAATAGTGTGATAGTTGGATGGGTTTATTTCAATTTACAGTTTAAAGAGTAAATAAAATAATACAATCTTTGTAATTTTGTGGCAATTAATTAAAGGGTAGTCTTGAATCCTATCCACAAATTCTAAAAGTTCCATCCACGTACTAATTCATAAATTTGTAATTTTTTTGAGAAAAATGTTCTTCCTAAAATCTAGTGGTAGTTTAATTTCGATAGAAGAACTTTTTCTTGGATACCATCCCAATAATACTACTTAGTTATTCGGTTTAACATTTTTCAGTTAAGTTTTTTTTTCTCTTTCAGCTCGAAATCATGCGTCATCATCACTTGAGATTACTTATATTCCCTAAACCTATTGGGATGGGAAGATGCAAAGTCAAAACTTCAAATTTTTTTTTCCCCATGTTCAGTTGAGTTTTTGGCAGTGGTAAGTGGGGATATAAAATGAAGAACAACAAATCTCTTTTAGTAATTAATGTATATGGGATTTCTAGCGACACGTGGTGCGTGGTTGTGACTACGGGAGAATACTATATTTTACTTTCTATTTTTAGTTTAGGGTTTATTGTAATTTTCATTTATTTTAGTCTTTTAATTAGTTTACAAGTATGTTTGGGACTAATGAGTCATTTTTAGATATAAGTTATCCTTTTTGGTCTTTTTGGGTAATCTTAGCTAGCAAGTTAACTCTTTCTATAAATAGGCCTTTTGACCCTCATTTTTACTTAACCTTGAATATTGAGAATTGAGAATAGAGAGAGAAAAAGACGCATTTCACTTGTCTAATTTATTTTTTATTGTTGTTCTTGTTGTATAGTGTAATTATTATGTAGTGTAGTAATAACTCTTTCGCATTTGAAGATTTACATTAAATTAGTATTAGAGCTCGATTTGTTCTTGGTGTTCGTCGGGGTGCGTAAAGCGGGGCACGAGTTGAGATTCCCACTCCGACAACCCTTCAATCGAAAGCTTGATAAATGTCCAAAAGAGAATCTTGTGAATGGAAATCCTAAATTCCATCACCACTAAAAGAGGAGATACCAACTCTTTTAGCTCCTCCACCCTCAATCTCCACAACTACCATCCTCCATCTCCACCTCCTATCGCCACAAAACCACCACCCCGTTTATATGTATCTCCGTCTTTAATTTTTTACCCAAATCCTAACCCAATGAACCCACCACCCTAAAATTAAAACCAATAACTCAAGATCCTATAAACCCTAGCCAAGAACCCAAAAAATCCCTAACCCACCTCTTTCAAATAAACCACTAGCCCTAGAACCATCGACCCAAAGATGGTTAAAGGTGGAGACCGACATGACCAGTGGCTAGAATCGGGTCTAAGAAGCTGCCACACCAGCCCAGAAGGGATCTGACCAGATTCTGCGTTAGGTAGTACCTCCGACAGCATTACCACCCTTCAAACCCAGGATCAAAGTCTACCACCGATGGCTGGATTCAACCAGGAACACCAGTCGTCGACCAAATAGTCCTTTTTTACACCAAATCTTGCCCTTTCTACCGATTGACAAGATCCATCTATGTCCGTATCATCCACCGCCCACAAAGGTAGGCTATTTTTAGCCCTAACTACACCGGAGATACCCCAACAAGAGATGGAAATACCTGCCTCAACTGCTGGCTGCCAAACGAAGACATACCAATCCTTACTCTCCTCGATCCGATCTCCCCCACTTATACTTGACCCCGTCCTCCCTTTACCTCCACCCGAAACAACCCCAACACCTCTCAAACTCAAATTTTTACACGAATAACCTTCTCCTTACCCCTAGGGCAGCCCACTCCTAGAGTTTTCCTCCCTCCATTTTCTTGACCACAAATAATAACCCAACCTCCACCACCTTCAAGAAAACCCAAGAAAAGAGCCCCACCCTCTCATAACCCTAATTTTCCCCTTTCTCACTCACTAATACCCATCCGCACTCAAATCTGCCCCAACACGAGCCTGCCCTACTTTGAACCGATCTCAGCCTCCCTATTGGCCTCTATTGAAATCAATCTTTGACACAACATATGGATTCCATGAGAAATGTACCCATCGGAGATAAATTTTTTGACTATTTTCCACCGTAGATGTCGCCGTCTTCAATCCTCTTATTTCGCCATCGTACTTGCAAAGGTGCGGTCGCCAAAGTTACCGTCCGTTCAGATTCAGGGGTCCACCGTGCCAAGTTTCAATCATGTGCTTATGGTGTTTATGAGGCGAAGTGGTCGTCAGTTTTTGGTTGCTCAGATTCTGTAGGGAGGCATCGTTAAGATTTGGGTATATTAGACTTAATTGTTGAAGGTCCATATGGGTCTAATAGAAGTTCGACGGGTCCATTTGCGTGTTGGATTTGATTTGGGATTTTGCTTTGCTTTGAAAACTAACATTTGTACCGACACGTGTTAATGAGGCATTAATTAGTCACGCTCCAAGCTCGAGGACGAGATTTTTTGAAGACGGGGATAATGATGTATATGGGATTTCTAGTGACACGTGGCGCGTGATTGTTCCTACGGGAGAAGACTATCTTTTACTTTCTATTTTTAGTTTAGGGTTTATTGTCATTTTCCTTTATTTTAGTCTTTTAATTAGTTTCCAAGTATATTTGGGACTAATGAGTCATTTTTAAGAATTCGTTGTCCTTTTTAGTCTTTTTGGATAATAGTTTGGCTAGCAAGCTAACTCTTCCTATATATAGACTTTTTGATCCTCATTTATACTTAATCTTGAATATTGAGAATTGATAATAGAGAGGGAAAGAGACCCATTTTACTAGTTTAATTTATTTGTTGTCGTTGTTGTCACTACAAGAAAAATGAATATTAAGGACGGTAGTATTAGGGACGTCCGTGTCATTTTGTCCCTTATGCTATATCAAAAGGGACGGTTTTTATTACCGTCCTTTTTGATAGTAGCAAAAGGGACGATTCTTAAAAACCGTCCTTTATGGTATGTATCAAAAAGGACGGTAATTAAAACCGTCCCTTAAAGTATATGCGATTTGTTTGTGCTGATTTTTCGCGGGTTAATATAAGGGACGGATTTTTAAACCGTCTCTATTACTATACCAAATGGGACGGATTTTAAAAATCCGTCCCTTTTACTATACCAAAAGAGACACTAAAAAAGACGGTTTTAAAATCCGTCCCATTTAGTATAAATTGATTTTTTATTTTACCAAAATGAGTATTTGGGACGGATGTTTTTTACCGTCCCTTTTAATATAGCAAAAAAGATGGTTTTAAAATCCGTCCCTATTAAAATAGCAAAAGGGACGGTTAAATCCGACCCTTTTAATGTTTTTCCTAATTTTCCCCCCACTTTTTTTCATTTGTTCCAAATATTGCCCTAAATCTACATACACCAAACTCCCGCTCTCTCTGCTCTCACGCGATCTCTCACGGCTCTCCGCCTATCCCCCTCCGCCTCCGCCTGATCAGCCCTACCCCCGCCGCCTGCGTAGCCTTACCCCTCCGCCTCTTCCCCCGCACTGCCCTACCCCTCCGCCTCTCCCCCCTGCGCAGCCCTACCCCTCCGCATCTCCCCACTGCTCAGTTTCTGAGCCTCCGCCTCTCCCCTGAACAGATCCACCCCCTCCGCCTCTCCCCTGAGCATCCCTACCCCCACTCCACCCCCTCCGTCTCCAAGCATTTCGTCCCTACCCTCCCTCACGCACAACACAGGTATTATCTCTCTCCAATATATATATATATATATATATATATATATATATAGAGAGAGAGAGAGAGACACACACACACACACACACACATATACACTATATGTAGTGATTTGTTTAGACATTTGTAAGGGATTTTTGCTTAAATTGTTATCATATTAGTTTAGGCATTTTTTTACAGTTTTGTAGTTTTGTTTAGTGATCTATTTACATCTTTTAACAGACTAGTTAGGGCTTTTTATGCATTTAATATCACTAAGTGTAAAGCAGATTTTTAATTAATTATAGCAAACCAAATTTAAAAAATAAAAATCAGATTGGATTACCGGATTGGAATACGAGATTGTTAACAAATTCGGATTCGAATCCAAAAATGTCAAACGGATTCTAGCTACAAAATTTAACATATTTATATGGGTTTTTATAATTTTCTAAATCCCATGAGTCAAATGAGAACGAAGGATTTCATTTTTTTTCCAGTTTATTGTTGCTTTGTACTCCATCCATGTTTAATTAGGAATTCGTGTTTAACTCTCAAAAGTTTAAACGAAAAGGGCCTTTAAGAAACAAAGACCTAAAATCAAAAGTTTAGAACTTCGTTTGTTGATTTTAATCCTATTATATACTTTATGTGAAGCCTTTAATTTCTTTACTCCAGATATTATAGCAACTACTGAAATATTGCATGACTATTGTAAATGTTTAGGGCAGGGGTTTTCATTTAGATTTGTTCATTTTCATTTAGGTCTATAGTTTTTTCATTTGTGTTGAAATGTTTAGGTCTATAGTTTTTTCATTTAGAGTTGTTCATTTTTCATATTTTGTGTTTTGGTTTTGAATTTTTTTTTCGGTTATACCATTTTTCTATGAGAATTTATTCAGTGTTATATAGGTTGTAGTGTTATATAGGTTATGTATGCTAATTTGTTGACAAAATGGCTAAGTAGTATAAGCTTAAATCATTACCTGTTAAAGTTTGAAGTGATAAATATATTCATGTTTGGTTGTTTGAAGTGTAGACGAGTGGTCCAAATTTTGTTATTTAAGTCTTGAATAGTTTATACATAGTTGGCGCACATTTGTTCACGGGTGGCAATTTGGGGTTAGCGTGTCATTTTCGGGTCGCGTTGATTCTGATTTGAGTATAAGTTCCGGGTCGGTTGATGCCTAAGAATTATTCTTGTGTAGTGTATAATTTTTAGAGTTGGTTGATGCCTAATAATTTATTCTTCTGTATTGTATAATTTTTAGGATTGGTTATGCCTAATAATGCTTCTCAAAGAGTAGTCATAGAACATTCATCTTCGTCTTCTTGTTGGGTAAGGCTTTCAGTACCTTTCTGGTCTAGTTTTGACTTATTTAAATTTAGTTTGTTGGGTTGTATTGGCATGTAAACTATTATTTATTTTTTGAAAAATTAAACTGATTGTTAAATCACTGTCAAACAATCCTCATCCTCACACTTAAGGTTAGGATTAATAACCGTTGAAGGTTCGTCATCTTGCACAGTAACGTTTATTGATTCCATAACCCTAGAGCTCTTCAGGTTAAATACCCGGTATGCTCTACTATTCGATGAATATCCTAGAAATATTCCCTCGTCGCTCCGGGAGTCGAACTTTCCTAATTGCTCTCTATCCCGTAGGATGTAGCATTTACTCCCAAAAACACGGAAATACGCCAGGTTGGGCTTCTTGCCGGTCCACAACTCATAAGGTGTTTGTAGTGTGTGTGGACGCAAATAAACCCTATTCACCGTGTGGCATGCAGTAGACACTGCCTCTGCCCAAAATCTCCTAGAAACTTTACGACCTAGAAGCATAGATCTAGCCATCTCTTGGATCGTTCTATTCTTTCTCTCAACAATCCCATTTTGTTGAGGAGTTCTCATAGCAGAAAACTCATGTTTGATCCCAAGGCTATCACAGTAAAAATCCACCTTTGCTTCCTTAAATTCAGTGCCGTTGTCACTACGTATTCTGTTAATAGTGACACCGTGTTGATTTTGCAGGACACGGCACTTAGTCGTTAAGAAATCTACAGCATCATATTTCTCTCTCATAAACCTACAATGGAGTACCTGGAGAAATCATCTACCATCACGAGGATGTACCTCTTACCACCTAGACTCTCAGTACGAGTGGGACCCATAAGATCCATGTGAATCAACTCCAGAACACGAGAGGTGGTAATGAAATGCAACTTCCTATGAGGACTACGAATTTGTTTTCCCAACTGACAGGGCCCACAAACGGTTGAAGTTGATTTTCCAAGAGATGGTAAGCCACGTACTAGGTCCTTTTTAGATAAACGATTAAGATCTCTAACGTTCACGTGACCTAGACGTTGGTGCCACAGATCCATAGGAGTGATCGTGGCGCTGTTGCAGACAAGTGAGGATGTGGGCTCAGTCCCATAGCAATTATCCTCGGTCCTCACCCCTTGCATCAATAGTTTACCGGTTTGATTGTAGACTTTACACGCGTCCCGGTCAAACTTTACTGCAAGGTCAGTGTCGCACAGCTGGCTAATGCTGAGAAGGTTTGCTTTCAAACCTTTGAAGTACAAAACATTTTCTAGCTTAGGAAAACCAGGTAACTCGATAGTACCTCATCCTATAATGCTAGACTTACTCCCATCTCCAAAGGTGACTGTGCCATCTTGATAATCCTCAAGAGTAGTAAAAAATGAGGCATCACCTGTCATGTGTTTGGAGCACCCACTATCAAAATACCACTGAGAGGTATTATGTGCTTTGAGAGCAACATGAACAACAAAAGCCTTTTTATCTTTCTTAGGTACCCAAGTCGAGATGACCTTTTGTTTGCCTTTGTTGTTGTTGATTTTAGCTGGAATGTGAGAAGCATTCACTAACAGCAAAGAGATCCGTCGAAATTCTTCCATTAAACTTTGAGTCGTGGCAGCTAAGAACTCAACTCGCTCTCTCAGACTAGAAAACTCATCAGTATGATGTGGTGGAGCAGTAGTACGCCGTGTCCGACGCATGCTATAGCAAGTTTCCCTAAGGTGGCCTTTTCTTTTGCAATAAGTACAAAAGAGCACAGTCAAAGACGGACCTTAGTTTGCTTTTCTTGGTCAAACTCTCCTTCGAGGTTTTTTACGGTGACCATAAGGAGTTGTAGTAAACTCAGGAACTGGTCCAGGTGCAATTTGGGACGTGGAGGCACCATCATATCCAATTCCTTGACGATCACCAAAACCTAAAGCGGGGCCGAGGAGCATCTTTCCCATCTTCCCAGATCTGTCCTCGATTTGTACCTTGACTTCCCGTGCTTTATCAAGGTCATGAGTCAGCTGGGCAACAAGGGCTTCAAGTTTCTTTTGAGTCTCCACGGAGGAATGGAGCTGACTCGTAAGACTAGCCACTTGTTTAGTCAAGTCCCCTCTCTCTTTCTCTAAAACACTCTCTCTCTCTCTAAACATAATCTCTTTCCCGACACATGCAGATTCTCTCTCTCTCAGGGCGGTGCAAGTGGAGAACTCTCTTTCTCTTGCTTTCTTTAAATCTTCCTCTAAGCAGGTGATCTTAAGAACTAACGCTTTGTTACGCTTTTTAGTTTTAAATGACTCAGAATATAACTCAGCGTAGGCGCATTGTATATCACTCTCGCTCTCACTTGTGTCATCCTCCCCCTCACTCACATCGATCTCACTGTCGAGGTGTCCCTGTGAAGCATCATCCTCAACGTCGTGAGGAGAACTAGGAGTGATCACTTGGTTGTCCATGAATGCGGTGAAGTTACACTCATGCGGTGACTCATCTCCAGAATCCACCGTCTCGACCTCACTGTCGTCACTAAGGGTAGCATTAAGAACAACTTTCCCTTTCTCTCTATTCAGACGATTGGCACACTCAAAAGCTCTATGACCCCTAGCATCACACTCAAAACATCTCTCACTTTCTTTCAGAGGAGGATTTTTGGAAAATTTTTCATTTTTCTTTTCAAACTTATTTTTCTCAAATTTCTTTTTATCTTTAAAATTGCCATTTTTCTTAAATTTGAGAATCCTCTTGAAATTTTTTGCGAAAAGAGCCAAATCATCTAAGTCAAAATCGCACTCAGAATCTGACGTGTCAGACTCTCTCTTTCTAGATGACTCTACCCTCTTTCTAGCTGACCCCTCACTTCTTCTCTCTAGGGCTTTAAGAGCAATTCCCTTATCTTTAGATTTAGCATTTTTAGGGAACATATCAATTTAATAAGTTTGCAAATCTCCTACAAGTTCTTCCAATTTTAGCGTATTTAAATTGCCCATAGAATTTAGCACAGTGACTTTAGGGATAAAACGCTTAGGCAAAGAACGAAGAATCTTTTTAACAACTCTAGCATTCGGAATATGTTCACCAAGATTAAAACTAGTATTCACAATGTCAGAAAGTCTAGCATAAAATTCATCAAAGCATTCAGAATCATGCATGGTGATTGTTTCAAATTGAGTTGTCAAGTTTTGCAACTTAGACTCTTTCACAGCATTAGTTCCTTCATGGGTGAGTTGTAAAACATCCCATGCCTCTTTTGACGTGGTACACGTCATTATGCGTTTGAACTCATCAGGTGTGACAGACCCAGAAATAGCACTTAGACCCTTAGAATTAAAAGATAACCATTTAATTTCTTCATCAGTCCAAGAAATGTCAGGTTTCAAGTTGGTCACATTATCAACAGTCACGGTGGGAGGAGTCCACCCTCGTTCAACCAAAATCCAGACACGTTCATTAATGGATTTTAAAGTCGACCTTATACGGGCTTTCCAATAAGAATAATTTGTCCCGTCAAAAACAGGCATTTTGTAATATGACTTCTCCATTTGAACACGCACTTTTTCAAAAATCAATTTTTTAGAAAATTGATATCTTAGAAAAATTTTGCGGAAAAAGGAATACGCGATAGATTAGCGTAACCTGCTCTGATACCAATTTGAAGAACGTGTGTGTTCACATTCAAATGATCAAATTATATATAAAACCCTTTTAACACAAACAAACCCTAAACATGCAGCATCATATGATTGAATAAATTGATAATCTACGCAAGAACATTCAAACACATGCAATTAAGAAAAAATCCCCCTCAGGGGCAAAACCATTTATTTTCACTATAATTTGTAAGAAAACGGATTACAATCGGATTACAATGAAAATACAAGTTGACTAAGAATTACCCTCGGGTATCGGATTCTGTAGTCGCTGCTGGAATTATCCCTTTCCAGTAGGGCTGCAATGAAGAAGAAGAACGGTCTCCTCCAGAAGGGTTGAACAAACCAAAGTTGTGTTCTTGGGTTGCAAAAGGATTCACAAATATTTGGCAAGGATGTGTGAATCAAAACATGAGTCTTGGGACTCAAAAATATGAAGACTAGATGTATTTGGACTCTCAAATTCGTCTCCTAAAGTCTTGCAAAACAACTCTCCCGAAGTTGGTATTTATAGGGAAATACATGAAGAGACCCACGATCTTAAAATGCTGAAATTCTATCCAGCGTACAGGTACCCCAAACCGGTTCGGGTACCCCTGCGAATCGGTTCACCCCCCCCGAACTGGTTTGGGTCTGGGTTCGGGAAAGTGTGCTGGGAACAGGTGCTTAAACATTTAGAAAAATTCCCAGAATTTTCAATGATCATATCTCCATTTTCAACGGGCCATAACTTGTTCACCGTAGCTCGGATTGAGGTGCCGTTTCTTCCAGTATTTTTGTTGCGGTAAGATCTTCAACTTTCCAGTTGACCGGTCCTCTTGACGGTGGCTGTAAAATTACCAATTTTCCCTTGAACATCCCTATCATGCCTTGTTTCACTGATTTGACTTCTCTTGCGTTCCACTTGCATTACGAGCCTACAATAAAGGAACGGGAAGTCGTTGATGCAGATGAGGGACATATTAGTGGAGATAATGCATGCTTGATTCTCGGAATTCGGATAGAGGCCGTCATGTGAGATCGTGAGGTGACGTGCCAAATGTAGCGGCGTATGACATAAATAAATGAAACATTTCGGACATGAGAAAAATGTCCTTACAATTTTCAAATTTTTATCAGAGCCTGTTGCACTAATTTATTATGTAGATCCTGTAGCGCAATTTTTTCTTGTGGTTATTTGTGTTCCTCTCCTGATTTGGTTTCTCAATAGATTCCATACTGTTGATGTTGTTAGTCGAGATGAGTTTGATAAAGTTCATGACCAGACTGAAAAATTGACCTTTTTAATTTTGAAACTTTGCAAAAGAATTAAAATTTTGGAAGAAGAAAATTCTCGTTTTAAAAATAAGTTTGAATATTTGCAAACGTTTCAAACTCAAAGAGATATTTGTCGTGAGGAGTTAGGTAATTTGTGTATTGACTTTGATGTTTTAAAAGTTACCAAAAAGGAGAGTGATGATAAGGTCCTAGTTTTAGAAAAAGAATTGGAGGAATTAAAAAATTATATGGTTCCCGTTTGTGCCGTTGAAGAAAAAATTTTACGGCACGTGAAAAGACTCTTAAGGATAAGTTTGTTTTAATTGAGGGTGAGTGAAATAAACTGCTAAGTTTAATTGATAACATGAAAAAAAATCCCTAACTTTGGAAGAGTCTAATTCTTTGCTTGAGTCTAAAATTTTGAAGTTGAAAAATAATTTGAAAGACTCGAGTAGTTTGTGTAGTGATGGTAATGGATCGTCTTGTTCTAATGCTTCCGTTGCAAAAAATAGAACTATTATTTGTTTTAGAGGGTCATCCGTTCCTAAGGATGTTAGAAAAGGTCAACCCATAGGTGTCATTCCACGTGTTTATATTTGTTCACATTGTAGTAGGAAAGGACACCTTAAGCATTTATGTTTTAATCTTCGAAGAGGTCCTAGGAAGTATAAGTCTAGTATTTAGTTGGTTCCCAGAACCCCGTGTCGACATGTCACATCTTTTTGGGTTAGGAAATCACTTTTGGATACGTTAAACTTTAGATGTTTTGATTCTCACATGCTTGCACATGATTCATCACTTGCTATTTCATATCGTTGATTGTCTGCATGCTTGTCATGCTCTACCTATGCTTTATGATATTATTTGCTAGTGTTATGACATATGTACTTTTTGCATTAGTTTTTTGTTTTTGAATTTCTTTTGAAAAAATACAAAAAGATTTTATTTTTTGAAAAATCCAAAAAGAGTTTTGTATTTTGTTTGCACCTTATATGAATTGACATTTAGGATGACTAAGTCACAACATCATGCCATATCCATGAGACTATTTGATAGTGTTTTGAGACAATATGTTATGTCATTCATGTGCTTTATAGTGTTTGGAGTCATTAAGATGTAATTAAGTGTTATTACCTACATGATTGACTAATTATTTCCTTTGATGCACACAAGCACGAATTTGTTTGATTTTTGCGCTTGTCTATCACATGTTGGTTGAGTGTTTCCATCTCAATTATATCTATACAACGAACCAAATGCGATATAACTTGACAAAAAGTAGTGCATGATATAAACCGTTTGTGAGTTTGTGTGTTTTATTTTGAAAAATGGGGAAGGGCTACGAAAGGTACTCATTCATCCTTTGAGATTAGGCCACCATTTAACTGGCCCTAAAAAATTGAGGTATTTTAATTATCCGGGGTCCAAAGAGGTTTAAAAGAGCCTGAAAAATTTTAAAGGCAATAAAAAGAAATTTATGCCAAAAAGGGGCCATTAGGTTTACTCACCAATTCTCTAATGTTTGAGAATTTAAATCAACTCAAAAAGAAAATATATATGAGGAAGTTTGGTTGGAGAATTAAAACGGCTTTGCACGTCCTTAAAAGGTCTTGAAAAGGCGTTAAAAAGTTTTTAGACGTTATTGGTGTGAAAATAATGTAGACTTTGATTTGTTGATTTTGATTTAAGACGATGTCATCTAAATTTACCTAAGGACAATTTTGATGCCCATTCGTTAGGAATCCACAATATGCATCGTGCACATATGGCGTGATTGAGTTTTATTTCCTATCGAATATGTTCACACCCATTCATACCGTTTTCACGATTTGGTTATCTTAGTATGAATTCATGGCGTGTGTTTGTAAGACTTTTGTATAAAAATTAAAAAATGTTTTCTTGGTTTATCGTGACACCCCGATTTGCTTTATGTGATTTATTCTTTTCCTTATCTATTTTGGACAAATAAAAAGGGGGAGAACGAATTATGATATTACGGGGGAGTTAGTATGGGGGAGATTTGATTATGCTTACATGTTTTATATTTATATCATTTCAAACTCGATACGTCATAAGGTTTTTACTTTGTCTCATGTGTGTAGGTACAATTGAAATTTTTTGGATTGCACACCCTGATGATGACAAAGAATGTTTGAAATTTGTTGAAGATTGAAAAAGTTTGAAGACTTGTCATTTACCTTTTCAGTCTTAGGTTCATGGGAGGGTAGATTTGTGTAGGTCATATTTTCATTGATAATTCGGATGTTTTTATTTTGTACCGGCATAGACATAGGGGGAGATTTGTAAGGACATTTTTCTTCGTTATCAATTTATATGTCGTATACCGCTACACCGTCTAAGAAGTTCAAGATCACATTCACATCAAGACGGATCTGAATAATCAAGGTTCTTCAACAAACAGTCTCCGTAAGGTTAAATTTGGTAAGGTTACGTTTTAGAGTACCTTAATAGTGCACTTAGAGTATTGGGATTATTTTTCAAAAAATATTTTGTAAGTGTTGGAGCTTTAATTTTTTTTTTTTTTTTTAATACATTCTATTTAAAGTTTTTGTTCTCGAACACCTTTCCGTAGAAAAATCATAACTAATTCAAAAAAATCAGAAAAATACGAAACTGGTGGAGACACGTTCGTATCGAAATTATCTACAATCGTAGCCTGAAATCTCGTTTGATAGGTCGTTCGAACGACATCCAATGTCGTTCAAACGACATGGCATGTCGCGCGAAGTTTTCCTATCGTTCGAAGGACAGTGGATCTCATTCCAACGACATGCTATCTCGTTTGAGCAACCCAGCGCCTTAAGTATAAACCGGATTTTTCAACTTTGTTTTTATTGAGAGACCTGACATGTTTATTCAGCACAAAACTGTGAAAACAACAGATTTAGATTTTCTCCTTTTAGGGTCTTTAATCCCTTTTTGTTTACAATTCTCAAATAAATCTCAATCTTTATGTGAGTTATTTTGGAACCCAATGAACATACTTTGCTATTAGTCATCCTTTGTGGGGAGATCTCTACAACCGAGTGCTGCGTGCTATTACGGAGCGAGTCGCTATGAAGGTTATGACTGCGTGCCATTGAGGATCTTCTACGTGTTGATTCTTTCCTGAAGATTGCGTGACCTTGTGGTATAGCTGCGTGTGAACTATTGTTGATTTCTAGCCGATGCTTTGAAGGTTTGATGAAGACACCGCGCGTTACACTTGTGGGCAATTATCAGGTTGTATGTAAGTCAATGGTCTTGTAAACTTGTCAAAGTCCTAGAAATAAAGGTTTTTCCCTTCAGGGATTTTTCCTGAATTTTGTGTCGCATGATTACTTGATTTGTTTTGACACGTAGTTGCATATTTAAGGGATGAACTAAAATTTGTTTAAAATTAGAGAATTTGTGAAAACCACCTAAGCAATTAATTTTTTGCATTTTCAAATCTACAGTTTGAGCTGATGAAGGGACGAATGAGGGATGAATGATGCTTGTAGATACTTTCTTCCAGAGAAAGTGAATATTCACCTCAATGTGTTTCGTTCTCTCATGAAGAACCGAATTAGATGATAATATAATGGCTGATTTGTTATCACACAACAAATCAGAAGGATTGTTCTCTGTAAAGCCTATCTCACCCAAAATCGATCGAAGCCACAAGAGCTCACATGTACCATGAGACATAGCATGGTACTCCACCTACGCTGAAGAACAAGAAACCTCAACTTTCTAGATGAGAACCATAGAAAGTACAGAATCCAGAAGTAGAATGCCTATGAGTCCTGCATCCCGCATAATCAGCATTAGTGAAGCGAGAGAGACCCCATTGGTCTCTTGAAGCACAGAAGAGACCAAGACCCGATAAAGACTTGAGATACCTCAAGATATGATTAATAGCATCAAGATGGGCAGTACGAGGGAAATGCAAGAACTGACTCACAATACTCATAACAAAGGCCAAATCAGGATGGGAGTTAGTCAGATAAATGAGATGGACAACCAAACACTGATACCTAGACGACTCAGAAAGTGAATCCCCAGACTCAACCGTCAACTTCATATTCGAAGCCATAGGATTAGAAGCTGGGCGACAACCAATCATCCTTGTATCATTTAACAGATCAATAGCTTACTTCCTTTATGATAAGGAAATCCTACAACGAGATCTCGCAACCTCAATCCGCAGAAAATACCAAAGAGAACCCAAGTCCTTAGAATAAAAAGCTTCTCTAATGTCCTTTACTTGGTAAATCCCCTCTTGATCATCACCGTTAATAATGATATCGTCAACATAAACCAAAAGGATAATGCGCCGCTGGTCGGGCTGATGTCGAATAAAGCAAGTATGATCGGACTGGCATCTGTAGAATCCCATAGAGGTAATCACCCCACTGAATCAACTAAACTAAGCTCGGGGAGACTGCTTCAACCCATATAAAGATTTGCAAAGACGACAAACCGTGCCCACATACTCCCTCTTAGCCCGAAAATCAGGGGGAGGATCCATATAAATCGTCTCAATCAGATCCCCATGAAGAAAATAATTCTTAATATCCAATTGATGCAACGACCAAGAGTGAGATGCGACAAGATATATAAGTAGAAGAACAGAAGTCATCTTAGCAACCGGGTAAAAGGTAGCACCAAAATATTTTCACAAAATCTTAGTAAAGCCACGTGCCACAAAAAGAGCCTTATATTGGTTAAAGGATCCATCAGCCAAATATTTAAAATTAAACATCCATTTGCAATCAACAAGTTTCTCCTACGGAGGAAGAGGCACTAACTCTGAAGTACCATTGTTTTTGAAGGCATCCATCTCAGTTTTCATAGCAGCTACCCACTTAGGATTCTGGAGAGCCTCATGAAAAGACTGGGGAATAAAAATAGAGTCAAGACAATCCAAAAAAGTATGATAGGACCCTGAAAGACCTGCATAGGAATGATGATCGAGAATAGAATGGTTAGGGATACATGAGTTAGCATAACGAGTAGGAAAGCAGCGATCACGAGTGGAATAACGGGACTGAAAACTAGAAATCGGTGGAGGAGGGGGGACTGATCAACAGAAATAGGCGGGGTGGGGGTGGTGAAGAAGGAGCATCAACAGTACCTGAGTTCGTAGGAGGAAGAGGCAGGGGAAGCCGAGGGCGAAGGGCATAAACCTGTAAAAGGGGATGTCTCAGGAAGAGAGGGAGACACATCTAATAAAGGGATAGGATAAGCCACTGGAGAAACCTCCTCAAGAGGAGGAGGTGGGGGTGGAGGGAGTAGCAGACCTACAATTAAAATGAGTATCCTCATTGAAGGTAACATCACGAGAGTGATATATATGTCGAGAGAGAGGATCATGACATTTATTATTTTTTGACATGACATGATAGCCCACAAAATACATTTAATGGCCTTATCATCAAGTTTGTGGCGTGAGGGTCGCCGATCTTGAACATAGCACATACACCCAAAAATTCGGGGTAATATAGAGAAAAGGAGGGAAGTAGGAAAGATAGAGTGACGAGGTGTTTTGCCATTTAAAACTTTGCTTGGAGTGCGGTTAATAATAAATGTGGTAGTGAGAAGAGCAGATGCCAATAAGATTTATGAACATGCATATCTTGTAAAAGGCACCCAACCATTCCTATTAAGTGACGGTTCCTATGTTCTCCCCCCATTTTGCTCCGGAGTGTAGGGACAAGTGAGTTGGTCTAAAATGCCCTTTGGGTTAAATTGTGAACGAAAAGTATCAGAAACATACTTCCCCCCCCCCCCCCCCAATTATCAGACCGAATGTTACGAACATTGGTGTTAAATTATGTTTTAATCATTTGGAGGAATTGGACAAATAAAGGTAACACCTCAGATTTATGTTTGAGTAAATATAACCACATACATCTAGAAAAATCATCAGACATAGTACTTATAACCGGATAAAGCAGTGACATGTGAGGATCCCCAAACATCAGAGTGAATAAGGTCAAACATACTTTTTGCATGACTAATATGAGAAATAACTAGTACAAACATGTTTAGACAACTCACATGTCTCATAAGTAAACTTCTTGTCTTTACAAGCCTTGGATAAAGAGGGGAAAAGTAAGCATAAGTAATGAAAATTGACATGTCCTAAACGGTCATGCCACAAATGCAAAGTTTGTAAGGAAACATAAAAAATAATGTGCTCAGTGGAAGTAAAGGCACTACGTCCAGAAATAAAAGCAGTAGCGGTAGGAGGATCCCTAAAGTGGTATAAGCCATTGCGCTCATAGCTCCTGCCAAAAATCCTATGTGAACTCTGGTCCTGCAAATAGCAATGCGAGGTTAAGAATATGACAACACATCTGAGGTCTTTCCAGAGTTGATGAACATAGATGAGATTAAAAGAGAGGTCGGGAACATGCAATATTGAAGATAAAGTGAGAGAAAGTGAGAGATGATATTTCCCTTGCTACGAATAAGAGCATGTGAACCATTCACAAGACACACACTTCGACACACGGAGGTAGTGGGAGAAGTAAAAAAAGATAGCTCATCAGTCATATGATCAAAAACTCCAGAATCCAAAATCCAAGTAGGCTTAACAGACTTAACATGAAAAGCAGATGAAGAACCTGAAGTAATAGTAGTAGTGGAAGTAGAGTGCTCGAGAGAGTAGGTATATGGGGTAGGAGAAACCTCTTTAGGATAATACAAATCAGTCATAACTTCAAAATACCCAAATATAACCCCAAAAATACAAAAAAAAAATTGGCAATGGGGTAATCCAAAAATTCAGCAACAAATAGGGCACAAAAAGGCTAAAATATTGGCAAGGAGTAAATTAATCTAATTCAGTATCATAAAAGGGAATTAACCCAAAAAATGAACTAATTAAATGTAAAGAACACACCTAATACACAGTCTAATTAGACTAGCAGCAAATGAGGTATGCCCCCCCCCCCCCCCCCCCAAAAAAAAAAAAATATGGGTAAAACCCTAAAACTATGGAGGAGGAAGGTACCTTTAGAGGAACAAACTTGAAATCCTACTTAAAACATAAATATCAAACCTTCCTCAAGTTACGAGCGAATATACAATTGGAGGAAACACTGGGCGAGCAGAACTACAATATGAAACCACAGGGCGAGTAGATCAACAACTGGAGGATTGGCCAACAATAGAGGAGGTCGGCGGTGGTGGAAAGACGATCGACCAGACCTAGGGAGGTCGGTGGAAGAAGAAGAAGGTTGGTGTCTGTCCAGAGTTTTGGGGGCTTAGGGATCATAGGTTTTTTTTCCTTGTTGGCTCTGATACCAAGAAGAAATAAATGATGTAATGGCTTACAATTAATGGTGACATATTATGGTATTGATAGTACTCAATGGAAGGGCCTAGAAGTAAATGGTAAAAAGTAAAACAAGTCTAATAAATAAAGCCCAAAATAGGTGGGCCAAATAATAAAATACTATAGTACTAATCTGATATCCAACAATGGGAAGAATATTTTCCTAATTTTTAATTGGTTAAGGGTCCAAACTCACAATTTGAGTTCTTATTTTCTGATGGGAATCCATTGTTATTTTTCTTTTATTTCTATTTTCTATTTTTAGTTCTTTTCTTTCCTTAATTAATTTTCAAGCACGTTTGGGACTAATTAGGCATTCTTTTATTTTTAGTTGATCCATTTAATCATTTTAGATAATTCCTTGATTAGTAAGTAATCCATCCCATATAAATACCTCGTGTAATTTCATTTGTAGTCACTTTTCCCATTATTGAAATATAAGACAACTTTTGATTCTCTCTCTAAAGTTAGAGTTTGTTATTTCTATTAGCCATTGACATGTAGTTTATATCAAATTGGTATCATAGCGGGTGTCGCTCCAAACATTGGTGTTAGTGTGCATCAGTGTATGTAGATTATCAAAATCGTACACTACTCTCTCGATGACTCTAATGAAATCTAAAAAACGACAGTGGGAGATTCAAAAATTGAATAAAGACAATCAAGAATGGAGAAACATTATTCAAGATCTCATCAAGATCTTTGACTCTCACTTCCGACTCATCACCATAAAACCCACCACCCCGAAAACTCAAATCTTAAACCATAATTTCCCCAAAAACCCAAATCCACCCCATAAATCCTCCATTTAAGATCAAAGGCAACCCACTTCAAGGGTTTCACCTACCATTTTATAATCCAATCCCTAATTTACAAACCCTATCCTCCAACCCTATAAAACTCCCCCCGAAACCTCCAACCCACCACCTATTTTTCAAACCCCAAACATAAAATAAAAATTACGTTCCACCTCGATTAAGTTTCGAAGCTCAATTCAAGATTATCGGCGGCCAGTGCAATATTGATTGCTCCATCCAATCATTCTCCCTCCCTCCTTCACCCAATAGGGTCAAATCAATGATAAAAACTCCCCTCCTAAGCCGATTGATTTCAAGAAAGATCAAATCCACAAAATTGGATTGAGTGTTAGGAATTTTTGTGATATTTTTGTCGAGGATGGTTGGGTGATTCGCACGCATTTTTGCGAGTTGAAAACATTTAATTTGAGTGACTTCTTCCCAATCTTTGAGAATGGGAATGATGACCTTGATAAGGTTGGATTGGATGTTATCTATCTTGGGGTTGAGGTGGATATTAGAGGTGATGTAATAGGTGGTGAGTATGTGGAACCACTTGGGGTATCTTTTGATACGCGTTCGGAATAAATTTTCCGTGGTGTAGCATTGAGGGGGTTCATCACGGGAATCTCGGGCCGAGATTTTTGTTGGTCGACCATATTTGGATGGTGATCATATTCTCCCTGGATTTATTGCAAGTCGATACAAAGGACGTGTTCGATGACGACTCTTCTATCTAGTGGAGATCTATTTTATGGTTGTCTTGCTTTCTAGTCGTTCTTCTCCTACACTCAAGGACGAGTTTTTCATAGCCGAAAAGAGTGATGGGAATCCATTGTTATTTTTCTTTTATTTCTATTTTCTATTTTTAGTTCTTTTTAGGCATTTTATTTCCTTAATTAGTCTCCAAGCATGTTTGGGACTAATTAGGCGTTCTTTTATTTTTAGTTGATCATTTTAATCATTTTAGCTAATTATTTGATTAGTAAGTAATCCATCCCATATAAATACCCCGCGTAATCTCATTTGTACTCACTTTTTCTATTCTTGAAATATAAGACTATAAGGACACAAATTTCCAATTGAGTCCTTTGTAGTTTTGGCTCAATTCCGGACAAAAACGGTTATGTCATAGGATAGTTTTTAAATTGTATCCATTCAAGCCTATGATGAGGTAGTTGAAGACGTAGCGGTCAAGATATTAAAGCTTCATCAAATGCCGTGTGTATTGTGCCTCATTTCTATGTCATCAGCATGGTTCCATTGCTCCTAAGGTATGAAATTATTTATAATATATATATATATATATATATATATATATATATATATATATATATATATATATATATAGGAGCTTGGAACAATATTTATATGGGTGTACATTGTTTTTAAACTGTTGTTTCTTTTTAGAAAGTTTCATTAAAACTTTAAAATAAAGTTTACGGGCTAAAAATTAAAATTTAATCTTTCTGGAAGTTCGTTCGATATTGTTGTCGAACAAGTTTTTCGTTCGAACGAGAATGTCGTTCGAACGACATTTGCCAACGAGTTTCCTGATTGGCCACAGGAATATCGTTCGAATTTTCGTTCGAACGAGAATGTTGTTCGAACGAGAATTCCAACGAATTTACTAACGACTTCATATTTTATACAGTCGAACATCGCTAGAAGAGTCGTTCGAACGAGACTTCATTTGAACGAAAAATCTCGTTCGAACGAGATTTGACGGGAACAATTTATTTGGCAGTTTTGAGCAGTTTTTCTCATGTTTCCTCTCACCTTTATCCACTAACTTTTGAACAGACTTAAGAGGTGCGGGAACTAACTTTTTTAAGACAAATTTTTCATAACCTTCCATCTCCAAGAGAGAGTTTGAGAGCGGAAATTCAAAGAAGAAAATTTTTATGTTTGAGTGTTTATTTTTTAAAGAAAAATCTTTAAAACACTTATGTTTTACACCCAATAGTTTGTTCATTCCAAGTTATCATATATATATCTTGCTTGGAGTGTTTGGCACAATTGGTTCACTTTTCTTCCTAAGAAGAAAAGAGTTTGGGTTTGCTTCTACATCCCCCAAAGAAGAAGCTTGTTTGCTGTGACATACCCACTTGTATAAAGGCTCCTTGCTCAGGTGGCGTGACCAAAAAAGTCCGATCGGTGGATTTCGAGACCGCGGTGGAGCTCCGTGGTTATCCGTTAGAAAGTGGTCTGTACAAGAAGGAGCATCGGGTCTTGGACACAGTCAAGTCGAGTGTTATTAGTCTTTCGTGTCTTGTACTTGTAAAACCGTATTTTGTGGATTTGAGGCTAGGGTCGTCCGAGATTTTTTCCCGTTGTGGGTTTTTCCTCGTACACCGTGGTGTAGTGGTTCTTTGTTTATTTTATCTTTTTCAAAATCACATAGATTGCATGATTAGGTAAAGAGATAAAATTTGGTTTAAATCATTACTTGTTGAATTTGGCGCTAACATGAATTTGGGTAAATGTTAATTTAATTCAATTCATTAATTTTATTGGTTAAAATTGGTTTGGCCTAATTTGGTAATATTGAAAATATGACTTAGGCAAATTTCTAGGACTTGGGTTAAATTGGTTTAAGTGAAATATCCATGTGTCGTTTAATTTAATTTCACTTTGGTTTAAGTTGTTATTTTAATTTATAAAAGAAATTAAAATTTAGTTAGTGTATAATGTGTTGAGCCATCTTTCGTTTTCGCATATTAAAAAGGAGATTGAAATTACTTTTTGTAGTAAAGACTTTAAAATTTTGGGGGCCTCGCGCGACAACAAGTAGTATTAGAGCCAAAACGATAAATTATTTCGTTAAGATCCTTTATATTATTTTTGGCTAAAAATGGAATTTTCCCCATTTTCTAAATTTTCTATTTTCGATGGCTCTAACTACGCGTATTGGAAAGCGCAGATGAAATCGGCACAAAAATCTATCGACGAGAGAGTTTGGTTGTCTGTCGTTAACGGTTGGTCCCCACCTACGCATTTGGTTAATAATGAGTGTGTTTCCAAACCCGTCGATAGATGGAGTGAGAATGAATTTAAACTTTCTAACTTTAATTCCCGAGGTTTAAATGCCTTGTTTAGAGATGTCACACCGGATGAATTTTAACGCATTATGACGTGTGAAATTGCTAAAGAATAAAGGACCATTAATAATTTTTTTACTCCAAGAAACTGATGAGCCCTCTCTCCAAGAACCAACAAAGAAATTAAGGAGAATTCTTTTTCTCCTTCTCTCGTAACAATGGCACTACCTGCAAATGCTTCTACAATTCCCCCTAAACCACCTGACTCTATTTAGACCAAATCCTTTGCGAGCATACTCATGAACCAACAACCAAAAGATCTGGCGTTGAAGAGTCCATCCACGTTTAAGGGAGAACCAGCTGTTATATTCTCCCAAGAAGACATTGAAACCCTAGCTGAACCATTTAAACACTCAATTGTGGGGAAATTCTCTCATGGAAGACCCCTAATTGATTTTATTCGAAAAAAATTTCAAACCTTTTCCCTGAAATCTGCATACTCTATTGGCCTTCTTGATTCCAAACACATCCTAATAAGATTAAATAGTGAGGAAGATTATGTTAGACTTTGTCTTAGAGACATCTGGTATATTGGGAAGTACCCTATGCATACTTTTAAGTGGACAAATGAATTCAAACCAGATGAGGAAAGTCCCATAGTTCCTGTGTGGATAAATCTCCCAAACCTTCCATTACATTTCTATGCGAAATCAGCCTTATACTCTATTGCCCAACTTGTGGGAAAACCACTTAAATTAGATGCATCAACTGCCTCTATATCTAGACCAAGTTTGGCTAGAATTTGTGTGGAAGTAAACACCCTGAGAGAAAGAATCAACAGAATATGGATAGGTAGTGGAAATTCTGGCTTCTGGAAAAATATTGTATATGAAAACTTCCCTTCATTATGTGAGTTCTGTAAAAAACAAGGGCATTCTGAAAGCAAATGTATGATCAAATTCCCTCAACTAAAGCCTAAGAAAGATGTGGCCAACAATCAATCCAAGAAAGAGGAAATTCAAGAAGTGCACAAACATACTGCAACAAAGTCTCCTGATGAAAATGATCACAACAAAGATCCTACAGAAAATCATTTTGAGATTCTGCCTGGTATTACAGAAAAGGAGGTTTCTAATAATATTGTTTCTATAAAAGAAGATATGCAACCTGCAAGGCTTTCCAATAGGTTTGATATCCTTCAAGATGATAACATCTCTAATTCAGAAGATGAGAACCAAGATTATCATAACTCCTTTTTTAATGATGGGGAAAAGATAGCTCAAGAGGGGCTGCTGTCATCCCAACATTTACTCTCAGAAGAGACTCTCATAATTAACCAAATAAACCTTTCTCCTAAAGCTTCAAAATTACCTCCAGCAGAGAAACATCCAGCTAGAATGAAGGATAACTTATCAGATACTGAAGTTTCCTTAAAAAAGAGTCCTAAGATCGAGGAGTTACAAAGGTTTACTAGATGGTTTGATGATAAATGGAAGACTATTCAGAAAGATAAAGAAGAAAAGGAAAAAATAAAGAAAGATCCAATTATATCAAAAGCTCCTGCCAAGATATCAAAGCAAGGCATTCCTACTAAACAATCCCATTATGATCCTCTATTCAGAAGAATCACCAGAGCTACAGGTAAGTCCTCTTCCTCAAACTTCAACTCTACTGTCTAAATGCTGAATTTCTGTTGTTGGAATATTAGGGGTGTTGCTAATAAAGCAACTAATAGAAGATTGAAAAACCTTATAAAAAAATACAATCTCCCTGCTATTGCTCTATTAGAACCTAAAGTTAATATTGAAAAAATAAATTTATACAAACTTAAGTGGAAATTCCCTAATAGTGCCTCAAATATATCTAATAAAATTTGGTTCCTTTGGCAAAATGACTTAAAAGTCAGCATTACCTATAACACTGATCAACTTTTGTGCCTTAAAATTAATATTGAGTACCTTAACTCCACCATTTTTTTAGTCTTAATATATGCCAAATGTACTTCTCTGGAAAGAAGAAACTTATGGTATGATATAGGTCAGTTAACTTCCCAAAATTCTGATATGCCTTGGCTCATAATAGGTGATTTTAATGTTGTTTCTAAACAGGAAGAAAAATTAAGTGGAACAGATATAGATTTCCATGCTATTGAGGATTTTAATGATATGATAACTACATGCTCTCTCACTGATCTTGGCTACTCTGGATCTAGATTTACCTGGTCTAATAATCGTATTAATGGTACTATATTTTGTAGATTAGACAGAGGGCTGGTAAATATGCACTAGCTAAATAAATTTCCATCTACTTCCATTTCTCACTTACATAAAACTTGCTCTGATCATTGTCCACTTCTTCTGTCTATCAAAAGTAAATTAGATGACCTGCCTAAACCTTTCAAGTTCTTATCTATGTGGTGTATTCAATCTAATGTGAAAGATATCATCCAGAATTCTTGGAACTGTGATGTTCATGCCCCTCCTATGAAGCTTTTCTCCATAAAGCTTAAAATGCTAAAAGCAAAACTCAAAGTTTGGAACAAAGAAGAGTTTAAAAATGTTTTTCAAAATGTCAGTAATCTAGAAGATGAAGTTCTGATAAAGGAGCAGGATTTTGAACACAATCCTTCTGAAACTTCTAGATCTGAGCTATATAAAACTAGAGCCAAATTGAATATCGCATTACAAAGGGAGGAAAGCTTTTGTCTTCAAAAAAGTAATAAAAAATGGCTTAAACAAGGGCATCTGAATACCAAACTTTTCCATGTTTCTGTTAAAATCAGACATAGAAGATTGAATATAAGCAAGATCAAAGATGCTCAAAATAACTGGATTGATAAACAAGAGGACATTGATAGTTTGTTTGTATCCCACTTTCAAAACATTTGGAAATATGATCTTCTCAATATTGATAATAGTTTTTTACAAGTTATTGATAAAGCTATATCTGAAGATAACAATAAATATCTCACTGATTTCCCATCTGAAGAAGAGATTTTTAATGCCATAAAAAATATGAATCTTTCCAGTGCTCCTGGCCCTGATGGTTATGGAGGAGAATTCTATTACAAGTTTTGGGACATCATCAAACAAGATTTAATAAAGGCCATTCACTCCTTTTTTGCTGGAGCTGATATTCCCAAAAGTTGGTCTGCTACCAACATTGCTCTTATTCCTAAAGTAGACATGCCTATAAATTGCTCGCATTTCAGACCTATAAGCTTATGTAACTTCTCTAATAAAATTATATCTAAGATCCTTAATGAGAGATTAGCCTCTGTTCTCCCTAAAATTATATCCCCTAATCAATCTGGTTTTGTTAAAGATCGTAGTATAAACGATAACATTCTGCTTGCTCATGAATTATCTCAGTCTATAGCTAAAAAAGTTCGTGGTCATAATGTTATTATCAAATTAGACATGGAAAAGGCCTATGATAAAGTGTATTGGCCTTACTTATGTCAAGTCTTGAGGAAATTTGGGTTTAATGAAATGTTCATAGACATGATTTGGAGATTAATCTCAAACAATTGGTTCTCTATTTCTATAAATGGGCAAAGTAAAGGTTTTTTCTCAATCTTTTAGAGGGCTTAGGCAAGGTGATCCCCTGTCTCCTAGCTTATTTATTATAGCTACTGAATGTTTAAGTAGAAATATAGATAATTTGTTTAAGAATGGCAAAGCTATTCCTTTCTCCCATCCTAGAAATTGTAAATTGATTTCTCACTTGGCTTATGCTGATGATATCATAATCTTTTCTAATGGTAACAAGAAAAGTTTACTTGCTATTACTAAACTATTTAAAAACTATGAAAAAACCTCCGGTTAGTCTATAAATATCTCTAAAAGCTCTATTTTCATTGATAAAAATCTCTCCCCTCCTATTAAAACTAAGATAGGATTTAATTCTGGTTTAAATATCAAAACCATGCCCATGAAATATTTAGGTTGCAACATTAACAAAGGGAGAAATAAGCTATCTCACTTTTCTGATCTTATGAACTCTATTAGAGAGAAGCTAAATTCTTGGTCGTCTAAGTTAATTTCTCAAGCTGGTAGGGCCACTCTGATTAGGAGCGTCCTTTTATCCATCCCTATCCACATCATCTCTGTTATTAGCCCCCCGAAAACTATTATTAAAAGATTGCATAATATTTTTTCTAAATTTTATTGGGGTGGTGTTAATAAAGATAAGCCTTACCAATGGTCTAAGTGGCATGACATGTGTTTTCCTTTTGAAGAAGGAGGATTAAATTTTAGAAATATGGAAGATATCATTAATGCTTCGAGCATGAAATTGTATTTGAATTTTTTATTTGATAATGGTATTTGGGCCTCTTTTATGAGATCTAAATATCAGAGTATAATGCTTTTGAACTCTGAATCCTCTACTATTAGAAGAATAAAATCTATATCTAGCTTAGCTGACGATCACATTGATTTTGACAATCAAATATGGACTCCATCCTACTCTGGGGATTTCCATTTGAAAGAAGCATTCCAAATATGTAGAAAAAATAATCCTAATTCTCTCACTTGAAAAATTAATTGGTCTAAAGATTATCCCATAAAAATTTCTAATTTTATTTGGAAATTACTGAATCATTTTGTGCCTTTTGAGTCTGAAATCCAAAAAATTGGTATAAGACTTTCTCTGGTTTGCAGGGAATGTTTAGTTAATGAAGATAGCGATAAGCATGTTTTGCTAGATTGTCAATTAGCCAAAAAAGTTTGGCAATTTTTTTGTCATCTTTTCAAAGTAACTCCTAACAATTCTTCTTGCAGGGCTATGATTATATCTTGGTGGATGATTAAAAATAACAAAGACTATCTTAAAATTCTTTTTTCTATAACCCCTAAAATTATTTTCTGGGAATTATGGAAGGCTAGAAATAGATTGATTTTTGAAAATTCAAAGTCTTCTGTTAATTATATAATTAATCAAATTGTTTTTTTAGCCTCCTCCATTCTCCAAAATCTAAAAGTTTATGATATTCCTATCTCAGAAGATTATCAAATTATAAATTTATTTAAAGTTCACATTAGTCCCAAAGTTGTCCAGATTATAAAATACGTTTGGTCTAACTGTAACAACCCTCGATTTTTGGAGAATGAGAAATTAAATTTTGGGAAAATAAAATTTAATTAAATTGGAGAATTTCAATATTTGGGAACTTAGGCCCGAAAATAGAGAATATTTTAAAGTATTCCGGATGATATTTTTTAGGGTACCATCGATCCCGGAAGGGTCGAGATAGTCGAAATGACTGTCATTGGGTTTTATTTCGGCTCCGGAATGTTTTTAAGTTGTTTTGGCTCGAATTGGAGTAAACGAGTCATTTAAAGTGTGTATTAACATTTAAAATTGGGTTTATTGTTTTGAAGGGATTTAAGGCTTACGGATCAAGCCTTTCTCATTTTGAGAGAAAAAAGAGAAAAGCCCTAGAGAGAGAGGAAGAGAAGGAAAGAAGAAGAAAGGAAGAGAGAGAGAGGAAGAAAGCTTGGAGATTTCCGGCCCAACCACGTCATCGAGGACAATCCAACCTCTACAAATCTGAGGCAAGTGTTTAATCTTGCTAAATAGCTATTTGTGTATTTCATTTCATAATTGTGGGGTAAAGAAATGGATTTTTGGGTATTAACATCAAAACCTAGATTTTTGGGTTTAAATCTTGAAATCATTGTTATTCTATGGTTTAATCTCATGTAAATGGTTGGGATGAGATGTAGGATGGGTTTTCTTGTTAATAACATTATTGGGTTAAAGATTTGGGGGCTTGGTGATGATATTTGGGTATTTAATTTCGTGGGTTTGCTGATAAAGGGAAATCGGCCAGCTTAACTGGTATGGCCGGTCGACCGCGGTCTGGGGACCGGTCGACTGCGCCTAAAGGGAAAAGCCTACTGCATTTCTTCGTAGGCAAAATATGGACCCGCGGTCGACCGGGGGTCTGGGAACGGTCGACCGGTCCCCTGTTTTTAGCCCAAAGTTTGGAGTTGTTCTCCCCCTCTTTCTTTGGAGTTTATTCTTAGAGGCTTCCTTAATGGTTGTTTTAGGAGGTTTATCTAGGCGGACTTCTAGCCCTTTTTGGTTGGGTTCGTGGATTTGGGGCTCTCTCTTTTGATGTAAAAGACATGTTCTTGGAGACATTGAAGGAGTTTTTCATATATTAGGATTTTTGGGGACTCCATCGGGTTATTTGGGAGAAATGTACCCAAGCAAGTATTGGAGTTACATATGTATATCGGGGAAACCTCTTTGAGGTTGGGAATACCAATTATAGACAGGTATAAATATGATGTGAGGTTGAGAACTCTTAGAGAGTGAGGGGTCTCATATCCTTAGAAATGTTTAGACTAAGAAACAATCAATAACTCAATAGGAGTAAGGGTTACCGGGATTTATTTCGAACCATAGGTGACTTTGAGAACGCTTTGGGATCGTACTATCGACTAGAATAAGCGGTAGCATAGATTCTAGTTAGGATAGTTTACTCGTAATTATGGGGATATGATTACTGAGATTCCAATACTTGAAATGAGGTTGGAATAATTTGAAGTTTTAGACTATTAAGTCATGTGTGTACCTATGGTTAAATGGAAATAAAGGTAATTATATACTTTTGGTTATGGATGATATGTGTAGTGATGGATTCCTACACAAGCTTGGGTGATAACCCTAATGTTGAATATATATATGTATAGATATATATACATATTGTTTGGGAGACTATTCATCATAGGAATAATGATTGAATATGTTTCAAGTGAGGGATTGTATTCACATACCGAGGTATATTTAATGGTTATTGTGGTGACGGCTTGTATATTGAGGATTATGTATACTTATAGCCGAGTTTATATATCTTATACCTATGAACGGGAATTATTTTGTATATATATTGTTATAGCGATGTGTGAATATATGTACATATATCTATGTTGTGATCATACATGGTATGGATAATTAAACCGTATATGATGGTTTACTATATTAGATCATATGATGGGATCATATGGATGTATGTATATTGCGCATGTGAGCGATATATATACTTATGTGGTTAAGCATACCCCGCTCATGCTATCATTGGGAAGTTTCCGCGCAGAGGGTGAGCATCCTGGCATATAGAGCAGGGTGTGGATATTCCCCAGGTCATAGTCGTCCCTTGTGTTATTATACGATATAGATATATATTTTGGGATGAGACGTGGTGGGTATGTTTCGTCTCATTGCCGGTTGGAACTATGACCGCTTCCCGGGACGTCGTGTGTGTGTGTTACCACGAGGTGGGTGTCGTTGATCCCCACCAGGTGGTCCCCAGTTGTTACGTGAGCCGAACTCTGGGAAGATGATAGCATTGATGCAGTTTTATCGGCACTACATATAGCCGGGTATCATATTTGCATGGCCATTGTACATCATATATAGTATGTGCACTTGGTCATGGGTATATGGATGATTGGTATATGTATATATATGGTGAGCATAAAATACCTATATATATGTATTTATATATCCTATATAGGAAAGGATATAGAGTTTTGGTAAAGTACATCTTAGATGATTATGGTGTACTAGATTGATGGGGGTTGATGTATCGCACATAAGGTATTATTCGGTTACATCATCCCAAGGATATTATTGGAGATTCTTTTATTTTATTTCTTTTGTTTTCTTTTCTTTTCTTTTCTTTCTTTCTTTCTTTGATAGTTAGTTTAGCAGAAATGGTAGTACTATATAGTATGTTAAGGATTATGGATCTCTAGGATCGACATTGCCCAGGAGTAGTGTAACGAGGTGGTTCCTTGTTTGGATTTCGCTTTGCGAGACGCCTCACGCACGAAACGCAGTGCTATGTCGAGAGTTGAGAGAAGTAATTCTATTTGTGGCATCTCGGATCTCTGGTCTTGACCTTGTCAGGAGTAGTGTAACGAGGCGGTTCCTTGTTTGGATTTCGCTTTGCGAGACTCCCCACGCATGAAACGTAGTACAAGTTTGAGAGTAGAGAGAGGTTTTGCCAATATTCCATGTGCATGATATTAAGAAATAAATTCTTATATTTTAGCCTATATATATGTATGTATATATATAGATATATGTATATATATATAGGGGTAACGTATTAAGACTTATAATTCATTATTATTATGAATCGGAATCCCTTAAGCCTATTATGGCATAATGGTTGTAATCATAATCTAGTAGGATTAGAAAGGGTGGATCCTTAGATTTTGTCGGGAAAGTAGCTCTCGTGGGTGTAGGCTAGGCCTATGATAAGTTAGGTTGTCCTAATAACACTGGGGGGTAATTTAACTAAAACTTGAGGACGCGAATAGGTGAGCGCCTTTAGATGAGAGGTGAGTTGGGGTTCCACGAGAGAGCGATCTCACTTTAATTATGAAATAAGTGCACCGATAATTATTATGCACGGTTAACACACTTGCTAAATATATTTTTTCACATTCGGGGCTCTGACCCGTTTACCTTTCTCTCCTCCTTGTATATATATATATTACCACAGGTATCCTACCGCATGGATACCGGATGACTTTCTATCCAGAGTCTTGGGATCCGTGACAGGTGCGGACTGTTACGGGATGTTTCATGTAGTCGCTTCCTACTTCTTTAAAATTCTAGGTAGGATTCATGTTGTATATCGGGTTTGTACCCAAGGGATATTTATATACATGTTTATATTTATTCCATTTCAGTTATTGTATTGGCTGTGACCCGACAGCTTATTCGGGTCTACTTGTATAGTACATCCTGTTGTAGTTATTTATTTCATTTTATTTCTAACATTTTATTTACCATAGTTCTTGTTTGCATCTTACTTTTCTTCATTAGTAGTGTTAGTTGGTTGGTTGTTGCACATTTTATTTAAAATTCTTCACATCCCGCTCATGTGATTTCGGGTAGTTAGTCCTATATTATATAGTAACGACTGTTGATGTTGAGACTGGACCATCTGAAACTCCTGATTTAATATAGTATAGGGCTGGCCACCCGTTATTATTTTAGGCGGGTTGTGACACTAACCCTCCAAGTGGTGTTTTTAAATTAAATATTGATGGAGCTTCTAAAGGAAATCCTAGAAATAGTGGTATTGGAGGGGTGACTAGAGACTCCAATGGGAACTTCATTGCAGGGTTTGAAAGATATATAGGTATACAATCTTCGTTTTTTGCAGAAAGTTTGGCTTTGGTTGAAGGCATGAAAATGGTGTCTCAATTAAACATTCAAAGAGTGATAGTGGAATCTGATTGCAAGCTATTAATAGATGTGATATTGAAAAAGGCGAAACCTCCTTGGCAAGCTAGAAAGATTCTTCAAGATTTCCAATGCTCGGATGAAGTGACCTTCAAACATATATGGAGACAATCAAACTCAGTTGCTGATCAATTAGCTTCACGGGCTTCTCTTTTCAACACGGATTCTATGTATTGGGACCAAAACTCTCTCCCCAGATTGGTTAAAGGTTTACTTAAAATGGATAGGCTGTATACTCCTCAAATAAGGCATAGAATTTTAAAGATGTAATGGGGTTTGTATTATCCCCAAATTTTCTTTCAAGTTTTCTATATGTAATGGGGTTATTATAAAATCCCATATTTATTTCTTTCTTTCTAGAGTATTGGGCCCAACCTCTAGAATTTTTAGTTTGCTTGGGTTTGTAAGCTCCGGAGAGGCCTTTTCTCCTTATTATATTAATAATACGTGTGGGGGTTCCGTCCCTCTTTGATAAAAAAAAAATTGCTAAAGAAGTTTGGGATATTTTACAACTCACTTATGAAGGAACGAGTGTCGTAAAAGCTTCGAAACTCCAAAACCTCACCACTCAATTTGAAAATATCAAAATGAATGAAAAAGAAACTTTTGATGAATTTTATGCTAGAATTTATGATATTGTTAATTCATCTTTTAATTTAGGAGAGATAATACTCGACAACCGAGTAGTGAAGAAAATTTTAAGGTCCCTACCCGATAGTTTTATTCCAAAAGTGATCGTTTTAAATTCTTTACCAACTTTAGCCTCTATGAAATTAGAAGAGCTCGTAGGTGATTTATAAATATATGGATTGGACATGTTTTCCTCTAAAACTGAAAAGAAAATAGAAAAGGGCTTTGCTTTAAAAGCCCGAAAAGAGGAAAAACAAGTAGTAGAGTGTGAAAGTGATAGTGACTCGAAAGATATGGCCTTGTTTGCTATGAAATTTTAAAATTTTCTTAAATTTAATAAAGATAAATTTCAAATAATTTTAAGAAATTTGAAATTTCTAAGCATGACAATGCTGAAAAGATCCCTAAAACTCTTAAAGAAAATTTAAATAGGGACAAGTCAAATAGGTGTTTTGGTTGTGAAGGGTATGGCCATAGGGTAAAAGAGTGTCCCACTAAACTAAGGAGAGAGGGTAAGCAACCCATTTCATATAATGCGACCCTTAGTGATAGTGATAGTGATAAGGAAGAGGGACCCGATTCCCCCACTGAACCCAACTTTGTGGCTTTTATGGCTAGTCATGTGAGTGATAGTGAGCAATATTTTATTGATGAAATTTTAACACATGACACTTCCAAGGTCAAAGTTTATGATTCCCTTATTTTTTATGGTAGTGAGAGTGAATAAGAGAGAGAGAGTGAAAATGAAGATGAGGTTAATGTGAGTGAACTTCAAAATGCTTTTTAAGAATTATATGAAGAATCTATTAAATTAAAAAGAGCAAATTTGAAGTTATAAGCAGTTTTTTTAATAGAGCATGCCAAGGTCGTTGATGATAGTGTGTTGGTTGAAGACCTTAGGACACATGAGATAACTCTTTGAGAGAATCTTGAATATATAGAAGGCGAGAGAGATATCCTTAGAGGTTTAATGGAATACTTGAGAAAGGAGATTCTCGAGTTTGATGAGAGGAATGCTTTATTAGAGTCTAACATTTTAAATTTTGAAAATAAATTAAAATACTTTAGTAAAGTCAAATTTGATTTGGAGTGTCGTTCGGAGAAATTATATACAATTTCAGGAATAGTCCAAATTAAAAATGACACTTATGGTTTAGGCTTAGATACTTGTAATGAATCTCAAAAAGCCAAAACCATTATTTTAGGAGAATCGCCTAGGAAAGACTTTAGAGATCACTCCTTAGGTAAATCTTTTCTCCGTGACTTTAGGTGTTCATATTATGGTCGAAAGGGTCGTCTTAGAAAAAAAAATTTGATCTTAAATGAGGTCTTAGAAAATCCCAATGTAAGGCAACCAAGGTAGCCAAGATTCCTACACCCCGAGATCGTCATTCGTCATTAGTTTGGGTTAGGAGATCCGACTTGGTAGCTTTACAAGATAGGATTTTTTATTCTCATTTACTTTCACATGCTTCCTCCCTTGAAAAATCTAAAGGTTGAATGTGTTAGTTTTGTTTGCATACTTTAGCTTATGTACTCCATTCTATATTTTCATGCTAAATGTATGCTTGTTTAGTCTTTTTCTAGTCTATATTTCATACCATATCACATGCTAGAATTATGATGTTTGTTTATCTTTTGTATTATATATTTTTTTTCATTTTAGGTTGCATTTAATAAAAAATACAAAAAGATTTTTGTTTATCATTTGTGTTTTATTTTTTTTGTAATTTAAGATTAATGAAAAATACAAATGATTTTTGTTTGCCTTTTGAGCACATATTTTTAGTTTTGGTTAAAAATTGTCAAAAACTTAAAAAGATTTTTTTTATGTGTATTTTAGTTTGGCACACTCAATATGGCATACACTTGTGTTAGAATCCCTTCTTTTTTCCTTCCATGTGGCTAGAACTTTTGGTTTAGATTGTTAATCCTTAGAATGTTCTTTATCATGCTTACATGGAGTAGTTGAATTTTGTGTTGCTTTAATGGATTCTATTTTTATATGCCTCAATTCACGCATGCACGAGCTCACTTGAAATTTTAACTTCATATGTATATTTGAGGTTTGTGAGGTGTTCTCCTTCCAATCTTGTCATCTACATGTTATGTGACCTAGGAGGACTAGTGCATGTTAAAATCCGTTGCATGTGAGATTTGTCCTTTCGGAGCCCTTCCCCGTGCAAGTAAGCCACCGTTTGGATTGGACCTAAAAGAAATACGTGGTCCAACGACCTAAAAATAAAATATGGCATTAAAAAGAAAAATAATTGCCAAAGCCTATGGTTATTTGATATATTCATTCAAAAATATATATGTTTATTGAGGGAGATTGAATGGTATATCAACGGTTTGCACAGTGTCCATTTATCCTAGTTGTACTTTCAATGTCATGACTCTATTGGTTTGTAGAATCATCAAAAGTCTAGGCTTGTATGCATTGTGTATGTTTGTTCATTGAGTTCGATCTATATTGTCACATGAGGTTATATTCAAATGTGATGAAGTTTTCAATCAAATGAGAACTTCGTGAACATGTTTTAAGTGATTGGGTATAAATTTAATTATTTCTAGTTCACACCCCAACACTTCCATTTCCATAAGACACATTTTTTCCATACGAGTGTGAAAACCTTATTTTATTTTATGTCATTTGTGTGTTTATATCTATATATACGTGCATGTGCATTATTGGTATATTTAGTCTATGTATATATATGATGTTTTTCTATCTTTGCCTTGCTTTTTAGTCCATCTATGCTTTAATTCATAATTGGTATCTATTTTGTTGCATTCTTTATTGATATCATATGCTTAATACTTTATGTATCATATTGGCATCATGTTCTTGCATCTTAGTTGGTATCCGTTATTATTTGTTGGATTAGGTATGATTTTGTTGCCCACGTACTTCAATATTCTCATCACTTTACGCTTTATTGCATGTTTTGCTTGTTATCCCATTCTATTTATCCCTTGTTTAGTTTAGGGGGTGTATATGCCTTAATTGGGGGAGATAAGTTAATTTTTGATTCTTTATCCTTTGTCTATTCCTGAACAAAAAAGGGGAGAATGATAGGGGAAGAAATAGTATATAATCCTATTTTAATCGTATCTTAGTTTGCGGATATTTATCTTAGGGGGAGACGTCTTTCTAAGTAGGTCATGTATTTCATAAAGGGGAGAATTAATTTAGGGGGAGTATTACCTATGAGTTTGATAGTTTGCTTAAGTGTGCAGAAATTCTTCTAAATGACAACTTTCATCATTGGCAAAGATATTGATCCTTGGGTTGTTTGAGTTAAGCTATTGTATTTTCATTTTGGCTAGGACATTTTTATAAGTTTAGTAGAGCTTGACGACCCTTTAGGATTTTTTGTTGGTTTTTTTCCCGGAATAGCCAAAGGGGGAGATTTTTAAGGACACAAATTTCCAATTGAGTCCTTTGTAGTTTTGGCTCAATTCCAGACAAAAACATTTATGTCATAGGATAGTTTTTAAATTGTATCCATTCAAGCCTATGATGAGGTAGTTGAAGACGTAGCGGCCAAGATATTAAAGCTTCATCAAATTCCGTGTGTATTGTGCCTCGTTTCTACGTTATCAACATGGTTCCATTGCTCCTAAGGTATGAATGCATTTATATATATAAATATAGGAGCTTGGAACAATATTTATATGGGTGTATTTTGTTTTGAAACAGTTGTTTATTTTTAGAAAGTTTCATTAAAACTTTAAAACAAAGTTTCTGGGCTAAAAATCAAAATTTAAGCTTTCTGGAAGTTCGTTCGATATTGTCGTTCGAATGAATTTTTCTTCGAACGAGAATGTCGTTCGAACGAGGTTTGCCAACAAGTTCCCTGATTGGCCACTGGAATATCATTCGAATTGTCATTCGAATGAGAATGCTGTTCGAACGAGAATTCTAAAAAATTTACTAATGACTTCTTATTTTATACACTGGAACATCGTTAGAAGAGTCGTTCGAACAAGACTTCGTTCGAATGAAAATCTCGTTCAAACGAGATTTGGCGGGAACAGTTTATTTGGTAGTTTTGAGCAGTTTTTCCTATGTTTCCACTCACCTTTATCCATAACTTTTGAACAGACTTAAGAGGTCCGGGAACCAACTTTTTTAAGATAACTTTTTCATAATCTTCCATCTTCAAGAGAGAGTTTGAGAGCAAAAATTCAAAGAAGAAAAAGTTCATGTTTGAGTGTTCATTTTTCAAAGAAAAATCCTTAAAACACTTCTGTTTTACACCCAATAGTTTGTTTATTCCAAGTTATCATATATATATATATATATATATATATATATCTTTCTCGGAGTGTTTGGCACCATTGGTTCACTTTTCTTCCTAAGAAGAAAAGAGTTTGGGTTTACTTCTACATCCCCCAAAGAAGAAGCTTGTTTGCTGTGACATACCCACTTGGAGAAAAGCTCCTTGTTCGGGTGGCAGTGACTAAAAAAGTCCGATCGATGGATTCCGAGACCGCGATGGAGCTCCGTGGTTATTCGTTATAAAGAGGTCTGTACAAGAAAGAGCATCGGGGCTTGGACGGAGTCAAGTCGAGTGTTGTAAGTCTTTCGTGTCTTGTACTTGTAAAATCGTATTTAGTGGATTTGAGACTAGGGTCGTTCAAGGTTTTTTTCCCGTTGTGGGTTTTTTCCTCGTACATCGTGGCATAGTGATTCTTTGTTTATTTTATCTTTTGCAAAATCACCTAGAACGCATGATTAGGTAAAAAGATAACATTTGATTTAAATCATTACTTGTTGAATTTGGCGCTAACATGAATTTGGGTAAATGTTAATTTAATTCAAGCCATTAATTTTTTTGGTTAAAATTATTTTGGACTAATTTGGTAATATTGAAAATATGACTTAGTCAAATTTCTAGGACTTGGGTTAAATTGGTTTAAGTGAAATATCCATGTGTCAGTTAATTTAATTTCACTTTGGTTTAAGTTATTATTTTAATTTGTAAAAGAAATTAAAATTTGGTTAATGTAAAATGTGTTGAGCCATCTTTCGTTTTCGCATATTAAAAAGGAGATTGAAATTATTTTTTGTAGTAAAGACTTTAAAAATTTTGGGGCCTCGCACGACGACAAAGACAACTTTTGATTCTCTCTTTAAAGTTATGGTTTGGTATTTCTTTTTAGCCATTGACGTGTAGTTTACGTCATTTTCTCTCAGGCTACATTCTTTTAGAATTTATACTCGTGTCCAACTTTTAAAGCTTGAGGATGAGCTTTTTCTATGAAAGGGAGAGTGATACGATTTACGAAGTGCAATGTGTTTAATTGTCATATTGGTAGAGTGTGTTCTTTTAGTTTGCTTCTCTTTCATAATATTTCCTTATTTAGATTTGTATTTTAGACAGGGCTAATATTCCTTTGGAATATTCTTAAAGTCCCCTCTTTAAGTGTTTTTACCTTTGTACATCTTGATATATGAGTGCCCTCTTTAAGTGTTTTTACCTTTGTAATCGCTTTACATCTTAATATATGAGGGAGAAGACTTCTTAATTTGTACTTGATCTTGTTTTCCATTTGTCGTGTTATGTCATATTTAATGTCATAGTAGTGAGAAAAATGAGGGGCAGAAATAAGGAATAGTGACAAAATCATGAAGGATATAAAATCACTGCCAAAGTGGTTGTGGAAAATTGGGGATTCATGGACCAATTAATATTTTCTTTGGAGAATGATACCTCTCGAATTTATAAGAATAAGTAAGTAGATTTTTATTTTATTTCAAATTTATATTTTCTCGAAATGTCTATAATTAATCTTTGAAAAAGTTTAAAATACAAAAAAAATGATTGCATTCTCTAAACAGGACCTAGTCCAATGTTTAGTTTAATGATTCTTCCTATCGTAGCTTCATGCGGTCTATTTTGGAGCAGGGGGAGGACCACAAGTTGCAGACTTTGTTCATGGTTTAGATGGAATGGGGAACCTTTTGTTAAATCCACCAAAATCTGATAAGATTGAGAAATCAGCATCCGAATTTTTAGTTGAAAAGGTTTTTGAATATCCTGGTGAAGTATTTGTACTCGCATTAGGACCTCTAACAAACTTGGCTTTGGTAAGTTTTGGCATCCTTTCGTGTCTTTTACATCTCACAATTTTGTAAATATCTATGCCATTTTGCATGGCTTTTGTGTTATATATAAATAAATATATATACTTTTTAATCTTGATCAGGCTATCTAAAGGGATTCATCCTTTGTAAACAAGGTGAAGAGATTGGTTATACTTGGCGGGGCTTTCTTCGCATTGGGTAATGTCAATCCTGCTGGTGAAGCAAACGTATGTGACAACTGTTTATACATTTCCCCTTTTTGATGTAGATGATGTCAAATGAGAGCTAAAAGAAGATAACTCTCGAATAAACTCTCTCTAATCTCAATATCTCAGAATGGTAGGATGTCTCAAATGAGTATATAAAGGTGCATTTATAGTAAGGAGGCTACTTGGACTCTAAGCTATCAATCTAGTTACAATTACGTCACTAGATGCCAATAACCTTCCTTCCTTTAAATACTAAACAAAAGAAAAATACAATGCAATACTAAAAATGACAATATGGACCCTATTCACATCACTCTCTCCCCCTTAAAAGAGTCCATCCTCGAACTCAAAGGGGAAGGCCTTCAGTGTCACCATCGAGGATAGTAATGAGAGCATGCGGGGTTGGAACCTCCATTGTCTCCTCAAGATAACCAGGGTCTCCCGAAGCTAGGAGAGCACGGCTCTGTGGAAAGGAGCAATCCGACGCTCTATGGCTAATCACTCCACAATTGTAACATTTGAATGTTATAGGGTGAGTGGGTGCAGGAGGTGGAACCGTGAGTGCCGAAACAGCCGAGGCAGGAGGGGCCACAGGAGCACTAGAAATAAAAAGTGATGGAGGAGCTGGGGTGGAGCATCCACTAGATGGAGGGGCAGTCTGATGGAATGATTCGACTTTAGGGCCGTACTCGACCGCCTTCGCAAAGGAGGATGACCCTCAAGAACATGGCGCTGCTCCAAGTCATTCCACCAAATACTAGCGTAGCCCTGAAACTTGGTTTCACTAACCAAACACATTGGCGACCTTTCAGTTGCTTGTACTCAAAAATTCGTTCCATGGAGGCAAGCCAATTAACAACAGCATCAGGTTGTAAGTAGCCATCGAACATCGGGACATCCACCTGAATATCGTCCTGGATACTCCTTGATAATAACTGAAGGTCTAAGTGTGTGGTGGCATCACCACCCTGTAGGGTCATGTCATCCTCATGGCCTAGATGGCTCGTCAAGCTGTTATCTCTGTGGCAGTCTCCGAGATGGTGGATGAGGAGGATCAGGAGTTGGTGGGGATGCCTCTATAGGGATTGGTGGAGGGGGAGGAATGTAGGATGGAATGGCCTCCATTAGTGGGGAACGAGGTGGAACGAGAACCAAATGCTATCGGTAGGGGCAGTGGTCCATCTGGTGCCCTTTCTGGTACAAAAAGAAATGTCTCTCTATGAGAGGTACGTACGGTTGACCTTCTAACTCAATGACTCAAACGGTGACACAGTAGTGCGCCACTCAGTGGGTGGGGGAGGCTCCATATCTGAGACAGAGTGGGGTCGAGATGAGGGTGGAATGTCATATGGAGGTAGAGTAATCCACTCCCATACCCTCTCATTGAATCAACGGGGGATGAATGGGCAGAGCGTGCATCCCACACAAGATGGGGGTGGGGGACATGTCTCGGGTGTCCTGTGGGTGGGTATGTGTGTAGCATAGGTGGGTGTGGAAGAGTGGGGAAGTTAATATGGGATGGATTAGGGTGAATAGTAAAAGGTGGGGCTGATGGCATGGGGGAGGATAATGGGGCTCGAGGTGTCTTTGTGGGTGGTGGTGAGGGTAGATGGAAATGTGGTGTAGCGTTTGGTCATGTTAAGGGGTTGTGGGACAAGTGAGGTGGTTTTTTTATGGTAAATAGGGTGGGACAAAAATGCGAGGTAGGGATAGGGGGTGATAGTTGTGTATTGGTGATTTGGGTGGGGGTGAGGGGTGATTGGGTGACTCTTGGGAATTTTGGAGGGTGAGGGTATGTGGGATATGCAAGGTTGAAACTTTAGGGTTCGTTGGCCAAGATTTGAGTCAATGTTCGTCATGGGATTATATAATACCGAAATTGTTACTTTCGCATGTGGTTGAGTCGGATTTGGTCCCTTTGCATATCGAATGTCACAGATAATCTAGGCTTTTGTCTGGGAATAAGTTCCGATCATGGGTGGTATAATTTGGACAGATCTTGGAGAATAAGGCATCGAAAAGTATCGAAAGGAGGTGTTGGTGCCGGATGACTCCCGATAAGGCTGGTTGGTAATCATGGGTCTCGGTTTGTGGTAGTAGTGTGCCAATAACTATTGACATGGGATTCCTATTTATCCGGTGGTTTTTCAGGTGTTGTCTGCTGCGCAGGTGGTAACTAGTGGGTTAGGTTTGGTCTCCGGTGTTCTGGAGGGTGTTCGTCTTCGGAATGGTGGTGTTTTGGGTCAGATGTGGATCAGAATAGATAGCCGGGGTTTAACAGTGAAGGGATGGGCAATCACGATTATTTTAGGAGGTTTTTTGGGTTCTTCGGCCAGTGGGTTTGGGCAGTGGAGTGCCACCCTTTGTGATGGTGCCTTCTTGGAGGTATATGGTACTAGGTTTGTGGATTTTTTTTGTGGCAGGGCTGTTGAATGAGTCGATTTTGGAGAGTTAGGGTTAGTGTTTTGAGATGGTATCAGAGCGGTATGAAGGCGTCCAGTGGTGGTTATCAGTGGAGGCGATTTCATCCATCTGGGTCATCAACCGGTTGACAACCTCCTCGAGATGCTCGTTAGAAGTTTCTATAGAGGTGTACTTCTTTCTTCGACCTATCTTGATGTTGTTTACTAGATTTTATTTTTTTTACAACGACAACAACAACGAAAACAACCAGCTAGGCTCTAATAGCAATTGATGTAAGCAAGGTTCTAAAAAACGCGGGGCGTGATCGAGGCGTGAAGGCCAAGCCTTAAGTCTTAGAAGCCTAGGCGGGCCTTGGCGTAAAAAGGCGTCAAAAGGCGTTTAGGCCTTCTTAATATATTTTAATATTTTTTAACCATAACAAGGCTATTAAAAAACTAAAATAGTACATATCATAAAAATATGTCTGAATATTTGCAAATTAAAATACTATTTGATTATTTTGGATTATATAATGGTCTGGTTTGTAAAAAAATTCTTTAAAAGGCAATATCGTTTCACTAAAGCATTGTTGTTTTTGGAAAAAAGTGTGCCTTAAGGGTTTTACCAAGAATAAGGCGTGAAAATTTTAAGGCGGGGCGTTTCTCCCAAGCCTCAAGCCTAGGCGTGCCTAGGCGGAGCCTAGGCGGGTTTTTTAGAACAGTGTGTAAGTGATGTCAAATGGGAGCAAGAAGAAGATAACTCTCGTCTAAACTCTCTCTAATCTCAATATCTCAAAATGGTAAAATGCCTCAAATGAGGCTACAAAGGAGTATTTATAGAAATGAAGTTGCTTGGGCTCTAAGATTTCAATCTAATTAAAACTACGTCCCTAGATGCCAATAACCTTCCTTCCTCTAAATATATTAAACAAAAGAAAAATACAAGGCAATACTAAAATAAAGGAAAGAGTAAAATGACTAAAAAAATGATAATAAGACTCTTATTCACATCACTTTCCTTAACAAAAATCACGTTTCAACAAATTTACTTTCCACTTTAAGTTAAAATTAAAATTCTAAATACAATTGAATGTTGTATTTATTCTTTATGGCTTACTTGCAGATTTATGGTGACCCAGAACAGCAGATATTGTGTTTACTTTGGGGCTAATATTGTTATTGTTGGAATAAATATTACCACACAAGTGAAAATGACAGGTTCTCTATGTTGTGTGTGTGTGTATAACTATTGGTGTGAATGATATACTCACGATAAGACCTTATAGTATAGTTGTAAATTTTGTGTCTCCTTTAGGGAAGGTCATGGGTTCAAGTCCCACTAAGGGCATTTAAGAGGATTTGAAGTATTTATACCTAAATAGATATATAAATATTATATTATATATAAAGACTTAGGACTTGGGGACTTGGTCTTGGATCATAATAATCAGTTAATTTTAATTTCGTCTTTAAATAATTTTATTTAATTCGATTTTAATTAATATTAAAACTCATTTTATTTAATTAATTAAAAATTATTTTATGATTAAAATTAAAAACACGTTTTTTTCAATTAGGCGTTGAGAGTGGTTTAGTGGGAGAAGTAGTCATCCACGTTTGGAGGACTGGGTGGTTTATGCATCCCTTCTTATAAGGCGTATGTAGATCAGTTTCAATATACTTTCTCTCTCTCTCTCTCTCTCTCTCTCTCTCTCTATATATATATATATATATATATATATATATATATATATATATAACGTCCTTCTTCATACTCCAATTCTAGGCATAGCTTCTTGTCGTTTTAAAGTCATCCATTGAGTGCTTCAATCAGATGAACTGTGCTGTTATATCCCGGAGATAGTTATCGGACTCTCGAAGCATCACTGATTAATGTGCCGGCCATATTTCTGTCTTAGGACTTTGTGTCTAACTCACACCTCAGCATCCAGATAAGTCGTTCCAATTTATTATCAAATTTGGTTTTCCCGTATACGCATATAACTCTAATTTTTGGATAGCCTTTCTTAAAAATGAATATTGATGTAAAAATAGTGGTTCTTGAAATGAACTTATCTTATTGCTTCAGATTTTGACCTCAGTGAGCTGAGATAATCTGGAGGAAAACATGCTAAATTCCCAAGTGATATGTGCAAATTATGCCGAGACTGGCACGTGAAGTCTGATCATGTCTATGGTAAATCTTTCGTTTTAATTGATTCTCAAGCTATTTTGTTTTAACTTAATATGACCAGTCTCCAATTTCTTTTGAACTTTATCATAAAAGTAATTCTTTGATGTTTTCTAAATTCAAGAATTTTCCTTCATGACCTTGTCAGTTTTGTGGCATTAGTGCAACCCGATCTGTTTACGTACAAGAAGGGGGTTGTAAGAGTCGAGACACAAGGCATCTGTGTAGGTCATACGCTAATGGACCAAGTACCAAAGTAGTACGTTTAACTATTTTACTCTCTTTAGATGATATTAGTCTTTTACATTAATGGCTGTATTTGGTTGTTTTCCTTAGTTTTAAACTTGAATCTAAAAAATTTCTATCATCTAATACACTGTCCGAATACAATTTTAAAAAGGATAAAATGCAAAAAAGGATGCAAAATATTGCTCTTAAGCATTGCTAAAACTCATTTTCAATGATGCATAGGTGAAATTGTAACTGATGGGATCGAAGAGTCTTTTGCAAAACTTAAGTTTGAACATGTTCTTACAAATAGTGTGATAGTTGGATGGGTTTATTTCAATTTACAGTTTAAAGAGTAAATAAAATAATACAATCTTTGTAATTTTGTGGCAATTAATTAAAGGGTAGTATTGAATCCTATCCACAAATTCTAAAAGTTCCATCCACGTACTAATTCATAAATTTGTAATTTTTTTGAGAAAAATGTTCTTCCTAAAATCTAGTGGTAGTTTAATTTCGATAAAAGAACTTTTTCTTGGATACCATCCCAATAATACTACTTAGTTATTCGGTTTAATATTTTTCAGTTAAGTTTTTTTTTCTCTTTCAGCTCGAAATCATGCGTCATCATCACTTGAGATTACTTATATTCCCTAAACCTATTGGGATGGGAAGATGCAAAGTCAAAACTTCAAATTTTTTTTTCCCCATGTTCAGTTGAGTTTTTGGCAGTGGTAAGTGGGGATATAAAATGAAGAACAACAAATCTCTTTTAGTAATTAATGTATATGGGATTTCTAGCGACACGTGGTGCGTGGTTGTGACTACGGGAGAATACTATATTTTACTTTCTATTTTTAGTTTAGGGTTTATTGTAATTTTCATTTATTTTAGTCTTTTAATTAGTTTACAAGTATGTTTGGGACTAATGAGTCATTTTTAGATATAAGTTATCCTTTTTGGTCTTTTTGGGTAATCTTAGCTAGCAAGTTAACTCTTTCTATAAATAGGCCTTTTGACCCTCATTTTTACTTAACCTTGAATATTGAGAATTGAGAATAGAGAGAGAAAAAGACGCATTTCACTTGTCTAATTTATTTTTTATTGTTGTTCTTGTTGTATAGTGTAATTATTATGTAGTGTAGTAATAACTCTTTCGCATTTGAAGATTTACATTAAATTAGTATTAGAGCTCGATTTGTTCTTGGTGTTCGTCGGGGTGCGTAAAGCGGGGCACGAGTTGAGATTCCCACTCCGACAACCCTTCAATCGAAAGCTTGATAAATGTCCAAAAGAGAATCTTGTGAATGGAAATCCTAAATTCCATCACCACTAAAAGAGGAGATACCAACTCTTTTAGCTCCTCCACCCTCAATCTCCACAACTACCATCCTCCATCTCCAGCTCCTATCGCCACAAAACCACCACCCCGTTTATATGTATCTCCGTCTTTAATTTTTTACCCAAATCCTAACCCAATGAACCCACCACCCTAAAATTAAAACCAATAACTCAAGATCCTATAAACCCTAGCCAAGAACCCAACAAATCCCTAACCCACCTCTTTCAAATAAACCACTAGCCCTAGAACCATCGACCCAAAGATGGTTAAAGGTGGAGACCGACATGACCAGTGGCTAGAATCGGGTCTAAGAAGCTGCCACACCAGCCCAGAAGGGATCTGACCAGATTCTGCGTTAGGTAGTACCTCCGACAGCATTACCACCCTTCAAATCCAGGATCAAAGTCTACCACCGATGGCTGGATTCAACCAGGAACACCAGTCGTCGACCAAATAGTCCTTTTTTACACCAAATCTTGCCCTTTCTACCGATCGACAAGATCCATCTATGTCCGTATCATCCACCGCCCACAAAGGTAGGCCATTTTTAGCCCTAACTACACCGGAGATACCCCAACAAGAGATGGAAATACCTGCCTCAACTGCTGGCTGCCAAACGAAGACATACCAATCCTTACTCTCCTCGATCCGATCTCCCCCACTTATACTTGACCCCGTCCTCCCTTTACCTCCACCCGAAACAACCCCAACACCTCTCAAACTCAAATTTTTACACGAATAACCTTCTCCTTACCCCTAGGGCAGCCCACTCCTAGAGTTTTCCTCCCTCCATTTTCTTGACCACAAATAATAACCCAACCTCCACCACCTTCAAGAAAACCCAAGAAAAGAGCCCCACCCTCTCATAACCCTAATTTTCCCCTTTCTCACTCACTAATACCCATCCGCACTCAAATCTGCCCCAACACGAGCCTGCCCTACTTTGAACCGATCTCAGCCTCCCTATTGGCCTCTATTTAAATCAATCTTTGACACAACATATGGATTCCATGAGAAATGTACCCATCGGAGATAAATTTTTTGACTATTTTCCACCGTAGATGTCGCCGTCTTCAATCCTCTTATTTCGCCATCGTACTTGCAAAGGTGCGGTCGCCAAAGTTACCGTCCGTTCAGATTCAGGGGTCCACCGTGCCAAGTTTCAATCATGTGCTTATGGTGTTTATGAGGCGAAGTGGTCGTCAGTTTTTGGTTGCTCAGATTCTGTAGGGAGGCATCGTTAAGATTTGGGTATATTAGACTCAATTGTTGAAGGTCCATATGGGTCTAATAGAAGTTCGACGGGTCCATTTGCGTGTTGGATTTGATTTGGGATTTTGCTTTGCTTTGAAAACTAACATTTGTACCGACACGTGTTAATGAGGCATTAATTAGTCATGCTCCAAGCTCGAGGACGAGATTTTTTGAAGACGGGGATAATGATGTATATGGGATTTCTATTGACACGTGGCGCGTGATTGTTCCTACGGGAGAAGACTATCTTTTACTTTCTATTTTTAGTTTAGGGTTTATTGTCATTTTCCTTTATTTTAGTCTTTTAATTAGTTTCCAAGTATATTTGGGACTAATGAGTCATTTTTAAGAATTCGTTGTCCTTTTTAGTCTTTTTGGATAATAGTTTGGCTAGCAAGCTAACTCTTCCTATATATAGACTTTTTGATCCTCATTTATACTTAATCTTGAATATTGAGAATTGATAATAGAGAGGGAAAGAGACCCATTTTACTAGTTTAATTTATTTGTTGTCGTTGTTGTCACTACAAGAAAAATGAATATTAGGGACGGTAGTATTAGGGACGTCCGTGTCATTTTGTCCCTTATGCTATATCAAAAGGGACGGTTTTTATTACCGTCCTTTTTGATAGTAGCAAAAGGGACGGTTCTTAAAAACCGTCCTTTATGGTATGTATCAAAAAGGACGGTAATTAAAACCGTCCCTTAAAGTATATGCGATTTGTTTGTGCTGATTTTTCGCGGGTTAATATAAGGGACGGATTTTTAAACCGTCTCTATTACTATAGCAAATGGGACGGATTTTAAAAATCCGTCCCTTTTACTATACCAAAAGAGACACTAAAAAAGACGGTTTTAAAATCCGTCCCATTTAGTATAAATTGATTTTTTATTTTACCAAAATGAGTATTTGGGACGGATGTTTTTTACCGTCCCTTTTAATATAGCAAAAAAGATGGTTTTAAAATCCGTCCCTGTTAAAATAGCAAAAGGGACGGTTAAATCCGACCCTTTTAATGTTTTTCCTAATTTTCCCCCCACTTTTTTTCATTTGTTCCAAATATTGCCCTAACTCTACATACACCAAACTCCCGCTCTCTCTGCTCTCGCGCGATCTCTCACGGCTCTCCGCCTATCCCCCTCCGCCTCCGCCTGATCAGCCCTACCCCCGCCGCCTGCGTAGCCTTACCCCTCCGCCTCTTCCCCCGTACTGCCCTACCCCTCCGCCTCTCCCCCCTGCGCAGCCCTACCCCTCCGCATCTCCCCACTGCTCAGTTCCTGAGCCTCCGCCTCTCCCCTGAACAGATCCACCCCCTCCGCCTCTCCCCTGAGCATCCCTACCCCCGCTCCACCCCCTCCGTCTCCAAGCATTTCGTCCCTACCCTCCCTCACGCACAACACAGGTATTATCTCTCTCCAATATATATATATATATATATATATATATATATATATATATAGAGAGAGAGAGAGAGAGAGACACACACACACACATATACACTACATGTAGTGATTTGTTTAGACATTTGTAAGGGATTTTTGCTTAAATTGTTATCATATTAGTTTAGTCATTTTTTTACAGTTTTGTAGTTTTGTTTAGTGATCTATTTACATCTTTTAACATACTAGTTAGGGCTTTTTATGCATTTAATATCACTAAGTGTAAAGCAGATTTTTAATTAATTATAGCAAACCAAATTTAAAAAATAAAAATCAGATTGGATTACCGGATTGGAATACGAGATTGTTAACAAATTCGGATTCGAATCCAAAAATGTCAAACAGATTCTAGCTACAAAATTTAACATATTTATATGGGTTTTTATAATTTTCTAAATCCCATGAGTCAAATGAGAACGAAGGATTTCATTTTTTTTCCAGTTTATTGTTGCTTTGTACTCCATCCATGTTTAATTAGGAATTCGTGTTTAACTCTCAAAAGTTTAAACGAAAAGGGCCTTTAAGAAAAAAAGACCTAAAATCAAAAGTTTAGAACTTCGTTTGTTGATTTTAATCCTATTATATACTTTATGTGAAGCCTTTAATTTCTTTACTCCAGATATTATAGCAACTACTGAAATATTGCATGACTATTGTAAATGTTTAGGGCAGGGGTTTTCATTTAGATTTGTTCATTTTCATTTAGAGTTGTTCATTTTGTGTTGAAATGTTTAGGTCTATAGTTTTTTCATTTAGAGTTGTTCATTTTTCATATTTTGTGTTTTGGTTTTGAATTTTTTTTTCGGTTATACCATTTTTCTATGAGAATTTATTCAGTGTTATATAGGTTGTAGTGTTATATAGGTTATGTATGCTAATTTGTTGACAAAATGGCTAAGTAGTATAAGCTTAAATCATTACCTGTTAAAGTTTGAAGTGATAAATATATTCATGTTTGGTTTTTTGAAGTGTAGACGAGTGGTCCAAATTTTGTTATTTAAGTCTTGAATAGTTTATACATAGTTGGCGCACATTTGTTCACGGGTGGCAATTTGGGGTTAGCGTGTCATTTTCGGGTCGCGTTGATTCTGATTTGAGTATAAGTTCCGGGTCGGTTGATGCCTAAGAATTATTCTTGTGTAGTGTATAATTTTTAGAGTTGGTTGATGCCTAATAATTTATTCTTCTGTATTGTATAATTTTTAGGATTGGTTATGCCTAATAATGCTTCTCAAAGAGTAGTCATAGAACATTCATCTTCGTCTTCTTGTTGGGTAAGGCTTTCAGTACCTTTCTGGTCTAGTTTTGACTTATTTAAATTTAGTTTGTTGGGTTGTATTGGCATGTAAACTATTATTTATTTTTTGAAAAATTAAACTGATTGTTAAATCTGTGCGATCGTGGGTAGAGATAACGAAGGAAGTTCAAAACATAGCGATCATGGGATATCAACACTGAAATGGTAATATTCCAGTTAGAGTTAGGGTTTGAGTTTTATTTGTGATAATTCGATCTGTTGTATTTATCTCGTCTTTATTTATGTGTAGGAGCTTCAAGCTCGTCATCATTAGCGATGGCGAAACTACATTTGGAGTTCGATTGAGAAGTGAGAGCAGTTTTGAGGGTGTTGGTCACTGACGTCAGCCACATTAACACCAGATCTCAGGTATAATAATATATACATCTCACATTCTCTAAGGTTTCAGATCTAACTAGTAATGCTCCAAATTTTAATCTCTCTTACATTTAGTTTCACTGCACAAATATTCCATCCAACTTTGCTCCCACTAGCTTGGGTATTGTTGGGGCATTTGTTTCTTGTCACTTCCAGTGGGTGGGTTGGGGGGGGGGGGGGGGGGGGCAGTACATAACTTTTGAAAAAAGAATAGTTAGGGTGAACACTAGAAAAAGAAGGCATTATCCAATGGATTGCCACTTTCTAGGTTTAAGGTGTGTCAATTTCTTTGCAATGGTCCGCATTAAACTAATTGGTAACCACTTGTTTATTAGCTTAAAGTTATTCTTGATTAGTCCGAGTTGAATATGAGAGATGTGAAAATGGGAATAAATATTAGTCATAGTTCGAAAGTTATTCTTGGGTTTGTAATTTGTGACCGCCCATCTTATTCACTTGTCACACGGGACCAATGTGACTCGTAGGAACCGGCCGCGTAGTCATGAGGCTCCCGATTTGAGTATACGAAGTAAATTTACCGAAAAATAGACTTGAGCATAAAAAACATGCCATCGAAGGGTGAAAACGTAAAACAGCCTTAAAACGGTCCCGTAAGAGTCATGAACACCTCGCATGGGACCAATGTGACTCGTAGGAACCGACCGCGTAGACACGGGACTCCCGGTTGGAGTGTACGACGTAAATTTCCAAAAAATTAGATTTAAGCATAAAAACATGCCATCGAAGGGTGAAAACATAAAACATCCATAAAACGGTCACGTAAGAGTCACGAACACCTCGTACGGGACCAATGTGACTCGTAGGAACCCACCGCGTAGTCACGGGGCTCCCGGTTGGAGTGTACGACGTAAATTTGCAAAAAAATAAACTTAAGCATAAAAACATGCCATCGAAGGGTGAAAATGTAAAACAACCACAAAAGGGTCCCGTAGAGTCACGAACACCTCGCACGGGACTAATGTGACTCGTAGGAACATACGGCGTAGTCCCGAGGCTCCCGGTTGGAGTGTACGACGTAAATTTGCAAAAAAATAAACTTAAGCATAAAAACATGCCATCGAAGGGTGAAAATGTAAAACAGCCAAAAAAACGGTCCCGCAAGAGTCACGAACACCTCGCACGGGACCAATGTGACTCGTAGGAACAGACGGCGTAGTCCCGAGGCTCCCGGTTGGAGAGTACGACGTAAATTCGCAAAAAAATAAACTTGAGCATAAAAACATGCCATCGAAGGGTGAAAACGTAAAACAACCTTAAAACGGTCCCGTAAGAGTTACGAACACCTCGTACGGGACCAATGTGACTCGTTGGAACAGACGGCGTAGTCACGGGGCTCCTGGTTGGAGTGTACGACGTAAATTTGAAAAAAAATGGACTTAAAATAAACAAATGCCATCGAAGGGTGAAAACGAAAAACAGTCTTAAAACGGTCCCGTAAGAGTCACGAACACCTCGCACGGGACCAATGTGACTCGTAGGAACCGACCGCGTAGACACGGAACTTCCGGTTGGAGTGTACGACGTAAATTTCCAAAAAATTAGAATTACGCATAAAAACATGCCATCGAAGGGTGAAAACGTAAAACAGCCTTAAAACGGTCCCGTAAGAGTCACGAACACCTCGTACGGGACCAATGTGACTCGTAGGAACCGACCGCGTAGTCACGGGGCTCCCGGTTGGAGTGTACGACGTAAATTTGCAAAAAAATAAACTTAAGCATAAAAACATGCCATCGAAGGGTGAAAACGAAAAACAGCCACAAAAGGGTCCCGTAAGAGTCACGAACACCTCGCACGGGACCAATGTGACTCGTAGGAACAGACGGCGTAGTCCCGAAGCTCCCGGTTGGAGTGTACGACGTAAATTTGCAAAAAAATAAACTTAAGCATAGAAACATGCCGTCGAAGGGTGAAAATGTAAAACAGCCTTAAAACGGTCCCGTAAGAGTCACGAATACCTCGTACGGGACCAATGTGACTTGTAGGAACCGACCGCGTAGTCACGGGGCTCCCGATTGGAGTGTACGACGTAAATTTGCAGAAAAATAAACTTAAGCATAAAAACATAACATCGAAGGGTGAAAATGTAAAATAGCCACAAAAGGGTCCCGTAAGAGTCACGAACACTTCGCACGGGACCAATGTGACTCATAGGAACAGACGGCGTAGTCCCGAGGCTCCCGGTTGGAGTGTACGACGTAAATTTTCAAAAAAATAAACTTAAGCATAAAAACATGCCATCGAAGGGTGAAAACTTAAAATAGGCTTAAAACGGTCCCGTAAGAGTTACGAACACCTCGTACGGGACCAATGTGACTCATAGGAACAGACGGCGTAATCACGGTGCTCCCGGTTGGAGTGTACGACGTAAATTTGCAAAAAAATAGACTTAAAGTATAAAAAAAGCCATCGAAGGGTGAAAACGTAAAATAGACTTAAAACGATCTCGTAAGAGTCACGAACACCTCGCACGGGACCAATGTGACTCGTAGGAACCGACCGCGTAGACACGGGACTCCCGGTTGGAGTGTACGACGTAAATTTCCAAAAAATTAGACTTAAGCATAAAAACATACCATCTAAGGGTGAAAACATAAAACAGCCTTAAAACGGTCCTGTAAGAGTCACGAACACCTCGTACGGGACCAATGTGACTCGTAGAAACCGACTGCGTAGTCACGGGGCTCCCGGTTGGAGTGTACGACGTAAATTTGCAAAAAAATAAACTTAAGCATAAAAACATGTCATCGAAGGGTGAAAATGTAAAACAGCCACAAAAGGGTCCCGTAAGAGTCACGAACACCTCGCACGGGACCAATGTGACTCGTAGGAACAGACGGCGTAGTCCCGAGGCTTCCGGTTGGAGTGTACGACGTAAATTTATAAAAAAATAAACTTAAGCATAAAAACATGCCATCGAAGGGTGAAAATGTAAAACAGCCACAAAAGGGTCCCGTAAGAGTCACGAACACCTCGCACGGGACCAATGTGACTCGTAGGAACAGACGGCGTAGTCCCGAGGCTCCCGGTTGGAGTGTACGACGTAAATTTGCAAAAAAATAAACTTAAGCATAAAAGACATGCCATCGAAGGGTGAAAATGTAAAATAGCCAGAAAACGGTCCCGCAAGAGTCACGAACACCTCGCACGGGACCAATGTGACTCGTAGGAACAGACGGCGTAGTCCCGAGGCTCCCGGTTGGAGTGTACGACGTAAATTTGCAAAAAAATAAACTTGAGCATAAAAACATGCCATCGAAGGGTTAAAACGTAAAACAGCCTTATAACGGTCCCGTAAGAGTAACGAACAGCTCGTACGTGACCGATGTGACTCGTTGGAACAGACGGCGTAGTCACTGGGCTCCCGGTGGGAGTGTACGACGTAAATTTGCAAAAAAATGGACTTAAAGTAAAAAAATGCCATCGAAGGGTGAAAACGAAAAACAGTCTTAAAACGGTCCCGTAAGAGTCACGAACACCTCGCACGGGACCAAAGTGACTCGTAGGAACCGATCGCGTAGACACGGGACTCCCGGTTGGAGTGTACGACGTAAATTTCCAAAAAATTAGACTTACGCATAAAAACATGCCATCGAAGGGTGAAAACGTAAAACAGCCTTAAAACGGTCCCGTAAGAGACACGAACACCTCGTACGGGACCAATGTGACTCGTAGGAACCGACCGCGTAGTCACGGGGCTCCCGGTTGGAGTGTACGACATAAATTTGCAAAAAAATAAACTTAAGCATAAAAACATGCCATCGAATGGTGAAAATGTAAAACAGCCATAAAAGGGTCCCATAAGAGTCATAAACACCTCGCACGGGACCAATGTGACACGTAGGAACAGACGACGTAGTCCCGAGGCTCCCGGTTGGAGTGTACGACGTAAATTTGTAAAAAAATAAACTTAAGCATAAAAACATGCCATCGAAGGGTGAAAACGTAAAACAGCCTTAAAACGGTCCCGTAAGAGTCACGAACACCTCGTACGGGACCAATGTGATTCATAGGAACCGACCGCGTAGTCACGGGGCTCCCGATTGGAGTGTATGACGTAAATTTGCAAAAAAATAAACTTAAGCATAAAAACATGCCATCGAAGGGTGAAAATGTAAAACAGCCACAAAAGGGTCCCGTAAGAGTCACGAACACCTCGCACGGGACCAATGTGACTCGTACGAACAGACGGCGTAGTCCCGAGGCTTCCGGTTGGAGTGTACGACGTAAATTTATAAAAAACTAAACTTAAGCATAAAAACATGCCATCGAAGGGTGAAAATGTAAAATATGCTTTAAACGGTCCCGTAAGCGTTACGAACACCTCGCACGGGACCAATGTGACTCGTAGGAACAGACGGCGTAGTCACGGTGCTCCCGGTTGGAGTGTACGACGTAAATTTGCAAAAAACTAGACTTAAAGTATAAAAACATGCCATCGAAGAGACAAAACGTAAAACAGCCTTAAAACGGTCCCGTAAGAGTCACGAACACCTCGCACGGGACCAATGTGACTCGTAGGATCCAACCGCGTAGACACGGGACTCCCGGTTGGAGTGTACGACGTAAATTTCCAAAAAATTAGACTTAAGCATAAAAATATGCCATCGAAGGGTGAAAACGTAAAACAACTGTAAAACAGTCCCGTAAGAGTCACGAACACCACGTACGGTACCAATGTGATTCGTAGGAACCGACCGCGTAGTCACGGGGCTCCCGATTGGAGTGTACGACGTAAATTTGCAAAAAAATAAACTTAAGCATAAAAACATGCCATCGAAGGGTGAAAATGTAAAACAGCCACAAAAGGGTCCCGTAAGAGTCACGAACACCTCGCACGGGACCAATGTGACTCGTAGGAACAGACGGCGTAGTCCCGAGGCTTCCGGTTGGAGTGTACGACGTAAATTTATAAAAAAATAAACTTAAGCATAAAAACATGCCATCGAAGGGTGAAAATGTAAAAGATGCTTTAAACGGTCCCGTAAGAGTTACGAACACCTCGTACGGGACCAATGTGACTCGTAGGAACAGACGGCGTTGCCACGGTGCTCCCGGTTGGAGTGTACGACGTAAATTTGCAAAAAACTAGACTTAAAGTATTAAAACATGCCATCGAAGGGAGAAAACGTAAAACATCCACAAAAGGGTCCCGTAAGAGTCACGAACACCTCGCACGGGACCAATGTGACTCGTAGGAACAGACGGCGTAGTCCCGAAGCTCCCGGTTGGAGTGTACGACGTAAATTTGCAAAAAAATAAACTTAAGCATAAAAGACATTCCATCGAAGGGTGAAAATGTAAAATAGCCAGAAAACGGTCCCGCAAGAGTCACGAACACCTCGCACGGGACCAATGTGACTCGTAGGAACAGACGGCGTAGTCACGGTGCTCCCGGTTGGAGTGTACGACGTAAATTTGCAAAAAACTAGACTTAAAGTATAAAAACATGCCATCGAAGAGAGAAAACGTAAAACAGCCTTAAAACGGTCCCGTAAGAGTCACGAACACCTCGCACGGGACCAATGTGACTCGTAGGAACCAACCGCGTAGACACGGGACTCCCGGTTGGAGTGTACGACGTAAATTTCCAAAAAATTAGACTTAAGCATAAAAACATGCCATCGAAGGGTGAAAACATAAAACAGCCTTGAAACGGTCCCGTAAGAGTCACGAACACCTCGTACGGGACCAATGTGACTCGTAGGAACAGACGACGTAGTCCCGAGGCTCCCGGTTGAAGTGTACGACGTAAATTTGCAAAAAAAATAAACTTAAGCATAAAAACATGCCATCGAAGGGTGAAAATGTAAAACAACCACAAAACGGTCACGCAAGAGTCACGAACACCTCGCACGAGACCAATGTGACTTGTAGGAACAGACGACGTAGTCCCGAGGCTCCCGGTTGGAGTGTACGACGTAAATTTGCAAAAAAATAAACTTGAGCATAAAAACATGCCATCGAAGGGTGAAAACATAAAACAACCTTAAAACGTACCCGTAAGAGTTACGAACACCTCGTACGGGACCAATGTGACTCGTTGGAACAGACGGCGTAGTCACGGGGCTCCCGGTTGGAGTGTACGACGTAAATTTGCAAAAAAATGGACTTAAAGTAAAAAAATGCCATCGAAGGGTGAAAACGAAAAACAGTCTTAAAACGGTCCCGTAAGAGTCACGAACACCTCGCACGGGACCAATGTGACTCGTAGGAACCGACCGCGTAGACACGGGACTCCCGGTTGGAGTGTACGACGTAAATTTCCAAAAAATTAGACTTAAGCATAAAAACATGCCATCGAAGGGTGAAAATGTAAAACAGCCTTAAAACGGTCCCTTAAGAGTCACGAACACCTCGTACGGGACCAATGTGACTCGTAGGAACCGACCGCGTAGTCACGGGGCTCCCGGTTGGAGTGTACGACGTAAATTTGCAAAAAAATAAACTTGAGCATAAAAACATGCCATCGAAGGGTGAAAATGTAAAACAGCCCCAAAAGGGTCCCGTAAGAGTCACGAACACCTCGCACGGGACCAATGTGACTCGTAGGAACAGACGGCGTAGTCCCGAGGCTCCTGGTTGGAGTGTACGACATAAATTTGCAAAAAAATAAACTTAAGCATAAAAACATGCCACCGAAGGGTGAAAAGGTAATATAGGCTTAAAACGGTCCCATAAGGGTTACGAACACTTCGTACGGGACCAATGTGACTCGTAGGAATAGACGACGTAGTCACGGTGCTCCCGGTTGGAGTGTACGACGTAAATTTGCAAAAAAATAGACTTAAAGTATAAAAACATGCCATCGAAGGGTGAAAACGAAAAACAGCCTTAAAACGGTCCCATAAGAGTCACGAATACCTCCCATGGGACCAATGTGACTCGTAGGAACCGACCGCGTAGACACGGGACTCCCGGTTGGAGTGTACGACGTAAATTTCCAAAAAATTAGACTTAAGCATAAAAACATGCCATCGAAGGGTGAAAACGTAAAACAGCCTTAAAACGGTCCCGTAAGAGTCACGAACACCTCGTACGGGACCAATGTGACTCGTAGGAACCGATCGCGTAGTCACGGGGCTCCCGGTTGGAGTGTACGACGTAAATTTTCAAAAAAATAAACTTAAGCATAAAAACATGCCATCGAAGGGTGAAAATGTAAAACAGCCACAAAAGGGTCCCGTAAGAGTCACGAACACCTCGCACGGGACCAATGTGACTCGTAGGAACAGACGGCGTAGTCCCGAGGTTCCCGGTTGGATTGTACGACGTAAATTTGCAAAAAAATAAACTTAAGCATAAAAACATGCCATCGAAGGGTGAAAATGTAAAACAGCAACAAAATGGTCCCGTAAGAGTCATGAACACGTCACACGGGACCAATGTGACTCGTAGGAACAGACGACGTAGTCCCGAGGCTCCCGGTTGGAGTGTACGACGTAAATTTGCAAAAAAATAAACTTGAGCATAAAAACATGCCATCGAAGGGTGAAAACGTAAAAGAGCCTTAAAACGGTCCCGTAAGAGTCACGAACACCTCGCACGGGACCAATGTGACTCGTACGAACCGATCGCGTAGACACGGGACTCCCGGTTGGAGTGTACGACGTAAATTTCCAAAAAATTAGACTTACGCATAAAAACATGCCATCGAAGGGTGAAAACGTAAAACAGCCTTAAAACGGTCCCGTAGGAGACACGAACACCTCGTACGGGACCAATGTTACTCGTAGGAACCGACCGCGTAGTCACGGGGCTCCCGGTTGGAGTGTACGACATAAATTTGCAAAAAAATAAACTTAAGCATAAAAACATGCCATCGAAGGGTGAAAATGTAAAACAACCATAAAAGGGTCCCATAAGAGTCACAAACACCTCGCACGGGACCAATGTGACTCGTAGGAACAGACGACGTAGTCCCGAGGCTCCCGGTTGGAGTGTACAACGTAAATTTGTAAAAAAATAAACTTAGCATAAAAACATGCCATCGAAGGGTGAAAACGTAAAACAACCTTAAAACAGTCCCGTAAGAGTCACGAACACCTCGTACGGGACCAATGTAATTCGTAGGAACCGACCGCGTAGTCACGGGGCTCCCAATTGGAGTGTACGACGTAAATTTGCAAAAAAATAAACTTAAGCATAAAAACATGCCATCGAAGGGTGAAAATGTAAAACAGCCACAAAAGGGTCCCGTAAGAGTCACGAACACCTCGCACGGGACCAATGTGACTCGTAGGAACAGACGGCGTAGTCCCGAGGCTTCCGGTTGGAGTGTACGACGTAAATTTATAAAAAAATAAACTTAAGCATAAAAACATGCCATCGAAGGGTGAAAATGTAAAACAGCCACAAAACGGTCACGCAAGAGTCACGAACACCTCGCACGGGACCAATGTGACTCGTAGGAACCGACCGCGTAGACACGGGACTCCCGGTTGGAGTGTACGACGTAAATTTCCAAAAAATTAGACTTAAGCATAAAAACATACCATCTAAGGGTGAAAACATAAAACAGCCTTAAAACGGTCCTGTAAGAGTCACGAACACCTCGTACGGGACCAATGTGACTCGTAGAAACCGACTGCGTAGTCACGGGGCTCCCGGTTGGAGTGTACGACGTAAATTTGCAAAAAAATAAACTTAAGCATAAAAACATGTCATCGAAGGGTGAAAATGTAAAACAGCCACAAAAGGGTCCCGTAAGAGTCACGAACACCTCGCACGGGACCAATGTGACTTGTAGGAACAGACGGCGTAGTCCCGAGGCTCCCGGTTGGAGTGTACGACGTAAATTTGCAAAAAAAATAAACTTAAGCATAAAAGATATGCCATCGAAGGGTGAAAATGTAAAATAGCCAGAAAACGGTCCCGCAAGAGTCACGAACACCTCGCACGGGACCAATGTGACTCGTAGGAACAGACGGCGTAGTCCCGAGGCTCCCGGTTGGAGTGTACGACGTAAATTTGCAAAAAAATAAACTTGAGCATAAAAACATGCCATCGAAGGGTTAAAACGTAAAACAACCTTATAACGGTCCCGTAAGAGTAACGAACAGCTCGTACGTGACCGATGTGACTCGTTGGAACAGACGACGTAGTCACTGGGCTCCCGGTGGGAGTGTACGACGTAAATTTGCAAAAAAATGGACTTAAAGTAAAAAAATGCCATCGAAGGGTGAAAACGAAAAACAGTCTTAAAACGGTCCCGTAAGAGTCACGAACACCTCGCACGGGACCAAAGTGACTCGTAGGAACCGATCGCGTAGACACGGGACTCCCGGTTGGAGTGTACGACGTAAATTTCCAAAAAATTAGACTTACGCATAAAAACATGCCATCGAAGGGTGAAAACGTAAAACAGCCTTAAAACGGTCCCGTAAGAGACACGAACACCTCGTACGGGACCAATGTGACTCGTAGGAACCGACCGCGTAGTCACGGGGCTCCCGGTTGGAGTGTACGAAATAAATTTGCAAAAAAATAAACTTAAGCATAAAAACATGCCATCGAAGGGTGAAAATGTAAAACAGCCATAAAAGGGTCCCATAAGAGTCATAAACACCTCGCACGGGACCAATGTGACTCGTAGGAACAGACGACGTAGTCCCGAGGCTCCCGGTTGGAGTGTACGACGTAAATTTGTAAAAAAATAAACTTAAGCATAAAAACATGCCATCGAAGGGTGAAAACGTAAAACAGCCTTAAAACGGTCCCGTAAGAGTCACGAACACCTCGTACGGGACCAATGTGATTCATAGGAACCGACCACGTAGTCACGGGGCTCCCGATTGGAGTGTATGACGTAAATTTGCAAAAAAATAAACTTAAGAAGAAAAACATGCCATCGAAGGGTGAAAATGTAAAACAGCCACAAAAGGGTCCCGTAAGAGTCACGAACACCTCGCACGAGACCAATGTGACTCGTAGGAACAGACGACGTAGTCCCGCGGCTTCCGGTTGGAGTGTACGACGTAAATTTATAAAAAAATAAACTTAAGCATAAAAACATGCCATCGAAGGGTGAAAATGTAAAATATGCTTTAAACGGTCCCGTAAGAGTTACGAACACCTCGTACGGGACCAATGTGACTCGTAGGAACAGACGGCGTAGTCACGGTGCTCCCGGTTGGAGTGTACGACGTAAATTTGCAAAAAACTAGACTTAAAGTATAAAAACATGCCATCGAAGAGAGAAAACGTAAAACAGCCTTAAAACGGTCCCGTAAGAGTCACGAACACCTCGCATGGGACCAATGTGACTCGTAGGAACCAACCGCGTAGACACGGGACTCCCGATTGGAGTGTACGACGTAAATTTCCAAAAAATTAGACTTAAGCATAAAAACATGCCATCGAAGGGTGAAAACATAAAACAGCCTTAAAACGGTCCCGTAAGAGTCACGAACACCTCGTACGGGACCAATGTGACTCGTAGGAACATACGACGTAGTCCCGAGGCTCCCGGTTGAAGTGTACGACGTAAATTTGCAAAAAAAATAAACTTAAGCATAAAAACATGCCATCGAAGGGTGAAAATGTAAAACAACCACAAAACGGTCACGCAAGAGTCACGAACACCTCGCACGGGACCAATGTGACTTGTAGGAACAGAGGACGTAGTCCCGAGGCTCCCGGTTGGAGTGTACGACGTAAATTTGCAAAAAAATAAACTTGAGCATAAAAACATGCCATCGAAGGGTGAAAACATAAAACAACCTTAAAACGTACCCGTAAGAGTTACGAACACCTCGTACGGGACCAATGTGACTCGTTGTAACAGACGGCGTAGTCACGGGGCTCCCGGTTGGAATGTACGACGTAAATTTGCAAAAAAATGGACTTAAAGTAAAAAAATGCCATCGAAGGGTGAAAACGAAAAACAGCCTTAAAACGGTCCCGTAAGAGTCACGAACACCTCGCACGGGACCAATGTGACTCGTAGGAACCGACCGCGTAGACACGGGACTCCCGGTTGGAGTGTACGACGTAAATTTCCAAAAAAATTAGACTTAAGCATAAAAACATGCCATCGAAGGGTGAAAATATAAAACAGCCTTAAAACGGTCCCTTAAGAGTCACGAACACCTCGTACGGGACCAATGTGACTCGTAGGAACCGACCGCGTAGTCACGGGGCTCCCTGTTGGAGTTTATGACGTAAATTTGCAAAAAAATAAACTTGAGCATAAAAACATGCCATCAAAGGGTGAAAATGTAAAACAGCCCCAAAAGGGTCCCGTAAGAGTCACGAACACCTCGTACGGGACCAATGTGACTCGTAGGAACAGACGGCGTAGTCCCGAGGCTCCTGGTTGGAGTGTACGACATAAATTTGCAAAAAAATAAAATTAAGCATAAAAACATGCCACCGAAGGGTGAAAAGGTAAAATAGGCTTAAAACGGTCCCATAAGAGTTACGAACACCTCGTACGGGACCAATGTGACTCGTAGGAATAGACGACGTAGTCACGGTGCTCTCGGTTGGAGTGTACGACGTAAATTTGCAAAAAAATAGACTTAAAGTATAAAAACATGCCATCAAAGGGTGAAAACGAAAAACAGCCTTAAAACGGTCCCGTAAGAGTCACGAACACCTCGCACGGGACCAATGTGACTCGTAGGAACCAACCGCGTAGACACGGGACTCCCGGTTGGAGTGTACGACGTAAATTTCCAAAAAATTAGACTTAAGCATAAAAACATGCCATCGAAGGGTGAAAATGTAAAACAGCCTTAAAACGGTCCCGTAAGAGTCACGAACACCTCGTACGGGACCAATGTGACTCGTAGGAACAGATGACGTAGTCCCGAGGCTCCCGGTTGAAGTGTACGACGTAAATTTGCCAAAAAAATAAACTTAAGCATAAAAGCATGCCATCGAAGGGTGAAAATGCAAAACAGCCACAAAACGGTCACGCAAGAGTCACGAACACCTCGCACGGGACCAATGTGACTCGTAGGAACAGACGACGTAGTCCCGAGGCTCCCGGTTGGAGTGTACGATGTAAATTTGCAAAAAAATAAACTTGAGCATAAAAACATGCCATCGAAGGGTGAAAACGTAAAAAAACCTTAAAATGTACCCGTAAGAGTTACGAACACCTCGTACGGGACCAATGTGACTCGTTGGAACAGACGACGTAGTCACGGGGCTCCCGGCTGGAGTGTACGACGTAAATTTGCAAAAAAATGGACTTAAAGTAAAAAAATGCCATCGAAGGGTGAAAATGAAAAACAGCCTTAAAACGGTCCCGTAAGAGTCACGAACACCTCGCACGGGACCAATGAGACTCGTAGGAACCGACCGCATAGACACGGGACTCCCGGCTGGAGTGTACGACGTAAATTTCCAAAAAATTAGACTTAAGCATAAAAACATGCCATCGAAGGGTTAAAATGTAAAACAGCCTTAAAACGGTCCCTTAAGAGTCACGAACACCTCGTACGGGACCAATGTGACTCGTAGGAACCGACCGCGTAGTCACGGGGCTCCCGGTTGGAGTGTACGACGTAAATTTGCAAAAAAATAAACTTGAGCGTAAAAACATGCCATCGAAGGGTGAAAATGTAAAACAGCCCCAAAAGGGTCCCGTAAGAGTCACGAACACCTTGCATGGGACCAATGTGACTCGTAGGAATAGACGGCGTAGTCCCGAGGCTCCTGGTTGGAGTGTACGACATAAATTTGCAAAAAAATAAACTTAAGCATAAAAACATTCCATCGAAGGGTGAAAATGTAAAAGAGCCTTAAAACGGTCCCGTAAGAGTCACGAACACCTCGCACGGGACCAATGTGACTTGTAGGAACCGATCGCGTAGACACGGGACTCCCGGTTGGAGTGTACGACGTAAATTTCCAAAAAATTAGACTTACGCATAAAAACATGCCATCGAAGGGTGAAAACGTAAAACAGCCTTAAAACGGTCCCGTAAGAGACACGAACACCTCGTACGGGACCAATGTTACTCGTAGGAACCCACCGCGTAGTCACGGGGCTCGCGGTTGGAGTGTACGACATAAATTTGCAAAAAAATAAACTTAAGCATAAAAACATGCCATCGAAGGGTGAAAATGTAAAACAACCATAAAAGGGTCCCATAAGAGTCACAAACACCTCGCACGGGACCAATGTGACTCGTAGGAACAGACGACGTAGTCCCGAGGCTCCCGGTTGGAGTGTACGACGTAAATTTGTAAAAAAATAAACTTTAGCATAAAAACATGCCATCGAAGGGTGAAAACGTAAAACAACCTTAAAACGGTCCCGTAAGAGTCACGAACACCTCGTACGGGACCAATGTGATTCGTAGGAACAGACCGCGTAGTCACGGGGCTCCCGATTGGAGTGTACGGCGTAAATTTGCAAAAAAATAAACTTAAGCATAAAAACATGCCATCGAAGGGTGAAAATGTAAAACAGCCACAAAAGGGTCCCGTAAGAGTCACGAACACCTCACACGGGACCAATGTGACTCGTAGGAACAGACGGCGTAGTTCCGAGGCTTCCGGTTGGAGTGTACGACGTAAATTTATAAAAAAATAAACTTAAGCATAAAAACATGCCATCGAAGGGTGAAAATGTAAAACAGCCACAAAACGGTCACGCAAGAGTCACGAACACCTCGCACGGGACCAATCTGACTTGTAGGAACAGACGACGTAGTCCCGAGGCTCCCGGTTGGAGTGTAAGACGTAAATTTGCAAAAAAATAAACTTGAGCATAAAAACATGCCATCGAAGGGTGAAAACATAAAACAACCTTAAAACGTACCCGTAAGAGTTACGAACACCTCGTACGGGACCAATGTGACTCGTTGGAACAGACGGCGTAGTCACGGGGCTCCCGGTTGGAGTATACGACGTAAATTTGCAAAAAAATGGAATTAAAGTAAAAAAATGCCATCGAAGGGTGAAAATGAAAAACAGCCTTAAAACGGTCCCGTAAGAGTCACGAACACCTCGCACGGGACCAATGTGACTCGTAGGAACCGACCGCGTAGACACGGGACTCCCGGTTGGAGTGTACGACGTAAATTTCCAAAAAATTGGACTTAAGCATAAAAACATGCCATCGAAGGGTGAAAATGTAAAACAGCCTTAAAACGGTCCCTTAAGAGTCACGAACACCTCGTATGGGACCAATGTGACTCGTAGGAACCGATCGCGTAGTCACGGGGCTCCCGGTTGGAGTGTACGACGTAAATTTGCAAAAAAATAAACTTGAGCATAAAAACATGCCATCGAAGGGTGAAAATGTAAAACAGCCCCAAAAGGGTCCCGTAAGAGTCACGAACACCTCGCACGGGACCAATGTGACTCGTAGGAACAGACGGCGTAGTCACGGTGCTCCCGGTTGGAGTGTACGACGTAAATTTGCAAAAAAAAGACTTAAAGTATAAAAACATGCCATCGAAGGGTGAAAACGAAAAACAGCCTTAAAACGGTCCCGTAAGAGTCACGAATACCTCCTATGGGACCAATGTGACTCGTAGGAACCGACCGCGTTGACACGGGACTCCCGGTTGGAGTGTACGGCGTAAATTTCCAAAAATTAGACTTAAGCATAAAAAAATGCCATCGAAGGGTGAAAACTTAAAACAGCCTTAAAAGGGTCCCGTAAGAGTCACGAACACCTCGTACGGGACCAATGTGACTCGTAGGAACCGATCGCGTAGTCACGGGGCTCCCGGTTGGAGTGTACGACGTAAATTTTCAAAAAAACAAACTTAAGCATAAAAACATGCCATCGAAGGGTGAAAATGTAAAACAGCCACAAAATGGTCCCGTAAGAGTCACGAACACGTCACACGGGACCAATGTGACTCGTAGGAACAGACGGCGTAGTCCCGAGGCTCTCGGTTGGAGTGTACGACGTAAATTTGCAAAAAAATAAACTTGAGCATAAAAACATGCCATCGAAGGGTGAAAACGTAAAACAACCACAAAAGGGTCCGGTAAGAGTCACGAACACCTCGCACGGGACCAATGTGACTCGTAGGAACAGACGGCGTAGTCCCGAGGCTTCCGGTTGGAGTGTACGACGTAAATTTATAAAAAAATAAAGTTAAGCATAAAAACATGCCATCGAAGGGTGAAAATGTAAAATATGCTTTAAACGGTCCCTTAAGAGTTACGAACACCTCGTACGGGACCAATGTGACTCGTAGGAACAGACGGCGTAGTCACGGTGCTCCCGGTTGGAGTGTACGACGTAAATTTGCAAAAAATTAGACTTAAAGTATAAAAACATGCCATCGAAGAGAGAAAACGTAAAACAGCCTTAAAACGGTCCCGTAAGAGTCACGAACACCTCGCACGGGACCAATGTGACTCGTAGGATCCAACCGCGTAGACACGGGACTCCCGGTTGGAGTGTACGACGTAAATTTCCAAAAAATTAGACTTAAGCATAAAAATATGCCATCGAAGGGTGAAAACGTAAAACAACTGTAAAACAGTCCCGTAAGAGTCACGAACACCACGTACGGTACCAATGTGATTCGTAGGAACCGACCGCGTAGTCACGGGGCTCCCGATTGGAGTGTACGACGTAAATTTGCAAAAAAATAAACTTAAGCATAAAAACATGCCATCGAAGGGTGAAAATGTAAAACAGCCACAAAAGGGTCCCGTAAGAGTCACGAACACCTCGCACGGGACCAATGTGACTCGTAGGAACAGACGGCGTAGTCCCGAGGCTTCCGGTTGGAGTGTACGACGTAAATTTATAAAAAAATAAACTTAAGCATAAAAACATGCCATCGAAGGGTGAAAATGTAAAAGATGCTTTAAACGGTCCCGTAAGAGTTACGAACACCTCGTACGGGACCAATGTGACTCGTAGGAACAGACGGCGTTGCCACGGTGCTCCCGGTTGGAGTGTACGACGTAAATTTGCAAAAAACTAGACTTAAAGTATTAAAACATGCCATCGAAGGGAGAAAACGTAAAACAGCCTTAAAACGGTCCCGTAAGAGTCACGAACACCTCGCACGGGACCAATGTGACTCGTAGGAACCGACCGCGTAGACACGGGACTCCCGGCTGGAGTGTACGACGTAAATTTCCAAAAAATTAGACTTAAGCATAAAAACATGCCATCGAAGGGTGAAAATGTAAAACAGCCTTAAAACGGTCCCTTAAGAGTCACGAACACCTCGTACGGGACCAATGTGACTCGTAGGAACCGACCGCGTAGTCACAGGGCTCCCGGTTGGAGTGTACGACGTAAGTTTGCAAAAAAATAAACTTGAGCATAAAAACATGCCATCGAAGGGTGAAAATGTAAAACAGCCCCAAAAGGGTCCCGTAAGAGTCACGAACACCTCGCATGGGACCAATGTGACTCGTAGGAACAGACGGCGTAGTCCCGAGGCTCCTGGTTGGAGTGTACGACATAAATTTGCAAAAAAATAAACTTAAGCATAAAAACATGCCACCGAAGGGTGAAAATTTAAAATAGGCTTAAAACGGTCCCATAAGAGTTACGAACACCTCGTACGGGACCAATGTGACTCGTAGGAACAGACGACGTAGTCACGGTGCTCCCGGTTGGAGTGTACGACGTAAATTTGCAAAAAAATAGACTTAAAGTATAAAAACATGCCATCGAAGGGTGAAAACGAAAAACAGCCTTAAAACGGTCCCGTAAGAGTCACGAATACCTCCCATGGGACCAATGTGACTCGTAGGAACCGACCGCGTTGACACGGGACTCCCGGTTGGAGTGTACGACGTAAATTTCCAAAAAATTAGACTTAAGCATAAAAAAATGCCATCGATGGGTGAAAACTTAAAACAGCCTTAAAAGGGTCCCGTAAGAGTCACGAACACCTCGTACGGGACCAATGTGACTCGTAGGAACCGATCGAATAGTCACGGGGCTCCCGGTTGGAGTGTACGACGTAAATTTTCAAAAAAATAAACTTAAGCATAAAAACATGCCATCGAAGGGTGAAAATGTAAAACAGCCACAAAAGGGTCCCGTAAGAGTCACGAACACCTCGCACGGGACCAATGTGACTCGTAGGAACAGACGGCGTAGTCCCGAGGCTCCCGGTTGGATTGTACGACGTAAATTTGCAAAAAAATAAACTTCAGCATAAAAACATGCCATCGAAGGGTGAAAATGTAAAACAGCCACAAAATGGTCACGTAAGAGTCACGAACTAGTCACACGGGACCAATGTGACTCGTAGGAACAGACGGCGTAGTCCCGAGGCTCCCGGTTGGAGTGTACGACGTAAATTTGCAAAAAAAATAAACTTGAGCATAAAAACATGCCATCGAAGGGTGAAAATGTAAAAGAGCCTTAAAACGGTCCCGTAAGAGTCACGAACACCTCGCACGGGACCAATGTGACTCGTAGGAACCGATCGCGGAGACACGGGACTCCTGGTTGGAGTGTACGACGTAAATTTCCAAAAAATTAGACTTACGCATAAAAACATGCCATCGAAGGGTGAAAACGTAAAACAGCCTTAAAACGGTCCCGTAAGAGACACGAACACCTCGTACGGGACCAATGTTACTCGTAGGAACCTACCGCGTACTCACGGGGCTCTCGGTTGGAGTGTACGACATAAATTTGCAAAAAAATAAACTTAAGCATAAAAACATGCCATCGAAGGGTGAAAATGTAAAACAGCCATAAAAGGGTCCCATAAGAGTCACAAACACCTCGCACGGGACCAATGTGACTCGTAGGAACAGACGACGTAGTCCCGAGGCTCCCGGTTGGAGTGTACGACGTAAATTTGTAAAAAAATAAACTTAAGCATAAAAACATGCCATCGAAGGGTGAAAACGTAAAACAGCCTTAAAACGGTCCCGTAAGAGTCACGAACACCTCGTACGGGACCAATGTGATTCGTAGGAACCGACCGCGTAGTCACGGGGCTCCCGATTGGAGTGTACGACGTAAATTTGCAAAAAAATAAACTTAAGCATAAAAACATGCCATCGAAGGGTGAAAATGTAAAACAGCCACAAAAGGGTCCCGTAAGAGTCACGAACACCTCGCACGGGACCAATGTGACTCGTAGGAACAGACGGCGTAGTCCCGAGGCTTCCGGTTGTAGTGTACGACGTAAATTTATAAAAAAATAAACTTAAGCATAAAAACATGCCATCAAAGGGTGAAAATGTAAAATATGCTTTAAACGGTCCCGTAAGAGTTACGAACACCTCGTACGGGACCAATGTGACTCGTAGGAACAGACGGCGTAGTCACGGTGCTCCCGGTTGGAGTGTACGACGTAAATTAGCAAAAAACTAGACTTGAAGTATAAAAACATGCCATCGAAGGGAGAAAACGTAAAACAGCCTTAAAACAGTCCCGTAAGAGACACGAACACTCGTACGGGACCAATGTGACTCGTAGGAACCAGTCGCGTAGACACGGGACTCCCGGTTGGAGTGTACGACGTAAATTTCCAAAAAATTAGACTTAAGCATAAAAACATGCCATCGAAGGGTGAAAACACAAAACAGTCTTAAAACGGTCCCGTAAGAGTCACGAACACCTCGTACGGGACCAATGTGACTCGTAGGAACAGACGACGTAGTCCCGAGGCTCCCGGTTGAAGTGTACGACGTAAATTTGCAAAAAAAATAAACTTAAGCATAAAAACATGCCATCGAAGGGTGAAAATGTAAAACAGCCACAAAACGGTCACGCAAGAGTCACGAACACCTCGCACGGGACCAATGTGACTCGTAGGAACAGACGACGTAGTCCCGAGGCTCCCGGTTGGAGTGTACGACGTAAATTTGCAAAAAAATAAACTTGAGCATAAAAACATGCCATCGAAGGGTGAAAACATAAAACAACCTTAAAACGTACCCGTAAGAGTTACGAACACCTCGTACGGGACCAATGTGACTCGTTGGAACAGACGACGTAGTCACGGGGCTCCCGGTTGGTGTGTACGACGTAAATTTGCAAAAAAATGGACTTAAAGTAAAAAAATGCCATCGAAGGGTCAAAACGAAAAATAGCCTTAAAACGGTCCCGTAAGAGTCAGGAACACCTCGCACGGGACCAATGTGACTCGTAGGAACCGACCGCGTAGACACGGGACTCCCGGTTGGAGTGTACGATGTAAATTTCCAAAAAATTAGACTTAAGCATAAAAACATGCCATCGAAGGGTGAAAATGTAAAACAGCCTTAAAACTGTCCCTTAAGAGTCACGAACACCTCGTACGGGACCAATGTGACTCGTAGGAACCGACCGCGTAGTCACGGGGCTCCCGGTTGGAGTGTACGACGTAAATTTGCAAAAAAATAAACTTGAGCATAAAAACATGCCATCGAAGGGTGAAAATGTAAAACAGCCCCAAAAGGGTCCCGTAAGAGTCACGAACACCTCGCACGGGTCCAATGTGACTCGTAGGAACAGACGGCGTAGTCCCGAGGCTCCTGGTTGGAGTGTACGACATAAATTTGCAAAAAAATAAACTTAAGCATAAAAACATGCCACCGAAGGGTGAAAAGGTAAAATAGGCTTAAAACGGTCCAATAAGAGTTACGAACACCTCGTACGGGACCAATGTGACTCGTAGGAACAGACGACGTAGTCACGGTGCTCCCGGTTGGAGTGTACGACGTAAATTTGCAAAAAAATAGACTTAAAGTATAAAAACATGCCATCGAAGGGTGAAAACGAAAAACAGCCTTAAAATGGTCCCGTAAGAGTCACGAATACCTCCCATGGGACCAATGTGGCTCGTAGGAACCGACCGCGTTGACACGGGACTCCCGGTTGGAGTGTACGACGTAAATTTCCAAAAAATTAGACTTAAGCATAAAAACATGCCATCGAAGGGTGAAAACTTAAAACAGCCTTAAAAGGGTCCCGTAAGAGTCACGAACACCTCGTACGGGACCAATGTGACTCGTGGGAACCGATCGCGTAGTCACGGGGCTCCCGGTTGGAGTGTACGACGTAAATTTTCAAAAAAATAAACTTAAGCATAAAAACATGCCATCGAAGGGTGAAAATCTAAAATAGCCACAAAAGGGTCCCGTAAGAGTCACGAACACCTCGCACGGGACCAATGTGACTCGTAGGAACAGACGACGTAGTCCCGAGGCTCCCGGTTGGATTGTACGATGTAAATTTGCAAAAAAATAAACTTAAGCATAAAAACATGTCATCGAAGGGTGAAAATGTAAAACAGCCACAAAATGGTCCCGTAAGAGTCACGAACACCTCACACGGGACCAATGTGACTCGTAGGAACAGACGGCGTAGTCCCGAGGCTCCCGGTTGGAGTGTATGACGTAAATTTGCAAAAAAATAAACTTGAGCATAAAAACATGCCATCGAAGGGTGAAAACGTAAAAGCGCCTTAAAACGGTCCCGTAAGGGTCACGAACACCTCGCACGGGACCAATGTGACTCGTAGGAACCGACCGCGTAGACACGGGACTCCCGGTTGGAGTGTACAACGTAAATTTCCAAAAAATTAGACTTAAGCAGAAAAACATGCCATCGAAGGGTGAAAACATAAAACAGCCTTAAAACGGTCCCGTAAGAGTCACGAACACCTCGTACGGGACCAATGTGACTCGTAGGAACCGACCGCGTAGTCACGGGGCTCTCGGTTGGAGTGTAAGACGTAAATTTGCAAAAAAATAAACTTAAGCATAAAAACATGCCATCGAAGGGTGAAAATGTAAAACAGCCACAAAAGGGTCCCGTAAGAGTCATGAACACCTCGCACGGGACCAATGTGACTCGTAGGAACAGATAGCGTAGTCCGGAGGCTCCCGGTTGGAGTGTACGACTTAAATTTGCAAAAAAATAATCTTAAGCATAAAAACATGCCATCGAAGGGTGAAAATGTAAAACAGCCACAAAACGGTCCCGCAAGAGTCACGAACACCTCGCACGGGACCAATGTGACTCGTAGGAACAGACGGCGTAGTCCCGAGGCTCCCGGTTGGAGTGTACGACGTAAATTTGCAAAAAAATAAACTTGAGCATAAAAACATGCCATCGAAGGGTGAAAACGTAAAACAACCTTAAAACGAACCCGTAAAAGTCACGAACACCTCGCACGGGACCAATGTGACTCGTAAGAACCGACTGCGTAAGAACATTTCTCTACTATTGTTATACCCTTGACATGTGTTTATAAGCAGTTAAATTCATTTTTTAGAGTATTGGGTTGAATATTCCTAATTGTCGTTCTTTTTTCTTTCGTTGATTTGTAGATATGCAATAGGTATACATTCGCTTTGATTCATTTTGCGATTGTGTCGAGTGGAACTACGGGTAAAGATCAATTTTAATCTGTTTAAATGTTTGCTTGGGATTTACAAAATTGAATTTATTTCTCTATTCATGAACAGGGGATTCCCGAATTTGTTGCATTTTGTACCTCGGATTTAATCGCAAGTGGGGTGGGGTGGGGGGCATCAGCAGCAGGTAGGGGGTGGGGGGCATCAGCAGCAGCTAGGGGGTGGGGGCAGCAGCAGGTAGGGGTGTGGTGGTGGTGGTGGTGGGAGGGGTGGGGGGCAGCAGCAGTAGGTAGGGGGTTGGGGCAACAGCAAGTGGGGTGGGGTGGGGGCGGCAGCAGGTGTGTGGGGGGGGGAGCAGGTAGGGGGTGATGCGCGAGGGATGAGTGGTGACGGGTTGGGGTGGCAGGAGAGGGGGTGATAGGTGGGGGGGGGGGAGCAGGTAGGGGGTGATGCGCGGGGGATGAGGGGTGGCAGGATAGGGGGTGATAGGTGGGGTGGGGGTGGGGGTGATATATATATTTATTTTTTTAAGATGTTTGTTTCATTGAAGCTTTTGTTAGGCGATTTTTTTTTTATATTATTGGATTTGTTGTTATCCCTTGAGAAGGGTGGATAGTCAAATAAACAAAGGAGATTCTGCCCAAATTTTTTAAAACTTTGACACTTTGTTTTTTTGAGACGCAATGAGAATTTATTTGATGAATATTGTATATTTCATATTATATGTGAATTTGTTTGATGGATTTAGATTATTTGAATGTTGTTGGACTATTTGTTGTTTGTTAAGCAGGGTGAATAGTTTATAAATAAAGGAGATTATGGTCAATTGTTATAAATTACTCTTTTTTTGCCGTTTTGCAATTACATATTTCGAAAATTTTCACCATTTTGTAATTACGTGATTTCAAAATTTTCGTCGTCCCTTCAGGCACGGGCATTCCGCTAGTACTATTATATACTATACTATATGCATATTTAGACTTTTATGTTTAAACATTATTTGAATACTGATATCTTTTTTGTTTTGTTTCTTATATTGTTTTGCAGGATAACATTTTAGGGGGATATTTTATTCGTGTGGAACACATGAACGAAGCAATGGTTTGTGACAGGTAAATTTATTATTTATTATTCTTGTTAATATGCGAGATTGTTGTTTTATTTTTTTGACTGGGCGTGCGGGCTTTTGTGTTGATTAAGCAGGTTGGTTTTCATGTATAAACAAAGGAGACTCTGCCGATTTTTTTAAAAAATTATAATGAATTGTTGATTTGGGAGATTTTTTAATTTTTTAATTGTTGTGCGGGCTTTTGTGTTCATTAAACAGGTTGATTTTCATGTATAAACAAAGGAGACTTTGTCGATTTTTTTTAAAAATTGTAAAGAATCGTTAATATATTTGGATATTTTATTTTACTATAATATTATTTTGATAAAATGATTATTTATTGATTGCAGGTTGTGCACAAGAAGTTGAAGAGACGGGATTTTGAGTGTGTCTACTATATTTGACACTAAGAGAAGTTTTTGAAGCGTGACAACCATATTTACCATCTTAATTTAGGGATGATATTTTTTTTGACAATTGTATATCTTATTAATTAGTATGATTTTGTACTCATTTAAACATTTCGACTTGAATGTAGTTTAATGGAAGAAATTGTTATTGGATATGTGCTTCAATGAATGTGGTTGATATATTGCGTTTATGATCGGATGATTTGATTTATAATGCAAATTAGACGTCAATTATTATTGCAACATAAAACATATAATAATATAACTATTTATGATAATTTTTTATTTATCAATTGGGACGGTTATAAACCGTCCCTAATACTAATTTGTACTAATTGAGAATACCTTTTGGGACGGTTTTTACCGTCCCTAATACCCATTTCTGCATCAATTGAAATTACCTTTAGGGACGGTTTTTACCATCCCTAATAGGGTTGCCAGAATCTCAGTAGTATTAGGGACGGTTTATCCGTCCCTAATACTATTGGCGGGAGCAGGGATTTTTTCGCGGGAACACCATTTGGGACGGTAAAATCCGTCCCTAATGCTAAATGCAGAGTGTCCATGAATTAAAATTTAGGACGGTAAAATCCGTCCCTAAAATATTTAGGACGCCTAGTATAAGGGACGGATTTTTGCCGTAGCAAAAACCGTCCCTAATACTCTTTAGGGACGGTTTTTGCACTTTTAGGGACGGTTTTTTACCGTCCCTAATACTCATTTTTCTTGTAGTGTGTGTAATGTAATTGTTGTGTGGTGTAGTAATAACGCTTCCACATTTAAAGATTTACATCACTAATAATGTGAAAATTAGATATGCAAGCCTCTGGGTGACTGGGTCTCTCGGGTGCAAGGTGAACTATTTCGGACATCATACCACCTTGGACACTTAATTTTGTAACTTTTTCATTAATTAACTATATTTTCACCAAAAATTAATTGTGGATGAACTAATTAATTTTAAGGGGTTTTGTAAATTTAGGAGCTATTGTAATATGTATTTTGGAAATAGGACAACAAACATTTTATTTATAGTTTTACTCCCTATTTTTGAATAAAGCCGCTGACGCAGACCCATATTCATAAAACGTCAACCAATCACAGCATGCCACGTGTCCCCTTAATTTGAAAATAGGGACTAAAAATGGAAACAAAATATTTGTTGTCCTATATCCATAATCAATATTATTTATGTCCTACAAGTACATAATCTATAATTTTAAAAGGCTATTTTGTCCTTACAAGTTGAATAGTTGTGTGCATTTAAAAATATTTTAGTGGATGTATATACAAAAAGGTGCCCCGCAAGGAGATGGCATTTTTCCATCTATTTTCTCTGAAATCAAAATATAAGATTAATAGTTCTAATTCCATCGTTGATAATCTGATACAGATGGAATTCAAGTAACCCATGGATGGGCTATTCTCCCGTCTCAGTTGTGTGGACAGTTGATGTGGACAAGGTTCTTTCTTACATCAAGAAACTGTTAATGACACCAAAATTACTGTGGGATTTATTTCTCTATGATCACACAATATGTAACTGTGAAAATGAAGGCAAGTTTCTCTCTGATTTATATAAGTTCCATTTTTCACTGCTAACCCGAATTTGGGGTTAAGGTGCTTAATTAAAACTGAAAAATCCCATTTCATTTATTGAAATGTGAAGAGATACACAGTCACTGAAATGACATTTATTATTCCCTGCTTCATAAAATTGACTTTCATTCTCTTATAATTTTTTCTTTTCTGTATTAGACCATCTCTAGGCAGACATGGCATTATGCATGCTAAAAGGAGTTCAAATTTGTTGGTGGCCATCTTATTCCATTGGTTAAAGTTTGTAGGATACAATATTTATCTTAAAGTTTCAGCCAATGCATTGACACGATCACCATGACCCACTTCTAAGGTGGATCAATAAATTTGAACTCTTCTAAAATAGTTACCAAAAAATGTTTAGTTAAGGCAATTTTCTTTTCATGCATGAAAGTACACAAATTGGTTGCCATTACTTCATTCAGACACCACCATTCGCACAGATGTTTTATGTATTTTTTTATTTTATGAAAACAATTAAAATGAAATTTGTTAAACATAAACAAGTATTGAGAGAGAGAGAGAGAGAGAGAGAGAGAGAGAGAGAGAGGTAAACATGCACAAATAAGGAATAAAGGTATTTTTTTTAAATTTTATGAAAACAACTGATGATACGAGAAATCGCACACAGGTAGATCTCGTACCAGCAGATCAAGTGTAAGTGTAGAATAAGTTGATAAAGCAAGTAAATAGATAGAAAACAAGGTATAGAGTGGTTCAGCCCTTAAAATAGGCCTACGTCCACTGTGTTGCTCCGTTCTCATTATATACGATGCACTTTACAATATAAGCCTGCCTAGAGAGGCGTACAAGTATGAGAAATAGGGAGAATACATGGCTGTCGAGGTTCCGGGTGTGCCGGAGGTCAGGCCACGTAGCCCCCAAGTCGTATGTTGAGGTCGTACGGGGAGAGCCGTGCGAGGCTTAAGCAAGCGTTGAAGAGAGTGTTCCAGAGGAGAGGAAATCCATCCCTTATTTCGAGGTGCGGTCCTCTATTTATAAGAGTGATGTGAGGTGTCACGTGCTATGAGCACATGGTCCGTAGTTGGTTGCAGTGGAGAGGGATGCGGCCTATAAGATAGATGATAAGTGCGGCACCATATGCTGAACAGAAGGTGTCGGGCCCTCCAAGGGAGGGGCCGCGGCCTGTGTATGTAACGCGAGTTGGTTAGGGCCGCACCCTGTTGGTTAGGGCCGCGCCCTGTTGGTTAGGGCCGCGCCCTGTTGGTTAGGGCCGCGCCCTATAAGCCCGCCCATGTATGAGTACCTATCCGTGGCGGGGTGCTATATGTCATATCAATAAGCCCCCAAGCCGTAGTGCCAATTGGTAGAATGTTGGGGCTGCGGCTGAATTATGTACCAACCGCGGATGCTGAGAGATGTTTCGTGCTTATTGAATTATGTTGCGGCCTGTTTGATCCCAGGCAGCGGTGTTGCATGACGTGCCGCGGCCTGATCAAGGCGACGTTTCATCTTCCGCGTTCCCTTATATAAATGGCTTCTGGCCGTGGACTTCTTTACATTTTCGAAACCTTGAGAGAAAATTCTGTTCCTCCTTGTTCTTGCGTTTTCCGGCGACTTTCGAAAGCGGTGTGTGGCGGTTCCGTGGTGGTTGAAGGCTGAGCACCGCCGGTTTCTTCATTAAAAGGTAACTTTTCCACCCATCAACCTTTTAACAGTTCTTTTAACTTCTGCATTCGTAAATATCTCAACCTAGAATCATGTATTCTCCTTCGTATTAGATTTGCCATGCTCTTTTCTGCATAGTTGTTTTGGGATTTGTACTGGGTAATAGGTTTTGAATAGAACATCAATGTTGCAGTTTAGGGTTAAACTTTAGGGCTTCTGAGTTCCCATTGTGTTCTTGAGTGTTCTAGGGTTTTGATCTTCGGATTTACAACTGCTGAAGTAATTACCTGTTTGTGTTTGAGGCCGCGGAGTGAAATAATTTCTTAAATAACTTAGAGCTGCTCAGTCAACATATCCTTCATTGCTTAATAAAAATCATCTGCGGCATGTAGTAAATAAGGGTTGTAACCAGTATTAAATAAAGGTTGCAGCCTGTAGTGACTCAGTTTTAGATTAGATTCCGCGGCTACGCAGAATTTGTCTTTATCTCAATAACTTTAGTCCGCGGCTACAAACATCCTTTAGGGCTCTAGAACCCAACACTTGGCATGTTTAGCCCATCTTGCTACTCCACTTTAATCATATTAATAATCCTGCCGCGGCTTCCTAGGAGCTTTTTAGGACCATATTGGCTGCGGCACCTAACTGCGGTCTGCTTTTCAGGTACTGCTGCAGCCATATGAGCTTTGACCCAGACAACTTTCTGAAGGGCTTTTGGGCAAAGCACTTTGGGACTTCTCCTCCTGAACTCTCTTTCGTGCCCCCCTTAAGATCAATAGGGTCTTGCCAATTGAAGGATTGCCCCAACTGCATAACATTAGATTCTGATTCCGCGGACTCTGATTCTAAGCTTGATTCTCAGTCCGTGCCGATGGAGGAAGAAGCCAATTCGAGCAATCATCCACTGGAGGCAGGAGGTACTGCCGCGGAATCTAGAGACCCCCCAGCTGGTACGTCTGGGAGGGCTGAGCGACCCTTAGCTGCTCTTGGCATCCACAGCATCATGACCCAAGATTGGGTCGACCAGGTAGCGGAGTCCTTCGAATTTCCATCAAATTTGATATGCTCAGCTCCTGCCGCGAACCAAAGGCCGTGCGCGGCACTCACTGATGGGATATGCTTTCCACTTCATGCATTTATTTACGGGCTGCGGTTGCCTGTTCCTGTTCCCATCCGTCGACTTTTTCAAACTATGAAACTGGCCCCAGCCCAGTTAGATCCCAACGGCTGGAGAGCTGTTCTTGCCGCGGTCGTTCTTTGGGAGAATTTGTTCAAAAAGGACATTACTCCCGCGGAGTTTTTCCATTTCTACCGCCCGAAAGAGAACTCTGTAAAGTTCGCGGGCTACTACTACCTTTCCATCCGCGGCAGGGATGAGACCCTATATACTGGGAGGCCAACCAGTGTAAAGAACTGGAAAGGGAAGTACTTTTTCCTTTCTGGAGAGGGGTGGGAGTTCCACCCTGAAGAGAATGAGAGGGAGAGGTCTTTTCAAATGCCGCAGCGATGGGGGACCCCATCCAAACTAGGTATCTTTTTAATAGCCGCGTCCCCTATTTATAATTTGCCACTTTTTTATACCAACCCTTGTAATGTCTTCTGCAGTCCTTGACAATTTGCAACTCAACCCGCGGCAGGAGAGGAGAGTTGCCGAGGCCGCGGCTGTTTCTGCTGATAAGAAGAGATTCAGCACTCTAGTGACCTCTGCCACTATATTCAACGCAGGCTTCTTCCCTAATAAGTCGATCCCCCTGAAAATGGCCGTGGAAGGTAACTTTTAATCTGCGGATTACAACTTGATTTTTGAGTTCTTCAAATGCTTGTGCTTAACATTGTTTCTCCCTTTCAGGTGAGGAAGTGGACAGGGAGTTGCTGAACGCACAATTGGCGGAGATGGACGAGGACGCGGTGGTCCTCAATAATACTGCGCGGAGCAGAAAGAGGAAGAGGGCAAAGACAAAGGCCCCCACCGCGGAACCTTTGGGGGAACAAACTACTGAACAAACTACTCCTGCCGCGGAGAAGCCAACCACTGCTCCCGAATCTCAAACATTTGATGACGATATTGGAGCCAATCTGGCTGCGGCAGGATTGATTCCTGATATGTCTGCCCAACAATCCTCACCTCCGCCACCACCAGTTGTGGCCATTAATGCCAACTTGCCACCTCCACAATTTCGTGGAGGAGCTAGACCTGATGGTAGGCCGCGGCCACAACTAAGACAACCTGATCCCAACTCTTCCTGGGATACCACCGCGAAGGCTGCCAGAAGAATGAAGAGAGCCTTAGATGCCGCGGACCTTGACAGATTGGTCGAGGAAGATCAGGACGACCTGGAGGACTGCGGCCTCCACAGCCTTCTGAGGGTACGTACCTGTCGTCATTCTTTCAACTTTTACACCACATGTATTTTTCATATTTCCTCTTTATTTCAGGCCGCGGATGTGATTGTTGTTCAGAAGAGGAAGTACGAGGCCTTGTACAGGCTGAAGGAGATCGAGAAGAGTGCCCATGCCGCGGACTTGCAGGCTGCACGGACCTCTTCATTTGAAGCTGGGAAGATGTCATCTGCCGCGGCTCTTGAGGCAGCAAAGATGGATTTGGAGAGGGCTAACAAAGCCAGGGAGGAGGCAGAGCTCAACTTTAGCCAGGCCGCGGAATCTCTCAAAGCCTCCCAGGCTCAGACCGTGGCCGCTTCCCAGGTCGCTGAAGTGGCCAATAGCAAGCTTGCCCATCTGCAAAAAAACTATGAACTGCTGGAGGCCAACAATGTCGCGGCCATACAGAAGATGCAGGCGGACCATAAAGACGCCCTTCAAATGGCCATTGACCAAACTGTGGAGTCCTTCAAAAACTCCAAGGAATTCTTCCTTATAAATAACAGGGCCTACCTCCGCGGCTTCCAGGAGCTGCGGCAGAGGGTTATCAAGAATTTCCCTGAGGCCAAGGAGATTGTCCTTGGCTGGAAGCTAAGTGATGCAGAACACCAGGACTGCATTGCTGAGCTTAAGGCTGCAGCTGAGGAAAGAGCCAGGTTGAGAGCCGAAGCTGAGGCGGAGGCCGCGGCAGATGATGAAGAGACTGAGACGGCCGGGGAAGGTGATGAGGTTGATGACAACGACGACGCAGCATCTTGAACTTGTAATCTTTCATCATTCATAGGGCTGCGTCCCTTTTGTCATTTTATCTTTGTTGTGGCTGCGGCCCAGTTTTGTAAACATTATAATGTTAAGGCTGCGGCCATATATTCCGCTTTATATAAAGTTTATTTGTTGCATCTCTTTGCCCACTTTCCTTCTCATGCCTTGATGAATGGTTGAATGTACTTACTTTCCACTTTGCAAATTGAACTTACTCATAGGACTAATAATAGCCGTGGCAACATAGCATAATAAATTAGCAATTTGCCTTTGAATAAACTTGCATGAACTAATAGTGATGGCCGCGGCAGCCTAGCATAATAAATTTGCAGTTTGCCTTTGAATGAACTTGCATGAACTAATAGTGATGGCCGCGGCAGCCTAGCATAATAAATTTGCAGTTTGCCTTTGAATGAACCTGGTCGAACTAATATTAATAGCTGCGGCCCCAACTCTTTGTTGAAACAAGGATTAGATACATGCCGCGGTGCTTTAGTCGCCAGTATGATGACTTGCTTATGATGCAGAGTGTGCCGCGGCTTCATGGCATGGATTCTGAAATCTTGACATCTTTAAAATGCTTCTATAACTGCCGCGGTATTATGACAAATTTCTTCAATAACCGCTTACTGAACCGCCAGTCCAATAATTGATGACCATAGCCATATCGACATGGAGGGGCTTTTGAATATTAAACCCTTTGGACACAAGGCTGCAGCACCACTTTATGTGTGTATTCTTCGTGAAGTCCGCGGCCTGTTGGGACAATTTCATGCTGTAGATGATCGCCTAGGCCGCGGTGCCAATGAAGTATGGCTTTAGGGCTGCGGATTCTCTTCTAGTCTTGTAAGAGTGCCTCAGATGTCTTCAGCCATATTGATGGGCTGCAGCAATTTTCCAGGCTCCATTTTCCAGGCTGGGTTATGTTTTCAAGCCACCCACAGCTAATATACGGGATACTATCAAGCCTCCCCAGGCTGGGCTATGTTATTAAGCCGCCCACAGCTAATATATGAGACACTATCAAGCCTCTCCAGGCTGGGCTATGTTATTAAGCCGCCCACAGCTAATGTATGAGACACTATCAAGCCTCTCCAGGCTGGGCTATGTTATTAAGCCGCCCACAGCTAATATATATGAGACACTATCAAGCCTCTCCAGGCTGGGTTATGTTATGAAGCCACCCACAGCTAATGCGTGAGACACTATCAAGCCTCTCCAGGCTGGGTTATGTTATGAAGCCACCCACAGCTAATGCGTGAGACACTATCAAGCCTCTCCAGGCTGGGTTATGTTATGAAGCCACCCACAGCTAATGTGTGAGACATTATCAAGCCTCTCCAGGCTGGGTTATGTTATGAAGCCACCCACAGCTACTGATATACACAAAGCCCTCCATAGCCAGAGATTATAAGCCTCCCGGCTTGATGACGCGTCCCAAGAGATGAGAACAGGCATTGTAAGCCCCCGTGGCTAATAAAAGCTCCTTGAATCCCCGGACGCTTTCATGATTGTAATCATCATATGATAAGATACAGTTGCACATCGTGAGGGGAACTTTTGAGCTAATTAAGACCGCAATCCCTCCATAGGTGCATCCCAAAATAGTAATAATCTTCCAAGATAATGTGTTATTCTTCCCTTGGAATCTGTTTAAGACAAAAGGTCTTCTTGTGAGATGACAAATTATGAAAACAAGAGAGGAATGAGATATGGCAAAATTTGCTAATCCATATATTTATATATGTATGTTTCAGCTGATGGCTTTGCTAATAAAACATAAAATCTTGAAGATAAAGGCTGTAATGAGCTTCCTCAAACATAAACAGAAAGATCTGAAAAACAGAAAAACTAAGGGAGAGATGTGGCCTGCGGCCTATGTTAGGTCTGGCTGCAGCCTTTAATCATTCTTGAGGAACCTCCTCAGCATCCCTTGCCCAATTAGTCTTTCGATCTCATCCTTCAGAGCATAGCACTGCTCCGTTTCGTGGCCATGGTCCTGATGGAATTGGCACTGAGCGGCTTTGCTTCTCTTGTGGGGCGGAGTTTTCAGCTTTTCTGGCCACCTCAAAAGTTGATCTTCCTTGATGTACTCAAGTATCACTTCAATCGGGTAGGCCAGCGGGGTGTAGGGCCCTGACTTCTTCTCTGCCTTCCTCTTTTGGCCGCTGATTGCCTCTACAGCTGCATCCTTTGAAGATGCCGCGGTCGTCAAGCACGCGGGTGCTGCTGAGATGAGTGCCGCGCCCGTATTGGGTGAGGCCGCGGCTTCTAGCATGAGTACCCTCTGAGTTATGTAGTTGACCTGGGTCTGGAGCGAGGCATGGCTGTCATACAGATGGTTGAGATGGCTGTACAGCTGCACAATTTCGTCTTTGACTTCTGTGCTTTGACTGGACTCTCCTTCCATCCTCTGCTTTTGTTAGTCTTTTACAAAATATATATATAATCTGAGACAAAACTAACAGCAGTAAGTAATCTCACAAATAGTGGAGTAACCAAGTAGAAAAATGGGGATGCAGCGTTTGCACTGTCACATGGGCTTACTGCCGCGGCCGCGGCCAATAAGGCACATAAGTGCACTGCCGCGGCCTTGTATGATATACACCAAGGTTGAGCTAGAGACCACCTGAGTCCATCCCCTGATGTTTTGAAGCTTCTGTATTACAACTAACCCAGTAGAGGTCGCGGTATGTAAGGTAGTTGAACTACCACACCGCGTCCCTACCTAGGCAGTGAAGGCACAATCCCAAAATTGAAGCCCGGGAACTGAGTTTTTCTCCCAAAACTTGTGGAGAGCATACCTACTAGGGTCTATCCATGAGGACATAACCTCTCGATGCACAAAGTGGCACAGCTTGAACGATAAACCCTAGATCACAGGCCATGTACAATAAAACAGGAATAGGTACAATCCTTCCCTAATCGTTCATCTTTTTGGGGTTAAAACCCATCGTGCTTTTCAGCACCATCTAGGTGGAACGATATCATCGGGGAATGCAAAACAGATTTAAAGTTATGAAACAGAGGTCCAAGAGTAGGTCTGGACTTGAGAAATAACCATCAAAGGGGTGAATATGAAGCAGAGCTCAACTAACCAAAATTCACACATGAGATTCTGATCCAAAAGATCCCCATGTGTAATATAAGGTGTTTATGAACTCAAAATGTAGAGAAACAAGATTGAAATATCTCGTTCCCACAGGCGGCGCCAAACTGATGATACGAGAAATCGCACACAGGTAGATCTCGTACCAGCAGATCAAGTGTAAGTGTAGAATAAGTTGATAAAGCAAGTAAATAGATAGAAAACAAGGTATAGAGTGGTTCAGCCCTTAAAATAGGCCTACGTCCACTGTGTTGCTCCGTTCTCATTATATACGATGCACTTTACAATATAAGCCTGCCTAGAGAGGCGTACAAGTATGAGAAATAGGGAGAATACATGGCTGTCGAGGTTCCGGGTGTGCCGGAGGTCAGGCCACGTAGCCCCCAAGTCGTATGTTGAGGTCGTACGGGGAGAGCCGTGCGAGGCTTAAGCAAGCGTTGAAGAGAGTGTTCCAGAGGAGAGGAAATCCATGCCTTATTTCGAGGTGCGGTCCTCTATTTATAAGAGTGATGTGAGGTGTCACGTGCTATGAGCACATGGTCCGTAGTTGGTTGCAGTGGAGAGGGATGCGGCCTATAAGATAGATGATAAGTGCGGCACCATATGCTGAACAGAAGGTGTCGGGCCCTCCAAGGGAGGGGCCGCGGCCTGTGTATGTAACGCGAGTTGGTTAGGGCCGCACCCTGTTGGTTAGGGCCGCGCCCTGTTGGTTAGGGCCGCGCCCTGTTGGTTAGGGCCGCGGCCTATAAGCCCGCCCATGTAAGTACCTATCCGTGGCGGGGTGCTATATGTCATATCAATTAAGGTGGGGAATTTTACTTTCATCATTTTATAAATGTAGAGATAAGTTCCCAACTCTTGATTGGAATATTTTGTATGTATACACACGTTATTATACCTTCCACTTTCCGCCACTGCAGAACGGATAATGTCTGAGGAATTGGGGCAGTTATCAAAGTTGCACTTTACATAAAACTAAATAAAGAAATAAAAACCTTTTTGTTTGAATAATAGATGTTCTAAACTCTGGTGATGAATCAAGATGGTCAAATAAGGAAGTCATCTCATAAGAAGCTTGTCCCCAAAATGATGAACATGGAACGGGAAAGAAACAGTAATTGAAAAGAGATAGAAGTGATCAAACCCATACAAAATGTTAGGAAGTTGTGTTGCTTGATGGCAAAGTCACACTATTTATAATGACGTGAGGGGGCAATAATCTTAGACGATAGTGTTAACCTGTTCGCATAATTTTTTATAATTAATAGACCTAATGTCATTGACCTTGTTGAAGATAAGGAAGATCCTAAATGTATGAAAGATGGACCGATAGAGGAGCTTTCAAGATATTATCGGGATCAATTTGGGAATAACATGTGGAGATGAGAGTCCTATTTTTATCTCCAAGAGACTCACTCAAATGAATAGAGAAGATATTTTGAACTTGTTGAGCGATTTCATAAATGTATTCATATGGAAATATGAGGGATTGACACTGAGATAAGGTCTCATCAGATGGAAATATTAACGAAATGATTTTCCTGTGAGGCAAACCACTTGAACACACAAAAGCATATATCCATTTAAAGATTAAGTTAAACGGATCTAAGTTAATCAAAACTGAGTTTATAAAATCTACACAACACCCCATTTGGCTCTCGATCATATGGTCCAAATGGAAAATAATGATAAGTCCCAAATTCGAATTTGCATTGATTTTTAGGATTTAAAGCAAGCGTGCCCAAAGGATGAGTTCCCTCTACCGAGCATTGAT